>JAUKNL010000022.1:427500-1627500 GCA_030765065.1 Deroplatys truncata | reverse complement strand
TGCTTCACATTATTCATACCACTCAGTACCTCACTCCATTCTTTGGTAACAACTCTTTCATTTGAACTAAGTGTTGCACACTGAAACCAGCATATACTTAAAAGAGTTTCCACAGTACTTCAAATTCTTATTTCAAAGATTTTACCATACATTTGGAAAGGTTGACCCACTTATGATATAGTACTAGTGCTTTATTTAAGGCTATTGCAGTTTTACTTGAATAAGCTCCGGCAGTGATGCTAGGTAGTTGGGCTTAAATTTGTGTAAAGCTGCAACAGTAGTACAGCTCTGGTTTGTCACAAATGCCACCAACTTAAATGACACAGAAATGCCTAGAACACCAAAATTGTTAATAAGCTCAGATAGTATATTAATTGCTGTTTTACCCTCACTTGTAAAGTTGACCATGTTAAACACGTCACATTTCATTAATAAAGTATTTCTGTGCACAGTCAATCACATATTGTTTGAAAACATGTTCACTGGTCAGTCATAGCAGCAATATATAATACTGGTATACCTAATTTTTGCTGAATGACAACTGTTCATATTTTCAGATTCCTTTTCACATGGAAGATCTCAAACCAACCTTAACTTTGCTTCAATATGTTACTTTCCCATTACTGTACAGATTATGTGGAAAAACATGTCAGGATTGGCCCAGAATTTGTGTGTGCTTCCAATTACACTGCATGTAATTTATCAGCATTACACAAATGAGCAACAATTGCACAGATTTTTCGTTTATTCCTTTATGCTTCTGTTCATCATATGATTTAGGATAACCAGCTTAACTGGGCTAATGAACCCAGTGATAAATATAAAGTCACTACATGCATCTCTTTAAAGTAACTACACTGCAAAATGCACTGGTCTTTTCAAAAACAAGTATACTATTCTTCTCCTCCTATGGGTTGGATCTACAGTAAATGCCTGTACTGTTCTGTACAAATTTCTTACTGTAAGAAAAATCCAGCTGAGGGTAGATGATAACAGATATTCCGATAAACACTCATGTATGGTAAGTGATAATTGCAGTTGGACCTTCATAATATTTAAGTATTATGAGTCTAGTTTTGACACTTTCATCTCTCTCACTTTTGCTTACATGTTGGATGTGTTTCAAAGACCTTCATCATTGTCATCAGCACCTTTATGTCTACACAAAGCTGCAAATCAAAGTAAGTGATACTAAAACTCCATTCATAATGCAAAGTAAGCACAGGCATAGCGTTAATGCAAGATTTTGCACCTGTGTTATTTCATGGAAATACATACATGGAGCCATGCAATGTGCTAGGTAATGCAAGAAATTGCAAACAACCAAATTTCATACTTGTATTATGTGCATAGAAGAAGAATTCTGAATTTCTTTCTCCATGCATTGCCAACTTCTGAACAGTACACATTTACAATGCAAGATTTTACACCATCTACTGTACAATCATGGTGCTCTTCGATTTGGCCATGCCATGCCATTTTAAATGCTAGTGCCAGTTGCTACTCTGTTGTGTGCTTGGTTCAATGTCCCTTTATTTCCAATACTGGTCTCTTACACACTACTTAAATATCTCTCAGCAGATAAAGTGATCCCATGCCAATATCTGTTCCCTACTACATACTATGCTGATATCTGTTCATCACCGCACAATACACTGATATCTGTTCATAAATGCATTTTCTATGTCACCATAAGTTTTCATCTATATAATTCAATTCTCCATGTCGGATTGATTTCTTATAACCTCAAAAGTACCTAGATAAAATCAGCTCGTGTCCTTAATAATACAATTGATATAAGATATTTTTAATATACCAGACTTTCAAGATATGTTGAATTACCATTACCCTATTATTCAGTATTATAACAGGCACCAGTGTTTACACATGAACATTTTCTAAGCAGAATTTTAGGCTTTCATGTTTTAACCTTTTAATCCTGGCTTTATTTCTCATAACCTTTAAGTATACAGTACTCATTTCTATGCTTAATAATGCAATTGTAAGATTTAATTATACAGGATGTTATAAAATTAGACCGACAAACTTTGGGAGGTGATAGATAACATTATTAGAACATTGTTTGTTTAGGCACTTATTTTGCTGTTGTACTTTAAGTGCTAGATGAGTTAATATCATTGCTGCCTTCCATCCAATTTGTTAAAATATGCAAATTACAGTGTTATATGTAGGTAAGATACATAATCTTAACACAAGAGGTAAAAGGACATAAAATACCCTGCACACGGGCTAACAATGCTTGAAAAAAGTCCACATTATATGCGGATTAAAATATACAATAAGTTTCCACAAATTTTTAGGGAAATAAATAACCAAAGTAACTTAAGAAGATCTGTAAAAAAATGTATTTGTCACCAAAGCGTATTATTCAGTTAAGGAGTATATGGAAGATGAACTATGATCTCATGTTTTTACTAATGTAATAAGTGGAAAACTATATGTACACAAATGTTTTACTTATAATTTGTTTATCCTATAATTGTACATTTTGTAGTTTCAGTAGTAATTTTTGTAGTATTTATAATCTATCCTACAACTGTAAGTTTTTTAGTTACAGCAGTAATTTCATTGTTAAATGCGTTGATGCGTCACAAACTTATGAGCATATGCTCAAGTATGTAAGTGTTATGTGATGAATAATTATTATTAGTCCAAGGAACCAAAACAGAACACACAAACAAAACAAACACTTCGTAGTAAGTTACATAATCTTAGCACAAGGAACAAATGAAACAAAACACAAACATTTCAGTTTGTTTACTTTTGGAGCTCAATGTTCTGCTTCCTTGAAGTTGTGCATTATTGTTTTCCAGAACGCATACTACATTCTATGTATTTTCAGCCAGGCCCTAGTTTATTTACAACATGGAATGGCACATGTGGAATGAGATGATAGACATGCTGTTGGTAATGGAAAAGCTGGTTCTGGTCGTGCAGCTGCAATGCTTTACCAGGAACATTTCTAAAACCAAAGAATTCCTCCTCATAGTACATTTACTAGCAATGAACATAGACTAATGAGAGGGACTCATTGGATAGATGAACAGAAGGTCAAGTGTGCCAACATTCTGTATGAGCTACTTAGAAAGGAAGATGTGCTGCGGTGCATTGAGAACAATCCTGAGGCAAGTACTCACGGCATCACTAGACATTTGCATCTAAGTCATAGTGCTGTGGTAAGAATTCTGCAGGAAATGCTGTTGCATCTTTTCACCTTGAAAAGGTCCATGCAATGAAGATTGAAGACTATCCTCTACCATAACAATTTTTTCAATGGTATTTGGACAAAACTGAAAATGACTTACGGTTTGCATACCATGTCATGTTCACAGATGAAGCAAGTTCCACATGTGAGCAGTTAATTAACTGTCATAATTCACATGTTTGGGCCTTCAAAAATCCCATGCTAATTTCCAGATGTCACATCAAATGAGATTTGGTGTTAATGTGTGGGCCGGTATTGTGGATAACTTCTTAATAGGACCATACATATTGCTGGCCCAGCTCAATTCCCACAATTACCTACTATTCCTGCAACAAGTTCTGCTGATCTAATGGAAGTGGTTCCCCTTCATATCAGACAGGATATGGGTTTCAACATGATGGAGCACCAGCTCACTTTTGGGACTGAAGTATACTGTCATCTTACTGCTGCATACAGCAATCACTGGATAGGCAGGGGTGAACCCATTGCCTGTCCGGCAAGCTCCCCTGACCTTGCTCCACTTGACTCCTTTTTGTGGGGAAACGTGAAGACTATAGGTTATGACATGTCTGTTGAATTTGAAGAGGAAATTGCGACATAAATAGCCTGTACAGCTGGCAAACTTAGAGAAATGGCTGATGTCTTTGTGAGAGTATGACAGAATATGGCTTGCTGATGCACAACATGTGCTTTGAATGGAAAAGCTATGGTGTACTGTAAACACTGAGGTATTTGTGTTTTGTATGGTGTTCTGTTTTTGTTCATTGGAGTGAGATTATGTACCTTACTAAGATAAATAAAGTACTGTAATTTGCGTTTTTCATTTTGTTGTATTTAAACAACCTGGATGGGAGCCAGTAATGACATTAACTTGTCTCTAGTACTTAAACGAAGTACCGCAGCAAAAAACGTGCCTTAACAAAAAGTGTTCCAAATAATATTATCTATCAGCTCCCAAAGTTTGTTGGTCTAATTTTGGGACATTCTGTATACCAAACTTGAGCTGTTAAACTTCAATTGTTCATAGCTATTAAAATGGCTAAGCACACAGATAATCATTTCCATTTTTGTCTGCTAAATGGAAATGTGCGATGTGCAAGTTTTTTTTTTTAAAAAAATCCTAATTTATAATATTTTTGTTAAATTCTATGTGTATTATTTTGTTTTCTGGCACCTCATGCATTGAAGAAGACATAAAATGCAAAAACATGTCTCAAAATATCAGTTGCCATCTGATTACTGACAAAAATATCTGTTATGAATTGAAACATTGTGATCCCTCTGTTGATAAAAACAACTGTGTGGCTGCTCATTGGATTACATGGCACTGATTTTCTGAACACATCTGTGGTAAAACCTCAGCAGAAAGTTAAAGAGCATCCATAAATAAAACTCAGTTTAATTTCTGCAGAGATCCCTCAGTGTAGTACAGAGTGAGCCAAAAGTCTCTGAACCGCCTGCACAGTGTTTTTCCTGTCCGTGTCCTTGGCACTCATTGCCATCTGCCGCTATCATAGAAAGGCGCGGATGAAACCATACAACATTTTTAAAATTACTTTTAAAGGCTTTACTTACCAACTTTATGAAAGGAGATGCCGAAACTGGCCACCGTCGTCCATACTTTTTGGCACCTCTTTAGGAAACTATCCATGGAATTTTTGGGGGGTATTTTCCAAACAATGACCGATGTCGTTTAATGTTTCTTTGGTAAGAACCAAATGCCGTCTTATATTTCTTAGCCTGAACACTTCCTGTGGCCTGAAATTTACTGTAAAGTTCATGGATTGTTGTGCGGCCGAACATTTACACCTGGAAATCTTTCTGCAAACCATACTTTCACTTGGGAGCTGACTGAGTTAACAAATACGAATCATAAATAAATACATGCTGTGCAGTAGAAAACATATACGAAGCCATAATATACTTTGTGACTAAGTACAGGACAAAATAATAAACAACTCGTAATATCTGAACTACATCACATCACCGTCAATTCAATACTGCACTTCACACTGCACAGCAAAATCACAACAGCGTGACTTTGTTTATAGCAGCAGTGCGTTAACATGTTTTTATCATATTTCCACATGCCCAGTGGAAAAACACTGTGCAGCTGGTAAAATTGTTCATAAAATATCCCTCCGGGGTAACTTAAAACATAAAGTATACAAGGCAAACCCGCACACCCTGGAAGAATTAAAACAAAATATTTGCCAGGAAATTTCTCAATGTGAACTACGGCGAGTGATGGATAGTTTTCTAAAGAGGTGCCAAAAATGTATGGACAACGGCGGTGGCCAGTTTCAGCATCTCCTTTCATAAAGTTGGTAAGTAAAGCCTTTAAAAGTAGTTTTAAAAATGTTGTATGGTTTCATCCGCGCCTTTCTATGATAGCGGCAGACGGCAATGAGCACCGAGGACGCGGACAGGAAAAACACCCTGCAGGCGGTTCGGAGTCTTTTGCCTCACTCTGTATGTAATGGGTCTTACATGTACAGACTGGATGAATTTTCTTATGGGATATTATTGGTTATGTTATCCAATTTGAACATGTTGTATGCTTGTAATATTTCAGCATACAATTTACAGATCTAGAATCCCATGCCAAGTTCTTATGTTATGCCTAAGGCAACATTGTAAATGGTCTTATCTCATGCCTACCCCTATGCTGCATCATGTTAATGTTACATCTTCATTGTGAATGGGGCCTAAAGTGTCAAAATTCAATTCATCAATATTTCCATACTTGTCAGCTTCCTGAAATTGAAATCTATAAAACATTCCCTAGACCAGCAAAGCATAATAATTTTGCGATGACATGGAATTTAGAATGCATAAAATGCCCAGTGCAGTAAATGTACAAAAATTACATGTAAAATAAATGGTAATTCCATTTCAAAAGATACCTTAAAGACCTGGCATTACTGGTTCTTTCTGTCATACATGCTGAAATTCTTCCTGGTACCACAATAAATATGTATTAAAGCGAAGAACACAACTTCTTAGGCTATATACAAATTTTTACTCTATATTTACACTTCATAACATGAACTATTAACAAAAGTTGTCACGAAAATGGAAAATATATATCCTGCGCCATAGAATGTGAATAAAATAAACAATTTTCGCGAGGGATTTAACTTTACAATTCACTCCCATTTACTGCTTATCGGTTACTAGAGGTTACTAATGGTGGAATCAAATTTTGAATCCACATGCTATACATTTTGTAGCAGCCCAGTGAAGGGAAATCATGATTGTAATGAAGGATAGACACCAGATAATCTCTGGCCTATCATAGCATCGTTTATCAATTAGCGCAGTATACTGGTTATATTTTTCCGAAGGCTACTAAAGTACAACTTTGACTCTTTTTCACTATTGTGGGATAAGTTTATTAGGATCTGGTGATATTTGAGTTATTAGGTTCCATTCATAACTGGCAACTCTCCCTCAAATATGCATCTGCTACATGTATTACAAAGGTTAGTTTTATTGTACCTGTTATGTTGGTGCTCTTTTTAGAGAGTTCAAACTTTGCACACCGACTGTTGAGTCACTAAAGCTTGTCTCTCCTGTATCTGAACCCCAATAGATCCACTATAATGTATCTCAATTTTCCATGCCAATTATAGGTGAGGAGTTTACAGGACCAATGAACATTGTGCTAAAATTTAAGTGTGTTGTATGTATTTGTTTTGTGTACTTATTGGAGATAAATTTGTAAATTCAAAGGATTGGCCATACATGATAGAGGGATTTGATGATGTCCCCTTCCCTAGCTGTTTCCGGCTGGTAGCACCTATAGCTCACATTCAGAAGGTCTGAGATTCAGATCCTGTGCATGGGCCACTCTGTTTGGGATCTTTTCACAATTTCAGAGTCATGACCCAAAAATTTCACCACTCCTATGAAATCAATGGTAATGAAATATATGGCACACATAGCCAACTATGCAGCCTTCGTCACTTTTGAGCAGGTTATTCAAACAGACGTTACAGGAAGGAGAATTTAATGTCATTTGTCTGGTATAAGCTAACATGCAGCTGTAACATCTAAAAACATGCCTAAAACCATGCTCTAGAAAAAAATAATCATGGCGTTAGGGGTACTTTTTTATATATGCAGATATACCAAAGAACCTATTAAAATTATACAGTGTTTCAGTGGGATGTCCCACTTGTTAATTAGATCTAGTCTTTGACTAAATAATACAAAATAAACATACCCAAGTGTAAATGAGAGGTTATCTCTGGGAGAAGTGACAACAGTTACAAGATGTGCTGGAAGTGTCCCCCCCTCCTCCTTGCCTGTTTCACCACGTTTTCAGATACACCTCTGAGCATGTCTACGTTAATATTCTTTATTTTGGCTGTGATGTTTGTCTGGAGATCCTGGATGGTTCGTAGTCTGTTTCTGTAGACTTTCCTTGAGATGTCCCCCCCCCCCAAAAAAAACTACTGATGTCAGGTCTGGTTATCTTGGAGGCCACAAACCTTTAGAGTTAACATGGTTCTCAAAGAAACTGCTGATGTGTGCCATGGATTCATTAGAACTGTGGCATGTGGCGTTATCTTGTTGAAAATATTTCTGCATAAGTTTGATGTTGTTTAGCTATTCCACGAATTCTGTGAGAATATACACATCCGTATTTACAGTTTTGTCAAAGAAAATTGGTCCAGTGATCCTGTGACCGGATATTGCACACCACACTCCAACTTTTTCTGAATGAAGTGATGTCCTATGGTACACATGAGGAATTTCTGATGCTCATATCCTTGTATTTTGAGAATTTATGTGCCTGTGAGATGAAACCAAGCTTCATCAGTAAACTACATCATTTTCAATATGTCCACAAAGTTGAGGAACCAATTACAATATCACACATGCTTCATTTTGTCAGGTTCTTTCAGCTCGTGTACTGCTGTCACTTTGTATGGTCATAGTTTTGCTGGCTTTGCAGCTCTTTGGCACATCGTTAGCGAGTAGCCAGTCTCTTGTGACAGTGTAAAGAGTTTTGTGGGGAGCAAAGCAATCGCTCACAAACATCTCCAGAGCACTATGGCACTAATGATGGTGGACGATGCGTGCCTTTATCACTGACTAATGAACCATTTCGTTCCAGCTTCTCCACTAACCTTAGAATTGTCTTTCAATCAGGACCCTCATGAACACCGTACTCACGTCAGTAAGCTCTTTGTGTGGTGGTAACAATTTGTGAGCTAATCATTCTTCACAATAAATACACGCTGTTGAATTGTGTACTCCAATTTAAAGGCTATGTGACAACAGGGAGCATCGATGGCAATCTGCCATCTGCTGTCATCCACTGAAACTCCTGACTTTGTGCGTCATTGCAATGTACTCTATGTGATCAAAAGTATCCGGACACCCCACAAACATACGTTTTTCATCTTAGGTGCATTGTGCTGCCACCTACTGCCTGGTACTCATCTGCGACCTCAGTAGTCATTAGACATCTGAAACAGCAGAATGGGATGCTCCTTGGAACTCACGGACTTTGAACGTGGTCAGGTGATTGGGTGTCAGAAGTCTGTACGCGAGATTTCCACGCTCCTAAACATCCCTAGGTCCACTGTTTCTGATGTGATAGTGAAGTGGAAATGTGAAGGGACATGTACAGCACAAAAGCATACAGGCCGACCTCGTCTGTTGACTGACAGAGACCGCCGACATTTGAAGAGGGTCATAAAGAGTAATAGGCAGACATCTATCCAGACCATCACATAGGAATTCCAAACTGCATCAGGATCCACTCCAAGTACTATGACAGTTAGGCGTGAGGTGAGAAACCTTGGATTCCATGGTCGAGCAGCAGCTCATAAGCCACACATCACGCAGGAAAATGCCAAACGACGCCTCGCTTGGTGTAAGGAGCATCAACATTACACAATTGAACAGTGGCAAAACGTGTGGAGTGACGAATCACAGTACACAATGTGGTGATCCGATGTCAGGTTGTGGGTATGGCGAATGCCAGGTTAACGTCATCTGCCAGCATGTGTAGTGCCAACAGTGAAATTCGGAGGTGGTGGTGTTATGATGTGGTCATGTTTTTCCTGGAGGGGGCTTGCACCCTTTGTTGTTTTGCGTGGCACGATCACAGTGCAGACCTACATTGATATTTTAAACACCTTCTTGCTTCCCACTGTTGAAGAGCAATTCGGGAATGGCAATTGCATCTTTCAACATGATCGAGCACCTGTTCCTACTGCACAGGCTGTGGCGGAGTGGTTACACGACAATAACATCCTTGTAATGGACTGGCCTGCACAGAGTCCTGGCTTGAATCTTGTAGAACACCTTTGGGATATTTTGGAACGCCGACTTCGTGCCAGGCCTCACCGACCTACATCGATACCTCTCCTCAGTTCCGCACTCCGTGAAGAATGGGCTGCCATTCCCCAAAAAACCTTCCAGCACCTGATTGAAAGTATGCCTGCAAGAGTGAACGCTGTCATCAAGGCTAAGGGTGGGCCAACACCATACTGACTTCTAGCATTACCGATGGAGGGCGCCACAAACTTGTACGTCATTTTCAGCCAGGTGTCCGGATTCTTTTGATCACGTACTGTACATACAATTTAGAAGTCATATAAGGATGCAGAGTTAAGCTAATTAAAAAGTGGCACATCCCACTGAAACATCCTGTATATTTACAATTTTAACATAATGAGATGAAGTATGGTAATGGCTCATAATACTAGCAGAAAACCAAAATAGTATGCCTTTTATAAATAGCTGTCTGCTAATTTTCTGGCTAATTATATCTAGTGACTCAAATTAAATTGTTGGTCACTCTGACGTGTGACATCAGCCAGGTTTGATTTTTGGTAATCTGAATAAGGAGATTCAGTCTGTAATCTTAAGTTACAATATAATGCAGTAGAATTTAATGCTTTGTCATGTCTGTGGTGAAAATCTGTAACCTTTTGAATCTGCCCACAAAGCCATAAAAGCACCTCCTTTGCCATAAAGTTGTAAAAAGGCCTCTACTCCTGTATGCTCTACAGGTAAACCATACAAGTTGTTGAGTATGTAATTCTATTAAGTATGAGATGCAGATATATTTTACACTGCAGTTAAAATTCTTATAGAGATAAACAAAACATTATGAATATGACTAATGAAATGCTCTGGAAAATGCTTGCTGAGCATTGAATTTGGCTGGTGGAATGTTTTAAATGTTTTCACCAACTATTGGTTATTTAAGAGGATAAATGTAACTTTATTGTGCATGAATTTATTATAAGTTGCAGCTTGGGATAATAGCTATTTTACTCCAATCCAAGCAAAATGTGTAGATATTTGGAAAAGATCTACAGATGAATTGCAGCATTAGTGCTTTACTATTAAACAAAAATGATACTAATAGCAAAAGCATTGACATTGAGGATAGGTTTTGCTTTCAGTTGACTACGTAAATGTCTCATGTTATGCGGTTTTGCTTTGCTGTATGATAAGAGTAGCAAATGCTAAGCTGAAGGTTAAAGCTCTTGTGTTGACAACATGGGCTTCAGCCCAAAATAATAAAATTATATTGTTATATGTTGCACTAAAAAAATGTACACTTTTGCATTTAAATATGGAAAAAACATTCTTAAAGTATATGTACTACTACTTGTCATAGAAACAAAATTTAACAATCTCCTCCTGAAGTCATTAATATTCAAATTACTAATGAATACCTCAATATAATGGCGACTTTTTGGCTATTGTAGAAAAAGTAAGTAATATGGCAGCTGAACAAAAGCTTTCTCTAAGACACATACAACTGTAATCAATGGTATGCATACCCTTTGGAAATAGCAAAATAGCAATGTCCATAATTTTCAAACTGCATAGTAGTTAAAACTAATATTTTCTCTTTATTTGAGAAGAACTGTTCAAACTAAAATTTACACATACTTTGCTTTGCCTGTGACGAATTAGTATCGTTATGTCATCTCAGAAGTACTGTATAACTTCCGAATATTGTTCCATAGAATGCAGGTGTTCTATCAAGGGCTTGTATCACATAACCTTCAACAACAGTAAACCTTTGAACTGTTCTTTTTTGAGAAAAACAGTTAAGCTTTTTGACTATTTCATACTGAAAATGAATTTTGAATCACTAACCACTCTTCTATATCAAAACTTGCTGGAACATGTTTTCGAAGTCTGTCTCCATCATAAGCCAAGATTGACTACTGCATTTTTTCCTGTACCTTG
This sequence comes from Deroplatys truncata, assembly GCA_030765065.1. Classification (NCBI taxonomy): domain Eukaryota; kingdom Metazoa; phylum Arthropoda; class Insecta; order Mantodea; family Mantidae; genus Deroplatys; species Deroplatys truncata. The sequence goes on along the minus strand of JAUKNL010000022.1, from coordinate 1,616,042 downwards.
TAGTCATTTCCTGGCTGGATGTATTCTGTGATGAGATTGTTTTAATATCAACATTTAAAAACTGTGTTTATTTTGGGTAATAAATAGTTTTTCCCAAATGGAAAGATCAACTACTTTTTGAAGGGCTTTTAAAGCTTAGATTTTTCATTCCCAACAGTGGACCAAAAATATTTAGCAACTTCCAATTTATCAGTCTGTTTATTTTATATTTGTCAGTCTGGATGGCTCAATTGGTTAGACACTGGCTTTCTGATCCCAAATATCCAGTAAGTGATATTTGTGAATCTATCACAAATTCTAAACAATAATACTGTGGTTAACATGTTAAAGCAGAGTAACTCGGATTATAACAAATATTATGTAGTATGTATAAAGTGATTACATGATTAGATTTTTAATACCATATTGCAAGACCTGATGCAATTATTGCAAATACTATGAGTATAATTGTGTATAACATGAGTGTCCAGTATCTCTGTGATCAAAAGGATCAAATCCAGCTCTGGTATTTTGAATTTGCGAAAATTCTAGTAGATTCACTATTTTGCGAAGTTTTGTTGCTTCCAATGTTCTATTCACTGCTGCTTCCATTCATGAGGTCTTTCATCCCACAGCGTGGCAACAAGCAAAATTTCAGGATGGGTACAGAATGACATTTCTTCTAATTTTTTGCTCTACAACTGCTCTATGCTCATCATAGAGGAAACAAAGACCCAAAATGCCATGAATAGATTTTTAACACCAAATTCACATAAAGCTGGTTTCTTAATGATGAACCACGCAGGAGCATATGCCTGAGCCACAAACTTAGCTAGTCTGTAATTCTGAGGGATTTTCTGTGGAAATATGCAATCTTAATCTGTAGGAAGTGGTTAACCAGCGGGCATGTCCAGTTTCACAGGTTTCCTAACTGCCAGATTTTTGTCACAGTTTCCTGAAATCACAGCTCCAGATGTTTCATACAGGTACTGCTGTTTTGAACTATGAATGTTTTTGCCTACTGATGGAAGCTCTGCGGAATTATATTATGTTTCACAGTTATATCTTGTTCATACATTCCTAGTTTTTTCTTCCCCATAGGACCAGTAAATGTGTACATTTCCCTTTCCTGTGTCCATCTTTTTCAGTAAATGTTGAAGAAGCAATTGTTTGAAGTATAATAGGTCTTAGCACCATTGCAAAGATCTTCCTACATTTTCAAGTTGATGAATAACTCCATCTTTAGCACCTACATTTTAACTTTGTACCATCACATCCAATAGCAGCCAATTCAGTCAGATATACGTTATTTTCTTTTAAAGTTTATGTGATAGAGCTGGCAATATTGTTTGTTTTGCTGCACCTTTTGTAGTGGCATGGCTAAGGTGCATACTGTTTGGCTCCTCATTTGTAACATAATGTTCCTCCATTTTAGTTTCTTCATAGTCTCTTGATCCTTTTTTTGTAAATGCTAGGGTCCAATCTTTTCTACCATCAAAGAAAAGGTGATTTCTTTTGGTGGTTTCACTTCCAGTTCTGTATCCCCTTTATTCCAACACAGTGATTTTTATTTATTTTTTTTTTTTAATTTCTCTTTGCACTTCACTCTTATCAATTGCACTACTAACATTATCAGATGCAAGATTGAAGTCCAACCAATTAGTTCTACCTGTTAAAGGACACAAAACTTTAAAAAAGAAAAGAAAGACAAGAAAAAAAATTGAAGTCCTCCAGCACAGCAATGGCTATTGCTGCAGCTTTCCTTGAAGGAAAGTGTGGGTAATGGCAATTACAACTTTGCGGTATGCTTCCTTTTTCCAGATCTTGCCTGCATTTGTAAAGGTTACTTCCAGAAAAGCTCAGAATTGTGGTCCTAAGAAGTAGTGCTAATTTCCAAAGCATTTGAAGACATTTCTGATACATTTCCAATTTCCTGGCAGACTGAAAGCTTGTCAAGAAGTTTCCTTGGAAGCTTACATCTTGGATTGTACTTTTTCTCTTTCCTGGATCCTCTTTAGTGTCTCAGTATCCATACCACCAATTCTTGTTTTCCTGACTATCCTCTTATCCTTAGGAAAGCTTATTTCACATTCAGCAATGTTGTAAGATTTCTTACATTTGCATGATGAGAAGTCCAATAACTTACAAGCAGATTCAAACAGTTCAGTAGCATTTGTTTTCACCTGATGCACTTTACAAAACTTCTCTCTTCTTTCCAGGTTTTAGTAATTTTGCCCTGAAACATGGTACTTTCCTGTCATGGTTATTATATGTAAATTGCAGACTGTTGGAATTGATGCCCATCACCAAATTTCTTCTTCTTTTTGCTGCTTCTTTGCTGTTCAGGTTAGCTGAAGGCTGTTTGCTAGAATCTCTTTTCATTTGAAGACAGTGAAAAAGTAGCATTTTATCACACCTTGATATGTCATTGAAGATTTCATATCACTATCCTTTGCAATACCAAATGTATCCCCTCTTTTGATGCATATTGTTCCCTTGTTTTCATCATAGATTTAGGCATAATATCAATATGTATTACACAAATGAAAACAAACCACCTTCAACAATACTGTCCCCTCATTGCTCTGAGTACAGAGGCAATTTATTTCCTGCAGAGAAATCATGACCTTGAGAGTAACATGTTCCACATGCAACTGTACATTTGTCTTCCTTTCCAGTCACTGTTGCACATGCTCTGAAGATGTTTTGGTACAGCCAACCTAAATAATAAGTCCACAATTAGTGTTCAGCAGAAGATGAATTTATGGTTTACATTGGTGAAATTGTGTGTGCCCACCTTTCTTTGTATAAGCAACCTTCTAGACCTGTATATATTCTAATTTCAACATTTTTTTACACACCCTAATGTTTAAGATGCAAAATAAGCATATTTTATGGCATAACATAAAAGCATACCATTGAAAATGAGTCATTATATGTCTTGTCAGTTTGTCCCCCAAAATTCCATGGAGTAGAAGTACTGATGTGAATATTGAACCAAGAAAGCACAGAATGCATAGTACAAAAATAAATTGTTGTGTGCTTGTTTCCTGTCTTTGATATTCTACTTGGCCTGATGGACACTTTGGTAATGTGTTGCCTCAGATCTGCGAGTGCAAATAATAACCAAGTTTGTAATTAAAATCGTTTCCTAGGATATGTGAGAGAAAATCGGATCATGTATCCTTGTTTTCACTGTACATTCTCCCAAAAATTTCAGACATTCTCGCAAATATTGGTATGACAAGTTCTCATTATTAATATGCTTAAATGCTTCTGCACACACATTGCATATTTTTGAAGCTATTTATGTAACAAGTATGCTAAAGCTTTTGTGTACATGGTGCATACAGTAATTTTTTAGTAAAAGCTGTCTAAATTATATTAAATAAAATGTAATATAAGTACTGTATAAATATAAACGGTCTATTTAGTCATTTGTTGACATATTCTCATAGTCACCTGAATGCTATGCTATGAACCATACAAACACCACCTAGGAAGCATTGACCATACCAATATTTGATGTTGATGTTTATTCTGAGCACTCATTTCTAAACAACCACCTTGCGACTGAAAATATGTGTGAAAACCTTGAGGAAATAAACAATAAAACAATATTAACTTATAATTGTTTTTAACTGATGACTTGTTTTGGAAAAATGCTAGCAAAGTTTATGATTAACAAAAAAAGAAAAAAAATGTTGGCTTATAATTTTTGTTTGATGATCAAGTATTTTGTTTAAAACCATATTAAAGTTAGACTGATCACTGCCATCTGGATTTTGTTTATTATGCTGCTAAAGTACTACTATTCAGCATGTTAACAATCCGACAAGAACATGTTTTAGAGAGTGTGTACTAAAAATATAGTTTAAAACAGTAGTTGATATCTAGAGCCAAACATTTTCAAAATTATTTCAATCATTATCTCTTTAATCCACTTTATTATTAACTGAAATCTCAAAGGTAGTATGCGCATTTGAAGTTAGTGAACATCAACTATATTGTGACTTTCTCCAGTTTTTCAACTGTCACTTCTATAGTTCCCACTGTCACAGTTTTGATCTGGGACTCCACTAGTTCATACTGTCACTTCACTAATATGAACTAGTTCAATTTTCCTGTTGCTTCACTTTCTTTGTGACGTGGCTTCTTCTTCCAGAAGTTCACTCGCTGGGTAGTTGAACACAAGACTTCTACAATCTTGCAGTAGCAGTACTTGCTGCAGTCATCACAAACTTGCTAAGAGAACAGCACTTTTTGTTGCACCAGAAATGCACTCACTATCTTGCTGACTGACCGACTCATCTGACTGACTTGCATTCATGAGGACGTTCGCTTATATAGCCAGTGGAATCTTCCACAGAACATTCTAGAGACTCATTCTGGAAGGGCAGAGGAAACTTCCAAACTTCCAGAAGATTCCGGTTATCTGACGATAGCACTTTCTTTGTTTACACTGGCAAGTGCTACTTATCTTTATCTCTGATTGCCCCGCGCCGACCTCCCAATAACCTTGGGCAATAGTGACTGTTACACAGCTCCCTGCTCAGAACTGGTTGTCCTGAGCAGCTTCGCGATATTGGACAAGCCGATCAAGATGGAGCATCATCAACTTTCCTCTGGGTTGATGCCGGACGCGGTATACCACATCATTGATACAGGAACATTGCAGCTTTGGGGACTTCCCTTAAGTCCTTGTGGGACAATATAGCCATACGACGTCACCTTATGGGAATCTGGCATGATTGCCAGTCGATAATAGCATGCCATCATTGAGTCATTTGATAGTTTCAGGTATGTCTTGGCAAGGGGTTGTCGTCCAGATTTTCTGACGGTACTCTGACATTTCCACATTGCACTAGGCACTGACTGCTTGACGGGGCCTCAGGACCCGTGGCACGATGTCGCATTACTGGCATTACCTCTCCGTGTTGCTTCGAAGATGCAGCCAATAGAATAGGTGATGTAGCTTCTTCAAGGTCTTGTTCGCATCCAGGTGCCCCCTGGTAGTACTGGCATGGGTTTTGTAGAAGACTTCCTTCGCTGTGCTCATTGGGAGTAATAGCTGTTCCTTTGTAGTTCTTCCATCTGCAAACTCCCACACTCTTTTCAACACACCGTTCCTGACCACCAGGGAGTCTCATGGGTCCAATAGATCTTATAGATCGGGCCCATTGGAGTGATGTCTGCCCACACAGGGTGTTTGCCAGATTCTTTATCCTTCAGGATCGGCTGTATGTGTCAATCCTCCACTTATTCCCTCCTCAAGGTCTCCTCATCCCAAACAACTGCAGGTGGCACCATGACTGGGCGCAAGCAGCATTCTCCATTAGCTGGTCCGGATGCTCATCTATTGTGGCCTCTATCATCCTCTTGTTTTCATTTGTCTGCCCATCTAGCCATATTTCTTGTTAAACTAGACACACTTCCAATGCAGTAACTTTATCTTTCATGTCAAGTTTAATCTCTCTTAACTCCTTTGTAAAGTCATCTTTCAAAGCTTTCACTGTTGCATTTATCCCCAATTTTATTGTGCCAATGACAAAACCGAGTTGGGATTTCATTTTCTCTATCTCCTTTATTTCTGTTTTCGCACTCTTCATTTCACTTTTCATCCATTTTCTCCATTTTGTTCTCAATCTCATCGCCAAGCTCAATTTTTTTTTTCCGTTTCGGTCTTCATTTTCATTCCCATTTTGTCCATTTTGAATTCCATTTTTGACTCCATCTCCACCATTCCAGATTTCGTCTTCACTACAGTTACTTTCTCCTCCATCCAAGATTTCATCCTTTGCATTCTGGCCAATAATTTTTTAAGCATTTCCTCCATTGTGGCTTTTATATCCCACTCCTGACACCAGTATGACTTGGTCCCATTTACAATTATCACTTCTCTTAGTTCTCACTGTCACCGTTTTGATAACTTTCACTGGGACTTCACTTAGTCCACACTATTTCTTCACTAATGTGAACTAGTTCAATTTCCCTGTCACTTCACTTTCTTTGATGTAGCCGCTTCTTCCTGACGGTTCAGTCTTCTGAAAATTCGAACATAAGACTTCTACAATCTCTCACAGTAGCAGTACTCACTGCACGTCACGGCAGTTGTCACAAACTCGCTAGGAGAACAGCACTTTTTGTTGCACCAGAAATGCACTCACTATCTTGCTCGCTCGCTCACTCACTCACTGACTGACTCAATTGACTCGTGTTTGTGAGAATGCTTATTTATATAGCAAGTGGAATCTTCTACAGAGCATTCTAGAACTTTCTGGAGAGACATTCTGGAAGCAGGGGGGTGGGAAGAAACTTCCAGAAGATTCTAGTTATTTGACAATAGCTATTCCTGTGTTTATGCTAGTGAGCACTACTCATCTATTTTATATCTGACTGTCCGGCGCCAACCTCCCGATAACCTTGGCCCATAGCTAGTGTGTCACAATGTGCATAGCAAATCTTTATCAAAGAAAAAGGTAACATGTAATATCAACATAATTGTTTTCTTGTAATTATTACTACATATACGCAATATTTGTTATTACAGGAGGATGAACCAGGACTGAACCCTGTGATAAAGGTATGGAATTTGGATAAGCTGGACAAACATGGACATCCACAATGTATTCGAATGTCAAGGGCTATACCAGGTCATAAACCCATTGGAGCCACTGCCTTATGTATACATGACAATCTAAATTTTATGGCAGTTGGATTTGTGGATGGTTCCATAATGCTATACAGAGGTATCTTTAAAGCAGGTTAATTAGACATATACATGATAAGAAATGAAAGTGAGTTTTCACTTTGGATGCCTAGAATTTGCATGCTCAGTGTTTCCAACACATCTCTTGAAGTCCTTTCTATTATGCATTAGAAACACAAATTTGTGTGTTTATAAATTCCTATGCTTTGACAGCATATCATAGCCATGATGCAGTTATGTTGTATATAAAATAAGAATGTAAAAATAGAGAAGTGCACAGTTTAGTGACGCATCTGCTTTCAGGTTTGACATGTGTATATTTTTAAGATGGAAATAATGGTACAGCCTCCATAAAACTGCACATGTGTATATTTTTAAGATGGAAATAATGGCACAGCCTCCATAAAACTGCACTGGTTGGAAGGGGTGTGTGTGTGTGTGTATATATATATCCTTGAAACAACAGGGAGATCTTATAGTTGTATTGAAACAGTTTATGAGCACTTTTCTTCTATCTTTAATTGATTTGTAGAAAAATGCTTTTGACAATTCTGTATTTTTCTTGAAGGTGGGTGAAAATTTGACGTCTGAGAGGTGGCTGCCCCACAGTAGAATGTGTGTGGAGCTTCTCAAGGCATCCATGTAACTCTGAATGTAAGAAAACAAATATTTTAGCTTAGTACTTACATGCCAAACTAAGATTTTCTCTTGGCACACCACAGAATGAAAAACAAATACTCTCCACCCATAACAGTTCGTTTACTAATGTCATGCTGCTAAACACAATCAGTGACAAAGCAGCACCGAAATTTGAGGGACTTGATAGACTTGGGTATCATTATGGTGGACACATCCAGGACCAAACCCCCATTACAAGGTTACACTGTATGTGCGCTATTATTATATCAATGATCTCCTGATTTTCCTTGTCTTACCAGTGTATACTATATTCCTGTTGGTGGAATGCTGTTACTTAAGGTTTAAATAATGTTCTGTCCTAATTGTTCTCCTCTGTAACATACCCGATTTCTTTCAACTCCTTGGAAATGCCCCTTTTCAGGTTATTAACATTTCGGTTATTAACATTTCTTTTAATTCACTCATGCCATTAAATTTTATCCAAACTAAATTTCACTGAGTAAAAATGTCAATGCACAGTTGAGATAGGGTGTCACTGTCTGTAATTCATTTATAATTCGTGATAATCTTGAGTCCATTTTGTCCAGTACATTTTGTAACATCTCTATGATGGCATTCCTATCCTGGTCGTGACACCTGTTTAACTTAATGCAGTTCTTAATCCAATCCACAAAATGTATTATCTTTGTTCATTTATTCTGTTCCTCATTGCACTTGCATAGTTTAGTTGATCCACTCAAACTAAAGACAACACTGTCTGTTTTACAGCATTCCAATGTGGTGAAATTTTTCAGTTTGGCTTTTTCTTCTTGGGATACCAGAGTAAAGTTTTAGAATACATTAAATACTTAAAAATGAATGTATCATTGTAGCTTTGTGCTTCACAATGAACTTCTGCATGTTTTGGAGACATAATTGTCTCCAACATCAGTGTAGCCACATTGCCATACTGTCGTCCTCCGTGGTGTAGTGGTTACCGTGCTAACCTCTAGTTCCTGAGGTCGCGGGTACAAACCTGGCGGAGGGCGATGGATTTTTTCAGGCGTAAAAATTCTTAGCATGGCTTCCTTCGGAAGGGAAGAAAAGCTGGTGGTCCCGTGTCATAGATTTACGGCACATAAAAGAACCTCAAGCCTGATAAAGAGATCTCTGAGCAAAATTACCGGTCTTTCACGCCCAATATAGAGTGGGACGCTAAGGACCACAGCAGTTAAAGAGCATCCATAAATAAAACTTTCATTTCATTTCACATTGCCATACTTCCTCCTATGGATTTTAGTTGGTGGATTTTATTGTGTGATGAGATTGATATTATATGGAACATCAAACGTTAAAAATTTATTTAATTTTTCTGTATAAACAGTTTTTCCCATACGCAGTATCAGAGCATTTTAATTCCATAGTCATTAAGCAAAAGAACAACCATAGCTTTTAAAACACATTTGGAAAAAATTGAACTTGCTTTAGAACTTAATTAGCTTTTCTCCATACTTCTTTGTTGAAGGGAATTTTTATTGAACAATAAAAAAAAAAAAAAAAAAAAAAACAGCAGCTTTTTTAACCGTATTTGGGCCACTGTGACTTTGAACTGACTACCGCTGTTCTCTTGTTTTTCAAGAGAAGGAATGCCTTATTCCTTTGTAACCTAGCATTACACTGAAGTTAACCATCATCAGGTAGAAATGGGGTTTCCTACCAGTTGTTTCCATTCACCTTTGCATTGACAAGTTGAGATGTGACTCTCATGTAGTGAGAAACCTGTACATTGTTTTTGGAGGAAATGGCTGCTTTACCAACCAATCGTAGCTGGTGTGTGCTTGAATTTGCATGAATAGACAGTGTTGTAGCATACTCTAGACGTTGTCGGGCTTCAAGTCAGGTGAGATGATGGTGTTACATTGATGTTTCAGGAGCATACATTTCTCCTATCTTCAGGATGCTGAATGACTTTTTTTTTTTTGGATTGTTTTATTTTTTCCGTGGGGGGAAAAATGCATTACTGCATTCGACCCCCAGTCGGCGTGCAATGTCTGGGGGGATACATGGGGCTTGCTGCTCAAAACGCGGAATACGCACTAAAAACCCTACCACATGTTAATTGTGTATTGCTGTGTAAAAACGTGCATTCATGCTTGCATGCTTTAGTCGGGTCTCACATAGCACCCCGGTTAGTATGTGAATCGCTACTTGGCTGACATGCATTGCATGCATGCGCGTCAAATGTTACTTGCTGGTGTTGCCCATGAAACCTGAACAATACCAGTGGGTTATATGCATATTTTCTTATGTTTGCAATATATGCTTAATTTAATGCTTAAGTTCTAATTTGTGTGTTGTTTGCAGGGAGTGCCTGCGTGTCATATGACTTAACATTAACTTACTGCTAAGTTAGATGTGGGCGGCGCCGTGGCCGAGTGGTTAGACCGCTCGCCTCCCACCGAGGAGGCCTGGGTTCAATCCCAGGGACCTGCATGTGGGATTTGTGGTGGACGAAGCGGCGTCTGGGCGGGTTTTCTCCAGGTTCTCCCCCCCCCCCCCCCCAGGGGCTCACTTTGTGTGAGTATGGGTGTTGGCATACCCGGGGGTTCCCGAGCCAATCATCGCCATATTCATCCCTTCATCCCCATCCGGTCGAGGTGGGTTCTTCTCGTGACCAGGGGACACAAGGTAGGCTCTCGTGCGTTCTTTGCATTCCATTCATACCGCACCTCACCATCGTTTCTTTCTCCCCTTGTCACTTTCCGGCCATTTCGCACCACGACATTCGCACATCTCTTTTTCTTCCTCGCCGGCCTACTTTGCGTGCAAAATGCCCACACAGTTTTATTTCTTTTATCTTTTCTTTTAATCCTCCGTGGACACAGCCTGACGGATACCCGCACATGGCGTGCGCAGCTGGGTGAGTGGGTAATGGCGTTATCCCCACCACCCGGGGTCGTCATGTAGGGTTTGTGTTCGTATCCGCTGTTCAACTGCAGTCCCGCGGGGGGGGCCATTGCATGAGCTGCTGACTTCCGACGGCGATTGGGTCCCTCTGTCTATGTTCTAGGAGGTGTGACCCTGGGGTGAGATAGGTATAGATAGGCCACTCACCCAAGCCAGCGTAACGCCCGGGAAGTCAGAGCCCGAGGTCGGAGACGGTTGCAATGGTGGAGGATTTATTTTGCTATGGAGCACCCTTCCTCCATTAATACAAACAAGCGCCGAAAAGTTATTGTAACAGAAGTAGCACCGCCGACATCTGGTTGTTACTTGGTCATTTCAAGAACAGAAGGAGGACAAAACTTTGAGAAGGTGAACCCTTTTATAATTCAGAAGGGCATAGATGCTATTGCTGGTGCGGTTCAATCCTGCACTCGTCTACGGAATAGTTCCTTATTGGCACAAACTAAGTCCGATCAGCAAAGTAAGACCTTGTTGCGCGCTACGCTTCTCCACGGTTATCCCATCCGTGTCGAGAGGCACCGCACATTGAATTCCTGTCGGGGCGTCGTTACCACCCATAGCCTCGATGGTATATCGGACGAGGATCTAGTCGAATATCTATCCGATCAAAAGGTGACAGCGGTGCATCGAGTGCAGGCCAAACGTGACGGCGTATTGGTACCCACTCGTACCCTGTTTCTAACATTTGATGGCGTCGATCTGCCCACGAGCATTTCCGCAGGGTACGAACGGATTTCTGTGAGGCCTTATATTCCTAGACCTCTGCGTTGTTTTAAATGCCAACGTTTTGGGCATACGCAAGTCTCATGTAAGAGTGCCGTTAACATCTGTGCAACATGTAGCCAGCCCTCACACGAAGGTACCTGTTCAACAGCCCCCGTCTGCGTTAATTGTAAAGGGTCTCATTCTGCGTCGTTTGCCGACTGTCCGCGGTACTTGGACGAGAAGGCGATCCAGGAGATCCGGGTAAAGGAAAAACTCTCCTTCGCTGAAGCCCGGAGGCGTTACCATGCGCGCCAACCTTCACTCCTGCGATCTGGCACATTTAGTTCTGTTGTTGCCTCGCCAGTACCACGAGTGGATGCCGAAACTCAGACCTGGACCATGATTGCATTAACCGCCACTACCATCCGGCCGTCCATTAAAGCTACTGTTACCAAGCCCTATAAACCTGGTCCAAAGTCAATGAAGTCGCAAGCCGCTGAAAAGAAACCCAAGCAGAAACTTCGTAGGGAAGATTTTCTGAAGGACCCTCCGCGTGCGCGCGGTAAGAAAAGTTCACCTTCTCCTCCTCGGAGGTCGCAGTCCCAGGAAGCTCCTGGGACAAGCCGCGCTCAGCGGCCCCCCTCACCCATCGCCACCCAGAACCGATTCACGGCGCTTGAATCGGTTTCTGGCTCTGAGCGCGTGGGCCCTCCCTTCGAGGAGGCTATGGAGTCTGACCAACTCCATACCAAAAGCCCGAGCCCAAAGGTTAAACCAAAGGTAATTTTAAGCCGCCCTTCTAAATAGACAGTTTATCCCTTTTTCTTAATGGCTATCCTGAGCTGGAATTTACGTGGTGTACGATCGCATAGGGCGGAACTGCAACTTTTATTGCGTTCCCATTCACCTATGGTCGTGTGTTTGCAGGAAACCAACCTTAGCCCTCATGATCCTTTTGATCTCCGAGGATATACTCCGGTTCGCTACGACCTTGAACCGGAGGAGGGTACTCCTGCTCATGGTGGTGTCATGATTTTGGTGCGTAACGACGTTCATTTTCAAGCTATCACACTTACATCCGACTTGCAAGCTGTTGCCGTTCGCCTTCACTTACCCGGCTTTTTGATTTCTGTTTGCTCTGTGTATTCAACTCCATCGTCTCCCCTCGCTCCCGCGGACATTCGAGTTCTCCTGTCCGCTCTCCCAACACCATTTCTTCTGTTGGGAGATCTTAATGCCCATCACCCACTGTGGGGTTCGCCAAGGGCTTGTGCGAGGGGAACTCTTCTTTCCGACATTTTTTACCAGTTCAATCTTTCCATCCTCAATACAGGTGCACCTACTTTTATTTCTGATTCTTCTGGTACATTCTCTCACCTGGACCTTGCCATTTGCTCACTCCAGCTTGCTAGTCGTCTTCAGTGGAACGTCGTCGCTGACACCTACTCCAGCGACCATTACCCCTGCATCGTTTCTCTTCTGTCACACCACGTACAGCATTCCAGAGTACCTACCTGGATATTCACAAAAGCCGATTGGAGCTTGTATTCCAGCCTCGTGCATTTTTACGATCAGCCCTTCGCCGACATTAACCAACTAGTGCAGCACCTTACGTCTACGATTTTCTCTGCCGCCGAACGCGCAATTCCCCGTTCATCCTCTCAACCTCGGCGACCGCCTGTTCCATGGTGGAACCAGGATTATCGGGACGCCGTTCGTGCCCGTAGGACTGCACTTAGGGTGTTTCGGCGACACCCTACACTTGATAATTTGGTGACTTTTAAACAATCGCGCGCCAGGGCTCGTCGCATTATTCAGGATAGCAAGAAGGCGTCGTGGACTCGTTTTGTCGAGTCCTTTAATCGCTTTACGCCTTCATCTGTTGTTTGGGATAAACTTCGTCGCTTCTCAGGTAAAGTGTCGCATTGTACTGTTTCTGGCCTTCAGGTTTCCAATGCCACTATAGTGGATCCGGCTGCCATCGCTAAAACTCTGGGTGCTGCCTTTGAGGCGGTATCCAGTTCAGACCATTATTCCGCCGGCTTTCGCTCTATTAAAGACCGGCTTGATTCCGCAACATACAATTTTAGGTCTGCTAATACTGAATGTTATAACGAACTTTTTACAATCAGGGAGCTGGAGCATGCTCTTCATTGCTCTAGGCACTCCGCTCCTGGGCCGGACGGCATTCATGTCCTGATGTTAAAGAACCTTTCAGCCGACAGTAAACTCTTTCTCTTACAGGTCTATAACCGTATTTGGCAAGACGGCATTTTTCCTTCCGTTTGGCGCGAAGCCACCATTGTCCCTATTCTTAAGCCTGGGAAGGATCGCCAACTACCTTCCAGCTACCGCCCTATCTCCCTCACCAGTTGCATTTGCAAGGTATTGGAGCGCATGATCAACGGGCGGTTGACATGGTGGCTTGAGTCTCAGAAACTTCTAGCGAACGCTCAGTGCGGATTTCGTCGCTATCGCTCTACCGTCGACCATCTGGTGTCCCTGTCGACGCATGTTATGAATGGATTTCTGAGAAAGTGTCAAACCGTGGCTGTGTTTTTTGACCTGGAGAAAGCTTATGACACTTGTTGGAGGGGCGGCATTTTACGTACAGTTCACGCATGGAATATCCGCGGTCGTCTTCCCATATTTCTTCGGGAGTTCATGACGGACCGCGTTTTTCGTGTACGTGTGGGCTCGGTTTTATCTAGTCGTTTTATTCAAGAGAACGGAGTACCGCAGGGCTCTGTACTCAGTGTCACACTTTTTGCGTTTGCTATCAGCCCCATTGTTGATTGTATTCCACCTGGCATTTCATCGTCCCTTTTTGTTGACGATTTTGCCATTTATTGCAGTTCACGGCGGACCTGTCTACTCGAACACCGTCTCCAGAGCTGTATCGACCGTCTCTACGCCTGGAGTAACGCCAACGGCTTTAATTTCTCCGCCGAGAAATCCGTCTGCATCAACTTCTGGCGCCGGAAGTATTTCCCTCCGCCCTCTCTCCATCTTGGGCCAGGGATACTTCCGTTTGCAGACGAGGCGAAATTTTTGGGTTTGATCTTTGATAGAAAGTTGTGTTGGACTTCGCACATTTCCTTTTTAAAAGCAAAGTGTGACCGTTCTCTTAATCTTTTACGTGTTTTAAGTGGCACATCCTGGGGAGCTGATCGGACCGTCCTGCGTCTTTATCGCTCTTTGGTCCGATCCAAACTTGATTACGGGTGTATTGTCTTTTCATCGGCACGTTCATCTGTGTTACGTCGCTTGAATCCCATTCATCATCGTGGTATTAGAGTCGCTACAGGGGCCTTTCCAACTAGCCCCGTGCCCAGTCTTTACGCTGAAGCTGCAGAGCCTCCGCTGTCCTTCAGGCGTGAGATGCTCTTGTGTAGCTATGCCTGTCGACTCTCCAGCTTGCCTGACCACCCGTCCTTCGCGGCATTTTACGAGGAATCGCTTGATCGGCAATATTTAGTTAGCTCCTCTGCATTGCTCCCTCCAGGGGTTCGATTTCGTCAGCTTCTTCGGCATTTGGACGTTACACCAACGCCGGCCCTTCCAAGGAGGGAAACGCGTTTTCCTCCATGGTTGCGCGCCGAGGCCCTCTATCACCTTGGGTTATCGTCGATACGAAGAATGTGACCCCTTCTTCAGTCTTTAGATCAGCGTTTTTGGAGCTTCAGTCGCAATTTGGGGACTTTGATTTTATCTTTACTGATGGATCTAAGACTGATGCTAGAGTAGGATGTGCCTTTTTTGTGGTGGAAATATTTTTACTTTTCGTTTACCGGAGCAATGTTCGATTTTTACCGCCGAACTTTTTAGCATTTATCAGTCTCTTTTGTACATTCAGCGGCACGACTTACGGCACTGTTTTATTTGTTCCGACTCCCTGAGTGCTCTTCAAAGTATTAGCTCGCTGTACCGTTACCACCCGCTCGTACAGTGCATTCATGACCTGCTCCACTCGCTTGGTGTCTCTGGCATCAGCGTCTCCTTCATGTGGATTCCAGGTCATGTGGGCATCTCAGGTAATGAGTCTGCCGACGCCGCTGCCAAATCGGCGATTTTATCACCCAGAAGTTTTACCTCTGTTGTTCCCTCGTCAGATTTGTTTATTGTTTTACGTCGCCGCATCCTCTCGCTTTGGAGCGATGAGTGGACGGCCCTCCGGGGGAAAAAGTTGCGGGAGGTTAAACCTCTCCCGTTAGTCTGGGCTACCTCTTCCCGTGCTTCTCGTCGGGAAGAGGTAATTTTAACACGCCTTCGTATCGGACATTGCATTTTTAGTCATAGGTATTTGCTGAGTGGTGACCCTGCTTCACTCTGAGCAGTGTGATGCACCCTTAACCGTGCGTCACGTTTTAGAGGAGTGTCAGGTTTTAGCTGCATTGCGTGTTCGTGTGGGTCTGCCTGTTGGCCTAGCCAACGTTTTGGCAGACGACACACGTGCTGTAGTGTGTTTTATGTTTTATTCATGACTGTGATTTTAATCTGCGCATTTGATGCATTGAGCGCCCTTTAGCTTTGCAATTTTATACTGTGTGTTTTAATGGGGACTCTACTCCCCAGTGGACATATGGCGCTCATGTCCCTTGCATTCTACAGTTCTTGACACATTTTACTCTTTTATTGCCTATGCTTTTAGTGTGTTAGTTTTTGGGATTGTATTGTTGTTTTTAGCTTTTGGACATCGCGGGTTTGTGTCCCGTTTTTAATTATGCGGTTCTTTTATATTTTTGACTGTATATTTTATACATTGTAAGGGCGCTGATGACCTTAGTAGTTTAGCACCCTTAAACCGCATCTCATCATCATCATCATCATCCAGGTTCTCCGGCTTCTCCCGCCATTCATTCCACCAACTGCTCCATCATCACCTTTCCTTTCATCCATTTCACCAACATTTCGTTTCATCCACTTCCTTCATCCCATACCAGGCATTGGGCTGATCACCCATCCTGGATGCTCTGTGTGATCCATGAGTGTCTGCTCCTTGACGGGCATCCCAGGCATCCGCTTGTAAGTCCTGGGGGGTGTAAGTCCTACATAAGAGGAGGGTAAACAGATAATGAATGAATGAATAAGTTAGATGTGTATTGTAGAACTAATTCTATGCATTATTGAAAAAGAATTGGTGAGGTTGCGTCCTGTGCTGTTCTTCCCAGGGGTTTCTGTTCGTCGAGAGGGCACAGGCGTCTGTCGTAGCATCCGGCCCTCTAGGTCCTTCGTTGTACTCATTGTCCTGATGTTCGCCATTGCCATCTGTGTGAACGACTCCATAATGCAGTGGCCCGTCTTTCACGGTGGGAGGCCCCTTCTCCCAGGCCGCCTCAGTGGTTGCTGAGGACTTGAGGGCTCTGTAACAGGCGTGTGCTGAAACAAGGGTACAAAAATGAGAAAAAATATTAGTGATGGGATATAGAGATTAGAAGTCCTGTGTCAGTGTCCTTGTCACATTTCGAGTAGATTATTTAGAAACTGTTGGATTTGTTCTTCCGTGTTGTCTTAGGATAGCATTCTATCGAATAGAGAAAGTGGTCTGTTATGTTTGTAGTTTACGGAATCGTAGTTTCCTAACGCTTTAACTCAGGCATGGCAAGACTGTAAGCCTGCCCCGAAGCACCTGGATGCAACCTGGATAACAGAGCTATGGAAGGGGGAGAATTTGAAAGGCGGGCGGGGTAGTGGTAAAGCACAAACTGATTCAGTGGCGTCCTGTACTGTGTATTTAAAGTAAATTAAGCTTCTCCAATGTCATTTACAATGAGAGATTCGAAATCGGGAATTATGTTGTTTACAGCTAGACGTAACTGGTCATGAAAATGTTCGTTCCTCTGTCGGGATCTGCATTTGCTTTTTACTAATTTAATCGTGGAAAATAATTGTTCACAGACGTACGTTGTACAAAACATTGCTTCCATGGAAATTGCATATGATCGAAGCTTCGGATATTTATTGTCGCATAAGATTTTAAAACATTCCACTCCTATTAAACCCTTGCATCTGACTTTCATGATTTCGTCAGATTGTAAATGAATCAGCTCCTCTTGCAGATTGATTCTGGCCTTTCTTACGTCTATGTTTAATGGATAGACATACACTGATATATCATATTTAAAAGCCCTGAAATCACGAAATCTGTAATCACAAAAGTCGCTTTTAAGTGTTAAGAGAATACTAATGTAAATACTGAATTTATCTGAAGAGAAATTTGAAAGGAGATTTAAACATGGAAAATAGTACAACTGCCCCTCTTTCAAGTGATCTACCCAGAGTGAAAGTGTGTTTACGAACGTCTGCACTGAACTATACTTATCAACAATATTTTGATTGCGTCGTTGAAATGTAGTATTCAGCTTGTTTAAGTGCGTACATATATCGCATAAGAAAGCTAAGTCGCAGATCCAGACCTCGTTATTTAGTTCCTAAATTTCCATTCCCTAAAATAAGGAAACAATAAAATTACAATAAAATGACCTTAAAACATATGAGAATAATGTAAATGTAAAGCTAAAATAAACTGCCTTTTCTTTCATGATACCAGGGACCGCATATCTGAAGTTGAAGAACCGACATTGCACCTCTGCTAAGCCATCTAACATCACACAAATACTTAATATCTTGAAATGGTTCTCCCATATTTTTAAGTATACATATTTCGAAACTTCCTTTTATTTTGTTCACACATAATCCAGTCGTCCTCCGTGGACTGGTGGTACCGTGCTAGCCTCTAGTTCCCAAGGTCGCGGGTTCAAACCCGGCGGAGGGCGATGGATTTTTTCGGGCGTAAAAATCGTTAGCACGGCTTCCTTCGGAAGGGAAGTAAAGCCGGTGGTCCCGTGTCGTAGATTTACGGCACGTAAAAGAACCTCAAGCCTGATAAAGCGGCCTCTGAGCAAAATTACAGGTGTTTCACGCCCACTATAGAATGGGACGCTAAGAACCATAGTAGTTAAAGAGCGTCCATAAATCAAACTCAATTTAAAACACATAATCCATCACTATTGTAGTGTAACTGACTTGGCACAAAGTGCTTCTTGATGCAACAGACAATGCCAAGCATAAAAATTGCTCAAAATATCTATCACCGTCTGATATTAATTTTGACCACTGTAAACATTCTCCTTCCTGAAATGCCTTAAGGCCTTTGCAATTTCCCAGGTAACAATATAACTAGCGTGATTTCTTTTCTCTGGTATAGTTTGAGTCTTTGTAGGTTTAGGTCCATTGTTTTCTATCAATTTCAAAATTTCTTGCGTTCTTTCGCGTCCTGTGAACATATTGAAAATTAGCAATCTTACCTGTAGTTTAAATAAGAATTAAAGTCTCATTAAATAAAAGTTTTAATAATAATAATAATTACAGACCCAACTTACCTTGTAACTTGGCATATTCGGAATGATAAGCATTGTAATGGCGTTTCATGTTGAATTGCATTACTCCGCTTTGGGACATATTAAACATTTTACATTGCCACCACCCTCAACGAAGAACTTCTGCCATTCCATGAAATGTTCTGCTCTTCGAACGTTGCTTTGCAAGCGGCATTGCTAGGCCGCCACTGTTTGACGTAGTACTGATCACGCTGACATGAGTAGGAGGAGGAGGGGCGGGAGAAGCTAATGGAGGGGTAGTGCACGAGTCAACTGAAGCGCAAATCGACTCGCGAAGCACTGTTTCGCCATGGCTGCTTTAATTAAATCATTGTGATGTACGCGTAAGCTCTTATACATATCGTAAGTTAGCTTTTTAATGAATTCTTCTACTGTGTGCATTTAAGTTCCTCGTGGAGTATATCAGGTGGCACTACGTACGGTACCTTAGCTAGCATGCGCAAAATTTTATTTTGAAATGCTTGTAGTCTTTTGATGAATTTTTTGGCGGCATACCCCCAGACAGGTGCAGCATAAGTGAATATTGGTCGTATCAGTGTTTTAAATAGTGTGAGACCCATATTGAGATTCAGCTGGGTGTCCAAGTTGATGAGCGGGTAGAGCTTGCCTAATTGGGCGCTTGCTTTTTCCCGTATTTAAGTGATGTGTTTCTTCCACGTTAGGCCTTGATCCATTTTGAGGCCAAGCCAGGTTACCGTGTCCTTCCACTCGATGTTTTCACCAAATATGGCGAGTGGCGGTTACTGGTGTTTCGGGAATCTGTGGTTGTTGCGTTTTGTGAGTATTATCGCTTGCATTTTTAGAGCGTTTACTTTATTGCGCCATTTTTAAAGCCAGCCCTCTAATCCATTGAGGGCATTTTGGAGCCTTCTGTGGATAAATTCGGTTTTACCTGATTGTGTCATGATTGCTGTATCGTCCGCGTAATTGTATAAGTTTGTGTTAGCGGTTTTTGGAATATCGTTGATGTATATATTGAATAGTGTCAGCCCTAGCAAACTCCCTTGTGGGACTCCTGCTCTGATTGGTCGCTTGGTAGAAAGATGGTTGTTAACTTTCGATTGAAATTTTCTGTTGTTTAAATAATTTGCTATAAGTTTGATTAGCGAGTCATGAATGTTAAGTGTTTTGAGTTTCTTTAGTATTCTGGCATGCCAAACTCTGTCGAACGCACGTTCAACATCAAGAAAGAGTGCGCCTGTGGATTTTCTTGTATTGAATCCGAACGTGATGTCCGTTGCCTTGAGTAATTGTAGGGTCATTGAATGTTTGGTGCGGAATCCAAACTGTTCTGGAATTAATGTATTTTGTTTAATTAACTGAAGGTTGAGGCATTTGAGTATTACGTTTTCGAGATGTTTGCCTATTGTGCTCAGTAGACTTATTGGTCTGTAGTTGTGCGGGTTGGACAGATCTTTCCCTTTCTTAGGGAAGTGGGCCACAGTGGCCAGCTTCCATCTGTCTGGAAAGCGCCCGCTTGTTAGCACAAAGTTGAATATTTTCAAAAGTAGTTTTATTGCATCCTCCGGCAAATTCATGAACACTGAGGTAGGAATGCTGTATGGCCTATGGGTTTTTCTCTTCTTGAGATGCCTGATTAGCCATTTAATTTCGTTTGGGCATATTTTACGTACTATGTTGTGTGTTTCTTGTTCTTTGTAGTTTTCTGTTTCCGCCTCCGTGACTGCCGTGAAAAGTGGACAAGATGGAGTGGGATTTGGAGTTAATGTTTCTTGTAACGCATCCGCTAGCGTGTTCGCTTTTTGTTGGTCCATTGATGCAATTTTTTGGTTGTGATGTAATGGTGGGATGTGAACCTTGTCTTGAGTTAGGAGCGGGTTATCCGCCACACGAGTCTCTCTCATAGTTGAGGTTGTCGAGTGTGCTTTGCCATTGCTGGGATATGAACTTTGTAGTTCGTTCCCTGACCATTGCATTGAGGTGTGTGAAGTATTCTTGGTCCATCAGATGCCTTGATTTCTGCCATTTACGCCTGGCTCGATTTCTTTCTTGCGCTAACATGTGTATGTCTTGTGGAAGTGGTGAATAATTTGTTTACGGTTTACTTAACAGTACCGCTTCTGTGCTTGCGGTTTGGATAGCTTTTTCTAGTTGTTCGACTGCTATGTTCAAATTTTCTACAGTGTTTGGTTCTGCTGTAGAGAGGTGTTCGCTCACAGTCATTGCGAACTTGTCCCAGTCCGCTTTGTTGTAGTTGCAGCGCTGGGCTGGAGGTTCTTGAGAGAACCTTCCAGAGTTATCATGACCAGATCAGAGGATAGCTCGTTTTTGACCTGGAGGTTTATTCTCCGTGTTAAGTTGCGAGTGATTACTACGTCCAGGATTTCTGAGCACTAGTTTCTGCTGTATGGAATATATGTTTGTTCGGCTGATGTGTGAATTATATAGTCTGAGTTGTTTTCTAGGTTTAAGAGGGCCGACCCTTCGCGGTTGGTCTTGTTGCAATCCCAAATTTGGTGTTTTGCATTTAGATCACCTGCAATTATTGCCTTGTTGTTTAGCTGCATGAGTGCATCTATGTCTGCTGTGTCTAGTGTGCTGGTGGGGCGTACACCGCTATTATTAATTCGCAATTTTGATCTATATATACTTGTGGCTTCAAGTGTTCCGAGCTGAGGTTGAGGTGCTAAATCGTGGGCAATGTTTTGTTTTATTATTATTGTGGTTCCTCCTCTGCGCCTGTTTCTATCCTGAATGACTGATCGGGTGAAATGGCCTGTATATATACTGACTGATATAGTGGCTAGCATGGACCTCGTGGAAAACGCGAGACGATCCTGCTGGGTTCGCTGTGGTGGACCTCGTGGAGAACTCATCAAGTCTGGCTGCTGCTTAGTTGTCTATTTTGTGTTATCTGGGCCGTTCAATTTCAATTTTGATGGCCAGTTTCCATGCGGGACTGAACTGTAGTCCAGCGTCCCGGTTCAGCATGCCCCTCTTGGAGGATATGACCAATGCCTCCTTTACTCTGTGCTCCCAGTAATTATCACATTTGACCAAGATGGTTGTGTCATGGAAGATGGCTCTATGGTTCATTTCAAAACAGCATTCTGCCAGTCTAGACGTATCAGGTTGCATCAATTGGATGGTCCTCTCATGCTCCTTGGCCTTGGTGGTTATGCAGCAGCCAGAGTAGGTAAGTTCTCTATGAGGTCCGCCCCAGCAAACCCAGCAGGATCACCTCACACTGTCCATGCTATCCACCTCGTCAGACAGTATATATACAGGCCATTTCACCCGATCAGTCATTCAGCACCTTGAAGGTGGGAGAGATGCATGCTCCCGAAATGTCAATGTATCAACATCGCCTCACTTGGCTTGAAGCCTGAGAATGTCTAGAGTATGTTTGTTGCCAGGAAAGCTTCAGCTCTTATTTCAGTGTTGTAGCAGTTTGCTGGGCATTTAGACAGCAATTTCGATGACCTGCACCTCCCATGTCGTCAATACAAAGGTGGTACGAACAATTTCATGACAGAGGATGTATCTGTCATCAAGGGAAAGGAGGCACGGGAAAGCCAAGTGTAAATGAAGAAATGATTGACAGAGTCTGTGAAAACTTTATACGGAGTCCTAAAATACCAGTACGGAGAGCCAGTCAACAGTTGCAGATGCCAACATTAACAGTGCGGAAGATTGTACGGAAGTGATTGAGATTATTGCCGTGCAAACTGCAGCTGGACAAAAACAGTGGTCTGATGATCCAGCAAAGAGGATAGTGTTTTGTGAGAATTTTATGGCCATGATCTAAGAGGATAAGAGTTTACAGGAACAAATCATAATGAGCAATGAAGCAACTTTTTCATTTATCTGGAAAAGTCAATAGACACAATATCCGGATATGGGGATCTGAGAACACCCACACTGTGATTCAGATAGAATGTGACAGTCCAAAAGTAAACGTGTTTTGTTCTGTTTCTAAAAGACATGTGTTTGACCCATTTTTTCGCTGAGAATGCTATGAACGGAAACATTTACCTGGACATGTTGTAAAATTTGTTAATACCACAACCCATGGACGAAGAGGAACAGGGATTCATTTTCCAACAAGACGGGTCCCCTCCACATTGGCATACGAAAGTCTGTGGTTACCTCAATTGACACCCGCCAGGTAGATGGATTAGTCATGCAACAGCCACAGGCAACACCTTCTGCACATGGCCATCCCATTCACCTGACCTTACGGTGTGTGATTTCTTACTGTGGGTTTACATCAAGGATTTTGTTTACATCCCTCTACTTCTAGCAACATTGGTGGAATTAAGAAGGCGTATTACTGCAGCCATTGAGAATATCACACAAGATATGTTCGAGAGGGTTTGGCATGAATGGGATCACTGGCTGGGCGTCTGCCGTATTACACATGTTGCTCACATTGAGTGCATCTAAGGTGAATGCAAAACTTCAAACTTCCCTCCTTCAAATGGTCATATGATAATTTATTTATGTTAAGTATTGATGAAAATATAGCC
Organism: Deroplatys truncata; assembly: GCA_030765065.1. Classification (NCBI taxonomy): domain Eukaryota; kingdom Metazoa; phylum Arthropoda; class Insecta; order Mantodea; family Mantidae; genus Deroplatys; species Deroplatys truncata. The sequence goes on along the minus strand of JAUKNL010000022.1, from coordinate 1,593,174 downwards.
TTATGAAATTGTCCAATAATTTGTAGACACTTTGTATTTCTTTGAAATATTAGAGAAAACTTCATATAAAAGAAAACTTCCATGCTTAGAACATTGTTGCAAAACGTGAAAGTGTGTTCTATGTGCTGAAGCGTTTGAGGGCATTTTGAGGAAGCAGATTGCAGAAGAGAGATTCAGAATGTCCAAATCAGGCATTAAGCAGTGACATCGAGGAAATTGCTTTCACTTTAAAAGTCTTAAAGGATGTTATAATTCCAGAGCCTGATACCAGTGACACTGATGAGTGATGATGAAACCCAGTCATTGGCTTTACATCCTGTTTTACAAACTTTCACAGATGAGAACACTAAAGTTGTATCAAGAAAAAACTTGTCTAAATTTTTTAAATTGAACAGGATTTACCAATCATTTTACAAGTCTTGATGTGTTCCTTTGTAGGCCAATGTTACTTCAAAGTCACAAACATTAACTAGAAAATAACTGCTTTATCTAAAATTCTTATTTTTTATTTTGAAGAAGTACCAATACTGCATAGTTTGTAATAAGTACATTTCTTTCTTGTTGCCCCTCAGGGACGTATCTTTGTAGGTACAGCTTTGGTGTAACGGAGGTCCTGAGACACCCTGACTTCTTTGGTATGGGTTGCTCTTAGTGGTGAGGGAGTCAGTTAAATGCCCACCCATGTGTAGGCTATGGTGAAGACCCATGTCATGGGAAAGGAATGTCCAGGTAGTTGTGGAGGATGTATTGAAGTCTCGCTTTTCTCCACAACTTGTTTCGGGAAGGGTACTGTTCAACTGCCAGAAGAAGGCAAGAGGGGCTTGAACTGATTATCTGCTCACTTAGTCAATTTGTTTACTATGAAATGTGTGTACTGTCTGTCTACCAGCTCATGGTCCCAAGCAGGAAAGCAATGGGTCAGCAGTTGCATAAATAATTCTAGCTACACCGTGATATCTGACGCTGGATACCGGCACTTACGGCAATAGTGCCAACTTTGGAATATGTAATCAAGCTAGATTAAAGCAAAGAAGTTGCTAAAGATAGCCAAACTGAATTTGTACTCAGTTCCATTTACTATGTTTAGCTTATAAAACAATGGACTCGCCTCAAACAAGTGGAGTAGCCAGCTCTTCCCAGCCGGACTCATTTTCGTTGAAGGAACAAGAAGAATTGCTGCTGACATCTCCCAGCGAAATGACAATACTGTCAATGTTTTCTACTACACCATCTTTCTCCCAGTAATCCTTTTCTATATGTGTGCAAAAACCCTGCCAGTCTGTTTTGGTCTCAAGCGATATGCCCTCAAGCTTAATATTGCGCAATTTCTGAAGCAATAAGTCACCTGTTAAATTTCTTTCTGTAACTATTCATTTCACCTTAGCCCAAGCTAGTTCTTTGGGATTTAGATCACACATATATGGGGGCAAGTGAACAATGGTGTAACCCAAGGAAACCAAAAGTGTGTCCACTTTAAACACCTTCTGTTTAAGTTTGTTTATTTCAAACAGCTGTAAAGTTCTGCTTTACGCATAGAGCTTTCACACTGAACCCCTTTGTCTTGTAACCATGATAACATAGCAGATTCCACAGAATTCTTTGGGGGTTTGTACACCTCTACAGTGTGATATGGAGCATTATCTAAGATTGCAACAGGAGGAGGCAAATTAGGTGCCAGTTTTTCACAAATCCGCTTTTCAAAGTTCACATGGTTCACTTGGCCATGGTAGTCACCTGCAGTTGTCCCGGCTTTGTAATCAAGAAGAGAATTTTCCAGAAACCTATTTACACTACCCGCATGAACTACTATCAGTCTGTTTCCTGCATTAGTGTTTGTATGAATGTCAAATTCCTCCTCACTTTGCCAACTCTTGCAAATGTGATGTTACTATTCACCCAACTTTCATCAATATAGAAAAAGCTTTGTCCACTTTCTTGCAAATGCTTTATCTAATGAGACAATCATGCCTGACAAGCCACGATGTGAGGACATTCCATTAGAATTTTTCTTTTGTTCTGGCATTTTCTCCTTTAAAGACACCTCTGAAATTACTTTCCAAAGCGAACTTCGTTCCGATGGAAAATTGATCTTTTGTCGAATAGTAGGCAGCAATTTATTAAGAGTAGGAACATGCTTCTCAACAACATGAGGGTCATGTATAATTCTCCGTATCACACACCTATCAAAATCATCGGCATTCACTACAATGTGTTTAGGTTTTGTTTTCCAGTGTTTCCCTGGGGTAGTTAGATCACTAGAACTAGTTTTACCACTTATACTCAAATTTTGCAAATTCTCTTAATTGTTTCAGAAACTCCTGTGTAAGCGGCAGCTCTTGCAGCCACTTGACTCAGTGGAAGCTTTATGAACTTGTTCCTAGCTTCCTCATCACATCCTTTTGTCACTTTCCTAATGATTTCCGGACCCTCAGAGTGTATCACTTTTTTTTTCTTTCTTTACTTTGGACATAACCCTAGCGGCTCATACAATTTTACAATTGAAACTAAGAGAAATTAGCAATGAATACATTAGAGATACTTAAGTTGGCAACATAAGATGGCAGCAGCATAACAGCTATTGCGAGGTTGTTTGCAAAGCTCTGATAAGATAGTATGCAGAATGTCTCGCCTCCCCCATTCATTCCTCGGAGACCATGAGCTGGTGGACAAAGAGAGTTTGTGTGTGTGCACGTGCACATGCATGAGAGGGAGAGAGAGAGGGGGGAGGGAGGGAGAGAGAGGGAGATAGATATATATATATATCACCCATGCTGCACTTCTAGCCATGTGTGAATTATCTAACAACATATTTATTTTATATAGTACTAGCATGCATAAACATTATGGGGACTGTAGAAAATGTTTATGTAGCACATTCTTGCTCGCCTTCTTTTGGTGGTCCATCTGTACATTCTAAATTCTATCAATATGCTGCTTTGGCTTCTCTAAAGCCCAGTACACACCTGTGTACAATTGCCCACAAACAAACAAATGAACAAGAGTATATAAACTGTTTAAAAGCTAATCCTTTGTAATTCGGAGGATATAGTGAAATGATTCCATAAAAGTTTTAGATGTGGTCACACATTTACAAATTTCACTAAATTAGGTATTTACCTCAACTAGTTTCATGATTTCATCAGCTGACTGTGAGTGTACGGCTTGCCCCTGATGATCATCGCTTACTATTTGTCTCTCTTTTGGTGGTTGCAAGAATTTTGTGATGTGATTTTGGTTCATTGTGATCTCAAAGTTCATTAACCTTGGTCAGTTTTTCCATAAAAATAATTTTTCCCAAATATTCAGCTCATTGGAATTTTGTGCATGCTTAAATAGTGCCATTGAGTTGAAAATTTCTTGTCTTTTTGTCCAAAAATGTGCTACTACTGCTGATTTTTCCTTTTACCTAGATTTGATGTTCCTAAAGTGTTCTTTAAGTTTTGTTTCTATGTTTCGTCACTTCTTGAGGATATATAGGGAAATAAAAACAGTATGGGAGAGGGAAAAGTACATAAGAGATATGCAGTAAACTAGGACGAGAACAGGAGTTAGAAACTTGAAACACATAAGGCATGATGGTATAGGAAAATGTCCAATGTGTAGTGAAGTGAATATGGATTTCCACTGTATGTTATATTGTAATCAAACAAAAACATTGAGAGAATGATTTTGGCAACAGAAATTGAAAAACTTGTATGGGGAAGTATTAATAAGGAAAATTCTGACTGTAAAAGGGGATAAAAAAATATAAGCTATGGGTAACTATTTGGCTAAGGCCAAAGAGAAATGGTGAAGAATGACTACAAAGAAGATGAAGCTAAAGGCAAATGAAATAGACGATAATCTAAGCAAATAGACAGTCACCGATACATGGAAAACCAAGAGTTGTGTGTATTGATACTGTAAGTTAGCATAGGCAAGCAACCAAAAAGTGAATTTATAGTGTAAATAGCCTTATATTTTCAAATGTTATAGTCTAAAATGTATTTAATTTAATTATGTAATTGTGAGTATTGAGAAATAAATATTCATTCATGTTTTGTTTCATTTTATCTATATAAATATTTTCACATCCTGTAAATCCCAGAGTTTTATGAGGGCATATTTTATCTTTTTGGATAGCTTTGATTAGAAATTTTATATTAAAGTTATTTTCAGGAGTGAGTATTATGTGGCTTTCTTTGAAGATTTTATGAAATTTTCTATGTGCCCATGGGTGGAGTGCTACTTGTTTGAACACAGAATTTTCATTTTGCGATTTTACAGTTGTGTTTTCTTTCATCAATTCTTGTTGCCAGAACTGTTCAGTTAATCCATCCACCAATTCTTTTTTGGAGCCATTTTCCTAGCTGTTCTCAAGATTTCTTGGTATTCTAAGCTGAGTTCTTTTTGAGTGAGAGGAATATTAACTAACCTCTAGGTCAAACTGTTAACAGCAACTTTGTGTGGTGGGGGCCATAACTATTAGATAAGTTTATTATATATTGTGATGCAGTGGCTACGGCCCAAGGTTATCAGGCAGAGTTAAAGATAAGTAGCGCTCGTCAGTGTAAACCTGGAAGTGCTATTGCTAGATAACCAGAATCTTCTGGAATTTTCTTCTTCCCCCACTTCCAGAATGTGCCTTCAGAAAGTTGTAGAATGTTCTGTGGAAGATTCCACTGCCTATAAAAGCAAGCGTTCTCATGAATGCAAGCCGGTCAGTTGAGTCTATCAATGAGTAAGTGAGTGTGTTATGTCGCAACACCAATTGTGGTCCTCCATGCAAGTTGGTGACAACTTCTGTGATGTGCAGGGCTACTTCGGAGCGAGAGAATTTGAAGTCTTGTGTTGGACACCCCAGTGGGTGAACCATCTGGAAGAAGAGGCCATGTCATGAAGAAAGTGAAATGATAAGGAAATTGAACTGGTTCACATTAGAGAAATGACATTGTGAACTAAGTGAAGTCCTAGGAAAAGTTGAACCAGATCAAAACAATAACAGTGAGAACTGGGAGACACAACATTTGAAAAACTGGACAAAGTCGCAATATTATCTGTATTGTGATAATTGTAGGTCTAATGGTCGGAGCAAGAGGTATGATCCCCAAATTCCTCATTCACTTCTGCAAGAGATTCGGCCTAGGCAGCCAGCTGATTACGAATGCTTCACTCCTGGCCATTAAAGGATGCATTTCAACTTTAAAGAATCATCTATATACTGCAACCCTTTAACTGCCTTTTGAAATTTGATTTTGTTAATTTTTCATTTTGATTGGATTCTCTCCCCCCCCTCTCTCTCTCTAACTCTCCCTCCATCTCCCCCTCCCCCCTCTCCCTCTCAAAATTTTTGTATATTTTTATAATTATTGTTACTGTGCCTTATACTCTTTTGATGCATTTTTATTACATTTTATATGATTATTTTTGTACTTGTTTCCTTGTTTAATATATTTGGTTAATTTATTTGTTTGTTATGCTTTGTCTTTATGGCAGTCTCAGAATGAGAAAGCAGAAAGAAGTTTCTTTCAAAATAAATTATAGTTATATTATCTATAACTACCTGGAAAATCTCCTGTATTGGAGCGTCAGCCTATAACCTGGCAAAATGGCTTGCTAATAAATTTCAAGAATTGCCAAAATTTAAATCATTAAGCATTAGGAATTCTTTTGAGTTAGTAAAAAAGATAAGAGAGCATGCAGCTTAAAGATGATAACACATTAGTTCATTTTATGTAGTTTCACTATTCCCAAGTGTGCCCAAAAATAGAGTTTTATCAGCATTAAACAATTTTTTTGACCTCCATCAACATGAATGAAATGAACATTGAAGAGCTCATTAGCTTAACAAAATTGTGCACTGAAAAAAACAGTTTTGCAGGAAAATACTTGGAGCAAAATATGGATCTAGCCGTGGAAAATTTACTGTCACTCTTTTTGGTCAATTTATTTATGAGTGTCCTAGAGACAAAGGTGGTTAATGCATTCCCATGGATGTTTAAACCTGGGTTAGATGTGATTGTGATATATTCATAATAGTTAAGTGGAAAAACCTACAAGATGCTATAAAATTATTGAACCTGCAAAATAGAAACATAAAATTCTTTATGGAAACAATCTGACAACCAGCTTCCCTACATAGATATAAAAATTATGAAGGACAATAAAGATTTGGCTTTTGGAATATACGAAAGAACACCTATACAGACAACTATATTCAAAACTATTCTTATAACCCCTCATTACAGAAAACCGTCTTATTTAACAGTTTAACTTACAGATTAGTGAATATTCCTCTCAAACAGAACACAGCTGAGAATACCAGGAAATCTTAAGAATAGCTAGGAAAAATAGCTTCAAAAAGGAATTAGTGGATAGGTTAATAAAGTTCTGGCAACAAAGATCACTAGAGAAAACAACTGTAAATTCATAAAAAGAGAATTTTGTGTTCAAAAAAAAAGTCACAAATAGAAAATTTCAGATCTTCAAAGAAAGCAACATAATACTCTTCTTCTTTAATGGATTAACCTCCTCTTTATAGGACTTACATCCCCAAGGACTTAAAAAGCCAATGCTTTGGGTCAGTAGCTTGTCTAGGAGCAAGCAAACTCTGGATCATTGCATATCCAGGATGAATGATCAGCCCAATGCATAGTATGGTGGTGAAGAAGATGGAAATTAAATTTAGTGATGAAAAAATGATAGGAAAATTCATAGATCAAATAATCCAATGCAGCATTCATCTAGCATCCAAGGAAAACTGGAAAAAGCTTTTGGTCATTTTGGTTGGCCTCGGGACCTCCCAATTGCAAGTCACATACATTAACTGTGGTGCCCCTTTGCTCCATAGCATAATACTCATTCCTGAAAGTCAATTCAATATAAAATGTCTAGTGAAAGCTAACCAAAAACATAAAACCCCATCATAAAAAGTTTGGGATTTACAGGACAGATTGCAATGACTGTGGAAGTATTTACATAGGTAAACTGAAATGAAACATAGAAGTGAGACTTACGTACACTTTAGGAACATCAAATCCAGTTAAGAGGAAAAATCAGCAGTAGCAGACATTTTAGACAAAAGGATATGAAATTGTCAACTCATTAATTAACCATGCACAAATATCCACTGAACTGAATATTTGGGAAAAATTATTTTTATGGAAAAACTGGCCAAGGTTAATGAACCTTGAGATCCCAATGGACAAAAATCTCACCACAATATTCTTACAACCACCGACAGAAGGACAAGTAGTGAACCATAATCATTGTGGACAAACTATCCAATTACAGTCAGCTGACAATGAAGAAGACATCCCTAGAAACTAATTCCGAGGTAAATTTTAATGAAATCTGTATAATTGTGGCCACATCTAAAACTTTTTTGTGTTTAAAGCCTGCTTAATTCTGTTTGCGAACATTTGTTTGTGAAAAGTATGCTGATGTTTGCGAACAAATATTTTTTTTTTGTATTCCATCTGAATGGAAAACAAGTGCAATAGCAATTACAAACACATAGGTTTGGAAGTGTTTGAGGGCTATGCATTTGGCACCAATAGTACAACATTCATTTCAGTTGCATGCAGATAAAGTCCGGAAACAGTTCGATATTTTTCAAAAATACATACTGTAACAACTTCATAGTTATTGATCGTGAACATAAATTTTACTGCATGCTTGTGTGATGTGCAAAATGAAAATTATAAAAGTAGGACAAAAAATTAATGCAGTCAAAAACTGACAGAATTTTTAAACCCAGCTCCATCATTTAATTTCAAGTCCTTTAAAATATTTTTAGTATATTATGGACCACGGAGAAATTTACATGTCCACCAATGTCTTTTACTTGTCTTTTCCTTGAATGAGAAACATATGTAAGTAGCACTAATGTCTGCAGCTGTTTCACACACAGATATGTTTGCGACTAGGGGTGGATACACTTTCAACACTAGTACAAATGTAGTGAGGTTCCACAAACTGTTTACAAATATCTGATGCATATATTTATCTATTCACAAAACATTCAGTGCATTTTTGTGAAACCACTTGTATTTTTGTTTAAGAGCAATTGGATTTAGGCGTGATCTCTGCTAAACGAGAGGCTAGGGACTAATCCACCCCTAGTTAATCAGTCAGGACTAGGTTTTCCACCTACTTTAGGGTGAGGGGAATGTTGGGACTGGTATATCCCCTGTGTAGCCCTGTGATCCCATTGGGATGACCCCTTGTTGGGCTCTGTGGTGAGTGGGGAGCACTTGGGGTTGATTAACGGCCCATCTTTTATGGCTACAACCAATATTAAATGTAAGCAGCAGATTCAAGACGAAACAGGTAAACACATGTCATCCACTCGTTACCTAGTGATAAGCAGGGTGGAAGTGTGTCATTCTTTGAAGGTCAATCCATTCATTATTCAATTGGGTCTTGATAAGATAGTTGCTGCTGTTAAATCTGGTACATATTTAAGGAATGGTTCCCTTCTTGCTAAGATACACAATGCCACCCAATTTGATAAAGTTGCTCAAGCCAAACTACCCAACAGATATCCTATCCGTGCCGAGAAGCACCGCAGCTTGAATTCTTCTAATGGCATAAGCTTCATTATGTAGCTTAAATTTAAATTGAGTTTTATTTATGGACGCTCTTTAACTACTATGGTTCTTAGCGTCCCATTCCATATTGGGCGGGAAAGACCGGTAATTTTGCTCAGAGGCCTCTTTATCAGGCTTGAGGTTCTGTTACATGCCGTAAATCTATGACACGGGACCACCGGCTTTACTTCCCTTCCGAAGAAAGCCATGCTAAGGATTTTTACGCCCAAAAAAATCCATCGCCCTCCGCTGGGTTTGAACCCACGACCTTGGGAACTAGAGGTTAGCACGGTACCACTAGTCCACAGAGGATGACATTTTTTGGCAAAGTATCATTGTCTACAGTACTCCACTTTAAGATAAGTAATGACATCATCGTTAATCCTTTAAGTGTTACTGACACTCCAGGCAATGCCTTCTTGGCTGTTTCAAGCTCATCCAATTACCACCTGGACTTTCTGTCAATTAAGACCAGGGTTAAATCACAAGGGCTCTCTTTTAAATCTTTTAAGTGCAAGTGTTACAACACGTTTTTCACAATGCAGGAACTGGAAGAGGCCCTATCCTCCTCTATGCACTTAGCTCATGGGCTGGATGATGTTTATGTTTTAATGCTGCAGCACCTCTCTTCTGATTGTAAAACCTTTCTATGCAGGTCTGTAACCATATCTGGCAAACCGCTAAGTTTCCATCTGCTTGGTGCTATTCCACTATCGTTCCAGTATTAAAAGTTGGAAAGGATGGCCATCTACCTTCCAGTTACCAGCCAATCTCCCTCACCAGTTGCATATGCGAGGTGATGAAGCTCATAATTGACGGGCAGTTGACATGGTGGCTTGAATCTCAGAAACTGTTGTTGAATGTCCAGTGTGGTTTTCGTCATTACCGTTAAATGGTTGGCCTCTTATTCTCGTATCTATGCATATCATGGATACATTTCTGAGAAAGCATATGGCACTTTGCTAGAGAGAAGGTATTCTTTGTACTATCCATAAGTGGAGCATTTGTGGTAGTCTTCCCCTCTTTATTCTTCCACAGTTTACTACACAGACTACTCAACATACCTATTAACAAATCAGAATAGTAAAAAGAATTTGCCTAGGTAATAATTAAAACTGTTGAGAAAAATGACTTCAACAAAACCTAGTTAAAAGAATACTTTAGATAGATAGATACTTTATTTGTACATTTTTCTACATAATTCTTTTTACAATGTTCCACTTATAAACTAACTTAACATATGTACAAATTTCCTTGCCAGCTATGCTGCTCTTTTTGCCTGGCACCCTGGCCTTCTGGCTCCTCTAAGCATTCCTTACTACCTTTTATCCCTATTGCCCATCTTCTCCTTCCTCCGTTTGCCTTTCTACCTTTCTTATCTCTCTTACTTTTCTAATCCATTTCTCTTTTACTTTCTTTAAGAACTCCCCCATATTCTTCATTTGCGTTTCTTCTTTTCTCGTTAGCATAAAAGAATACTTAGAAAATATAGAAAGAAAGAGGAAAATACCACCCTACAACAGAAAAAAAATACTACTATTTTCAAAACATTCACATACCTTCAGGCCTTGCAGAAATTTCAAAAGATTTTCAGAGAACATGACACAATCTTGGCCTCACAAAACAAACACAATGCCAGAAACCTCACAAAATCCAATAACTTAGAAAGGATGCCTCCATCCAAGAAACCAGAAATTTTCAGAATCAGCTGTGAAAACTGTGAAGAAAGAGACACAGAAAAAAGCAAAATAAACATAGGAAGCAGACTGAAGGAACACCTAAGACAGGGGGAAAAAAAAAAGAATGGTGAATTCAGCAGTAGCTTCCCAGCTGTGGAACAAAAACCACAAAATAGAAAATAATGTATACTTATGAACATCTTTGCAACAACCAGTAGAGCTAGACATCGAGAGATGATTCACATTCTAAAGCAGAAAACAAAATTGAATGATTTTTAAATCCCTACTGAAGACAATGTGGCATACAAATTCATCAACCAACCAAACCACCCACACCACCCACACCACCCACCCCACCCCACCCCACCCCACCCCACCCCACCCCACCCCACCCCACCCCACTCCACTCCACTCCACTCCACTCCACTCCACTCCACTCCACTCCACTCCACTCCACTCCATCCATCCCACCCCACCAATGGATCCTGAAGATTTTAACTAATTACATTTATTTTATTATCATCCTTTTAAATACATTTAAAGGGCATGTCCAATTACAAATATAAAATAATAAAACTGTAACACATCTGATGTCAAAATCTGCTGCTGAATATCACCAATGAAACATGTTTAGTAAGTTTTTAGTGAGCAGTTAAAGTGTTCATTCGACTCGCATTGCGATTTATTTTGTCATGATAATTTTAACCTAAGTATAACTTAGTCTCTAAAAATGTGCAACATTCAAGAATTCTTGGAAGTTCTGCCCAGATTCTGGACAGTAGGCTAAAATGAGAACATTTTGTGGTATTTTGAGAACATATGTTACTTACCCCTTAAGTGCAGATAGCAACTACCATTTGCATACTAGCAGTGTTTTGCAAGACTAAACATTATTTTGGTATTTACTGAAAGTTTTTAAAGAGTCAACTTACAATTTCCTCGCTTATATTTTCATGCTTGGAAAGCTACACTGAAATAATTAACGGATAAATTTTAATAAAATTTACCACACAATTTCACTGCCTGGATTCTTTTTATCCAGAACATGCTTAACAGGTATTCCCTTCATTAGGTGGCTCCAATTTTGTGACTTGCACTCTTCCTCAGGTGGCAAATGTATGTATTCTGTAATAAAGCTCTCTCATATCAATGTATCACAGTTTCATTAAGTGCTAGGAGCTCTATCAACTTTGGGAAAACTTTTCATGCATGAACACAAAGAGGATTTAATCAACTTTGATACATTGATTGAAGAAAGCATGATCACAAAATGTATACTTCCCTCACCTGAGGAAGAACAGAACTCATGACAGTTGGAGCAGCTGAAATGAAGGAAACACCCTTTGAATCATGTTCTGGATAAAAAACCCAGGCAGTGAAGTGTGTTATAATCCGTCTCAATATATTACAATGACTTGTTGCTTTATTTACTACTTCATCATCTAAATATGTTTTTATGGGTATTCTCCTGCATCCTCAGCTACATATTGACTGCTGGAGATTTGTAGAACAATGTCTGTTGGAGTTAGATCTGTGGTGGTCTGTCAGTGAACTTGAGGAGTGTTGAAATTCATTAGTGCAGTGTCATATTGTTTGTTTTGGATTGACCTAATGTCCAATTTTATTGCCTTTTGAACAGTTTTAAGTAATAATATATGAGGCCGTCAAGTGCAAACTTGCCTTATCCAAAATTTTAAAAAAATGAGTTAGACATGAGATTCAGTACTTATTGCAGTTCTCTACCAATAGTGACCCTAGGTTACAACAAAACTAATGTAATGCATCTTCAAGAGAGCCCAGAAAACTGCTTTTCAATGCAAAACTCGTCAAATCCATGGTGGTGATTGATGGGAACTCGTCTAATCCATCTTACAATTCATAGCAAACATGCCTTATCCAATACTTGTTTTTACTACAGTTGTGCAAAACTTGCCTTATCCAACATTAAGAAATATAGCAGTGTCGCTTCGCTATTTCCCTACATTGGCAGTCCTGCGTGATTCCAATTGTTTTTAGTTTAGTTTTGACTAGTCTAAGGTGCAGACATGTTATTATGGAGTCCTCTGATATCCCAAAAGGTTGGAAAGGAACTAGGAAAAGGGCATCCCATGAATCGAAACGAGAAAGAGAGAAGAGGGAGAGGTGTGTATGATTGAATTACAATTAAGTAGTAGTCTTCTATTGATGACAGATATTACTCATAAAGGAATAAACAGATATGTTTAACAATACAGTCTTTGTTGTTAAAGGCATTCAGCAAGCCTCGGCCGATGCATGCCTGCCTGCCTGCAGTCACAACAGCAAGTCATTTCACTGCAGTAATTTGACACAAAAGGATATAAGGAAATTCCATGAAGCCTTCTACAGCTGCTGTTTTAAAATTAAATAAGACTGCATTATACTGACTTACTGTTCAACTGATACACCTAAATGGCAGTTTGCAGTCAAAGGTGGTTCTTGGAAGGGTTTTACAACAAAGTATCACATGAAACACATACAAGGTCCACTAGTTCAGGTGTGTTAGAAAACTTTTCTGGACATTTTGCAAATATCAAAAGACAGAGTGCAGTGCATCTGCAAAAGACTTGAAACTGGAATGGTGCCAAAGGAACTATGAGGTGGAGACAGGGTATCACAAAAAGAGAAGCTATAATTAAATTCATACAGAAACTTAGACTTGACATCCATTATTGTAGGAGCAATACCTACCAAGTGAATTAAGCATTAACAAGATAAGACGTTTGTCTAATGCAGAAGCATCTAATTCATTGAAAGCATCTAGGAGTTTCTTTTGCAATATTTTTAATACAACATTTAACATAGGCTTCAAAAGCCCTGTTTCTGATGTATGCTAACTTTGTCTTTCTTATGACAAGAAAATAAAACTTGCTGACAGCTAAACAAATACATAAACTTAGAGCTAGGGCTTATTTTGATCTCCTGAAAGATGATAAGGTACTTGCAGATAGCTGCCTTGGACAAAGTAAAACACTACTATGATAGGCATGTGTAATAAATAGCTTGCTATTCAAGCACTGCAGAATGCACAGGTGATGGAAATTATCTTTCCTATTCCTGACCATTCATTCATCCCTCCTGATTGTGTTTTCGGGCCAACAGAGAAAGAAGTAAGAATGAGAAACACTGTTAGTAGGTCTGAAGAATATTTTGAAATCTATAAAAATCATGGAAAGGTAATCAGGCTAGGGACAGATGTACCTGTATAAGATTGGAAGTATGTTGCAAAGGAAACATTGAAGTCTCCAGGATCCTGCCATTTTAAATTAAAGGCATCTAAACATATTATTTTACAATGCTCTACTTCAGGCAAAGTTCTAGCGCGAGGTGAGGCAAATTATCACTCCAATTTGTGTGTAAGTAAGACCATTGTGAAGCAAGGCAAAACCTTAGAAATGCTTATTGAAAGGAATTTAGATGTAAGTGTAACAGTAAAGGAGGAAAAAGTTAAAGATGTCGAAAATGTATTAAAAACATTTTTTTGACAACTGAGAGGAAAATGAAAGCCTTGTATTTTACAAGTATTTAATAACTAAGGCAATATTGCCAATGACAGTAAAGAAATAGATGCTCTTTGTGAGAGCTGCTTGGATAGTGAGGAAGGACAACTTAGAATTTGATAGGTTTGTTTTGAACATTAATTATTATATTTCATAGACATAATATGTAAATTTTACAAGCCATAAGATGTATGTGATAAGAAAACTGGTCAGTTTTAGTGAGCCAAAAAAGAAGAGTGATTCATTGATATTCTGATGTGAAAATGGTGAAAAAAATTGTGAAAATTGCATTTTAACTAATATGAATTCAGAAATTATACAAATATTGCAAGAAGTTATTTATTAACATTGTCAAACACAAATATTGAGAAATAAATGTCAAAATGTTTGCACTTAATTGTAATTAGTATAGTGTTTCCACCAAAACTCACCAAATCCACTACCGTTGTGTGCAAACCTCACTTTATCCAAAATTGAATTTTGATACACCACCATAGTATTTGAGATTGATTTTCAAGAGAACACACGTATCTTTAAGAGAGTAGTAGGGACATTATAGCAGTAAGAGAATTTTCAAACGTTCTACTGTTTGTCTAATTTTAGTTTTTCACATTTTCTGAAAATTTGTTCCTGGATAAGGTGATTTTTGCACTTGACGGCCTCATATGCTATGATGTCTTGATTTTGTTTCCAGAAATGGGCTACCATGCACATTTATATATAATATTTATGTTTAGTATCTATAGTATTTTATGTTTCTCTGTTCTTAAAAGTGGATGCATATGTTTCCTTTATGTATAAATAATTAAGAGGTATTTCATACAGTAGAGCATAATCATAGTAAAATGTTAAAAAATTGAGTCAAAATTTAAAAGCACATTAAATTTCGACTCAATTTTTAAAAATGTTTCCTTTGGTTTTACCAATGTACATTTTATTGAAGCTGGAGCAATTTCATTGGTAGATCCCTTATATTTTTTTCTGAAGATGTGTGATCTGTGTTATTTGACTCATGAGGTGTTTGATGCTCCAATTGTTTGGTGCCTAAGTGATTTTAAAGTTCCTGAATATCTTGAAATTTATGAAAAGCTCCTGAATGGTATGTTAATTTTCTGAAACATTTGCATTTCAGTTTGGAAGATAAAGTGTATTCTGCCTTATGCACTTTTGTTTTCTGAATTTCCATATTTTGTTATGTAACATTCCTTTTCTCAATTCATTTACTTCTGCAGATTGTACTAGTATGTGTGCATAATCTTTGTTGTACTCATTTTGGTTTAGTGATATGTTAACTAGTCAATGTATCATTTTATTGAATGCTGGTGCTTTAGGGTTGAAAAACTGTGCCTTTATGTAAATGTGGGTGTGTGGTATACCTATGGATGCCGAAATTGATCTTTCCTTCAATTTGGATTATTTTGAGATCAAAGAATGGAATTGGATTATTTTCTGTTTCATCGGATAACTGGGTCTCATTGGTTTAGGAATTTTAATGTTTTATCCATATATTTGAAGGTTAATATTGAATGGAACTTTTACACTCAATTTCACCATTGTTGCAATTACATTAAAAAATATTTCAGAGGCTCTTGTTGAAATTTGTCACTTTTTGTTTTTAATAGTGTCTCACAGATGGTCAACCTAATTGGTTTTTAATCATTTTTATTGATTTTGTTTCATTTTGCACATTATAATTTGTTTCCCAAAAATGATATGGTACTGCTGCACTGTTTCTTTGTATTTGATGTGCCTCTGGTGTTCCTTGAGGCAGTATTCCCTACTATAGATAGCTTAATAAAATAATTTAAGTAATTTCCAAGTATAAATAATATATTTGTGTAGATATATTTCATTCTCTTTGTTATAAATATTAATAATTGCAAGAGATTACATGAATGTATGTTCTAATAATATACAGATAAAGCCAGTAGTATTTAGTTGTTGCAGCTAAGAATTCTTTGCTAAAAGTTTATAACTGAGAAATTAATTGCAAGGAAGAAAAGCATATTAAACAATGCAAGCATATAACAACAGCCAAGAACTTCTACAACATTCTGTATCCATTAAAGACAGGCTAGCGTTCCCCTTTTAAACCAAATATGTAAATATTATATGATAGGCTAGCTAGCAAGGTATGTCAATGTGATGACCAATGAACTAGGTGCATTATTGTACAATGCAGCAGGAAGCAACGCAAAGAATTCATTACAAATCAGTCTCAACTCGGAGCTTGTAGGCAGTGGACAGCCATGATGTATACTTTGCGATATTTGCATGTTTGAATGTTAAATACTAGAGAAATACAGCTTAAGTGTTAAAATATTAACAAGCGTAACATTTGCTCTACGGTGAACTTATATTTATGCAATTTTACCTAAAGTACTAGAAATTGTGAAAGTTTGTAATCTCAATGAAAAAACACAATACTCGGGCTGACATTGAAAGTTTATTAAATTTGTAACGATTGTTATGTGATAATGTGGCATTCTAAATTGCTAATATATTCATATAATATACAAATGAAACGTGTGTGTCATTTAAATAGTTAATCCTTGTTTGTTATTCCAACCCTGATAAGAGTAAGTGCCTCCCCATACAGAACTAGCCATGGCATATAAAACAGCATCTACACATCTGAGCAATTATAATATACATACGCATAACACACACACAGAGCGTCATTGTCCAGAGGCAAGAGGTACATCATCATCTACAAGATGCTGCCCGAGACATAGCAATGCAGAGTGGAGAATATTTTATATACAGGTAAAACCGGTGTATAAAATTGGCACCCAGAATGTTGGGGCCAGAAAGATGACAAGGCTAAAAAGGTCACATGGCAGCTAAGAACTCCAAGAACATTGCAAAAGACATGGAAAGAATGCAACAGTAACACCACAGGACAATGTAGAGTCAAACACCGGACCATGATAGATTATGCAGAGTGGACAGTAACATCTCGAAAACAAAGCAGATCAGTGCTAAAAGGAGAGAGGGCCAATTGCCTGACAATGAAGGAAATCACTAGTAGTAACTATAAATAGATCATTTCATAGTAAGAAGATAAATTAAGGTCTGTCAATTTAAATAAGTTTATTTGCTGTATGTTATGCTTTTAAGAAGTGGTAGGCAAAAGATATGCTCTTCTGATAAAAATAAAATAACTGTAAACATGGATAATGAAATAAATGCGATGTTGGTAGTTTGTAGTGAATCAGAAAGTAATATGTCCAATGAAACTCACTTTAGATAGGAGATGATACAAATATGCATGAAGAGATAGTATAAAATGAACAGGCTAACCCAGCAACAGTATCAGCTCGGGCAAATAAAGTCGTAAATATTTCAGGTTATGTAGAAGAGGAAGAGAATGACAAGAAAGTTGACTGCAGCCAGGTACAGTAAGCATTGTAAATGGTAACCAAAGTATTCAAGCTAGGGCAGAAGCAAGTCAGTGAAATTCCCTAGAAGAAATGTACATTATGTGCATACACAAAGAACTCCACCTAGAAATGCAAGGTCACACAACAGTCCCAGACATACTAAAACCGCGAGTACTGCCATAATAATGACGATACAAAACAGTACAGTAAATACTGAACACCAGGTAATCAATTACTAATCACCAGGTGGTACACGTTTTGAAAATAGCAAAGATAGAGAACAGAGATTCACAAGACAAGATGAGGCCGAAATTACAGGAGCTCCAGTTAGAAACAGAAACCCTGTAGATACAAGAAACACACAGATCTCGGGAAACTTTTGAGTGGGCATGTTGAAGATGCAGGTGCAACTGCTGTCCATTCTATTTTGTCTATAGAATATGTAAATGACAAGATGACACCTACAGATTTAAATTATAATAAGGTGACACACAGAATGCTCAGCATAGTAGTGCAAATGAAACACAATCAGAGCAAAAATAGCGCATAAAGATACATTAATCACTGTAGGTAACAGGCTGCACAGCAACAATATGTAGCCAAAGGCTATATAATGAACTATGCGCCGAAGGCATAAAATTAAGGCTATACTATGTACTAACTTAGTAAAGTAGTCTCAGGCATCCTTTCCCCAACCGGCTACAAAGCGAACGGAAAGCTTTGAGGCCTGACCATAAACCCATCTGTAAACGATTAGTAGGGTCTTCCCAGCCCCCAACTATACAATACGTGGTCCTTTCTTTAGCTCCACCAAAGCAAAGCGTTGTTGCAATGTCATTTGTGTTGTTTCTTCGATTTCAGTACGTTTTAGCAGCTGTGACTGTTCGCGTGCTTTTCTGCCGTCTTTTAGTTAAATTTGTATCTGTATCTTCAGTGAAGCTATATAGTGTTTTACTTAGTGCAGTTTTGTAAATTTAGCAGTGTTTAATAGTTATTAGCGTTTAATAATTTAATTAAGATGTGGAGACCTTGGGAAATGAACCAAGTTGCCACCCCTCCGGCCGCACCAGCAAATGACCCCCAACCGAGTACCAGTAGTGCCAGGACCACGAAGAAAAGAGTTACAAAAACTTTGAATAAGCAAAGCCAGATGTTTGTGTGTAATGTTCACGAATATGTAGAAAAGAACCATTTAGGTAAGGGTTCAATATCGGAGACCGCAAGAATCCTGAAGCTGGACAGAAAAACTGTGCGGAATGTTATCCAGAGAGGTCCAGTGACTCCTAAAAAGCCAGGCAACAAAAGGGCCAAGTTTAATAAAGTGGACGATTTTCGTTGTGACTTTATCAGGCGCTAAGTTTACCGATTTTATAATAAAGGACAATCGCCCACGGTCCGTGAACTATTGCAGCATTTGAAAACTGTAGCAGACTTTCCTTACGAAGAAACTACACTTCGCGAGCTGCTCAAGAAGCTGGGTTTTCGTTTTCGTCGAGTAAAGAAGAGGAGCGTGGTAATGGAATCTGCAAGAATAGTGGCTTGGAGATACCGATTCCTCCATAGGCTTCGGGAGTTGCGATCACAGGGTTTTAAGATCATCTATCTTGATGAGACCTGGTTCGACACTCACGACGTTGCTAAGATGGGATGGGACGACGGTACCTGCAACTGCATACTAAAGTCACCGTCATCACGAGGGAAACGTATTATGGTGCTTCATGCTGGAGGCAGTGAAGGGTGGGTGCCAAATTGTCTTTTTTTGTCAGCCAAGAACATTGGAGACTGCAGAGCTGACAGTCATGATGAAATGACAGCGGCAGTTTTCGAAAAATGGTTTTTGAATAGTCTGCTTGCAAACTTGCCAAATAACACAAAATGTGTAATAATAATGAACAATGCAAGCTATCATTCGCGGCAGCTATTTAAAATTCCCAGCATGAACACGAGGGTTCATGATATTATTTCCTTCATGGAAGAGCGGAATATACCAGTACCGAACCCTGTTCCCATAAAAGACGTCCTTATACAAACAATCCGATCTGCAAACATAGCCAAAAAGTATGTAGTTGATGAACTTGCAGCTTCTCGCGGTCATGAAGTTTTGCGTCTTCCACCCTCTCACTGCATATTTAATCCTATAGAACTAATATGGGCCCAACTGAAAGGATTTGCTAGGAAAAACAATGTGACACCAACTTTAAGTGCCAGTGTATGTGAGCTGTTACGTGAGGGAACTAAAAAAATTGGCTCCCAGGTTTGGGCATCTTGTGTATAGCATACTATCAAAATTGAGAACAAATACATAAGTCACGATGCAGACAGCAGCCCGGAGAGATTTGTGATACATGTAGGAGAAAGTGACAACGACGAGTAAACGTAAGTTCAAAACTTTATTTTTTAACTATAAATTTACAGTCCTTTTCTTGTGTTTCATAATTTGTTCAAATTAACTCGTAGTTTGAAAACAAGCCATGTTTACTTCCTCTTACCAAATATCAAGTAGGGGAAGTATTGTGTTCCGCGCAAAATTTTGATGTAGAGATTTCACCGGAAATACACGTTTTGAGCTCATTGAATCCAAAAAGGCATTTTTAAAACCTCTGTGTTTGTGTTTATGAACAGCAAAACAAAAACTAAAAGTCGCTTAAACACCAAACTTTTTCGGGAAAATCCCCCCCATCCCAAACTACCCATTACGTGGAAAAATGTTCGTTATTGTTTTGAATTTCTCAAAAACAGCTATAACGATTTTTGTATTAAAATACTACGTGTTTAAGATATTTGCATGAAAAATAAAATGTGTATTTTGAATTTTATTTTCTGGGAATAACCTGTAAACTCTTTCTCATTCTCAACTTTTTGTATAACTGGTAAACCGTAAGAGATATACAGAATCTTACTGTGAGTAAAATGCAATCTGTTTATGTCAAATTGTTTTAATCGTTTCCGAGAAATTGTTTGTTACTGGTTTGAATTTTGAAATACTTGTACTTTTTACAAATTGCAATTCTCTATTTGTATTTTTCTCGTGGTCATGCTAAGAGCATGGAATTTCAAAGTCATGGTATATTCATCTGTTTTTAAAAATCTGACTATCGCTTTAGCCTGTGTGCCCTTATAATTACAAATATGCAATGAAAGTTTATCTCGTTTAAGAAGCAGTAGATAGAAGAATAAGCTTTCGTAAAAGTAGTTATAGAAGAGTGAGTAGAGATAATCATGTGAATATAACACATAAGATTTTTTATTTTCTTTCTTTTGTCTTCCGTATTCTTACTTGTCCTGCATTTTATAATACAGTTATTAATTTAATTAAACACAAGCTGCTATGCTAATAAATCTCACGGATCTTGAACAATATCCAGTTTCTTTTTATTTAAGTTTATATTAATAAAACATCGCTGTGAAGCAAATTTATTATAAATTTCAAAAGTACGAAAAAAGCACCTATCTCCCCAGAGTGACACAAAAAACTTGCGTTCGTTTTGCTTTTTTCACCTGTTGCTTCTTTTTTAACTTTTACATATATAGTGTTTTTGTTTACATCTTCTGGAACTTGGTTTTTCTACATTCTGTGTTTGTGAGACAGACAAAATAAAGAATACTTTTACCATAGCACAGTAATAATTACAATAAGCCGAACTGCAAATATACAGCCCGTACTTATAAAAATTAGCTATTAGGGTAAATAACAATAAAAATGATAATTTTGTTTGGGAGTAAACATTCCTTTCAAAATAAATTCGTATTAATGCATTTTAATTGTTTAATGATAGTCCAACAACCTACAGTTTATTTGGGACGCGTTTCTAAGTGTCTCTCGGATATGTTAACATGCATTTCCATTCTTGTAGCGTAATGTAAGTTCAGCTCTTCCTGAGTCATATACTAAAGCGTTCCTAACAGAAATGTAATTATTATGCGATGCATAGTTATTTACTGCATTTATGTGTAAAGTAAGCAAGACAAACTGCATGATTGTATTTTGTACATGTGGAAATCAGTGACAAAGTTTTGCTTTCAAATACTATTTTAAACTTTGGCAACAACGCACATGTGTATATGGTTGTCACTAATGTTTATGAGTGCTTGCGGTTAGGGGAGGTAGGGGACAAGTGTTTGGCTACTGTACAAAGGCCGCCGCTTGGGGATCCATAGACTGCGACAACCTTATGCAATCTTGCCATAGGTAAATCCACCCATCCCATTAAATTACAAGTATTGTTAACATTAATAATAGAAAATGAGACATATGAAGTAATGTGTCTGGTAGATAATAATTTAGCAGTATAATTCCTGCTAGGCTGCGATGTAATGATTGAATGTGCAGCGAAAATAGACTTCGTTAGAAGAGTAATAAAATTGAAGAATAATAATACATATACTGAGACAACATTCATTGAGACAGCAACAAATACAATTAATTTGACCCCAGAAGCAGCAGAGATTCTAGACACAAATGTTTTTAAGTACAATAAAGTTGGGCAGATGCACATAATGCAAACAGCATACCAGAGTAACATGTGAGACTTAGATGCATACACTAAGGGTAATGACCTTAACAATACATAACCAGCTGACTGCAACATAACAGAGTCCATAATACATGGAATGTAACACATGCATGAGAGATAGAAGCCTGCTGCAAAGAGGCATACAATCTTACTGAGAAGCAATGACAACAGCTAACTCAGCTACTTTCAGAACCAAGAATTATTTAATGATGCTTCTGGCAAGTGCAATATTTACCAGCATTATTTCACATAAGAGTCATTCCATGTCAAACCAGACAAACTTTTGACCTCAGGTTTTCAAATTTTTTTGAAACTTTTTTACACCTTTTATGGATAAATTAAAGATACCCTTGTATTTTTGTTTTGACCAAAGTTCATTATTTTGGAATTTTCGGGACATCAAAATTGTGGAAAGAGAATGCACACTGATATATACAAACGCTCATTTCTGACAACATATTTGACTGAGGAAGTTGAGGCAAATTTCATTTTAAAGCTTAAAAATGGTGCTTTCAGGCTATGTATTAGCATTTTGTTAACACATCTATTCACTACCCTTAACATAACAATCATTGAAAAAACAATGGTTTTTGCACAGTTCACACTTTATTTTAAAATACTGGCATGATCTCTATTTAATCCTCTTTATGGGTGTAGAATTTTAGGGTAGGATATTAATAAGTGTTACAGGAAAAAAAATATCTAAATAAATGTGTGTATAGGTATCCCACGACTTCAACCTAACTCAGGGTACAGCAGACAAACACTTCCGTGACATTGATATCTTTCTGGAAAACGCATTGAATGCTGTCCTTTTCATTCTATTAATAGAATGCATATAATGCTTCTTTATTTACATGACTCTGAGGAAGAATGCATAATAAAATCATTTTCAGTTTTACAATCTCTCAGACAATGTCAATAGATCTTGTGCAAATGAAAATATTGCCACAGCTGTGCATGAGAAATATTTTATTTTTGTTTTGCACAGTAGTTTTCTGAACCAATTAAAATGAGTGACATAATATAACCCAGACATGATCAGTGTTTCAACATTTTTAATGTTAATAACCACGGCCGTAGGTAAAAGAAAGAACAATTAAGGCATGTTACATCAACAATGCTAAACAAACTAAATATGGAGGAAACTCAGGTGCCATACAATCTTAGAGTTTGTGACAAGTGTCGAAAGAAAATTGCATTATTGTACCAGACGTTGAATCTAGTGCCTTCCAGGTTAACAGTACTGATTTTATTCCCAATTGTTCTAGTGATCAGAATGTTCTTGAAGAAACAAGTTCAGCCAAATCAGAAAATGATGATTCAGTATCAGATATTGACTTAGAAAGGCTTAACAAATGTATGGGATCTATGCGCCAAATGCCAATTAAGAAGAAAAAATTATTGCTGAGAAGGTATCCCCAGCAGAAATTTTAGAAGATAAAACGGATCCTGGAGAAAGGATTTTTTGTGTTGAAGAAGCAAAAGTATTCCCCAATGAGCAGACTAAATGTGGCAGTATCATCAATAAACTAGAGGAGTGTTTCCAGAACACCAATGATGACAGGAATGTTAAAATTCAGATTTGAACTATATTTGAAGTACGGATACACAGTAAAATTAGGGGACACTTCGAAGCATCAAATCATAATTAGTGTTGCAGAGAACCTAGGTGTAGAAAGAGGAATTCTCTCTAGACCAGAAAGCAAACTTGGAAAATTTAGATGCAACTACAGTACAGAAACTATGTGATTATTACCAAATAATGAAATAAGGTGCATCATGGCGGGAAAGAAACATTTCGTTTCGACAAAAGGTGGACAGAAAGTTCAAAAGCAGAAGAAATTGCTGCTGTCAAATTTGAAGGAGACGTTAAGATCTTTTAAGGGCAAATATCCAAATACAAAAGTGAGTTTCTCAAAATTTTGTGAACTGAGACTAAAAAGCTGTGTTCTTCCTGGAGCCAGTGGAACACATTCGGTCTGTGTTTGTGCTCACCATAAAAACGTCAAGTTGCTAATTGACAGCGCAAACATTGTGAAGCTGACAGCTGATCTAGATCGCCCACTGCAAAATTACAAAGACCTTTCACAAATAATGTGTGATCTTGCATCTCCTGATTGTTATTTGAGAAGGTATCCAAATTCCCCATCAACAGTAGATGTAATGCAATATTTACATCAGGCATTTGAAAATAAAATGATAGACATAGACACTTAAAAACAATGGGTAACTGTTGACAGAATAAACTTAGAAACTCTTCAGTCTTCCGTTGAAGAAGTTTTGGATAAGCTTCATACCAAGATAGAAGCTCTAGCTCCTCATGCATTTACTGCTCAGCAGCAAGCTGCTTTTTTGGCAGAGAAGAAAGAAGCTCTCCAGGACAATGAATGCCTTATAATTTGTGATTTTTCAGAAAATTATGCCTGTGTGATTCAAGATTCAGTACAGGGTGTCCATTGGAATAAAAATCGGGCCAAACTTCAACCATTTGTAATTTATTACAAAGAACAAAACCAAACATGATATAAAAGTTTAATAGGAATTTCAGCATGTTTTAAACATGATACAAATGCCTTCCACTTTTCCAAAGACAATTAATACAATGTTTGAAAACCGAAATAGGAACTGTGAAAAGAGTTGGATACTTTTCTGATGGGGCTAGTTCTCAGTACAAAAATATAAACAATTTTGCTGACCTATGTTTTCATTATGAAGATTTGGTATAGCAGCGGATTGGCATTTTTTTTAACTTTGCATGGAAAGGATCCTTATGATGGAATTGGCAGCGTTACCAAAAGATTGGCAACAAGAGCAGGCCTTCAACCTAATCAGAATCTCATTACGACAGCCAGACACTTGTTTGAGTAGGCAAAAAAGAATATCAGTGCAATTGAGTTTCTCTTTGTGACGAGTGAGAATTATAAAAATGAATGTGACCTACTACAGTCTCGATATGAGAGGATAAAACCAATAAGTGGCACTAGAACATTACCTGCTTTCATTCCAGTGTCAAAATCTGAAGCAATAGTTAAAGACTACTCTTCTTACGAAAGTAAGCGCATCATTCTTTGAATTGCTTCAGTGGTTTCCAGGCTTAAGCTCACCTGTCTTACTAACTGCATTTAAGTGAATTATGTTTAAAATAAGTGTGTACATAGTTTAAAAACATGTGTACCAAGACTGACATCCTAAGCACCTGCACATACATACAGCGCTGTGCAAGAAGGTCCTGCAGTTATGCTCTCCAGCCTACTGTCCTGCACAAAACCCAAGGTAAGATAATTGGTTTTTAAATACCCATTTATGTATGTCCCATTCTGTAATTTGGTGCATGCATAGCTTATAAAACAAGGAATCCTCTGATTTGTTTTAAAATTCAAAAAATGAGTGCAAAATAAATAAAAATTGCATTTTAAAAATACTTTATTGAAAAAAACCTGCATTTAATATTTGTTATCTTAGAAAATACATTATAGAGCATGTTTTTTACCCTCGCAATTAAGCTAAAGTTTAATTACGTCTGATAATTAGGAGCAAAGGTATATCCATTTGTATGTATTGGTGCACGTGCAAATGCGTAGATTTCGGTTTTAAATTACGGCTAAAATAGTCATATTTTTTAAAAATAAAAATGTATGTATATAATATTTCCAGTAGAATAAAACAGTTTAATAAAAATCGGACACTTGAAGGTCAAATTTTCATTGAATTTGTCCGGTTTGACTTGGAATGACTCATAAATGAAATTGAGACATACAAATACATCTGACAACTTGCCAAAAGCACTACTTGCTGATACAATAAAAATAATTGACTCAATGTTGATTATGCTTACGAAACTAACGCATTTGTAAGCGATAAGCCAAACTGCCTGGTCAGCATTCATATTAAGGTACCTCTTCCCAGTAGTAAATTTGGATGTCAATTCATATTTGGTACCCTGGATGTATTCAGCAAATATATAAGATTATTCCTACTAAGAAAGGCAGATGTTGCAGCACGTTTAAGCAAGCTATTAAATATTTTTTTTTAATATTTATTTTCATCATTATTACAATAATACAAATAAAGCTTACATCTAAAACTTATGTCTAGTGCACCAGTTTTCTAGCTCCCCCATATTTAGCCCCTAGGCTGTATATATGGGATAAAGCTACTATACCATCTCTCCACTTTACAAACTATGCTCGTTCAGCTGTACCTTTCTTAAGCTCCTTATCCACTTATCCCTTGTGTTGCCTAAAAATGTCCCCATCATTTTAATTATTTCTACTTTTGTGCTTCCCAACATTCTTAATGCTACTGCTTCTTTGTTTAACTTGTCCCATTTTTTATTCCATATAACCTCTCTCCACCTTTTAACCTTATCACATTCTATTAGACAATGAAAAGTACTACCCGATTCATCACACATAATACATCTCCCCGAGCCATTATATCCATTCCTTTTTAAAAATATTACTCCTGTGCGCATCCACGCAAGACCTATTCTACCAAATTGATTACATATATCTACATACTTCTCCCTTCCCCAATCTCTTTTAACTGATTTATACAAGATCAATGACCTTTTATCCTCAAAACTAGCCCATATCTCTTGTTTCTCGATATCTTCCACCCTCAATCTCACTTCTTTCCAAAACCCACTATTATTATATTTATCTAATAGGAAAATATTCCTCATGCCAATTTCTTTTAGGACATTTCCCATCTCCCCTAACCAACACTCTTCTCCTAGGACAGCTTTTTGAAACTGTATACATTCTTTTAATATATTATTATCTTCTAAATTTAAACATCTATACCAATACTTCAATATTCTTTCCACTATTATACCTTTTCTCCCTACCCTTCCTAGCTCTGCCAGTGCCACGCCCCTTGGTGAACTCTTGGGTAAACCCAAAACTTCTTTACAAAACATTCTATGGACTATATCAATCTTAATCCATCCCTTTGCCACCCCCCATATTTCTATTCCATATAACATTTTTGACTCTACTACAGCTTCATATAGCCTTTCCAACCAGTTCATTGTTAGCGTGGGTGTTTTGCACAAGCAAACTCTTAACAACTTTCATCGCTAGCTTTCCTTTCAATTGTGCATATTTAGCTTGTGCTTCCCACTTCCCGTTGCTTGAGAATCTAATGCCCAAGTAATCAAATTCTTTTACCACCTCTATTTGCTCTCCATTTATATACCATCTTTCCTCTCTTTTTAATTTTGATCCTTTCTTGAACACTATTATCTTGGACTTTTTTGTATTCACCTTTAGCCCCCATTCCATACTAAATTTTGCAATTTCATTAATAGCATGTTGCAACCCTATCACTGTTACTGCCCCAGCTACTAGATCATCTGCAAATAGTAACCCTGGTATTTCCTTTTTCCCTATGACTGGGCAGTGTTTATTACTTTTCATTATTCTATCTAAAATATCATCTATAAATAAGTTAAATAATATTGGACTAAGTTTACAACCTTGCCTCAGACCTAAATTTTGCTGTATATAATCAGTAGTACTATTTCTTCCACATTTTACACAAAATTTAATTCCTTCATACAATTTTTGTACCCCCTCGATGAATGCAGTGCTGACTCCTTTGTTCCTCAATTTATATGCCAAAGCTTCTCTGTTTATAGTATCAAAAGCCTTCTCGAAGTCTGCAAAAAATATGTATACCCTACCCCTTTTATTTCTTAAATATTTGTTTACTATAGTTTGAATTATCATTATGTTATCTATTGTTCTTTTTCCTCTCCTAAAACCTGTTTGGTATTCTGATAACTTATCTTCCCTCTCTACCCACTCGTATAATCTTCTAGCTAATATACCAGTGTATATCTTGCCTAATATAGATAATAAACTAATTCCTCTGTAGTTGCTTGGATTATTTGTATCTCCCTTTCCTTTATACAATGGTGCAATAATGCTCACTTTCCAGCTTTCCGGTATCACTTTCTTCTCTTTGATTGTGTTAAATAGCTGTGTCAACAACTTTGTACCCTCACCTAACTCCCCAAAATTTTTCCAAAATTCCCCCGGAATTCCATCGGCCCCTGTAGCCTTCTTCTGTTTTAATTTTTTTATTTCATACTCTACCTCTATGGTTGTAATCTCTTTGTCTAAGTGCTCCACTCTGTTCTCAAAATTTCCCCAATATACTTCACTTTTTTGAACTCTTCCTCCCCCCAATAAACCTTCGAAATGATATTTCCATTCCCTTGGTGTTATCTTATTAACTACCTGTTTCTTTCTGTACATTTCCTTAACAACTGACCATATATATTTATTTTCTTTCCCTCTGACTGCCTCCTTAATCTTTTCTCTCATTCTTTGCTGCCAATCCTGCTTTTTCTCATCTAGTAGACATTTATAACCCCTTTTATTTGCTAAAAAAACTTGCCTATCTTCCTCCTCTTCTGACCTTCTCCATCTATCCATTTCTTTCATCACTTCTTTCTTAGCCTTTCCACACTCTTCATCATACCACCCACACTGATTTACATTCACTTTAGGCTTCACTTCCATCCTACTACCTGCCCACTTAACCATTGATTCTAGCCTTTCCAGTGCTCCCTTTATCCTCCCACCCTGTAATGCTTCTCTAATACCAAGTTTCCTTAATTCACCACACTTGGAAGTTAAATTACACCTAAATTGTTCTGCATTCTCCTCTTTCCATTTGTAACTTCTGATTTGTTTTAATGCTAATTTTTCATCTTCCTTGTAACATAACCCTAGTCTTATTTTCATCTTTAATGGAAAATGACTACTATTTGTTATTATGTTCATAATCTTGAATTCTTCCATCACCTCTTCGATTCCTATACTACATATCATATAGTCTATTACACTTTGTCCGATTACACTTACAAATGTAAACTCTCCCCACTGGTCCTCTCCTTTGTTTCCATTACATATTATTAAATTATTCTGTTCGCAGAATTCTATTAACTTTCTACCTTCTGCATTTATCACTTTATCTCTACTTCTCCTCTCCTTTTCCTCATTTTTTTCCCAGATACATTCACTTTCTACATTTAAACTTCTTGGATTATATTCCCCTACTCTTGCATTAAAATCCCCTACTACAATGATCTCTATGTTAGGATTTTTGCTTCTTAAATCTTCCATACTATCATTCAGTCTTATATATAAATTGTCCTTATAAAATTCCGAGACTTCTGGTGGGTTATACACTATGCCTAATCCTATACAAACTTCCATCCCCTTCGCCCTATTTATCTTTATCCACATTATTTGGCCTTTCTCTATACTCAACACTTCACACACATTTATTCCACTACTCTTGTTAATGAACGTTCCAATACCACCGGAGGCCCTCCCTCTTTTGCTTTTCCTTTTACCATGATCCCCTATATAGTCATATCCTACCACATCTATCTTCTCACTTTCATTCAACCAAGTTTCCACCATTACTATTATTTCACCTAATTTTAGCACTTCAAACACTTCGCCATTTATCACTTTCGCTTTTAGCCCTTCCACATTAAATGACACCACCTTCAGATCTAGACCCTATCTTGAATCCCTTCTTCCCTCTCTGAATTTTTCTAACTTTGCCCTATATCTAGTTATCCTCTCCTGCGCCGCCGGATCTTCTTTCTCCTCCTCTAATTCCAGGATACTTCCTTCTGGGGTTGACACCACTTTGAGGCCGCTTCCACTCGCGATCATCTGTTTTTCTCGATCAGCTGCCACCAGGGTCATCGCCTCTTGCTTCTCTCGTTCACTGGGTATGACGCATCTCCTTGGTGACGTCACGCCAGCTATTTCCTCCCTTCCACTTGCACCTCTACGCACGTGTCCCTCTCGTTCTTGGATTACGTCTGCCGGCTTCACTGCATTCGCTTCCTCTGCTGAATTTGCTCTGCTTGTTGTTCGATCTGGAATCAAACGCTGACACATATCCTGCTTCCTGCCGTCTATCCACAGTTCTAGTCCTCTTACAAATGATTTTTTTCCTTCTTGCCTGGCTTGATTCATTTTCGCTAATAATAATCTTCTTATCTCTCTCTCTTCTTTTCCATAGTCTCGTTCAACAAAAATTCTCGTTCCTTTCAATTTTCTTCCGTTATTCAAAACTGTCCATTTGATTTTACTAGTTGCAAATTTTACTACTATAGGTCTGGCTCTGTTGCCCCTTCTTCCGATTCTAAAACACGTTATAATTTCCCAGCCTGCCAGCTTTATATCCATTCGTCTTTCTAATATTTCCTCCACTGCTTGCTCTAGGCTTTTCTCTCTGTTTTCCTCCACCCCGAATATCACTATATTGTGTCTTCTTGTCTCCATTTCCATATTCCGTTCCATCTTGTTCAATCTTTCTTTACAGATGCAAAGTTCTTCATGCACTTCCTTCGTTGTAGTGAACAACATTCCTTTCAATTCTTCTATCTTTCTATCGATATTTAATTCTATTCTCTTTTCTATTTTCTTCAGATCCACTATATCCTCTGAAATGATTTTTAACATTGTCATTATCTGTGTCATTCCTTCAGGTCCTGGGTTTAATTCTACTCCTCCAATAACCAATAATACTGCCAGGATCACAAACAGCCATAGGTATTCCTTTGATAGTTGATTCCTTTTCTCTTTCTTATTCTTTTTACCGTTTGTAAAGCACCCAATTCTGGCCCTATACACTTCCAAATCTACCCCCATTTTTCTTTTTTCCGATCTTTCCAGGAGCGCTACGTATACGCGACCGCTCGCTTCCGCTGCTCGCGCTAGACTCTATTAAATATTTACATACCAGAAGAAGGGAAGCCTAAGGCTATTCTTAGCGACAGTGAAACAACATTCACAGGAAAAAAGTTCATGGGAGGCATGGGGGCAATGAAATTAAACAATACTTTATATGTAAATACCACACACAAGCAAATCCTGTAGAACGGCAAATCAAGGAATTGTCAGTATATTTATGTATTTTATGCCTTAGCCCAAGGGTGGCAAAAATGCCTTTCTTCCTTGAGTCATCAAATATGCAACACGCACTAAACCACTAAGCAGCATATAGAAAACAAATGAACAGACAGCTAGAAAAGGAGTGGTGCCTGCGAGTCACACTTACTCGCAAGTCCTGTTTTCGACACCACTGCCTTAGCCAACAAAATGGCAAAATCACCTCAATCAAATACAAGATTTAATTAGCTATACGCCTAACAATGTAACAGTATATAGGCCGATTGAACTACAAAAAGGATGGTTGTTGCACCAAACACTAAACCCCAGTATACCACCAGCGATGCCCTTGAAGGAAGTGACAGAAAATACAACTGAAGACATGAATAAAAATGCAATAGAAAGAATGTCAAAGAAAGTAGCTTAAAGGAAAGAGAAACATGAAGAGAAGAAACAGAAAGATATGGAATGTGCAAGTAGGTGAACAAGTGCTTCTAAGAAACGAGCAATTATCAAATAAAGTAAATAAGTTAACTCAGAAGTTATGTCTAAAATACAAAGGATCCTACCAAGTTAAAAGAGTACTAAGTACTTCAGAGTTGTATAATGTAGAGACACAACACTCCACTGTGAATTATCACAGACATGTTAAAGCTAAAAGCTCCACAACAATGTGATAAAAAAGAGAAAAAGAACAAAGCGTATTATAAAAAAAAAGGTATGTCTTCTGTGTACTAGCTGTAATATATACATAAACAAATATTGAATTCTTGTACTAATAATCAGTACTAGAGAGGCAAATAATTGATCAGACACATATTTAAATCTTCACAGTATAGTAAAAGTACACTCACATCTTACATAAAGCAACAAAAACCATATCACATTAGTTTTATATTTAAATAAAAATAAAAAAAGTAGTAAATGTAAGAGGACCATAATAACTTAATGACATTGTTAAAAAGCAAAAAAGTACTGTTTATGTATAAACTGCTAAAGATAACAATAACTCATTGAAAAACAGGGAAAAACAAACATAATACCAAACATGTGTTAACTGAAAAGTGAAACTGATAGAAGCAGAGCACTGGCAATAAGCCTTAATAATGTAATGGTGTTCATGGAGAGTGCAGTGAATTGTTTTCATACAGTAAACAAACTAAAAGAAGTAGTGTAAATACTCCGTAATCCAGTAAGATACTTATGTAGTATTTATAGAAGCGGAATGTGAGGCAGTATTCCCTACTATAGATACCTTAATTAATTTAAGTAATTTCCAACTATAAGTAATATATTTGTATTAATATATTTCATTCTCTTTGTAATACATATTAATAATTGCAAGGGATTATAGATTACATAAATGTTTGTTGTAATAATATGTATAGGTAGATAAAGCCAGTAGTATTCCGTTGCAGCTAAAGATTCTCTGATAAAAGTTTATAACTGAGAAATTGCAAGGAAAAGCATATTAAACAATGCAAGCTTATGATAATGGCCAGGAACTTCCAGAACAATCTATATCCGTTAAAGTCAGGTTAGCGATTCCCTTTTAAACCAAATACGTAAATATTATATGATAAGGCTAGCTGCAAGCCATGTCAATGTGATTACCAATAAATTTAATGCATTATTGTACAACGCAGAAGGAAGCGATGCAAAGAGTTTGTTACAAGTTAGTCTCGACTCGAAGCCTATAGGCAATGGACAGCCATGACGCATACTTCATGATATTTACGAGTTTGAATGTTAAATACTAAAGAAATACAGCTTAATTGTTAAAATATTAATAAGCATAACATTTGCTCTACACTGAAGTTATACTTGTGGAATTTTACCTGAAGTACTACAAATTGTGTAAGTTTGTAATTTCAATGAAAACATGCAATACTTTGGCTGTCCTTGAAAGTTTATTAACTTTGTAACGATTGTTGTGTAATAACTGCGACATTCTAAAGTGCTAACATATTCGTATAATATACAAGTGAAACTTATCTGCCATCATCTAAATAGTTAATCCTTCGTCATTCCACCCTTGATAAGAGTAAATGCCTACCCATACAGAGCTGGCCATGGCATATAAAACAGTATCTACACTGAACTGAGCAAGTGTTTAAAAAAAAAAAAAAAAAAAAAAAAACCACACACACACTCACACACTCTCTCTCTCTTCTCTCCTCTCTTCTCTCTCTCATTTTTTTATATGCAGGTTAAAGCGGCATATCCTTTTAGCCTCTGGTCAATGTTTCTTGTTTAGCCAGTATAATTTTCTTCACAGTCACTGCAGTTTATCTTATACGAGGGTCAGCTGATAAATCCCGGGCCTCACACAGAGATGGCACCACTAGGCCAGTTAGACGGTAGCATTGTATAGTTTTACTCTAGACTAGCTTGTATCCATAGTTACAGGTCAATAGCTTGTTTAGTTTTTGAATGACATTTTAAAAAGACAACTTCAGAGTTTTCATGAAAATGGAGGATTTGGAAAAACGAGCAGTGGTTAAATACTTCCATTTGAAAGGCTTAACGCCTAAAGAAATCAAGAAGGAAATGGACAGTACATTGAAAGACTCTGCCCCTTCATACTCAATGATTAAAAGGTGGTTTGCAGAGTTTAAAATGGGACATACAAGCACTAGTGATGAGCCTTGCTCTGGACGTCCTGTGGAAATCACAACTCCAGAGATGATTGAACAAATTCATCGTTTAGTATTGGAAGACCGCAGATTAAAGTTGTTTGAGATAGCAGAGGCTGTAAACGTATCAAAAGAATGTGCAGGTAATATTTTAAGTAATGTTTTGGGCTTTCACAAGGTCTGCGAGGTGGGTGCCGCGTTTGTTGACACCTGATCAAAAGTTGCATAGAAAAACTGTTTCTGTTAAGAATGTGGAGATCTACCATAAAAATCCCAATGAATTTTTGAGACGGCTTATTACCATGGATGAAACTTGGGTACATCACTACACTCCAGAAAGTAAATCACAGTCAAAACAGTGGATTGCGCCAGGTGAACCAACTCCAAAAATGGCAAAGTCAATTTTGTCAGCTAACAAGGTTATAGCAAGTGTTTTCTGGGATGCACAGGGAATTATTTTTATTGATTACTTGGAAAAGAGTAAAAGTATCACTGTGACTACTACACAAGCTTACTGCAACGTTTGAGTGATGAGGTGAACAGACAAAGACCTCATTTGGCAAAAAAAAAAAGAATCTTGTTACATCATGACAATGCTCTGGCCCATCGTTCAGTCATTGCAATGGGGAAAATTTGCGAATTAAAGTTCGAATTGCTTGAACATCCACCCTATTCACCAGATGTAGCACCCAGTGACTACCACCTGTTCCTAATCTCAAAAAATTTCTTGGAGGATGAAGATTTCACAGCAATGAGGAGGCCATTGATGCGGTAAACAGCTATTTTGAGGACCTTGATAAATCACACTACAGAGATGGTTTAATTAAATTAGAACACCGGTATGACTAATGTATTAACCTTTCTAGAGATTATGTTGAGAAATAATAAAAAAAAAATTTAAATGTTGTTTTCATTGAGAGGCCCGGGACTTATCAGCCGATCCTCGTACATGCCTGGCATTGCCTGAACAGAAGTTTGTCTTTTGTATTTATCCTAATTAGATTCTTTAGGCTATGTTTATTGATGTATGTTTCAGTTATATTTGTCCAAAATTTTCTGAAATTTGCCATTTACCCAGGGGTGGTATGAGAGCTTTTTTTAATGTTTTTGTTTTTTGACTTTCTCCTAGAGATGGAGTTTTTTTTATTAATTTCACATTTGTGAAGTTGTGGATCTCCCTGTCAATCAGATCTTTATAGAAACCATTCTTGAGTGCTATTTATATGAATTGTGCAAGTTCTAGCATGAATTCTATGCTTCCCATGGGTATGTTGAACAGCAGGCTGTTGAAAAGTATGTGTGTGCATGTGTGCTCCTGGGTTAAAACCAGTGTTCTTTATGTAATTGTCTGTGGGTGTTTATGCAAAATTCCAGTTTGTTGCTTGTTTTGATGATCTTTATGTCTAGAAACAGGAGCTGGTGGTTAGTTTTTATCGTCAATTTTATTGCCATTTTCCAGGTTGAGTAATTTCAGTGCATCTTCACTGAGGTTGCTGTTGACTATGGGGAATGCTTCAGTTATGAGTTTCCAGAAAGATCATGTACAGGTTGGCCAAGAATGGAGATACAGGATTTGCACTGCTCAAAATTCCTGTTCGGAAAATGCCAGACATATATGAGATTGACTGTGAAAATGGTTATATTGGCAAAGCAAACAGAAGCATTGCCCTGAGACTCAAGGAACACATGAAACACAAAGAAAGAGAAAAATCAGCAGTAGCATATCATTTCTGGGAAACAATCACAATATGCAAATTGAAACAAAATTAATAAAAATTATCAAATCCCAGTCAGATTAATCATTTGGGAGAAACTATTAGTTTAGAAAAACAGAAACTGGCTTATAAATTTCAGCTTCCCAAATAGAATAATCTCATTTCCAAATACATCCTGCCAAAAGGGACATCTGCATCTATACCAGGAACTCATCAGTGGGTTATTACAGTTGCAGATGGAGGCAACATGCCTCCAAAACATGTTCAAAGGTAATTGGTAATAATAGTGAAGTTGAGTGCAAAGATCCATTCAAATTAATCTTCAAACATTATTACACTTCGCTGTGCTTTCCCAACAGATGGTAATTGGATTTCATCCATGTGTTTATGGCTGACAATTCCAAACACATCAGCATATTGATACCAAATTTTAAAGAGGTTCAGAAAAGCTTTCTTAATGCACATATAACAACTTGGCCAGAAATGGTAACAGGGGGCTTCTTTTAACTATTTCTACCTTATGTTGGTATAATAATATTTCTTCAGAAACAAAAAAGGACCGTCCATTGCAGAACAATATTAAATTTATGCAGTCATCATTGTTTTCTTTCGGAATATGGAGTGCAACCATTTCTGTGGTTATTTAAGAAGCTTGTCTCATTTTATACTGGGAAACAAATTTTTAATTTCAGTTGAAAACATAGTGGCATTGGTAGCGTTAATAATATCTTTGATTTTTAGAGCCAATGAGCTCTCAAATTGAGAAACTTAGGATTCTTTTGGCAGCAAATTTTCCAGGGGATGTTAAATATTTATGCTATTGAATGCTCTCGTGCTTCTGCCAGTTTTCTGGACTTTACATAGATCATAATATACTCCTGAAACTCTGAGATTGTTGTACTGGAAGTGCTGGAATTAGAATTTTGGTAGTATTTTACTTTTTGTAGGAGCAACATCTATTGCTTAAATGCAATTTTCAAAGGGTTTGCTTCGCTTTTCATGCATGCATCCTCTTTTAGCATTCTTTACCAATAGTCCTCTTGATCCCAGAATGAGTATTTATTCCATAAGTCATCTTTGGTATAGATTACATTTTTTTCTGTATGCATGAGATAAATAAAACATTATAATACCATTGTAGTTTTTGAACTCATATTTAAAATAAAAGAATGTTTTGTAATCTTTTGTGGCATTCTAGTTTCAAAGATTTTTTATATTAACTTCACTTCCTTATGCTCCTCATTAGATACAACATGAGTAGAAGTAGCATGAGCTGCTTGCAAAAGGAGAGCACATCATCCAATATGAAGACATTGCCATTCTCTGCCTGTAACACAATACCATGTGTGTTTACATCAAGAGGCTATAGAAATTCTCTTATATGCAGATAGTTTTAATAAGAAAGAAGGATAAAAAATTGACAATACTTGGTTTCCTGCATTACAGAGCACCATTTGCAAACAGACTCGTCAACCACACAAAACGTATAGTGCTCTGTGAGTGTAATTCTGCCATTGTAGTCATTCAACACAGACCTCAAATATTGCCATCCCACTCCTTCACTCAGACCAATTAGGAAGCAGCAAGTACTGAAGCAACCCAATCAAATCTGAGCACTCTCACATCTATCACTATAAAAAGCCAGAAGTTGCCCACTTCTGCACATAGCTTAGCTGCATTGACTGGCCAATTTGACATGGTCTACAGAATTGAGCATTATCTGTTAACATACTGTCTTGAGTACCATGGGTTCAAATTATTTACCTTGGCAGACTAAAACAACTTCTTGCAACATTGCCATATGTAACATGCCTGTCCCTGTTACGCTGCCTCTAGAGTTGTGAACCTATAAGGTTATCATAAAAGAACTGTATGGAACATGATTGGGAATGTCAAAGCAGAACTAGGTCAGCCAGGTTTTGAAATCCTACAGGTTAGCAGGATTAGGGCTCATGTTCCACTGTCAAAGAATTGCCAAACCAGACTGACTCCATAGCCCACAAATCCCTGATGGACCTTGCACATTGCAGAGTGCACATTAAGGATTGTCTCCCACAGGCACAACACAGTGTGAGCGGTGTCTCCGATTCTGGCATATAGCCCAGAACTGTGAGGCACCACAAGACTGATCTTGGTGTGCTGGCAACCATCACATGAGCTGATACACTGCAACCTCAGGTTGGTGTATGCTTTGCGGTTCTTGTGACCATGGAGCGTGCTAGAAGGAAGGGTTGCCTAGAACATAAATTGTCTGGTATTCAATATACCCTGTGGCACATTCAGGACACCTGCAGAATTGGGATGAGGTATCCAGTAATCGCAGGAGCTTCTCTGCAATCACCAGTAGAAATACCACACAAGACATTGAAACACAAACACATGAACGAGTACACTCGTCCACACAAACACAAGTAAACATTGCCACAGGAACACTGCAGTAACAGCTGATACAGCTGTAAATGCAGGGAAAACGAACAAAACATACAAGCACTCACAGACTCACAGTTGTAAGCTATCTCCACATGCAGTAACACATGATGCATAAATTATAAACAAGACCAAAATGCCAGAAACCAATGCAATGCTTACATGGATACATGACAGTCATAAATACTCTTCTGGAACTGCTGGAGAGTGCACTCTAAACTAAGGGAACTAAAACATAACCTTCCAGTAAATCTTGTAGTGCTGCTAATACTAACTGAGACCTTTTTAACCAGCAAAGCCAGATTGTCAGTACCAGGGTATCGCTTGTATTGCTCCAATAGTCCCAATGAACAAGCCAATACTGTCCATAACACTACAAGCCATTACCAAAAACAAATACCTATATTAGGCCACATGGAAGGCACCATGCTATAAATTTGTATACAACAGCAACCAGTAGTAATAGCAAGTATATAACAACCCACCAGGCTTATTAGTGCAACGAGATAGAGAAACAGTACTCAATATAGGTAATTAAGTAATTGCAACAAGTGATGTCAATGCTACACATAAAGCATGGGGTTGCCATGCAAACAATATACTAGGCAACATACATACACATAGCCTTACTTAAAAACACGACACTCAGATGCAACCTATGCCTTGTAAACTCTTTAGCTTCCAACTATTGTGCAGTGCAGATTGAAATAGAAACCCCCCCCTAGATGTGTTCCCCCTGCTGCTATGGAGAGACCACAGTAAGACGGATTGAAATTTGTTTAGGAACACACTGGATATGCACCTACAAAAAAGAGAATCCCTGTGAAACCCAGAAGGAGTAGACAAACTGACTCTTCAACTGGAAACAGTGATCAGGCAGTCACAATTACTACTGTACCATTAAAACCCCTCTGCAAAGCCAAACTGTACACCCGTTGAATTTACTTCTATTAATGTGCAAAAGATATCACAAAAAATACAAATGGCAGCATGTGTGAAAACTGGTGCACAAAGTCAATCAGGCCACCATAAACAGCCAAGTAAAAATGCAAATCAACGAGATACTGCACCAGCAATGGAAAAAAAAAAATATTGAGGGCATGCAACCAGACACAAGCCAAACTTGTCAAATCACAAAGCGACTAGTTAAAGAGCCAATCAAAATACCCCCATGCTGATGCCCAACCTCACAATGTCTTATTCCAAAACCTCGGAGACATAGTCACTGCCCTTGCAGACATGCTAAGAGGAAGTCTACGTCCTGAGTAACCAAAGGATCAAGCATATAACGAACAAGTAGAACAGTGTAGCGATTATCATTTCCAACCCAAATTATAACAGAGCAAGAAAAAGCAACAAAGGTGAAATAAAATGGATAATTATACAAAACAGGGAAGCACCTGGTTCAGACCAAATACCAAACGTGGTACAGTACTGACGTAATGTGCTACCAAAGTAGGGATACTTTATAACAGGCATGTCATTTTGGGACACTCGTGGTCATGTGCTCCATTCTCGATCAAGATTTTACTGAGGTAAAATATGGACTTTATCATGATGAATGGTCATTTGTGGTGCATCGATGACGGTAAAAGTTTATCGGGATTTTACCATGGTTATATCTGATTGCCCATGGATGGCCAGTGTTCATTGATTATCTCCAGCTTGTGTTGAAATGTTAAAATGGAGGAACGGTATAGGTTAGAATTCCCAACTAAAAAAAACACTCCATTTTTGTTAAAGTTACTTTAATATACTTTGTAATTTTTAATGCCTTAAGGCTTTTTGTGTGACAGGTGCCTTAAATATCCTGACCCAAGTTGTAATGAAAATCCACACAATCATGGCATTACATATCATAATTATATTGGTTGAGGATAATTCCAAGAACAAGGCAGAAATAAGGGGAGCAATAAATGGATTTAGTGCAATTAACACATTTTCAGGAATATTACGATACATTAATTGCACAGATACAGGAATCCGGTAATCTAAAGGGTTCAGTGCCAAAATCTGAAGTTGTCATCATTGTGTGGGGGTAGTGTGTTTGCTTCGTGTTCAAGAGGTTTCGAGCTCAAATCTTGTTGGGATATATTTTTTTACTGCATTTTCTGCCTCTCTTTCAGTAGGTGAACGTTGGCTAAGTTAAATGGAACTTAGTGTGAAAAGAAAGAAAAAACATAAAGTTCAGCATATTTTTCCAATCAATTGTAAGGCCAGCTTTTCCCACGTGTCCATCTGAAAGTTATTGCTTCTATCTCTGTACTGTCTATCTTCTCTATTGCTTGTTAAATTTAATAACATATGAGAAAAACTTAGGTCTACTTTTGCTTTCATCCATTGCATGCTGAACAAGTAAATGCTTGCGCTTCAGCAAAGAGGTAGAACAAGTGAAAAAGAGATGACATGATGTAAATCTGGGAGTATTCAATAGAGTTTACCTGCAATGAATGGTGCACTCAGCCAAGGTGAGTGAGTGTCTGCCAGCTAACCACGGTAACCTTAACTACGGTGAACATTGGTGCACAGCTGTGTGATGATTATCCAGTGAAATTCTTACTGCAGTAAGCTGAAGCTCTCTGATGGGTTTGTTTAATGAAAATGGTGCACAAGGCCATCAGTGGCATTCTGCACCTTTCTCCCTCCAACTTCATGTGTTGGGGTGGTCAGACTTTACGGGGACACAATTCTAATAGGATAGAACCGCACTAGATGATAAGCAACTGAAGAACAAATCAGGGGGTTGGGTTAAACCTCGTGCTCCCTCCAGTGGCACCCTGCCTTAGAAGTTACAGTAATTTGCATGTCTCATGCTAAGCATTTTTAAGCTATAAACTGCATCTTCTTGCATAAACCTATTTGTAGGTACTATTTGGCAAAACATTGCCACTTT
Organism: Deroplatys truncata; assembly: GCA_030765065.1. Classification (NCBI taxonomy): domain Eukaryota; kingdom Metazoa; phylum Arthropoda; class Insecta; order Mantodea; family Mantidae; genus Deroplatys; species Deroplatys truncata. The sequence goes on along the minus strand of JAUKNL010000022.1, from coordinate 1,552,909 downwards.
ATGCTAATTCTCTCTAGCGTGCATGTTAAATATGGTGCATTACATAAGGCTGCTCTCCAATTTCCAACACTGATTTAGTGTTGCCTTGTTGCATATACTATTATGTAATACCTTTTAAGTGGGAGTGAAAATACAGTTTATGCTCATTCACTAGATACGTAATATGATTCGGGAATGATTACAATGCCACACTATGAAATCCCTGTTAACACATAATATGAAAGGAATATGTTGTATTAAAACTTATAATGCATTTGAATCAGGTTTCCTTAAGGGAGGCTAAGTGGAAATGTATGAATATAAATAAACTTGTTAATACTTTAACTTGATTCATATCCCTGCTCCACTCTTTAAGAAATTCTCCAGGTTTACCATCTATTCCTGGTGCTTTATTTCTTTTCATTTTTACTGTTGGACAACGAGAAGAAGATCTGAGGGGCGAGCGGGGTTCTGTAACTGTTTATCTGCTCATGTACTGTCGATTGTTTACTACGAAATGTGTTTGTGTGCAAATGAACCACCCATGCTGCCAGATCTGATACTAGTAGAACAACTGCCGTAATAGGTGTTAACGCATTGGCTCTTGCCATGGGTAAGTACTTGACAACACTGTGTAGTAGTTTATAATCTCCTTAACATGCTTATCGTATCCACACGGTGAGCGTAAATATGATACAGATGCAGGAAAGTGTTGATGTTACACATTCCTCTCGCTTGCCTTTTTCTCGTCTATCAGTACTTTCTCTACTACGTATAGTAAGTAGGGGAAGTACTGTACCCCACCCAAAAATATTATGTTGAGATTTCACTGGAAGTATACGTTTTGAGGTCCTCTGAACCCAAAAAAGCATTTTTAGAAAAGAGGTCTGAGTGTGTGCATATGTGCACATGCATCTTAAAAATGAAAAGTCAGTTAAAAACCAAACTTGGTATTTAAGTGCAGCATCTTCCCAGGATGCGACACAAAGATTTTTCTAGAAAATCCTGCTGCCCCAGACTATCCTTTATGTGGAAAATTTTTGAAAATTTTGGTTTCCTCAAAATAGCTCCAAAGATTTTGATCAAAATACCATATGCTTAAGATATTTTCTTGACAAATGAAATGTGTATCTTGAATTTTCTGGGGATAGCGTCTGAAGTCCTCTTCATTCTCAGTGACTTTTGTATAACTGGTTATCCTTTAATGTAAGACCGTCAGATTTTTCACATCTATACTTATTAACCAGATGTTAATTAACGCGTTTCAAATGATGAAACATTTATTTCAGTGACATCGCGATTCTAACCTCAAACAATCGGGATCATTACATGGCAATTGCCGTGAATGTAAATAGTTGACCACTACTTACACAGAGAGTGCAGCAAAACGTAGACAAAAGTGCATCGGAGCACATTCAGAAGCAGTGTAGTTCAGCCACCACCTTCTCAAAAGCTAGCATTTGCAGTTGTGTTTGACATTAACAATATGTTAGCTAACAATTTACTGTAAAAGCTTGATGAAACTCAAAAGTTTTAACCTTATGTTAAACTTTGAACACCGTGTTAACAAACAAGATGTTAGAGCATTTTTAACATCAGTTGGTGAAACCGGCCCTAACTATATAATTATATACATTGTTCTTAAATTATGCTGACTAGCTATGTACACTGAACACTAACTTGTTAATTTAACTACGCCTAGCCTAAACTTTAACTAAACCTAATCGCTACATCACAAGTTAGACCTGCCTAATGTCTTCCATTAGTTCCTGGAAAGCATCTGCTGAACAGTTTTTGCTGTCAAGATGCCACAAATACTGACAAATGTGGGCATATAGGTGTTCCCTGTTCACTGAGGTAAACCGACAGATCTGTCTTATTAATCGGATGAGCCATTTCTGAAAGTTTTATTATTTGCAAGAATATCTCCAAGAACACACAAGCTTTGCTTCTCTTCTTTTCTTCTTTCACTTTCCCTGCTGCTGTTAAGCGTCGGGTTCCTTCAGCCACTTTCTGTATTCGATCCTTTCCTGTGCCAACCTGTATATTCCTCTCAGTGTCGTCCCATGTCCGACTGCCACTCTTTCCATATATTGTCTCCATTCCATCCTAGGTCTTCCCATTCTTCTCTTCCCCTCTGCTCTTGCTTCAAATATTCTTTTAGGTAATCTTTCTTCATTCATCCTTACTAAGTGTCCCAGCCATCTTAGTTGGTTTCTTTCCATTGTCTTCAGTATACATTCCTGTTTTAGCTTTTCTCTTATTTTCACATTTCTAACTTGATCCCTCTTTGTATATCTGACTACTCTCCTTTGGTATTTCATCTGTGTTGCTGTTAATCTACTTGCATGTCTATCCAATACTGTCCAGCTTTCACTCCCGTATAATAGAACTGACTGGTATATCACCTTATATATTCTCATTTTAGTGGTTTGACTTACTTCTCTTTTACCAATTATAGTGTTATTAATTTGGTAATATATATTTATTGCTTTCCTGATTCTATTGTTTATTTCTTGATCTATTCTTCCATTTTTAGATAGAATCACCCCTAAATATTCAATACTAGTCACATTTTCTAATTTTTCACCTTTCCAGAAAATTTGCATTTCTGTCTCAGTTTCCTCTTTACCAATTATCATTACTTTACTCTTTTTTGCATTTAGATTCATACCTTTCTCTTCCAATGTACTAGCCCATTCTGTTATTGAATGTTGCAGGTTCTCTTGGTTTTCTGCCATTAAGACTATGTCATCCGCATAAATCAGAACTTGCACATATACCGGTCTCATTTTCCAGTAACCTACTCTCATTTTGTTTCTTCTTCTCTTACAATGTCTAATTATTTGATTCATAAAGATATTAAACAACAGAGGGCTCAAACTATCCCCCTGTTTAACTCCACTTCTCATTTCGAATTCCTCCGAAAATCTTCCTGACATTGTAACTGTACCTATTACTTTTTCATACAAACTCTTTATTACTTTAATCATTTTCTCTTTAACTTTTAGTTCCCTTAGGGCTTTCCATATCTCCTTACGTTGTACCATATCAAAAGCTGCTTTTATGTCTAAAAAAGCTGCATATATCTTCTTTCCCCTACTCAACCTTAAATCCACCGCTTGTCTTATTGTACAAATGTGATCTTGAGTTTGCCTTTCTTCTCTAAAGGCAGTTTGTTCCTCTTCCATCTTTCCTTCTACCTCCTTTCTCAATCTTCTTCCAATTATTCTTGTGTACAATTTAAGGGGTACTGATGATAGGCATATTGCTCTATAGTTCTCACATTTCAAAGTTTCTCCTTGTATATCGGTATTATAATATTTCTTTGCCAATCCTTCAGTATTGTCTCAAGATTCCATGCCTGATTCATTATTTTAACCAGATAATCATGTGCTCTACCCCCTACGTACTTTACCATTTTTGGTGCTATCTTGTCCCATCCTGCCGCCTTTTTGGGTCTCATTTTTTCCACAGCAATCTCTAAATCAATTCTATCTATAGGTATTTCTTCCATCAAGATCTCTTCTATATTCTCAGACTCCTGCATTCCCTCTTCTTCCTCCTGATTTACTCCTCTGAAGACTGATCTATAATTATCCGACCATACCTTCAAAATGTCATTTAACTCTGTTTTCACTTCATTATTTTTATTGCAATGTTTCTATACTTTTTCCCTCTTACAGCCTTTAATCTTTTTACTACTTGCCAAAATTCTCTGTTATTTTGGAATTTATCTTCTAATTCTTTCCCAAAATCTTCTCAAGATTTACTTTTCGCTTCTTTTATTGTTCTTTTAGCTATGTTTCTTTTTTCAACATAATTTTCCCAATTTGTATTTGTTCTATTCTTATTATATTCTTTCCATGCAATTTTCTTCTCTTTAACTATTAGTTTAGTTGTCTCATTCCACCATTTTGTGCGCTTAGATCTCTTACCAATCTTCAAGATACCACATACTTCCTCAGCTGATTTACATAAGGTTTCCTTTAACCTTATCCATTTCTCATTTATGCACATTTCCTCCCAATCTTGAATTTGATCTAACTTTCTATTTATTATCTCTACATATTCCTTCCTTTTTTCTTTATTGTTTAAATTCTCTATTTTTATCCTTTCATATTTAGCTCCCTTTATTCTTCTTGGTTTCCTGAATCTTGTGTCACATATTAATAGTCTATGTTCTGTTGACATTTCTGCACTTCTAAATGCTCTCACATCCGTCACCGCATATCTTGTATTTTTAATGAATGTGAAGTAATCTATCACACTCTTAGCATTTCGATTAGGAGCTTCATATGTTATTTTATGAATTTCTTTGTGTGGAAAAAGAGTATTTCCAATCAAAAGATAATTATCTATACAAAATTCAATCATTCTTTTTCCATTTTCATTTAATATTTTTTCTCCTCCATATTTTCCCATACATCCATGGCCTTTTCTATGATCTTGGCCCACTCTTGCGTTCCAATCTCCCATTATAATTACATGGTTGTTCTCTTGTCTCGCATTATCTATTTCTTCCTGTAATTTTGTATAGAAAGTCTCTTTTTCTATCTCATCCTTATCCTCTGTAGGTGCATATATCTGAAGAAAGGATACTTTTTCTTCTAAAATTTCATCTATTCTCATTATTCTTGAGTTTATAGCTTGCCAGCTCTTTACTTTTGTTTCCATTTCGGCAGATAATATAATCCCTACTCCTTCCTTAGCTCTTACTCCTCTCTCAACTCCTGAGAATATAAGGGTATATCCTCTTTCTAAAGTTATTTCTCCTTTTCCTTTCTTTTTTGTCTCACTCAGACCTAAGATTTCTAAATTATATGTAATCATTTCGTCTACTATCTCCACTTCTTTCCCAGTCAATGAAGTTATATTCCATGTCCCAGTCCTAATCTTTTTCCTTTTCATTCCAGGTCGTCTACATATCCGTCCGGCTCTCTCCTGATTTCTCTGAATATTAAATTCACTCAGGTGGGTTATTAGCCCAACGCTGAGCTAGCCTGGTGGAGGAGTTGCCTCCTTAAGACCTCCAGGCCTGTCTGAAACTTTGCTTCTCACACTACAATAAGTTCTACTTCACTGCATGACCATGATTGTCAAGCAATAAAACCCGAGAGAAAGCATGGTCAGGACTTTTCAAAAGTGACCGGTTGCTAATCGCTTCCAGATTGTTGTGCACATGTATGGGATTTTTTTTTCAGGGGTTGACTATGGTTGTTACAGATGAAGCACATGTTGGCTGCTATGCGAGAAGCAATCAAACTAATAGTCATCGGTCGTTTTAGTCTGCATATGCTTTGGAGAACCTTTGGACTTTGAAAATTTCTTACGTCTCTCGCGTCACATGTTTGAAAGTATCTCCCAATTCTTCTGGCTTACATTAGGTTTAACTACACAGTTTTATACACTGATTTTATACCCTTGCATAAAAGGTTATTTTCACCAATAATATTAATAAATTTATCCAAAGATATTTTTTACCTTCTATTAATTTGTTACAGAAATGTTTGATTTGTAGATAGTCCTCTTTAGGTTTTATATCTCCTATTTCCCTCCACTTCAACTTCACCTTTACTGTCCTTTGATTGACTTCACATTGTTCATCAAACCATTCATCACTCTTAATATTTCCCCAAGTTTTTACTTTTATATTTTCACCTGTCCAAAACAATGAAATTCAAAATATTAATTGCATTTTCAATTTCATAGTTTTTTGAATTGTTTGTTATCCCATACTGGCAAAAGTTTTCCTATCTCAGAATCTAAGACACATTCATATTTGGTCTTGTATCTTCCTTCCATTTAAATTTAACATACGAGGGTGGTCTGAAAAGTTTCCGACCTCAACATGAAGATGGCAGCACTCATAAATAAAAGCTAGTGAATTTCGTTGTTCATCTGTTGACAGTTACTCACCAAAGTTTCAGCCATTTTGGATGCTCAGTTGTTATGTAACAGTCGTTTGAGTGAGGTGAGGTGAGTGTTTTTATGAAAATGGACAAAATCGAGTATCGAGCTGTCATTAAATATTTGTTTTTGAAAGGCAATACGCCTACGCAAATCAAAGATGAGTTGGATTCTGTGTATGGGGACTCTGCACCATCATTTACCACAGTGAAATTTTGGGCAGCTGAATTTAAATGTGGCCGCAAGAGCTTGGGAGATGATGAACGTTCAGGATGTCCAAAAACTGCAACTACCGACGAAAACATCGTCAAAGTTCACCAAATGCTGCTAGACAACAGCCGAATTAAAGTGAGAGAGATAGCAGAGTCTATGAACATGTCGAAAGAACGTGTCTGTCACATATTAAATCAACATTTAGACATGAGAAAGCTGTCCGCGTGTTGGGTGCTGCGTTTGCTCACGTTTGACCAAAAACGTGTTTGAATGAACATTTCCAACGCTCTGTTGGCGCAGTTTAGGCGCAATAAATCAGAGTTTTGGCACCAATTAATTACTGTAGATGAAACTTGGATACACCATTATACACCCAAAACAAAACTACAGTCCAAATAGTGGACTGCAAAGGGGAACCGGCTCCAAAAAAAGCAAAAACTGTTTTTTCGGTTGGGAAAGTGATGGCAACTGTTTTTTGGGATAGTCATGGAGTTATTTTAATCGCTTATCTTCAAAAAGGAAAAACCATTACAGGAGCATACTACACATCATTACTTGACAAGCTGAAGGCAGAACTTGCAGAAAAACGGCCACATTTGCAGAAAAAGACAATCCTGTTTCACCAAGACAATGCACCGTCTCACACCTCAGTGGTTGCAATGGCGAAAATCCACGAATTACGGTTTGAACTGCTTGACCATCCGCCTTACTCACCAGATCTAGCCCCAAGCGACTTCTTTTTGTTCCCTCATCTGAAAATTGCGCTCGGAGCACAGACATTTTTGTCAAATGAAGAGGCAATCAACTTCGTGAACAATTATTTTGCAGTGTAAAATGCCGAGTACTATTTGGACGGGTTACAGAGATGGTAGCATCGCTGGGAGAAGTGTGTAGAGCTACAAGGAGACTATGTTGAAAAATAAAAATAAAAAAAAAAAATCTGAAAAAATGTCTTGTATCTTTATTAGGTCAGAAACTTTTCAGACCACCCTCGTATTTCCCTTTTACATGTGTTCTTTTCCCCTAATTGATTAGTTACTAAATTCTCTGATTTAATTTTAATATCTGTCACCAGTGGGAAGTGGCCATTACTAGTACTTATGTTTGAAACTTTAAAATATGCTTACTATATAGCTAATAATAATTTACCATAATACGTAATCAATTACACTTAGTCGATTGTTGTTAACAAAGGTGTAATCTCCAGTTTTGTCCTTTCCATGTCCCCCACCAAAAAAAAAGGTATACAATTAATAGTGAAGTGAGGTTTTATTATATTTTATTAATACATTCTCCACAACAAAGTTGTCATTTATAGCTATGAAACATTAGTTCATGCCCAAGAGACAAATAGCATTCTTGCCTTCATGCTTACTGTAAAAACTGTCTGCTGTGTTGATGTGAAGCAAAGTTTTATTATATTTTGTATTAAGGCATTATGTACAAGAAAATTGCTTCTTATAGTTGGAAAGGTTAGTTCATCCCCAAGGGACAAAATGAATAGCACTTCACTGCTCTTTGTAAAATTGCATAATTTTTACATGAAATGAGGCATTACTATTTTACATTCAAATACAGTGCAACAGTTTGCTGCTTGTAATTCCTGAGTAGAAGCCCTATGAAAGATTCACTAATAACGAACCCAAACAAAACCCTAAGTAGAGTTCAGGAGTCCTGCCACGGGCATGGGTGTTTGTGTGTGTATATGTGTTGCGGAAATAAGTGGTATGAAAACAGTAAAACACAGTAGCATAAACTGGGTACAACAAGGGAACTTTTTTTTTAAAAGAAAAAAATTGGTTGTTAAAATAGTATGCCATGCCTAAATCTTCAGTTTTATGGGTTAGGTTTTGTGTATATTGATAATTGCGGATAAAACTAAACAAAATACTACTCATTTCCAAAGGATTATTGCAATCCTAATGTATGTTTTTGCAACATGGAAAGCGTTTTGAGCATGGAACTCAAAATATTCCACAAATTCCTGATCCTTTATTTTTACTGTGTGTTGGTCAGCTGGTATATAAGCATAACCACATATTGAAACTCAAGCATAACTCCAGTGAGCGAGCAGGCACCCTAAAGTGCTGACTGTGAATTGAAATGCAACCCTTAAGGACAACTTGCATTTGAATACTGACAATTAATCTGGCCCTAAGTCTCATTCAGTGACATATCAGCATGATATAAGAGGAAGCTCAAATCTGTCAATAATTAGCCATAACATAAACTGTATAAGCATTCCTTCACATATAATGGTATAATAATGCATAATAAAGTGCCACTTTATATAAAAGAGCTAGACACAGATAAGGCTTTCAAAAAAGTTCTTCACAAACTTTTAACTGAAAAAATGTTGTAATGCTGTACAAGACAATAAGTTATTTATCAATTCTAGTGGGTATCACACATTGTTTCCCTTCTGGAATTGTGTTTCATGAATAGCTATATTACTATATTATATTTTCTTTCTGTTGTAATTTTGTATTGGTATGTCCATTATCTTATACAAAATAGAAAGGACAAATAAATGGAATTTGAATTCTCATAATTCAGTAACACCATTGTGGCTGCCTTTAAGTTTTCACAAGTTGTATTTTGGGTGACCTATTCCCATATTCATTAAATACAAATTATCTTGTCCATCTATAGTGAATGCTCACTTGCCAAGATAAGTATTTTTCTCCAAAGCATTTCTGTACAAATCTATGACAGATAGAAGAAAATTGCTGATAATCTTTTTCATTGAACTTGTCAAGATCTCTCTTTGGTTTAAGGGATAACATATAAAACCCTTCCACCCAATATATTACCGTTGTTCTTGAAGTATATTCTAGTGAATAAAAAAGATAATAGATGTTAATGTTTTCAAATTCTGACATTATTTCAGGTTATGAACACACTAGCACTTTAACAAATTGTTCTACAACAATTGTAAATTGCTTTAAACTTGTTTCTCTTTAGTCATATTGCAAAAACTTGAGCTAGATCTCGTGTAAGCTCCAGTCTGAAATTTTAACTTGTAATGTATTGAATTCCTTATAGTAGAGGTTAGTTGAAATTTGAGGCAGTATTTTAATGCCTAAATAATATTAATTGTATTTTTAATTATAATTAAATTCAATAACAGCCCACCTTGAAAACAATATGTATATAATTATTATTTAAATTGTATGTAAGTCATTGCAAATACTTATTTTTTATTGTAAACATATTTAATAATTTAAAATAGAGAGTTGAGGGTTGTTACACTACATCACTATGATAATCTTACTTGAACGCGTTTCGGGAGACGGCTTGTCCCCATCGTCAGCATTCTCTCTCAACCAGTAGTTGAGAGAGAATGCTGACGATGGGGACAAGCCGTCTCCCGAAACGCGTTCAAGTAAGATTATCATAGTGATGTAGTGTAACAACCCTCAACTCTCTATTTTAAATTATGACACATCACTGTTACAAGCTTCTAAATCTTCAAAAATTGAGATATTTAATAATGTTATGTAAATGTTTATATACTTTAATAGTGCAAAAACTGTGAGAATAATATGTTTTAGGTTGTTAATAATGAGGTAATAATGTAATTTTTGTGACAATAATGTGTCTGGAGTTTTGAAAAGTACTGGTCATGAAAAGATCGTTAATGATGTAATTTCGCTTACAATTTGGAATTAGCCAATCAACAGTAAAGAAAAGTTTTAAATTGAATACTTAAATTCTATTGGACTAGAATTAGCCAATAAGAGACTGGCATTACCGAAGCTTTAAGGTTTTTACCGTTGAAATTAGTCAGTCGCGCACATGATGTGATAGTGTGCAGATGGCAAAAATTGTGTTCTCTGCTAGTAAATACATTAAGAATGTATAAAGTTTTCTCACAGCTTTCTTTTATAAAGTGTTGTGTTTTATAAGTGTGCAAGTATAAAGAAAAAAAGAAGTGAAGTTTAAAAGTAAATTCCGTGACGTCTTTAATTTTTGTCATATCACAACCTGAAAAGACCTTATGTTTCTATAGTGCGACTGAAGCAGTCGAGGCAGATTTAAATAATATTACGTAACAAGCATCATCTTCACTACTACAAAGTTTAGCGTCCCAAGCATCAACCAACTTCAAAGTGTATCTTTATTACGTGGGCAGTTTAAATTAAAATGCAAACTTCATCATCTCCATAAGTTTTTTGAAGAACAATACTTCTTCAAAGTGACACACATTCGTGGGGCTTCTCACATTCAGCATCCAGCTAAATAACATCTTCAAATTGGCGTACAACTGTGGGGCTTAATATACAAACTTCAAGATTGAGAAAACTACTTTCTCAAAGTGGCGTCTCAAATGTGAAGCTAAATAATTACATAACAGCACACTTTTTCAAATATATGTAATAATATTATGTAACCTAAAAACTATCTCAAAGTGGCGCGCAACGTGGATGGCTTCAAAGACGACGAGAATTGATGACGTCAGACAAGAGAAAATTCAACGAAACGGCCAGAAACAACAAACATACAACGAGACTACAGCTTAGAATTTCAAGATTGGCACCAAATTGACAAAGGAATCCAAGATAACAACAATTCTTCAGGAGTAAGGGGCATGTGGTTAACATCTTAACAACAAATTACGCGGGAACACTGAGTATTAAAAATTAAATAACCACCAAAATGAAAGGTCAGAAAATTCAATTTTTTCATGTTGTAAATGTAAAGTTTAGGAAAATATTGTTAATTTTAAGTAAAATTCATGCTGTTGAGAAATGGAAAAGTTAAATTAAGTAATTCAGAGGTAAATAGAAATAATAAAATGGAAACTATAAATAATGAAAGTATGGAGGTAGTTGAGGTTAGATCAGCTATTACAGATTGTAATGTAGAAGTAGATGAGCAGTTATCTGAAAATTCAGAAGTAGATGTTGAAAGAGATAGCAGTAGTATGCAAAGTCAATCAGATAGCAGTAGTACACAAGGTCAATCACCTTTACAAATGTTACTGCAAGAAACAACACAAACAGATGCTATCCCTCACACATCTAGCCAACAAGAGCAAGGAAACTTCTCACGACAATTTGTGTGTCTTCTAAAAGCAATAACTGAAAGTAAGGCAGAGCTAAAAAAAGAATTTAATAATAAGTTAAAAGAAACTAATAATAAGTTAACTGAACAAAGTAATAACTTTACTGAACTGAGAAAAGAGTTAAAAGAAGATAATGCAAAGTTAGATAATAAGTTAACTGAACAAAGTAATAAGTTAACAGAAACTAATACAGAGCTATCTAGTATTAAAATTGACCTAGCTAGACAAATAGAAACTTGTATGAAAGAATGCAAAGCTGAAAGCAAAAGGTTAGAAATAAAGCTAGAACAATCTTCCAAAGTAATTCAAAAAGACATAGATGTTAAAGTAAACAAAGGTTGTAAACAGCTAGAACAGAAATTGTCAAGTCATATTGACAAAAACGTAACTGAAATGGAATTAAAACTTGCTGATACTAAACAGGGTATTTGTTACAAATTAGGTAAACAAAGTGAAGAATTGAAAACAATGGTAGAGAATACTAATGCAGATCTTGTACAAATACAAATTGATTTAACTGGGGAAATTAGTAAAATGCATGAAATGGTTAAAACAAATGCAGCTGCAGTTAAAGATGCAAATACAGGGCAAGGACAAGTAAGGTTAATGATAGACGAAATCAAAGATAAAGTACAAAAAAGTAGTAAGGAAATTGATAAGCTTAGAAATAGTTTTGAAAATTTAAGTACAAATGTACCAAGGGTAAATGCAAGTACAAGTAGTTCTGTAAATGCTAACTAAATGCATGTAAATAATACAAGTACAGAAAGAAGTGTATCACCATTGTTAACAAACAACACGAGAGATGCTACTGCTTTTTCAATAGCATCAGCTTCTCAAACACGCAACATTGACGACACACATTTACATGTACCAAACCAAGTATCAAACTATCATTCTGTGCTTAATGAGTTACCATTACCTAATTTTAATGCTTCCTCAAGTCCAGTGCAGTTTATTAATGACCTTACAGAGTATTTTAAATTGAAAAATGTGCCAGAAGCATTAAAAATGATCCTAGTTAGAAATGCTTAGACAACAAAACACTAGAATGGTTACATATGGTAGCGGACAGTGAAATGAATTTTTAAACATTCAGAATTTTATTCATGAATAAATTTTGGAATACCACTGTACAACATAAGATTAGGGCGAGCTTAAGCTACTCACAGTACAATTGGGACGACAATTTGTCAATGACAGATTATCTGATTAAATATGCAGGATATATCAGATATTTAACTCCAGCCATGCATGAGGAGGATTTCATTAGTTTAATTACTAGACACTATCCTCTACACATACAAAACTACATCTTAATTCCTAGACCCAAAACAATCTACGAGATGACAGAGCTTATATCATCACTAGAACAACAAGAAAGTTGTGGTAATGAAATGTGGAGTCCACATAGGCGAGATAGACAGATCAGGCGACGCAATGATATGCCGTGCAATACACGCTACCACAATGTAAACAGAAGAAATAATGAATTTCAGGGTCAGAATAGATTTAACTACAACACACACATCAGAGATTCAAGACAACAAGGGAGACAGGAACACATAAATTATGTGAGAACTGAAAGAATGAATCAGCAAAATTCTACTTCACCCAGGGGTAATAACAGATTCCAACACAGAGGAAATATGCAAAACAGGGGAAACTTTCATAACTATAATCAGATGAGCGACGATCATCGTGAAGAATATATACGTGGAGGACGTAGCAATTTCAGAGGGAGAACGAGAGCTAGAGGGCGTGGCTCGCACTCAAATATTGATGATAATGAAATAATTGGAACTGCGGTACAACATGGCAATCCGGTAAATACTGAGAATACCTACCAGGAAAACTAAGTTGTGTATTGCCTGACGTAGATTCTGGCAATACAGTACCTTCTGCTCTAAATGGCAAAAGTAAAATATCTACACACTTTGATTGTTATCGTTTAAGTACAAGCACGGGAGTCGTAAGCCAGCAGCGAGAGGGGAAGGTGGTGTAACGGAGCAAGCACGAAAGAACAAGAAAAGAATGGGAGTAGATGTACAAACGTACAGATACAGAATCGGAAGTTTTGGCAGGAAAAAAATAAGAAAAGACGGAAAAATAAAAATGGAAATTCAGATATGGAGAGCCATCACGATGATAATCATGATTTTGCTGATAACAGGATAAGTGGAGCAAAATCCAGGACCAACAGAGATGAACAAAATAATGGAAGAAATAATAGAGATGGAAACGCAACTAGGAAAAAGGATGGATAACAATACAAGAGAGTTGAAAGAAGCAATGAAAATACAAAGAGAAGAAATGGAGAAACAGATATCAGAATGCAAAGAAAGAATAGCTGGGATGGAAAAAAGATTCAAAATGGATAAGAGAAGAAAAAACTGTGTAATATTTGGAGTGGCAGAGGACAGAAGAAATCTGGAAGACACGGTATATGAAATTATAGAAGATGTATGGGAATACAGATGTTCGGCTGGGAAATTGAAGATACGTTTAGGATAGGTAAGAAAGGAAGAAAGCCGAGACCTATTATTGTGAAATTGACAATGAGAAAAAAGTGGGAGATTTTAAGACAAACAAGAAGACTAAGGGGGACAAAAATATTCATAGAACAGGACTATATAAAAGAAGAACAAGACCAAAGGAAGGAATTAATTAAAAGAATGAATGAAGCAAGAGCAGTAGGAAAAAAAGCATATCTTAGAGGGCTACAATTAATAGTGGAAGGTGAAAATTGGAACATGAGCATCAAAAGAAACTAAACTAGAGGAACATATGCACTACAGCAAAATATAGACCGACCGGAAAACACAGGACAAAGACCTGAACAGGGAATGAAATCATCAGCAGAATTTCAGCAAAGTCAAATATGGGTGAGAAGAGGTCAACAAAATGAAAGAGAGGACAGAAGAAGTGGGAGAAGCAACTTTGAAGAGAGACGAGAGGAGGAGACAAGGGAGACACATCAACAAGAGGCAAGGGGAAGGCAGGAAGAAGAGTTGGTAGTGGTGGGAGAAAGCGAAGAGGCAACATTGGTGAACGAAATAACCGAGAGGGAGGAGCCAGAAGAAGGAGGGGCGGCAGCAGGAATTGTGTTGAGTGAGGGAAGGGAGCCATGGAAAAGCAAGAGTGCAAAGAGGGGTAAAACGCAAAGTGGGGAAGTGTTACTGGTAGGGTCCATAAGTGAAGCAGAAGAAACAAAAAAAAAAAAAGAAAGGTTCAAAATTTTTATCCAAGGATTATATTCAGCTTAAGGATGTAAGAGAAGAAAAGGAAATGGAGCCTCGAACTACAAGATACGGGAAAATGTTGGAGAGTTTTAAATTCCAAGAACAGCCAAAGAATAAATAGGGAAAGGGGCTAAAATTAATGTTTTGGAATGTGGAAGGGCTAAGAAATAAGATAGGTAGCAGGAAATGAAAAACATTATGTGTTCTATGGATTTTATAGGAGTAGCAGAGACATGGTTTGGAAAGGATGAGGTAGTAGAGATAGATTTCAAGTTTCTAGAGAAAAAGGCAAGGAAAAGATGTGGTAGGGGAAGAGCATCAGGAGGAGTAGGTCTGTTTATAAAAAATGATATGGAAAAAATTATTGATATAGAAAAAATGGAGAATAGAGGCACCAATGTGCTATGGTCAATAATTAAGCAAAATAGCGGAGTAAGATTAGGGATAGGGGTGGCATATAACCCACCAGAAACATCATTTTTTTACGATAGTAACTTTTATAGTAAATTAGAAGAAGATATGGAAGAAATACAAGAAAAGATGCCAGAGACAGAATTTATTGTGATGGGAAGATTTGAATGCGAGATTAGGTGAGATAGGGATGTGATAAGGCCAAGGAAAAGCAGGGATGTAGCGATTAATAAGGAGGGAAAAAAATTACTAGAATTTTGCGAGATAAACAACACGCTAATATGTAATGGATCAATGAAAGGAGACGAGGAGGGGGAGTTTACATTCGTAAACGCTAACGGACAAAGTGTAGTAGATTACATGATATGTAGTGAGGAACTGGAGGATAGAATCACCACATTTAAAATAATAAACAAAGTAGTAGGTAGTAGCCATTTCCCACTAATAATGGAAATAAATGTTCTGGAACAGAGGGTAAAGAATAAGGAAACAGCTAAAATAAAAACAATAAAAGTGTATAAATGGAGAGAAGTACTAAAAGAGGAATTTGTGAAAGAATTAAAGTCAAAGGTAAGTCAGATTGTGGAGTGTGGTATAAAAATGGCTATGGATGAGGGAAATTCAGAAAAAGTGTTACAGTTACTAAAATTATTACTAACAAGAGCAGGAGCAGGGATGGAAAGAAAGCATGGAAAAGGCCAAGAAATTAAGGGGTGGTTTGATGAAGAATGCAGAATTAAAAAAAGGAGGTATTTAAAGAGCTTATTAGTTGGAGGAGGTCAGAGAAAGAAAGGGATGAAAATCTGATGAAACTTAAGGGGAAATATAAAGGTTTGCTTGAGGCTAAGAGGAAAGAATGGCAGAGAAATATAGAAAAGAAACTAAAGGCAGCAATAGAGAGTAAGGATAGTAAAAAAAATATGGTAAATGGTGAGGATGATGAACAAGAAGAGAGAGGACAAAAACGAAATTACACCGAATGAATGGATAGAGTACTTTAGAAAGCTAATTGGAGAAGGGAAGAGAGTAAAGTTAGACATAAAAGAGGTAGGACAAGGAAGAATATTTAATGAGAAATTAGACAGTAAAATCACGGAGCTGGAAGTTCACCAGCAAATAAGGAATATAAAAAAAGGCAAGGCAGTAGGAATGGACGGAATACCAGGGGAATTCTGGAAAATATATGGGGAAATGCAAAGTGGGCTAACAGTGATGACAAAATTATTAAATAAAATTAAAGAAAAGAATGATGTACCAGAATGTTGGAAAATAAGTATGGTGGTACCAATTTACAAAGGAAAGGGAGGAGCAAATAGACCAGAGAATTATAGGGGAATAAGTTTATTATCAATATTAGGAAAAATATACACAGGTATACTGGCCGACAGATTAAGAAGCTGGGTGGAAGAGAAAGGAATACTGTCAAAATATCAAGCTGGGTTTAGGAAAGGTAAACAAACAATAGACAATATATTTATAATAAAGACTATAATAGATAAATACTTGAACAGGAAAAGAGGAAGGATATACATGTTTTTTGCAGATTTTGAAAAAGCATTTGATACAATAAATAGGGAAGCATTAGTGTATAAATTAAGCAAGAAAGGGGTAAGCAAAAACTTTATAAAAGAAATCAAAAAGATTTATAAAAATGTAAGATTCTGTATAAGATGTAAAAATAATGGAGTTACAGAAATGACGGAGCAAAAAATAGGATTAAAACAAGGGTGTAAATTGAGTCCTATACTATTTAATATATTCATAGATGACATATTAGAAAGAGTGAAAGAAAAAAATCTGCACTGCCCCATAATAGCAAATACAGAGGTACCAGGTTTACTATATGTGGATGATCTTATGGTCGGGACTATAACGGTAATTGGGTTACAGAAAGCAGTCAATGGAATACAAGAATTCTGCGAAGAATGGGGAATAAAAGTAAACATAAATAAATCAAAAGTTATGGTATTTAAAAGAGGAAATAAACTAAAAAAGGGAAGAGAAATGGCAGATGGAGGGTTTAAAGTTAGAAGTTGTCAAGGAGATGGATTACTTGGGGGTGAGGATGAGCAGTAATGGCGAATGGAGGGCGCATAGCAGGAAGGTTGTGGCTAAAGGAAAGGCAGCAATGACAGGAGTAAGGATGTGCAAATATAAATTGGAAATGCCAACTAAATGGATAGAAAGAATGTATGAAGTATTGGTAGAAACAAGAATGCTATATGCAGTAGAAATTTGGGGAGGATCTGAATTAAGCAGAAAAATAGACCAGAGCTACGGAATGTTCTGTAAAGAGCTATTGGGGTTAACCAGATCAGCACCAGGGGAAGTAGCATTAGTGGAATTAGGAAGAACAAGAAGAAAGGGAGTGATACTGGAAAGGATATTAAAATTTTGGTTTAGGTGCCTGAGAAAAGATAAAGAGGAAATTTTAAAGATATGCATGGAACAACAAAAGAGTATGAAAAATAAAAATAGCTGGTGGACAGGGGTAGAAAAAATTATGGAGAAGATAGGAATGGGAGACATCTGGAGAACAGGAGAAAGAAATAGCAATGGTTTCTGGATAGCAGTATTTAACAGAGTGGAGGACATAGAAAGACAAGAGATTTGGGGAAGCTTAGGAAATAAAAAGTCACTAGGGTTCTATAGATTAGTAAAAAGGAAATGTGGAAGAGAAGGGTACGTGGATTATTGTAATAAAGCAGGAAAAGAAGCGTTTGCATGGATGAGAACAGGAGCAATGTACTTGAGAGGGTTAAGAGGTAAAAAAAATGGAATTTGTGAATATGCGACGACAGCGAAAGCACAGAGCATTATATGACAGAATGCAAAGAATTAGCATAATGGAGACAAGAAGTATGGGAAGAAAAATGGGAAAAAATGGATAGGAAAATAGCAGCAATTAAAATGCTAACGAGAAAAGAAGAAAAGCAAATTAAGAATATGGGGGAGTTCTTAAAGAAAGTAAGAGAGATAAGAAAGGTAGAAAGGCAAACGGAGGAAGGAGAAGATGGGCAAATGGGGATAAAAGGTAGTAAGGAATGCTTACAGGAGCCAGAAGGCCAGGGTGCCAGGCAAAAAGAGCAGCATAGCTGGCAAGGAAATTTGTACATATGTTAAGTTAGTTTATAAGTGGAACATTGTAAAAAGAATTATGTAGAAAAATGTACAAATAAAATATCATATCAAGTACAAACACAGGGAATTGTGAAAACAAATATGATTCACCGTACATACAAACTATAATAGCAGGAAAGGAAGTAAATGTTGCAGTAGATTCAGGATCATCAAGCTCTATCTGCTCGAAGAAATTTTTTGAACAATTGCTAAATGAAGGAATACAACTCATGATTGCACCAATCAGCAACTTAATATGTAGGGTAGCTATAGGTACAATAACACAAACCATCAAATCACAAGCATTGATACCTGTACAGATAGCAGATATTACATTGGAGGTTATGTTTTTAATTGTTCCAAACTTGATATGCGAAGTTATAATTGGGTGTGATGTTTTAATAGAATTCTCTGCAATAGTTGATTTTAAAATAGACAGACTTATATTAAATAAAGAAGAAAAGAAGATATACGTGCCATTTATTAAAGATAAAGTATGTAAAGTACAAAGGATGGAGCAAGAAAATGAGTATACGAAGAAGAGTGCTTCATACAGATAATTAATGTCCAAGCGAGCAGGGAAAACAAAGAAAGGTTATTGACCCTTAACTTCGAAGAACAGAACACTGACCTTACCAAATGGAAAGCTTATGTAAAGAAATCTAATGCAGAAGAAAATATTTTAGAGCAGGTAGAAGATAGTTATGCAACAGAGATTGAAGACAGGAAGATACATACAGACACACTGATGACAAATACAGTGCTGACAGACAATGAAAAGTTAATAATGGAGAAGGTATTAGAAGACAATAAACATGTTTTCAGTGAAATTCCAGGACGGTGTACATCATATGTTCACACATTCACAGTAGAAAATGTACCAGCATTTCGGAGAAAGTATAATAATCTACCAGTGAATCTAAGAAACGAAGCTAAAAAGTTAATAGCTAGCATGCTAGAAAACAACATCATAGAACTTAGCAATTCACAATATATAAATAGTGTTTGTTGGACAGTAAACAAAGACAATAGTTTAAGAATCAGTATAGATGGGAGATATTTAAACAAATTCATGCTACCAGATCACTTTCAAAATGAAAGTATAGAACAAACAATAGCAAAATTATCACGTGGCAAATATATCTCTTCAATAGATCTTACAGCTTCATTTTGGCAAGTTGAGCTAGATCCTAAAGTATGTGATTATACAGCTTTTCAAGTTTTTGGATTACAATATAGGTATTGTGTAAATCCATATGGATTGAAGAATAGTGCTAGTGGATTCCTGAGAGCAATACATAGTATCTTTGGTAACACAGCAGATGATTTCTTAATTAGATACACTGACAACTTCCTAATAATAAGTCAAACCTTTGAGGAACATTTAGAAAATGTAATTTATGCATTGAACAAATTACATGAACATGGCATGACAGTAAACATCAAAAAGTCAAAATTTTGTGTACCTGAAATCAAATTTTTAGATTATGTAATAAATGAAGTAGGCATTCGACCAGATGAAGAAAGAATAGAAGCCATATTAAGAATACCACCACCTAAGAATATTCGACAGCTAAGACGTTTATTTGGAATTATGAAAATAAATTCTTACCAAGATATGCTATAGAAGTAGAACCTTTAAGACAACTGCTGAAGAAGACAAATAAATGGAAATGGACAACAGAGCTACAAGAATGTTTTGAAAATGTCCGACAGCTGTTTGCAAATGCAATATTATTGGAATGTCCAAGAGATGAGTTAGATTACGAGTTGTACGTGGATGCATCTTGTCAGGGATATGCAGGAATACTTGGACAAAGAGAACATGACAACACATTTCATGTTATTACTACTGCATCACGTGGCCTTACCAATATGGAAAAGAATGCATCAGTAACAATGTTAGATTGGAGCATTATATTTTTCACTACTAAAATTTAAAACATATATATTTCAGAAGAAAGTGAAAATATATACAGATCATATTGGCTTAACTTTCATTCGGAAATGTAAGTTATATAGTGGCAAGTTGGCTAGAATGATTCTTGCTATAATGGAATTTGATGTTGAAATTGTACATATTCCAGGCAAACAAAATACATTTAGTGATTTAATTTCAAGGATCAATCACAATAAACAATTTCCTGAAAGTTGTTCAAGACAACAATACGAAACTAAAGTGCTTACAATTGACATTCCAATGAGGAAAGAATTGAAGAATCAATTCAAAAATATTAAAGAAGAGCAAGACACAGATATTAAACTAGCAGGTTTAAAAGAAAAAGCTCCAACGATAGAAGAGGCACAGAAAGTACAATCGCTGTTAAAGATGATAAGATAAAGATATAAGAAACATGGAAAAGAAATAAAGAGGTGGAAAACATATATTCCAACAAGCATGGAATTAGAAATAATAGAGCAATTTCATTTAGGATTAATACATGCAGGTACAGAGAAGACAACCCTAACCATTTTGGAAAATTTATACATCTCAAAATTAGGACATAAAGTTAGAAAATATATATCATGTTGTGACCTCTGCCAGAAAGCAAAACAAATTAATGTTGCCTATGACTATACAACAAACTCAGTACTTAGAGATAAACCGAGATGTTTATTGAGTTTAGATTTACATGGTCCGATGCCTACAAGTACGTTTGGATACAAATTTTTATTTGTATGCTATGACGTATTTAGTAAATATGTTAGAATTTATGCACTCAAGAATGCAACTAGCATAGCATGCTTAAACAAGCTAACAAAATCATATTTCCCAGAGGAAGGAATAGTTGAGGCCATACTTTGTGATAATGCATCATT
The DNA here is from genome assembly GCA_030765065.1 of Deroplatys truncata. Classification (NCBI taxonomy): domain Eukaryota; kingdom Metazoa; phylum Arthropoda; class Insecta; order Mantodea; family Mantidae; genus Deroplatys; species Deroplatys truncata. Next base: position 1,532,146 of record JAUKNL010000022.1, on the reverse strand, counting down.
GTTTACTAGTTCTAAATTTATGAATGGAATTAAAGATTTAGGAGTCAAACAGTATTTTTCATCAAGGTACAGACCAAACGCCAATCCAGTGGAAAAAGAAATTAAAGAAATTGCAAATTATCTATGTGTAGTATGTCATAACAAACAGAGCAGTTGGTACTCATACATGAGTATTATCCAAAATGTATTAAATCAATCCATAAATGCAGTTACAGGATTTAAACCAATTGAACTTCACCATGGAAAATTGTATAACACTTTGAGTCATAATATACCAAAAGTTATTGAAGGCCAAACAACTAAATTAGCAGAGAAAGAAGAAATCTTCAAATTAGCATTTTCAAAATTACAAGCAAAAGCCCTCAAGAGAAAACAAAAACATGAAGAAAGAAAACGAAGAATTTGGGAAATAAAATTAGGAGATCAAGTGTTAGTGAAGAACAAAAGATTATCAAATAAACTTCGTAAAGAATATTGGAGATAATTTTTGAGCTACCATGGTCCTTATGAAGTAATAAATATATTTGGAACAGATACATACGAACTTAGAAACAATAACACAAATAAAATAATTGGAAAATTCCACAAACAAATGTTAAAGCCATATAAAAATAAACAATCTGAGGCACAATAAAAAAAAAAAAAAGAAATTAAAGTATCTGGAACTTAAAAGGGGAAAGCAATGTAATTTAAAATTGTAAATAATAATTTTTTTTACTAAATATAGCAAATGGTGAATAACAAAGGAAAGTTTAGAGAAACAGAAGCATTAAAAATCCATTGTTAATAAGAAAATCTAAGTAGCAGCTACATTTATATTGTAAGTTAGAAATTTTAGGAAACAAATTGCAAACAAAGGGTAACAAATGTTAACATATATAATTGTATATAAAAATGTAAAGCATATAAAGTGTTAACTAGTGAAAGTGATAGTGAATGAGCAAACTTAGCTCAGGTCATTAATCTTATACCAGGTCATTGACCTTGAAAAGTGCTACACAAGTAAATAGAAAGTGTTCAACTATACACGAGTGCTGTGAAAAACCAGTGTTGAAGAAAAAGTGAGAAAGTGACAGTGAAAGATAGGAAGTGCAAAATAAAAGTTATGTTTCTTTCTTTCAGGAGACTTTTAGAAAATATTTGAAAATTTGAAAGAACAAAACAAAAAGAGTAAATTTTAAATATTTCTAAAAGGGGGCAATTTGAGACAGTATTTTAATGCCTAAATAATATTAATTGTATTTTTAGTTATAATTAAATTCAATAACAGCCCACCTTGAAAACAATATGTATATAATTATTATTTTAATTGTATGTAAGTCATTGCAAATACTTATTTTTTATTGTAAACGTATTTATTAATGTTATGTAAATGCTTATATACTGTAATAGTGCAAAAACTGTGAGAATAATATGTTTTAGGTTGTTAATAATGAGGTAATAATGTAATTTTTGTGACAATAATGTGTCTGAAGTTTTGAAAAGTACTGGTCATGAAAAGATCAGTAATGATGTAATTTCGCTTACAATTTGGAATTTGCCAATCAACAGTAAAGAAAAGTTTTAGTTTGAATACTTAAATTCTGTTGGACTAGAATTAGCCAATAAGAGACTGGCATTATCGAAGCTTTAAGGTTTTTACCATTGAAATTAGTCAGTCGTGGACATGATGTGATAGCGTGCAGATGGCAAAAATTGTGTTCTCCGCTAGTAAATACATTAAGAATGTATAAAGTTTTCTCACAGTTTTCTTTTATAAACTGTTGTGTTTTATAAGTGTGCGAGTATAAAGAAATAAAAAGAAGTGAAATTTAAAAGTAAATTCTGTGACGTCTTTAATTTTTGTCATATCACAATCTGAAAAGACCTTATGTTTCTCTAGTGCAACTGAAGCAGCCGAGGCAAATTTAAATAATATTACGTAACAAGCATCATCTTCACTACTACAAAGTTTAGCGTCCCAAGCATCAACCAACTTCAAAGTGTATCTTCATTACATGGGCAGTTTAAATTAAAACTCAAACTTCATCATCTCCATAAGTCTTTGAAGAACAATACTTCTTCAAAGTGACGCACATTTGTGGGGCTTCCCACATTCAGCATCCAGCTAAATAACATCTTCAAATTGGCATACAACTGTGGGGCTTAATATACAAACTTCAATGAGAAAACTACTTTCTCAAAGTGGTGTCCTAAACGTGGAGCTAAATAATTACATAACAGCACACTTTTTCAAATATACTTAATAATATTACGTAACCTAAAAACTACCACAAATTATTTACAACTCCAATAGGTGTAGAATTTCTACAGCATACAAGCTATTCATTGAAGAGCTAGCACTACTACAAACAGGGCATGCATGATTATGTGCAATAAGCCAAAAGAAACTTGAGCCAGCATGCCACTGATACCACCTCAAAGGTATATGCAAGCATTTGCTGCACTGCCAAGAAGTGTGTATGTGTGGCTTAGTGGTAAAGTAGGGAGTTCTCAAGCCAGTGACAGCAAATTCCAAGTTCAAGCCCTGCTGAATATTTCTCTCTCTCTCTCTCCCTCTCTCTCCCCCTCTCCCCTCCCCCTCTCCCTCTCCCTCTCTCTCGTTGATTGTGAAGGATATGGAATACTGCATTGTTCCATTTGTTATTACTGCTGCTGTTAAATGTAATCGACAAATCGAATGATTTTGAACAGGAATGTACAGCATAAGATACTGTAATTTTCAAAACATACACATGATATCTAATCAGAATCCTTTATGGAAGTGACTAAAAATGACATTACTATGACCTGGGACTAATACACTATTGTGCTTATGAATTGAAAGAAGTGCTGTTAGCTCTGGAAAAGAAATAACTAGTGTGCAAGGCAAATTACACTGAAATTTCTGCTTAAGCTTTATTTATTCACTTCCAGGAACCATAGAAGAAGATATTTCTTCTTTGGACGTACGGAAACAGCTAAGAGGGAGCATTCACCATTTGTGAACTCTGATTTTCTGAAATACATATTGCCCTTTTGAGAAGCAGTAGTGAATCACCAGATAGCACTCCTATACATTTGCAAAATATCAAATATACCTATGAAAGCGCCTGTTGCTACTTGCATGGATAGCTCACTTGGTAACATAGACTATAGTAAAATTGAGTTTTATTTATGGAATCTCTTTAACTGCTGTGGTTCTTCTATATTGGGCATGAAAGACCGTAATTTTGCTCAGAGGCCTCTTTATCATGGTTTGAGGTTCCTTTACATGCCATAAATCTACGCCCAAAATAATCCATCGCCCTCTGCCGGGTTTGAACCCGCGACTTCGGGTATCTAGCATGGTAACCACTACACCACGGAGGACAACATCAACTATAGTGAAATAGTGCTGTGTTTGATTCCCTCTGTAAAATAACTTTTGCTTTTCTTCTTGTGTTTAAGTTGAGAGGTGCATGCATAGCGAATAGCAATGGTATTTTTAATTTATGAATAATCCAAAAGAAAAAAACAATTAGCTTTAGTGTAATAAAGTCATTTCTAAAGAGGGTTTATTGTACTGTTTAAATCTGTTGTGTAGGAATACCTGCAGTTTGCACAGTGGTGCTGCAATACCTAAGTGCATGCACAAATCTGAAGGTCACTACAGCTGAAAGTCCTACTGTGTCATTTGAGTTATGTTGATCATATGCAGTGGAATAATGGCTAATGATTAGAGTTTTGAGGGGTTAGCAGACATGCATTTGTTTATGGGGAGGCTGAAGGCAACATGTATGAAGCTGAGCAACTTTACAGAGGAAGATATCCTAACAGACGTCATCCACACCCCTCAACTTTTCAGTCTGTTCACCAGTGTCTAAGGGAAACTGGATGCCTGGAATTGCATTGACCAAATGCCAGTGCAAGATGAACACGACACACTTTGGTATTTGAGGAAGATGGTTCAGAAAGTTTCATGAGAACCTTTTAGCTAGTACATGTGCTATTGCACGTACAATGGGCACACATCATTCGAGTGTATAGTGGGTGATGGAGGAAGACCGACTCCATACGTTCCATCATTTGAAGGTACAATCCTTGACACCAGCAGACTTCAATTGATGACTACAGTCCTGTAACTGGGTCTCTGAACAGCATGTCGAATAGTCTGATGTCTTTTCCCCAGTGCTCTTCACTGGTGATGTTGTTTTACAAGAGATGGAATAGCATTCAACCAGAGAAATAGCCATGTGTGGAGCCATGATAATTCACATGCCATTGTGCAGAGGAGGAGTCAGTACATGTTTGTTGTCAACATTTGGGCTGGCATAATTTGCAATTACTTTTTTGGTCTATATCTTCTTCCAACTCGGTTAATTGGGCACGTGTATCACCAGTTCTTGATTCATGTTCTACCTGGGTCTCTGGAGGATGTTCCTCTTGTCCTCTGATGCCATATGTGGTTCCAGCATGATGGAGCTCCTGCCCACTTTGACAGGGGCGTTAGAAACCATCTAAATAATACATTCCCAGGATGATGGATTGGTCATGGTAGTACTGTTGCTTGGCTGCCATGTTCTCCTGATTTCACTGCTCCAGATTATTTCTTATGGGGCCACATTAACAGCCTTGTACATGATACCCCAATAAACTCAGAAGAGGAACTGCTCACAAAAATAATGGCTGTCTGTGATGTAATTCATGACAGGTATTTTCTAGAGAGTATGAGATGCATTTCTTCATCATTGTAATCTATACTTAGAAGTTGAAGGATGTCACTTTCAACAGTTCTTTTGAACTGCTTTTTGCATGAAAGCATGAATAACATGTTTGGTTTCCTTTACTTCTTCTTATAATTTTCAAGTTTCCTTCACTCAGATAAATACAGGCTTTAATCCTGAGGATAAATAGCAGCTTTAATTTTCCTTTATCTTCCTTGGTTCATATAATTTTTATCCAGTTTAAGGATAAATAAGAAGTTTAATTTTCCTTCATCTTCCTCAATTTCTGCAACTTTACTCCAAACCGAGGTATGAACAAACAGTTTTCCTCCTAATTCTTCATGATTTTTCAGTTTCCTCTAATCCAGGGATAAATAAGAACTTGTATTTTCCTTTATCTTCCGTGGTTTGTACAACATTCCTCCACTACGAGGTGGGAATAAACAGTTTTTCTCCCTAATTTGTCCTTATCGTTTTCCAGTTTCCTCCACTCTAAGGATAAATAAGAATGCTAACTTTCCATGATCTTCCTGGATTTGTAATGTGCTTCCATTTTCTCCAGTCCGACATTTGAATACACAGCCCCCCCCCCATTTCCTTGTTATCACTTTCAAGCTACCTCCACTCCAAGGATAAATAACTTTAATTTCCCTGGTTTTTCGTTATTGTTTACACCTAATTTTCTCCAGCCTGAGTTATGAATAAAAGGCTTATTTTATTAATTTCCTCTTGTCATTTTTTGATTTCCTCCACTCTGAGGTATTAATAACTACTTTAATATTTTTTATTCTTCCTTATTGTTCACAAATGTCCTCTATGAAGTATGAGCGTGCATGGTGGCCATTGTTGTTGGTCTTTAACAGTTGCATTTCTCCATCCCTAAGGGTGAATGGATAGAATAATAAATTTTTGGGCATTTCTCCCTTAATATTTACATAATGTGTTACCTCTATTCATGGCATATACAGGGCTACATAACAAGTAACCAGTGCATTTTACCATTAACACCTATTCTTTTTATGATAACTGGCATCTGCTTGCATATGAGGCATGATTACTGAATTATCTTTGTGTGTTTCCTCCAGCCTATTGTGAAATTAAAAGCTACATTTCTTTCTTCATTCATTATTCTAACATTTCAACTTCATTTGCATAAATTAACACCACAGCTGTATTAGACCACCATCATGTTATTGTCATTGCATTGCTAAAATGTATGTGCTGTACCGTTCCCTGATTATTTCTTATATCCATGTAACAGAATATTTATTGTTGCTTCTTTTGTACAACATTTTTGTTATTAATTAATTTCTACATTTAACTAAATAGCACTGAATATCACCATAGTGACCTTCAGAAAGGAGCCGGTATCTAAGCTTTGCAACCACACTGTGCGAGCAAGAATAATGTGCGTATTCCTGAGCAATAGGTTTAAACATTGCATGACAAAACCATGTGTAGAGAGGACCTTATTACACTAAAGTTTAACATTTTCTTCCTCTGCTTATTCAGAAACTAAAATTACTAATTGCTATTCGCATATGCATGTACCTTCCATCTTAACACAAGAAGAAAATAAAAGTTATTTGACAGAGGGAATCAAACAGAGCACTATTGTCAACAATGTTGCCGAATTAGCTATCTGTGCGAATGACAACAGGTGCTTTCATAGGTATATTTGAATTTCTGCAAATGTATAGAAGTGCTATCTCATGATTCACTAGAGCTTTCCAAAAGGACAATATGTATTTCAGAAAATCAGAGTTCACAAATGGGAGTGCTCACTCTTAGCTGTTTCCGTATGTCCAAAGAAGAAATATCTTCTTCTATGGTTCCTGGAAGTGAATAAATAAAGCTTAAGCAGAAATTTGAGTGTAATTTGCCTTGCACACTAGTTATTTCTTTTCCAGAGCTAACAGCGCATTCTTTCAATTCATAAGCACAATAGTGTATTAGTCCCAGATCACAGTAATGTCATTTTTAAAGTCACCTCCATAATGAATTTTGATTACATATGTGTGTAATCAGAATCAGTACAGTATCTTATGTTGCACATTCTTGTTCAAAATTAATTTGTTTGATTTGCTTGATTACAGTTAGTGTTGAGTTAGCAGCGGAGGAGAGCAATTGGGTTTTGCATGAACTCCTAGCGGAAGTGAAATAAGTGATGATGGGAGTGAGTTTAGAGAGCTACAGAGCTAAAGTAGGACTATTCAGCAGAATGAAGGAGAGTGTGATGAAAAGAAAAGGACAAGCATAAGAAGTGATAACAATGTTTTTCATGATATACGTGAATGGAATGCTACTAATTACTGGTGTAATTGAGGTGAACCTGTGACCTATGAGAGATCAAGGACTGGGACGAGAACTCTGGACTGAAATTAAGAAAATGAAAGCAAGGCTGGGGGAAAAATGGAAGAAAATGTTCAAAACGAAATTAAAACTGTTATGAGAAGTATACAAACATAAATTCTAAGTATTAAAACAAGAATAGAAATGTTGGAAGAAAGACAATGTGAGGTGAACCTGTGACCTATGAGAGATCAAGGACTGGGACGAGAACTCTGGACTGAAATTAAGAAAATGAAAGCAAGGCTGGGGGAAAAATGGAAGAAAATGTTCAAAACGAAATTAAAACTGTTATGAGAAGTATACAAACATAAATTCTAAGTATTAAAACAAGAATAGAAATGTTGGAAGAAAGACAATGTAAGTTTAATTTGGTAATATCAGATGTGGAGGAAAAAAGAGACATGTCACCCATCCAGGAAGTATGGGAGATCCTAGAAAGAAGATTGGAAATGGAGCTAAATGGATGGGAAATCACGGATGCCTATCTTGTAGGGGAGGGAAAAAAAAAAGAAAGACTGAAGACGGATCATTGTAGTGAGATTTACAACATTACAAATTATCCATGAAATATTGAAAATAGCTAAGGAACAAGAATATACATCAATAAAGATCTGTCAGTGGAACAAAGAATATTTAAGAAGGAATTAGTAGAACAAATGAAAAAAAGCAAGATTGGAGGGATATCAAGCTTCCATACGAATCCTGAAGCTGTGGATAGATGCGAGACCAGTTGGCATTATTGAAAGTGACTTAAGGGACATTAATAGGAAATATGGGGAAATGAGTCGGCAAAATACAGCACAGATAATAGGAAACATGACGACGGCAGAGACGACGGGACTAACTATAACATTGCAAAAATCAAGGAGGGGGAGACATCTCCTCTTGTGAAGGGAGCGGAGGGGAATGGCCCATCCGAGGAGAGAGGGAAGGGCAGCCAGCAATGTGTAATGTCACCCAGGACAAATGATGATGTACCAGACCAGCTGATAATGAAACCACAGGAGTGACGTCTAAAGGTGGACTTATGACATCAAAAGAAGCTGAGAAATCAGTGAGGGCAACAAGGTCAACCGAAGAGAAGGGGAACCAGCTGTATGAAATACAGGAAGTGTACGGAGTGCAGGAAGCCAATATATTCTCTTCCCCGCAGGGAAGTATATTAGTGTTAGATGGAAGCAAACCACCAACATCTAAGGGTATCACAGGATCCATACTCACTTAGGTGGAGGGATCAGAGAAATGACAAGTGGTTCCATGTATAAATATTTGAAAGAATTGAACAGGGCGAGAAGCAGCTCACATTAGGGAAGTAAATGATGTAAGTGTCGTGGTGGCAGTTGGGATAGCAAGGAGAGAGGGATTATAGGTTCTTAAAGGGGTTAGGTTGAGAAAAAAGGAAATTTATAAGTAAATTGGACAAAACTGGGACCTGAAGTATTGGAATGTAGCAAAGCAGACATAACCTAGTAAAAATGATAATATAAAGAAATTAGAGAGTTTAGAGACAGAATCTGAATCATATTTAATGAATATATTCAACAACACGGTAAGTAGCAAGATGATAAAACAGATAATGATAGAATCTGTTAGTGAAAAGCAAACCCAATGCTAATGATTGTTAAATACTGTAAGCTTGGGCATGATCAGCAAAGGAGCCAGTGCTCAACACCAATCATGTCCAAATTAATTGTAAAAGTTCAACACTCAATAAAGAATTACTAAATTACCTACAGAATTACTTAAATTACTGATTGCACTTAACTGCAGCAGCAGAAACAAATGGAACAGTGCCGTATTCCATATTCTTCACAATCAGCAGTTGGAAGAACGAAAATAAAAATAAAACAAAAATAAGCAGAGAGGGAAACATTCGGCAGGACTTGAACTTGGAATCTGGGATTGCTGGCTTGAGAACTCCCTACTTTACCACTGAGCCACACATGTACACTTCTTGGCAGTGCAACAAATGCTTGCTTATACCATTGAGGTGGTATCAGTGCCATGCTGGCTCAAATTTATTTTGTCTTATTGCACAAACTCATGCACTCTGTGACCATAAGTGTCCTATCTTCAATTGTTCCTTCAACATCCCTCTATAATTCCTTAAAGTTAGTCATATTCTGAAACATCCTGTATATGGAATAGGGCCACTAAAGTAAACCTCCATTGTCATAACCAGGGTTAGGATTTTTAAATGCGCACCTTTTTTCTTAGGGTAAGCTAAAGCTGTGCGGAAAGATATCACAGTGTGAAATTTTGTTTCTAGTTACAAAAAGAGGCATTTTTTCTCGCACCTTTTTCTCTTTTTTGGGACCTTTACCCTTTTTGGCACTTTTATCCCATTTTCCCCCAACCAAGCCCATAATCCCCTTTTTCCCCCTTCTTTCTTTTAGTTTCATTCCAATTTATTCTTTAACTTTCAATTAACATCTCCTCAGCTTGCTGTGTACGTGCGAATAGTAAGCCTACCTCTTTCAGTAAATGCTGTGCGGGAATTGAAAGCACACCGCAACAATGGAAAATAATTGTGTGTTCGACGAAAACCTCTTTCTCTCGCTTTACCACTATAAAGTAGCCTGCAATAATGCAATTGACAATGAGTGATTCTATCCCACCAGAATCAGTAGCCTGCTGTTCATGAATTGTTACTGTGAGAGACGTCATCTGTTTGCGTGGAGGCGAAGGCTGGGCATGCAGAGACGGCAGTAACCTCACCCACTCAGTTCCGAGAATTATTAAGACTGGGTTCTGCTTGAAACTACTAGAAATCGCTGAGACTGAAGTTCCAGCATGAATGAGAACATTCTGGTAACTGTTGCGGTGTTATAAGAGAATGTGGACAGCGGATGGGCGCAAGAGTGAGTTTTGTGACAGTCACATTGTGTTAACAAGTGAACTAGTGTTAGCTCTCCAAACAAGTGTACTAGTACTAGATTTTACCATGCCAAAGGTGTCCAGCGCTCGATTTATTGTTCTGGCTGAGGAATTCAAACAAGATTTCATAGACACTGATGGAACTGTTATGCGATGTACTATTTGTGATTCAGGAATTTTGTTACATGAAAAACACCAGCGAGATCGCATCAAACAACACATTTCCAGCTCTAAGCATCAAATGAACAAGACTCTTCAAGCAAACAAATCATGGCAACCTCTATTACGAAATGCCTTTCAACAGAGTTCTTCAAAAAGCCAAAATTTGATTTGTGTGCAGCTCTTACACAAGCAGGAATTCCACTCAATAAGGTGAACCATCCAGTCTTCAAGGAATTTCTTGAAAATTACATAAAGATGTCAATACCCTATGAGAGTACTTTAAAAAAAAACTACATGGAGCCTGTTTACCAAGAAACCATAGAAAGAATCAAGGAGAAAGTGTCTGATTGCGATGTGGGAATCATTGTGGATGAAACCATAGACTCAATGGAACGATATGTTTTGAACATTTTAGTTTTTCCCTTAGCAGGGGAGAAAGTTAAGCCCATGTTGTTAAAAATGTACAAGCTGCAGAAAGCCAATGCCAGTACAGTAATGCAATCCATTATGGACTTCTGCCAAAAACTCTGGCCTACTGGTATCGAGTTTGAAAAACTTCTTGTGGGTATGGACCAGGCTCCATACATGGTTTCAGCTAATAACCAATTCAAACCTTTATTTCCTAACTTGGAGCATGTGACATGCTTGGCTCATGCCCTTCACAGGGTTTGTGAATCCATAAGGAACAAATATGACATCACAAATCAATTCATCTCTGCCCTGAAGAAGATTCTACTGAAAGCTTCGAGCCGTGTTGTTTACTACAGGGAAATCACCAGCCTGCCCCATCCAAATTTCCTGGTCATTACTTGGTGAGGATCTTGGATTGAGTGTGCTGCTATGTTGTGTGAGAGTTTTGACAAAATTAAAGAGTTTGTGCTTTCTTTGGATCCATCCGACGCAGGTGCAATTTCCAAGGCACAGCAACTTCTGTTACCGGAGAAAATACATAATTTGCAGACAGAACTATATTGTGTCCATAGTTACAAGTACCTGCCTGCAGCTATTAAACGATTGGAAGAACAAGGTCTGGAAAAGGAAAAACAATGAGATATTCTTACTTCTGTGAGGGAGTGGTTAGATGGCTTTGCCAAAGACAAATTTGAATCTAGTCTTCAGAAGAATCCAGACATTGAGGAATTCGCCACATCTGTAGAGTTGCCATTCCGAGTGAATACAAGGTTTGCCCCACTGGTTTCTGTGGATGTTGAAAGAAGCTTTAGCATCTATAAAGACATTCTATCTCCTAATAGAAACAGACTTACTTTTAAAAATGAGGAGATGCTTATTGTCTTGAAGTACAACAGCTTCATCTTTTTTCCTTCTTTTGATGAGTGATAATTTGATGTACTTGTTTGTAGTTGAATAAATTAGAATAGAGGAAAGAGAAATTGTTGAATTAGTTAAGGAAATTCACAACTGAAATTAACCCAAAATCTAAAAAAAAAAAAAAAAAAAAAAAAATTATGTTCCCCAAAACTTCTCCACTGCTTGTAGTTTTAGAATCTACTTTTATTTTTGACCTAGTGAACGCTTCAGGATCGTTACAAGACTTTTTAAATACCCTTGCACATTTGGTTGCTAGCTGTTTATATTTTTAAAACTTCATTTTAAGGCATTTCTTATTTTCAGCATTTCTGCATATTCCAAATGTTTCACACGATGTAGTTTTTATTCATTCATATTGACATTTTTTATGCTTATTTCAAAAACCCAAATGAACAAAACTGTCATATAATTTTTCTGTGTAATGAATAGTTTTTGTGTTACTAATTTTTGAAGATAACAATGTATACAAAAAAAAACGAAAAAAAATGCAAATAGAAAACTGTAAAACTTTTTTTTCTCTTGAACTAAGAATGGTAGAAAAAAATTATATGATAAGATTTGTAGTTCCTTGACATAGAAGCAACATAAGATTTTTTTTTTGAAAAATGCATTGTGTGTTGCATTTGCATATACCCATAATTTTATATTTTGAAAATTAATACCTTGAAAACTAATTAAGATTTTGGATTGAAATTCACAAAACAATTATATCTAAAGAAGACTGACATCTGGTTAAAATTTCAGCCCAATTGAATGGATAGTTTAGAATATAGCAATTTCAGTTGTGCATCCCCTTAAATAAACCAGTACTTTTTTTTCACCTTATTTGAGCACCTTTTCCCTTCCTTTTTTCATCTGAAATTTGCACCTAAAAATCCTAAGCCTGGTCATAACTAACCTCCTATATCTGCAGGTATTGTAGTTTCTACCATGTAATTTATCGCAATTCTTCTTTACACATACTGTCTCTCCATTTTACCATTTCACTCTCTTTATAATAGAAAATGGAAAATATTGTTCAGTTTACCACACTTGTGCATCTTTCAGTAGAATGCTTTCTTAATCCTGTTAGAAACAGTGCCCCTGTTCATGTCCATATATTTCTCTAGCCCCAAATTAAACTAGGTTGTACAAATCTAAAGACCATTATCCTCAAAATTAACCCAAATTTTTTATCTGTGTCGTTCACCCTTTGCTGTATGTGTTTTCTAGATCCATTAATATTGCTTGCACACAATTACTAGATCCCTCATTCTGATTCTCTCCTAGCAGCTTACCTTACCAAACCGCCTCTTCCCAATACATCTCTGGAATTTATTCTTTTTTTGATGTCATCTAGTTTTAAGCATCTATACCAATATTTAAGAATTCAGTCCATTATTATACCTTTCCTTCTTATCCTTCCTAATCCTGCCTGCATTATTCCACTTGTAGAATTTTGTGGTAAACCCAGAACTTCTCTGCAAAACATTGTATATGTACCATATAAGCCTGTAACCATCCCTTTGACATTCCCTAAATTTCTGTTCTGCACAATGTCTTGGAGTCCTCTACTCCTTCATAGTCTTTCCAGCCATTTCATTGGCAATGTGGAAATTTTATATAACGTATTCTGACAGGTTTCATTGCTAAGTCACCTTTCATTTGTGTACATTTAAAGTGTGTCACTCCATCTGTTGCTCAAAAGTATTGCCTCATAGTAACCAAATTCTATCATTAATCTCCGTTCATACACTATCTCCCATCCATTCTTAATTTTAATCCATTTTTGAATGCTTATCTCTTTTTACAATTAATAAACCAGAAATTGTTCAACAGTACAGGGAAGAATCAGCTAAAAACTTTGTGGAATTGCCAAGCTTGTTGGATGGCAGTTCATAGTTTTTATTTATTACTTTATCCCACAGCAGCATTAAGCCTGTATTGAATTGCAAAATAATTATTTTGATCATACACTGGAAATATTACATTGTCAAGTTTTATGCTAAAAAACATTAAACTACAGTTACTTTGCAAAACTTTCTTCTTATCCCTTCCTGAGATGTTCAAGGCTCTGAGCATACTTCAGCAAATTAGAAGCTTCATGATTCAGATGTATGATAATGGAAAGGGTGATAGCAAATTATATTGTACAGTAATATTGTTTCCAAGTAAAGAATTAAAATGAATAAGAGCCTTTTTATCTACATTCTTCCCATAAAGGCAGAGAATATTACATTTAGTTACAGCATGTAAAATAATACGAGGTTCGTCTCAAAAGTAAGTTACAATATTTTTTTTAAAAAAAAAACAAGAAAACATTCAAACATTTCAAAAAGGGTATATTTTGAAACGTACATTTAATAGTTATTTTTTGACATAATATCCGTTAATTTAAATACATTTTTGGTACTATGATAAATAGTTTTGTAATCTAGTGTCAAACCACATCCATCCAAACTGGCTAGCCATCTTTCCACATCTTCTTTTAAGTCATTCTCATTTGCGAAGCGTCTTCCACTGAGATGTTGCGTCAGTTGTGAAAAAAAGTGGTAATCACTTGTTGCAAGGTCAGGAGAGTAAGGTGGATGACCAAAAACTTCCCATTGAAACTTCTCACACGGGGCTTAAGCCTCATGAGCAGCATGTGGGCAAGCATTATTTTGAAACAAAAAGAAAATTGTTTTGCTCAACTTTACCCTCCTTTTGTTTTGAATTGCCCTTCTGAGGTTTCTTAACACCTCACAATTGTGAGCAGCTGTGATTGTGGTCCCATGGGCAGGTAATTGATCAACTACACTCCCTTTGAATCCCAGAGGACTGTTGCCATTACCTTGCAAGCCGATTTCACAACTTTTGCCTTTTTTGGCATTGACTTGTCCTTTCCACACCATACTCTGTCTTTTGGATTTGGGCATGCAGCGATGGATCCATGTCTCATTCTCGGTCACTATTCGGTTGAATAAACTGTCTTCCTCATCCTCAAATTACAAAACCTGCAATGCAGCATCAACTCTCTGTTGTTTTTGTTGTTCTGAAAGCACTCGTGGAGCTCATCTTGCACACACTTTCGATAGACACAGATCCTCAAAAATGATCCTGTGAAGTGTTGCATGGCTTATTTAAATATTCGGAGAAAGTTGAAAGAGAATTTCAATGAGCGTAAGGTGTTTATCGGTGTCCATGACCCTTTGGACCTCATCGACAATATTCAAAGTGGAGGATCGGCCGCTTCGTTGTTCGTGTAACATTGTTCTCCCTTCAGAGAATGATTGACTCTGAGAAACCATTGGCGTTGACATAATGTCTTTATCATACATACTGCATAACTTGCAATGAATTTCAGTCACACTTTTATGTTTTGCTGCCAAAAAACAGATAACAGCATGAACTTCAAAATTGAGATAGGAGCAAGTGGAGTCTCCATGGTTGCTGGCATGTAACTGCCCAAGTGGTAAAGTTAGATGCATAGGAATTTTAGTGCTGCACTACACTTAGACAAAAGTCAGATGCCGCTTTTCCTACCTACCATGCGGATTTAAAAACAATATAATAACTTAATTTTGAGACATCCTTTTGAAACCGTATATAATAACCTTTTGAGTGTAAAATTCCTTGAAGGAAATTATTGAAGGTTTTATTTTCACTTGTCAGATTTAGAGTCTCCTAACAGCATACTTTTTCTTTTAGGTGAAGTGACAAGGGAAAGAACTAATAAAATCAAGGCTTTGAAAGATGGCAACTCCATGGTAACTGGTTTAGCATTTCGTACTACTTCCAAGTATACCTATCTCTTTGTAGCTACTGAGAGCAGTGTATATTTATACAACATCACCGTAAAGGACAAAGAACAAAAGGTGTTGATCTTTTTGCTATAATTTATTTTCCTGATTAAAGCAAATAACTTATTGGAAATTTTACTTTTATTATGTTATCAGTCTGAAATGAATGTATTCAAATAGATTATAATGTATTTTCACTAATGGAAAAACATTTACCTGTAGGAAAAAAGAGAAAAATCATTGCCTAAGAATAGATAATATATTCACATTATTGATTTATAGACATATACTCTTGAACTGCACTGTTGTAAGACAATTTAAAAGAAAATGGTACAAATACTGAATATATCGTTGAAAGCTTTAGGTGATATGGTAGAGAAAAGCTTTATCTTCCAAATGTAATACTTGGCAGCCACACAGATACAAATCTATTCTTGTTTTCTGAATGGATATGCATTTGCACAACTTTGATGCTTAGGTAGCTCAGCATATTATGAAGAAATAAGATCGTCTCAGATGCTAACTGATCCCCCTCAGAACTCAATGCAAGGAGTTATTCATGAAACGGATTGATTACTGTGTTATTACATTTACATGTCACTCAGCTAAAATGAGTGGGTCCATGGAAAGAATTTGATTTACCGCATTGATTTAAGTGCAACACAGATGCATCATTTGATTCAGTTGGTTGACTGTTCTGATGATGATCAACACCAGTGGCACTATAGCATGCTGGACCCTACTTGTCTTGGTCTGGTAAAAAAACAAAATGTTTACATTTGCAATTTCTTTGATAGGAACTTCGTGTCTATTTAGCAAATGACAGTGCATTGCATATTGAAATGTTTAAGAGATATATAGCAATATAATCAATATGACTTTTAGAGTTAACAGGTGCAGGACATTAATAATGAACAAATTGCTTTGAGTGTGGCAAATGAATGCAATTTATAATATGTAAATAATTGTCAGTATCTGATAATTAAATAATATATACTTGTTTAGCCA
The DNA here is from genome assembly GCA_030765065.1 of Deroplatys truncata. Taxonomy (NCBI): domain Eukaryota; kingdom Metazoa; phylum Arthropoda; class Insecta; order Mantodea; family Mantidae; genus Deroplatys; species Deroplatys truncata. The sequence goes on along the minus strand of JAUKNL010000022.1, from coordinate 1,515,972 downwards.
TAAAGAGAGAAAAAAAGAGAAAATAACCATTGGCATTACAGCTTGATAAAGTCAATCACTGCATGTAATGAATCAAATGTGTGAAACTTTAACCAAGCATAAAGAAACAGATTTACAGTGTGTCCAGAAAGTATGTCTCCACTTTAAAGAATGTAGCAGCCAAATGAATGGAGAGAAAATTCTCATTTTAAGTATATAGAAAGAACACAAAGTATTACAAGTTTACATGTTTTGGTACTTTTACAGATTTTTTATTTTATTAATTTTATAGTTTTTTTGAAAATTGCACCAATTTTTCAACTTTTTCATATTTGGTGTTCACAAAACTATTTATATGCATTTAGTAGAGCAACTTTTTTATATAATACCGGGCAGTGTCACTGACATAATTTAAGCTTATGAAAAACTAAATTTGTGAAGTTGTAAAAACTGATGAGTTATGAGGCAGTAAAGTAAAATTGTAAATACTTCCTGACTGAGATGTTTTCTTTTTCCTGGATCAACCTATTTTCACCAAAATTTCAGCTTTATACCAAAAAATTGCTATACTAAATACGTGTAAAATCATTTTTAAAACACCACACAAAAAACAAAAATTGCAAAATTGGTGCAATATTCATGAAGTTATAAAACAATAAAATGAAAAATTCTGAAAAATGCCACAGCACAAACTGTAATATTGCTTGTGCTTTCTGTGTATTAAAAATTTGAATTTTCTCTCCAAATTTGGCTGCTAGAATTTTTTAAAGTGGAGATATACTTTCTAGAATCACTATACATACTTTTGAATATACTGGTATGTCAGCATTGTCACTGCAAGGTTTACTCATCTTCTGGATTGTGCTGCATGATCATTGTGTATTGTACTGAAGTTTGACACCTTGTTGTGTTGCACTTGCTCTGAGTTTGGCTTCTGCCAACCACATGGCTATCTGTTGCCAATTTCATAAAATGCAGAAGCCCTTTTTACAAACTACAATTTTGTGATTTATGAGTGAAGTTCTTTTCATAAATGAATAATCACATGTTTTTCTGTTTATCTTTGTGGGTTAGAAGTGTACTTTAGACTTTTTAGTTACTGAATATGAATCTAAACTAATGCAGTTGATTATGTGAAGAGAGTAATGGCAGAAGATAAAGAATATTTTAAGATTGTATTGATATGAATTTTATAATATTATTTACACACACAGGAGATCATTCTTGTCTCTCAAAATTACTGCAATGTATTATACATAGAAGATTAGCCTGGAGAATTGAAAATTTCAACCTACTTGGTCAATTTCAAATTGGTTTGATAACATCAAGCGACACAGGTGAAGCTTTATTATATATAGCTCAAAATATATACTCTGGTTTCACTGAAGGTAAAACTAGTATGGCTGTTATGATAGATTTTGAAATACTTTGACACTGTTTCTTAAATTCATTATATTGCAATGCTTGAAACTTGGATTAAAAGGCAGAATGTTAAGATTCCTACATTTTTTTCCTTTCTGAAAGAACAATTCAAACTACAGTAAATAATCATCTTATCATTCTAGGAAAGAATCACCAGTGATATACCACAAGGTTCTGTATTAAGTCCGGTTCTCTTCAACATTATGTTACATAAGTTACCTGGGAGTACTGAGTTAGCAACTGCGGAGGAAGGATGTGTTAGATGAGAGCTCGTGATCTGGAGAAGAAAAAGTAACTGAAGTACAATGGGAGTGGATTTGGGAGTATACAGGGGTAAGAATTGGGCAGTTTGCAGCCAAGGATAGGAAACCATAGGAGACTGGAAGAGGAAATGAAGGAATTGAGAATATGTTAATTATTGGCTTGGTGGTAGCAATTTTGTTGGTGATTGGTGACATTGAGATGAATCCTGGGCCAACTGAGTCAGGTGATGTGGTGGAAAAACTTTTTAGCAGAATGGATGAATTAGAAGAATGCCTGGGCAATAAATTGAATGCAGTGTCTCAGAAAATTAGGCAAGAGATTCCAGAAGAAGTTCTGGTACTTAAAAGGGAGGTGGAGGACCTTAAAGGGAGGGTAGAAGAGCTGGAGGATAAGAATTGGAAGTTTAATTTGGTCTTTACTGCGGTGGAAGAAAGAAGAGGAGTTTGGACCCTGTTTAAGGTGGTGGATATTCTGGAGCAAAAAGCTTGGGTTGAAACTGGAAGGATGGGAAATAGTGGACGCATTTTGGGTTGGAAGACAAATAGGCAAGGGAGTGATAATAGTGAAGTTTAGAACTATGAATATTGTATATGAGATCTTATGGAGAGCAAAGAAGCTTAAAGGAACAAATATATTCATTAATAAAGATCTGTTAAGGAATGAGAGGGAAATAATGAGGAAGCTTGTACGAGAAATGAAGGAAGCAAGAGCAAATGGAAAGAAGGCATACATACGGAATATGCAGCTCTGGGTTGATGGCAAGACGGTTACTGCAGGCAAAAAGGAGACAAGCTGCATCTACAAATCTGGCGAGGAGGATATGAGTTAGCAAGCTGATGCAATGGAAGGTGGAAGTCCAAAGAATGGTTCAGCCACATGCAAATGTTCCTAGGCGACGAGAAGACAGAATACATTTTGCTGAGGCATGTGAAAACTTAGAGGCCAAATGAGAGAGGAGGTGTGGACATCACAGGGGAGAATACGAGAGTACGAAGGTCAAATGAGTGGAGAGGCGATGATGTCACAGCAAAGCGTGCAGAAACACCAAGGTCAAATAAGTGGAGAGGTGATGACATCACCGCGGAGGATAATTTCTCCCGAAAGACAGTGGATGCGAGAGATCCAACATCTGACAAGAAGGGAGAAGGAATGCAGGAGAAATGGAGAGGAAGATGTTACTATGGAATCAAGTATCGTGTCAACACCATGTGGAAGCAGTTTGGAACTGACCAGTACAGTGTAGCGGCAAGATTCCACAAAGTGAGGAATTGAGCTCAGAAGTAGGAAGAAATTGCAGGAGTTTAGAGTAAGAGTGGGGTCAGAATAGGGCAAAATGGGGGGAATGGGGGCTGTGAGACTGGGTTTCTGGAATTGTGAAGGTTGAAAAGGAGCAGAAGGTTTGAAAAGGAGCATGTCTTTGGGTTTTATTGGCCTATTGGCAAAAAAGGTGCATCTATTAGCAATGGCTGAGACAACATGGGTAGAAGATAGGGAAGAGATTGAAATTGTAGGCTAGGAATTTATTGGAAAAAGGGCTTGAGAAGGAATATTAAGGGAAGGACGTCAGGAGGATTGAGGTTGTTATATAGAAGTGAGTGGAAGGGCATAGTTAAGGAATGAAGCTCTAGGATGGAGGGAATAGCGTCAGTGAGGATTGGGGTTATTATATAGGAGTGAGTGGAAGGGAATGGTTAAGGAATGAAGCTCTAGGATGGAGGGAGTAATGTGGATAATGCTGAAGAAGTTTACACTGTGCTTAGGAATAGTTTATAATCCACCCAGAAATTCACAGTTTCATAGCCCAGATCTCCTCCATCAATTAGGAAATGAAATGGAAGAAATTAAACAGGAACTCCCTATGGTGGAATTTGTGATAGTGGGGGATTTTAATGCAAGAATTGGGAATCTGCAAGCAAAAGATTGTTATGTAGTGGATGATTTATTCATAGAGAAAGACAATGATAATGTTATAGGATGAGTGAAGATAAAGAAGTATATGAAGAGGGCATTAAATTTTTTCAGTTTTGCCATAGGAATGGCCTGGTGATACTGAATAGGTGTTGGGGTGAAGACAAGGATGGGGATTCACATTTGTTAGTGTTGGTAGTCAAAGCATTACAGACTTTGCTCTCTCTATTTGGGAGTCACTAAGTGCAGTGGCAAATTTTAAAGTCATGAACTTCGTTAGTAATAATGCTCATTTTCCCATAGTGGTAGAGTGGAAGTGCGAATTTGGTGAGAGGATGACTCCACAATCAAATAAAAGAGAGGTGGATGAGAAAGTAAATAGGTATGGATGGAATCAGGATTTTGCTGGAGACTTTTTCTCAATGTTGAAGTCTTCAATGGCAAGGATGTGCATTCATGGGATTGCTTGGTTTATTAAGTTTGATAAGTATGAAGGGGCATTATTTCTATTAAAGTTTGTTGAAATGGGCTTGGAATGGTATGCTTGTATCTAGTAGGAATAATGCTAAAAGATATAATGGAGGGTTTGACAAAGAATACAGAGTTATGAGGAGTACTGTAAAACATGCCATAATTCGGTGGAGAGAGTACAGTCGACTGGAGGATAGAGAATGAGTGGCAGAGTACAGATTATGGTACGAAAAGCAATTAGACAGCAAAAAGGTGAATGGGGAAGAAAAAAGACCTGGAAATAGAGGCAAAAATTTAATCTGGGAGGACACAACAGGTGTGGGAAATTATAAGAAACTGTACAATAAGTAGAGCTGAGAGACCTGAAATTATACCACAGCAATGGGTGAGTTATTTCAAGTGTTTTTTTGAATTTGGAGATTTGGAGAAGAAGGGCTGGAATTAGAGCTGAGGTATAATGAAGCTTTGGATAGAGAGTTTTCGTGTGAAGTATTAAAGCAGTTTCGAAAGGGAAAACGGAATAAGGCAGTAGTAAAGATGGATTGCTGGTTGAATTTTTTCAGGCTGGTGCAAGGAACAAGAACAGTTGGAATGTTTGACTAGATTATTGAACTTAATCAAGAGTAGTAAGAGGATACCCAAGAGTTGGCGAACATCTATTATTCATCCCATTTTTAAGGGAAAAGGATCTACTGAAAATCCGGGTAATTATAGGGGTATTGCCCTTTTATCGAATTTTGGTAAAATTTTTACGGGGATTTTAACTGAGAGAATTAATGTCTGGATATAAGAAAACTTATTAATTTCCCAATTTCAATCAGGATTTAGAAAAGGTCGAAGGATGGCTGATAATGTCTTTGTTATCAAAACAATGATAGATAAGTATTTAGAAAACAAACAGGGTAGGTTATATGCAGTATTTGTCGACTTGGAGAAAGCATATGACAGAGTTAATGGAGAAGCTGTATGGTATAAGCGATGGCAAAAGGGAATTAATAGGGAGATAATTATTTTGCTGCAAGAATTGTACAAGAATAATATGTTCTGTGTGAAATGTGGAGAAGGTTGTGTAATCCAGGAAGTGACTCAAGTACGGGGGCTTAGACAAGGATATAAGTTGAGTCCCACCCTTTTTAATTTGTTTATAGGCGAAATAATAGAGGGATTACAGTAAGTTAGTATACATAAACCAGTAATAAATAATTTGGAAATTCTAGGCTTGCTTTATGCTGATGATTTAGTGGTAGCTTCCTTTTCAGTAATAGGATTAAAACATGCGGTATTAGAAATTGTGAGGTATTGCAAGGAATGGGATCTCAAAGTCAATCAGGAGAAAACAAAGATAGTGGTGTTTAAAAAGGGAAATAAGTTTAGGAGGGAGGAGAAGTGCTGTATAATGGGAAGAGAAATGCAGATTGTGAAGGTATTTTCATATTTAGGAATGGTATGAGTTCCTTTGAACAGTGGGAGAAACAAAACCAAGTGGCATTAACCAAGGGGTTACTGGCCTTGAAGCTAGTCAATAGATGTTTGTTTGTTGCACCAGATATGAAGGTAAGCTGGTTTGAAAGAATATATAGGGCATATGGTATTGAAGTATGGGGAATAGAAGAAAGCTGAAAAAGTATGGATAGGATACATAGCAGGCTTTGTAAGGATACGTCGGGAAGGCCACAAAGTGCAGCGAATGGAGGGGCATTGTGCGAAATGGGTAGGATAAGTATAAGAGCGTGGATAATAGAGTTCTTAAATACTGGTTCAGAATTCAACAGATACCGGAGGACTCCATGTTGAAAGAATGTTTAAAATTCCAGGAGTTTGTGTTAGGGGATCTTTATTGGTTCACAAATTTGGGAAAGAGTTAACTAGGAATGGAATGGGTGATGTGCGGCTGAGAAGAGGGGAATTGGAGAGAGGTTTCTGGAAATTGGTCAGAATTAGGTTTGAGGATATAGATAGTTATTGCATTCTATAATGAGGGAAAAGAGGTCGCTAATGTTTTATCAGGATTCAAGAAAGGATGCTAGAAGAGAAATGTACATTATTATGTGCAATAAGCAAGAGAGGGAGGGATTGGGAATATGGAACTTAAGGGGAGTTAGGGGAAATTGGGAACATGGAATTTGTCCTATTTGTGCAAATGCAGAGCGTATTTTATTTGAATGTTCAGGAACAAATTAATGGTGTCAACAGGTTATATGTGGTAAATGGTTAAAATTAAACAAATAGCAGCGAGAAAAAATTTTAGTGACAAAATGCAAACCAGGAAGCTTGGGAAATTTTTGTATAGGGTGAAGAAAACATGGTTATGGTCAGCAAGAAGAGGGGACATGTGAGTTGGATAGGGTTCACTTTGTGAAAGTGGTTAGTGGTGTTACTTTGGTTGAATGTGTAGTATATCGAATTGGAATGAAAATATGTAAACCTAGTGGGGTATTGAGTTTTGATGCATATTGCAGTATAAAATTGTTTCCTTGTGTTTTATTGTAATTCTGTGTGGTGGGGCCTGGTAAAGAGCCAGGGCTGTAACAGGGTCTCGACCGAAGCATTAAACTTAGTACAAATAAATAAATTTTAAAAAATAAAATAAATAAAAACTTATCTGATATACCTTCTGAAGACAAGATATGTATTTATGCTGATGAAGTGGGCTACTAATAAAATACAACATGGGCTACTAATAAAGACCCAGAAAAGGCATCTACAGCAATACAATTAGCCATAAACAATATTAGCCTTTGGGCAAGCAAATGGAAATTGACTATTTCACAAAATAAAACTGAATATACTGTTTTTAGAAGACGATATAGTTTGAAACATTATAAATCAGTCTTTCATCTCAATCTGCAAATCCTATATATTACAACTCGAAAAGTTCTCAGCATCATTTTTTATGAAAAACTCTCATGGAATATGCATACAAATCATATTACCTTACAATATATATCAAGATTAAATCTTCTAAAAATTGTAGCAAATAAAAAGTGGGAATCTGATATTACAACATTGAGATCATTTTATATAGCCTATATAAGATCCAAACTATTATAACGGTGTGAAGTCTGGGGTGATACATCAAAGGAACACTAACAGAAAGGTTATTACATTCCAAAATGGGACTGAAACTGTGCTTGGGAGGATCTGATGTGATGTTTCATTTATTAGTTTGTATATATGTGGGCAAAATTCTTAAATTACACTTAGAGCTTCTGTCTTTGTCATGATCTTGGATATGTTTTAAAATGATAGATCTCAATTTTAAAAAGTTTTATAACATAAACATGAAAGATAATACCATAAAATATAATTAACATAAAAATGGATCAAAATGCAGTTGTCAACGCATTCCCACCATGGAAATGGAAAAAGCCAAAATCTTACATTAATATGACAGCCAGTTATACCAAGAACAATGCACCACATGTTTTTAAGATCCAACTCCATGGAATTTGATTCCCAAGGTTATGGTTTCAAACCCAGCAGTGGGTGATGGATTTTTTTCGGGCATAAAAATCCTTAGCATGGCTTCCTTCAGAAGGGAAGTAAAGCCGGTGGTCCTGTGCTGTATATTTATGTCACGTAAAAGAACCTCAAACCTGATAAAGAGGCCTCTGAGCAAAATTATTGGTTTTTTCAAGCCCAATATAGAATGGGATGCTAAGGACCACAGCAGTTAAAAAACATCCATAAATAAAACTCAATTTAATTTTAATTTATCTCCCCAAAGCCTATGACACATCCCCCCGAAGCAAACATGTGCCTACTTAATTTTTATGAGAGGTTAATTTTGAGGCATCTATTTAGTTCAGAAAATTGTAAATAAAAGTATTTGGCAGTGGTGTATTTTATTACTTGGTATCTAAATGTATCCTGTTGTATCTATCTAAATAGACCAATATAGTAAGTGTAATGATGCTGTACATTCTGAATAACTATATACCTACCTATAATGTTACAGTTTCTTTTATACATTTCCAAAAGTTATCATTTGATATGCCACATACATACAGTGTGGATTGTAATTAGCATTATTTTTTGGGGGAATACAACACATTTAGATTAAAAACTTAAAGATTCAGACTGAGTTAACAATTACAGTACTCAATTAAAAATTGTAATAAATGTCTTTATATTACCTGTGTTAATTTACTTCATTATTTTTGTATTCCCCAAAATTTTGAATCTCATCCCCCCAAATTTTCCTGATGGCACAACTTATACTATGATTCCCCCTCCCCTGTGGGCGGCCCTGAGTCCAGTTGGCATGAAGACTGGCAGCCAATGACTTGCATGCATCTATGTGATGCAATTTGTGTGGGTGGGACAGAAAACGCTTTAGCTTGGCATGATAAATACCGAGGTAGTTGCTAGTGTTGAATAAACGTACATACATCATGTTTTAACTTCATACTATTTACATTTGCAATGGAGAAAAGAAAAATGTGGCAAATAACAAACAGTGAAAAACTAAAAATCCTTCAAGAAGTAGATTGTAATCTAATTTTAAAATGTGTGAATATAGCACAGAAGCTATACATTCTTCCATCAACCTTAAAATGATTGTTAGCAAATATAAACCGATTGAAACTGCTTTTGATGAAGGGAAGAATACTAAAAGAGAATGTAATTGTCAGCGTCAGTTTCCAGAATTAGAGAATGTTCTATTAAGTGGTTTACATAAGCAAGAACTTCAAATGTGCCAGTAGATGGTACTGTGGTTCGAGCTCAGGTGACACATTTAGTACAGAAGATGGGACTAGATGATTTTGTAGCATCCATTGGCTAGATTGAAAGATTCGAGAACTGACATGACCTAGTTTATAGATGTATGCTAAGTGAGGCTGCTCCCCTAGATAATGACACTACACTAGATGAAAATGTAGAAGTATGGAAAAATACAATGCTCCTGTCAATTTTGAAAAACTATAGCCTTGATGATTTTTACAATGCAGATGATACGAGACTATTTTTCATCTTCTGCCAGATAAAATCCTGGATTTTAAGGGTACTAAGTGTCATGATAGGAAACTTAACAAGGATGGGAGTACAGTTCTGTTTGTGCTGTAATGAAAGTGGAATGGAGAAATTGGTACAGCTGGTTATTGCAAAAGCATGCAGTCTGCAATGCTTCAAGAATGTGCAAGTTTTTTCCATGTAAGTACACTTCCAACACAAAAGCCTGGATGACTTCTGCAATATTTGAACATTTCTTATATGCATGGGATGCAAGACTGGGCATAAGGTACAGGAAAATTGCACTCTTCATTGATGAGTGTGCTTTTCGTCCAACTGTTTCAAATTTAAGAAACATAAAGATAATTTTCCTTCCAGCAAACTGTATGAGTAAGCTACAGCCTTTAGATCAAGGTATAATATGGTGCATGAAGCAAACGTATCATAAGAGGCTGCACTGGAATTGCTGGCAAAGAAAATCACCGTCTTAGATGCCATGCATTTTATTAAGGCTGCCTGAGATTCTGTGATGCAAGATAAAATTCGGAACTGCTTTAATAAAGCTGGCTTTTGTTGAATTCTTGTTGATATCATGCTCAAAGATGAGTTTTCTGAGTGTGAAGAATGGTGCCAAATTGCAGACGGCATCTCTCTTGAAACATACATAAACAGTGACAGTGAAATTCTAGTGTGTGAAACTGTGATGGTACATGAAATACTAGAACAGATGACAGAAGAAGCATCCATGTGGGATGAAAGTGATGAGCCAGATCCTGAGTCAATTACTACAGTATTGAAAGCGATAGAGGCAATAGATGTAGTAAAGTGATATATGTGTAGTTTCAAAGTTGATGCCAATATAATGACTTTACTAAACAAAATGGACAGTAAACTTTTGGCATTAAAACCAACAAAGACACATCAAATACAAACAGATGGACAAATCTGTGGTTGCACATCACTTTTGGACGACAAATCACATCACACCAAACATAACACTCCTAAAACTGGCAAGGTAGAGTTAGATACTTGGGGAAAAGTTATTAATCACAAAACATAAACACCGTGTAATGAATTTTGTATTGCTGCCACCAAACCCACTATGGAAATTCATCACTGTGCCACCAGATGCCACCACACACAAACTCACACTGGACATTACCACGAGGAACCAGTCAGCCACTTCCGAGGATGGGAGCAATTAGGTCTTGGAACCAGCCAAGATGAAAAACATGTAAGTGATGTAAAGTGTTTCAACTCTGACTCAAATTTTTTAAATAATTTCATAGTTAAATATGTTCCAAATTTATATTCCTCCATAATTGCATCTATACAACAACAATTAAATAAGGTATTGAACCTTCAAAAACAAATAATATTCCAATGGATACCCAACCATTGTGGTATCACTGGAAATGAAATTACTGATAGTATTGCAAAACAAGCAGCAACTCTGCAACCCAAGTCTTTATAAATAACATCTTTATGTAGTGCCTGTTCTGCAATTAACATTCTTCAATAAATTTATTGGTCAAATTATGGCTTTCTTCTAATAAAGGTAAAACACTCCAAAATATGCAAAAGAAACCTAATGATTTACAAATGTTCAGCAACATACCTAGACTATTCAAACATTTTTAACAAGAGCTAGAACAAGCCATATTGTCACCTAACCATACCTACATAACTTCAGTCTCATTGACTCTAATGTTTGTAGTTACTACAACAATCAAGATCTGGAACATTCCCCATAAAATGTCCTATCACAAATCCTCAAAGAACAGCTAAAACCTACATTTCCTGTAACTGAACAAATCTCTGCAACATATATTGAATACTTCTTTGGTCTGTGGCTGCAGGAATATACTACAAACATCATGATCATATTCACATTTGTAAAGAGAAGAAATTCATAGTGGAACATGTGTTGTCACCAAATAGCTGGATAGAAGATAGATAATACTGAACAACAAATTTCAACTTTTGTTTTTGCACTTGAACGAAAATGGGTGATTTTGTACATATTAACTATGCTGAATTCAGATCTGCAATTCAAAATTCCCTATCACGTACAGTTTTTTGGAGAAATTAGTTTCAATTTTTTTTAAAAAAATCCATAAAACAGATCTAATTCAAATATTGTAATCAATCTTTAGGTGGAATTATTTCATACAGGTCAACATTATTACGAAATAAGTATGCAGAATCCATAAATTGCAGTTAAAGTGAGCTATAAGCAATATTTTTGTAATTTCATGCAAAAACTTAAAAATATTATTAATTTTACTCACAGTTTTTAAAAAAAATTTCGAGAAGACTCTCGCTTGTAACTGGCATCAGGAACCTCCCTTATTAGCTGACTATTTGAAACCGTTCTCCATGTTCATCACTCAGGCCCCCAGGTTGGGAGGAAAAAAGTCCAAATGGCAGTGTAGAAAGTGCATTTTAAAGGACATTCTATATGCCTTTAGCATATTTTTAATAATTTCCTTGCAGTTGTCAGCTTTTGTTTTTCCCAGGAAATTATTGCACACTGTCTTGAATCCCACCCATGCTGGTTTCTCGTTCTCCATCAGTAGTTCTTCAAAGAGCCCATCTTGCGTTAATTTACGTATTTGTGGGACAATAAAAATAGCCTCTTTTAGTTTTGCTTCACTTATTCTTGGAAACTTTTCTTTCAAATACTGAAAACCCCTATACTCTCTCAGTTCAAAGCCTAAGCCTAACTTAATGTGAAACGGCAGCAGGAAAAGTTTGTCTTTGTTAACTAATGCTTCATACTTAACACTCTTTTCTCCCGGTATTAAAGCACTCCTTACAGGCCACTCAGTTACTTCATAGTGTTTTTCTTTAGCTTGACTGTCTCACTCTCATATAAAACAACAAAACTTGGTGAAACCACTCTGCATTCCCAGGAGTAACCCTATGACTTTAAATCCCCACAGATTTGCCTTCCTACTTTTCATAGTTTATAGCTTTCAAAACTATCTCCAAATTCTCAAAGGTTTCTTTCATCTGGACAGCATAAGCTACATGGATGGAAGGATAAGAGTTCCATTGTGTAGTAACACTGCCTTAAACTTAACTTTGAGGAATCAATGAAAAGACGATATTCGGATGGCTTGTAATCGTCATTCAGTTGTTCCATGAGCATCATTACAATAAACAAGCTAATTTTTTCTGCGAAAAGAATGTCAAAGAGTGTTCACATGTTACATTTACACCAGGCTGAAGCAAGTTCCAGTTTTGTAGCCATGAGTTTAAAAGTTCGAACTGAGTTTTTGTTAAATTAATATCCCTCACTAAATCATTCAGCTCGACTTGAGAAATCAAATGATCTGGTAACTGGAAATCTGGATCACCGGTATTGCATGCTGAATGGTGCATATACACATATATCGGTATTTAGAGGGGGGTTTCTAGGGTTCAAACCCCCCCGAAACTGTTAAGTTTACATTTACTTGTGGAAAACCCTCCCTGAAATTTTTTTCTGGGTACGGGCATGTTGCCGGTGCAAGCCCCTTGTCAAAATGTGGAGAAGTAACCTCACATTGTATAAGAGGCTGGCCTGCAATAAAACTCCTACCAACCTTGAATAATGACAGATGTTGAGAAGTTGAGCCACAAATGAAGGTTGTGGCATAGAGCAGCAGACTTTTGCAAACCACAAAAAGGGCAATATCTCAAAAACGTTACATGATATCACAAAACGGAATACAGTTCTGAAATTTGTGCTTAAAAATCTATTGGAATAACCTATTTTTGGTCAGGTGCAAATTTCAATGTTGTACAGTGTAATAGAAGGAGATCATGATTACCACTCTTTGCAATCATTTGTAAAGAATGATTCAAGATTTACATAGTGTAGGAAGATAATCAGTTCATTTCTGTTTTAAGGTTATATCTTAAAAGATTTTATTTCAAATGATTACAGCTGAAGTGGTTGTCATACAAATAATCTCTTTAGATTGCAAGCTAAACAGTAGAAATAAACCTGCTGGAGGATATGTCTGCAGCTTTCAAACATTGTCAACAAGAACAAGAATTATGTCACAGTTTCATGTCTGCTAATTTTCTCAAATTAACAGTTCAATAATATTTTCAAGGTATATGTGGTTCAATCAGTACTTAACATATAAAAAATAATATTCACTATAATCTCAATTTTGATGTTTGCATGCATCTAAATGAATTTTCTTTTTTGTTGTGTTTAATTTGCAATATCCCTTTCCCCTTTAGATTACCAATCTGCACCATCCAAATGTCTTAGAAAATGTTTTGTATAATTCTATTTGTTTACTTAATATACTGGTGCAAACAAGCTAATCTTCTTTTAGGAATGTGATTATCTTCTTTAGAGATTATGCAGTCATATTGAATTAAATAAGTCCACTTGATATAAGGCCTTCTTTTGACTTCCTAAATATTGTTCAGTGCATCCAAATCAGAAGTTTACTTATATTTACTTTATGAAACGGAAGTACATCCAACTTGTGCTTTCCAATTTTTGAACTCTCAGTTTATGGCCTATAATTTGTATGCTTTATGAAATAAGGTTCTTGTGATTTGTAATCTTTTTCTTCAGCAGTGGTTCTGTCCTACATTCTTGTTATATTGTGTTTATAAACCTTTGCAGCCTCTGAACATATGTCAGTAATGGAACAAACAAGGATCTCAGCATGGCCAAGGCGAGACCTATTACACCTATTTAACCTATGGTAGGAAGTTTTTACTTATTTATCTACTTATTTATTTATGGATGCTCTTTAACTACTATGGTTCTTGGCATCCCATTCTATATTGGTAGTGAAAGACCAGAAATTTTGCCCAGAGGCCTCTTTATCAGGCTTGAAGTTTTTTTTTTATGTGCCGTAAATCTATGACACGGGACCACTGGCTTTACTTCCCTTCCTAAGGAAGCCATGCTAAGGATTTTTACACCTGAAAAAAATTCATCGACCTCTACCGGGTTTGAACCTGCAACCTTGGGAACTAGAGGCTAGCAGGGTACCCTTAGACCGTGGAGGATGACTCTGGTAGGAAGGAATGAAGTGAGAGAACATGAAGGCTGGTCAGATCTAATAGTAACAGGTGCAACATTGTGGGGTCCCTAATGAAATGATTCTGGAAGAAACTCTTCTCTCCTCAAAGTACATCCATTGCATATGCTGCACACAGTAATCCACCTTGCCTAACCCTGCTACTAAGATAAAAGGAAACAAAATGAGAGGAAAGGAGGGACAGGAAAATTTATGGTAGTACATAATCCACCGCAGCATTTGCCTATCAATCTGGAAAAACCATGATAAATCCCAAGATGAGCGTGACCTCCCGAATGTGAGCCTCAGATGCTACTGTCTGAGCCATCCACTTGTTTATGTATGAGTAAAAGAATCAACTTCTGTCATGAAAACAGCTTGATCAAGTAGAATATGAAGTTTGGTCTGGGAGAATGCCCTGCTATAATTGACTTCTCTGGTTGGTTGCTCAGAATATGGCAAATGTGTTCAGCATTTCATGATGTGATTTTGGAGTAACCTGTATATTTTATGTGCGAGTTTCTACACTCACATGGGAAGTTGTGTGTTACAGGTGAAGCAGGAGGGTCTGGGAGATCTCTGATTGAGCACAACGGAGCATACTTTGAGATTTATGTTGCACTTTCAAGATATTCTTGCCACTTCATCTGCAACATGTAATGAAATGATAAAATTAATTTTTCATTGGTTATTCTTTGTTAACGAATTTACAAACACAGTCTGAGAATCCTATTGGGCAATAGTATGTACTGAAGATTCTCCAGGACAGTGTCTAACATGTTGGAAATTTGTATAATATATATGCTGTGTGTACCAGCATGTTGATAGATTTCTTGGTCAATAGAATGTAACCCATTGAAAGAAACATGTGGATACTTTTCTATACAGGGCATCCCACTTATCTTTGCACTTATAATAACTTCTATGTTAACACTGGTATTAAAATGTATTTTTATGGAACTAATTTTAGAACAAGGGGCCGACATAAGTATGAAGATTTGGTTCATTCAGCTCCATTCTTGTTCAAGATAAAAGCGATGCCATTGTTTCAAATGGCACTACATAATTTATTATTGTACTTTAATTACCTACACTCTTTAATAAGAGTTAAAAATGTATGTAAGTGTCTGTCTGTATTAGCAAATAATGTACCACCATCCGAAACAATAACAGAACGGAAGGTGAATATGTCAGCATGTTTTGTTTCTGATAATGCACACAGTCAACTTACCTCACACTGCATGTGCTGTACATCACAAAATGTAAGCAAAACAAAACAGCAGTTGCAGCACAATTGTTCCAGGTCATCCAGTGAAATTGTACCTACAATGTCCATACAAATAAGAGAACTGAAACCTGAACCTTTAGCTACAAAGTAGATGATTTGAGAACCACATAAGATGTTCCAAGTGGCGACCATTCACATCAATATAACCAAAGGTATTCCCTGTAGGACCATATTGCTGCTAACTTAAATGCTGCACATGCCTGTATTATGCATTGCTGCATATCTTATGGTGTGGTGCGAGTGTTCTGGCACACAAAGTCCTTTAGAGTTACCCAAAGGAAGGAGTCTAGTGGCGAGAGGACTGGAGAACGTGCAGACCACTGTTGCAGTCCAAAATGGCCAGTCCATGATGAAATTTTCTGTGGAGAACTCTACACACTCGGAGGGCACTGTGTGCTGGACAGCCCTACATTGATGCTCTAACTCTCAAGAGTGTGCTTCCAAACAAACCAGGCACAGTTCATAGTAGAAATCTGTGGTATTCAGTACCATTTAGAGTACCATGGGTGAAGTATGGCCCAATAATGCCACACCAAATATTTATGTTCCACCTGTTTTGAAAATGCACTTCGTGGAATCATTGCGGGTTGTCTGCAATCTAATAGTGCATGTTCCTGGTATTCACATCTCCATAATTGGTAAACTTTGCTTCAGGACAGTAAACAGGACATTTGAGAAAAACATTTGGATTTGTTATTAACTGTTGCAGCTCCCCACTCACAGAATTGTACCTGGTTTTGAAAATGATTACTATGCAGTTTTTGGTGAAGATACGTAGTATGGATGAAATTTGTGGCCTTAAAGTACACAATGGGCGCTTGATTTTGATATGCCAGTTAGCCGTTTAGTACTTCTAGTACTCACATGCAGGTTAATTGCGACAACAATCAACACTGCAACTTCTCCAGCACGAGTTCTGTGGCAGTGTCATATCCAAAATTAAATATTCACTGTTTCAGTGAGGTTCAAGACAAGACGAATTAAAATTATTTTAGATGGACGGCTTCTTTAAGGATATCTCCTCTTGTAAAACTCCTCTGTTCTCATTGGGTTTCTTTGACAATCCCCCATAAATGAGGATCATATCAACCTTGTCTTCATTAGAGTACACCATAATGGAACACTGTATGACTTGGTCAAAATGTACCTTGGAAAGCAACTAAGTGAATGAATGCAGTAGATTGTGGCTGCAACTGTTGTTTTGATTTGTTTACATGTATGGTGTGACATACAGTGCATGCAGGGTGAGGTAGGTTGACTGCAGGCAATATCAGAAACAAAACATGCTGACATGATTCACCTTCCATGTGTTGTTATTGTTTTGGATGGTAGTACTTTATTTGTTAATACAGATAGACATTATGATGCATTTTTGAACATGTCTTAAAGAGTGTAATTAAAGTACAATGAATAAATTATGTAGTGCCATTTGAAAAAGTTGTGACATCACTTGTATCTTGAACAAGAATGGGGTTACTTGAATCAAATATCCATACTTGTGTTAACCCCTGGTTCTAAACTTACTTCCAAAAAGAAAAATTGTAATACCAGTGTAAACATAAAGTTACTATAGGTGCACAAGATAAATGGGACATTCTGTATAAATCAGCTTTCTTCATTTTGAAATATTTAAAGTTTTTATAATTGTTTGTTTATACAAATAAGTCCCGGAAAGTCAATAACTTTTACTTTTTCTTTCAAATATGAATTTTATTCTGAATTTTAACTTTGTTGTAACTTGAGTGTTATATTCAAACTCTCCCAGGTAACAACTGCAGCTTTCAGGAGCAAACAGTTTCTCTTTCTTGTTTCCTGCAAGTGTTCACAAAATTGAATGTGTAATACATAGAATTACACTTCAGTGACATACATTCCTGTGGTAGAATTTTTTTGAAACCCTCTTTCATAGGTATTCCTGCAAACACTGAACTCATATTAAGACTGTAGTCTCTGTCTGTGCCAAAACTCTAAGGAATTTTATAGTATCAACAAAGTGTTTTGAATCCTATATGTGAAGGAATACATCCTACCAATTGTTTCAACTGCTTTACTAAAGCATCTTTTAAGACCTCAAGTCATTGATGGAATAGTATTTACACTATTACATTCCTTTTGTCCACTAGTAGAATTGTTAGATCTGCTGTAGTGAATACGACTTGGGCACCACAGTTAGTTGGGTGCTAGATTTCTGAGCTTAAGGTTGTGAGTTCAGTCTCAGCCCAGGGTGACAACATTTAATTATGCTTAAATGTGACAATCTCATATAAAACTTTTACCGGTAATAAATAATATACAGATACCTGGTCTCCTCTTTGCAGATGACTTAGTAGTGGCATCCATTACAGTAAATGGACTAAAATTATCCTTACAAGAAATAGATAAATACTGTATAGAATGGGGACTAAATGTAAATGAAAAGAAAACACAAACCGTAGTGTTTAAAAAAGGAGGGAAATTCGGTAAACAAGAGAGATGGAGTAAAGGGAGAAATGAATATAAAGTGGTGCGAGACCGTACCTACTTAGGGATAAATATAGATGCAGGAGGTAAATGGAAGGAACAAAAAACATTGGGAGAGAGAGAAATATATAGACAACACAAATAAAGGAGGAGGAGGTATAGCATGGTTAAGGGCAGGAGTAAGGAGGCTATGCACAAGGTGAATGTCCATTATGCAGGGGAAGGGAAGATATACAACATATTATATTTGAATGCAAAGAAACAGAGATTTGGAGAAAAGAAAGTTTATGGTATGGAATGAATAGGAATAAAGATATACATACAATTTTAGATAAAAACTGTAAAAATATGGGTAAATACTTAGTAAAAGTAAAAAATAAATGGATATGGATGGTTAAAAGAGGAAAAATAATGTAGACAAATAAATATAGGAACTACTAAACGTACTAACATGTAATTGTAATTCACATGACTGCTCATCTTAGTGGCCAGGGCCAAATAGAGAAGGCAGTCTAAACATGTAATAACTTAGTGCTCAATAAACTATTACTAATTACTAATCTCATATAAATGAACTACTTGGGGAACATTTTGACATGCCAGTATGCTGATAGGACCTTGGAAGTTACTAGCATTATTAAATGAACATATTAGTACTAGTAGTCTGTCCTGAGTTTTGATGCCTTTGTTTCATCTTTACTAATGTTGGAATATGGTGCTTAACAGTGCATTGAATGTAATAGATGTCACATATTTACTGAATCGACTTCATGCTGGTTATTGGTGTATTGACTCATGATTTAAAGTGACACCTAAAACTTCATTATTAAAAGCATGTATCAATGAATAAGAAAACGTAAATTTTAAAATAATAATGTCTTCTTTTAAAACAAGAAAGGGATATAAAAAATAAATAAATTCAAATTAACATTGCAGTAAACAATTTAATGAACATATAATAGAAATAGAACATAATAGAAGTAGACTAGGGGATGAATTTGGGTTATTTTGATAATACATAGGAACATTAACCTTTTACTTTAAATACATACATAAGGATAAAATGATTGAGTTGAAAAAACCA
Source organism: Deroplatys truncata (assembly GCA_030765065.1). Classification (NCBI taxonomy): domain Eukaryota; kingdom Metazoa; phylum Arthropoda; class Insecta; order Mantodea; family Mantidae; genus Deroplatys; species Deroplatys truncata. The sequence continues at coordinate 1,497,104 of JAUKNL010000022.1, read as the reverse complement.
TTTTAAGTATAGTGGTGTTTCTAATTCAAACAGAAACTAAAGACTGGGACAACTTATTTTTAAATCAGTCCAGTACATCCGAACTGTTATAACGAAAATGTTCCTGCTTCACTTTATAAGTAACTCAACCCTTATCTTCAGAATCAAAATTTTCACTTCATTGTCACTGAAAATAAGATCCACCACATCTTTTGCTCTGCGAGACCTTCCTTAAACGTAATTAACTTATATTGTTGGAATGGAATCAGATTATTCAAACAACAGGAAAGTGGCTTCATTGTTGATAGTGCCTCTGTTTACAATTTCTAATAATTATTTTAATCATGAAAGTGGTTGAATTTATTGAGAACAGAGCTTCATGTTGTTTAACTTCCACATATGCTGCAAATCTAGTGACTTTTTACCTTAAAATGTCTTGATCTAATACAGAGCAGCTGAAGTGCATCTCATGAGGTGAGTTCATCATGTTTCAAAACTACCATACACCATGAAAATCCAGAATAAGATAAACTTGAATTTCTCATTGCACTTCACTCTTATTTTGTTACTTGGGAAGTATGTTTTCTTCATAGGTTTCTCATGAGCAGAAGGGGGCAAATAGAGAGCAATACCTCTCTTAAAGATCTTGTTTCCTCCACCCAAGTTAGCTTGAATTTTGTTTATCCTATATTTATTATGGTGTCTATGTTGTAATTATCAAATACGAGGTGTCTCGAAAAAACACAGCCAATGCTTAGTATGTTGTGTGGGTTGGCAAACTAAGCATTTTTCATGCAGGAACCCATTTCCAGAAAAGCACTGTTTGGGAGCTGTAGAGTGTTGAAGTTTGAGAATGCAGGATTGTCACAATTGGTTCAGATTCTTTTTGGTCTCCTAGTAGCTATGCAACCCATTAGTCAATGTGGATGAACTATGTGAGCCTAATAACATTCCTGTGCATGAGCAGTATGGTAGCATCATTACACCCGACATGCTGCTTGCAATGTTAGAGCGCTGCAAGATTGTATGCAGAAAGGTTTCCAAACAGAAATACTCCACATCATTTTATGTTCGTAGCCATTGAGAAATGACTTAAGAGAATCTGGAGTGCTTCAAGTAGATATTTCCTCCTGGAAGTGTGTCCATTGTACAGTGAAGTAGTAGTACTTTGTGCTTGTTACATGTGACTACTGCATCAATTCTTCTGAATATTTGTCCTGTGTTAGGTGCCAAAATGTGACGCGGGTCATCTACGCTCAGCTCAAACACCACTTTTTAGGAGGTGGTGTTGACAATGTTCAAAGAGGATCCATCCATTAGCACTCAAGCAAGTGGCATGGGCAGTGCACATATATGACATGTTAGCCATGACCAGCAGCTCCATCCATATCATGTTTAGAAAGTCCAGGTATTACAGGAGGAGAACTACCCATTACAACTACAGTTTATACTGTGCTAATTGCAGCAATGCATATTCCAGCCACAATTCCCGAGCTTGGTGCAATTTCCTGACAAATGCATATCACTAAAGATAGCATTTTAAGCTTGCACAACATGCATGCTTGGGCAGAAGAAAATGTGTGTGCACAAATTACTTAAAGTCATCAACACAGGTTCAGCATTAACGTATGGGTTGCAGTAATTGGTGATAATATCATTGGGTCATATCTATTGCCAAACAGTCCGACAGGACTGACCTACCACATATTTACAACAGATATTTTATGTACCTTATTGGATGTAGTGCAACTACAGGTTTGGCAGGTAATGTGGCTCCAGCACACTTTGATGTAAATATGTGGAACCACCTGAACGTCAATGTTCAAATTGATGGATTGGAAAATGGGACCAGTTCAATGCCACCATGGTCACCAGATCTTACACTCTTTGACTATTTTCTGTAGGGTGCAATGAAGATTATGGTATACAATACTACTGTAACGTCAGAGAAAACCTCATTGTACAAATCCACGGAGCAATAGAAACTCTTACCATGCAACCACACCTATTGGCTCATGTGCATCAGGCTCAGCACTACAGAAGAGGGTTCTGCAATCAAGTAGGAGATAGTTTGAAACCCTTTTGTAATGTACTGCTCTTGTTGGTGTTATTCACGAAATATGGAACAGATACCCATCACCATACCCAAATCATTCTTGAAAAATGATCAGCTGGCTGTCCAACACAATGTACTAAGCGTAGTTGATGTTATTTTGAGACAACTTATACATATAGTCTTTTTTTGCTTATAATTCCTTTTAGAGTTTAGGGCCCCCTACAACAACTTAAGTTTACAGAAATTAATAAAATGACAGTGATTATGATGCTCAAATGAGTGCAGATGTAGAAAGCTCTAGTTAACCTTGCCTTATAGGTATAACAGAAAACCCTGAGAAAGAATCTTGGACAAGAAACCTATTTGAACTTGGGCTTTGTGGATATATGCTCCTTTATCTGTCCATTGAATCACACATTATTATCAACGTTTGCAGGAAATATCCAACTGGCAATGGTTGAAGCAATGGGATTTTACTTTACAAAACCTAGTAAATAAACAAACTTAAAAATTATTTTCTTATAGGGAGGTTAATGGTTGGATATACAGTGACAACATTATGAGCCATAGTTCTATTAGAAAGCTTCTGACCAATCAGAATTAATTCTGTTATTGAGTTCATGCAATACAGTTGCTTTGTGTTTGTATTGTCTGCATTTTCTTTCAAAACATAAATATTTATAACTCATCTGAATCATAAAAAATGAAGATGGATACATTTTCATAAGGCAGGTAAGCAATAAATTATTATAATATGGGGATACAATACATCGTTTTTAAACAGTATGTTCTGGTTAATTTAGGTAGGGAAGCATCTATCTCTTTCTCTACGGCAATTGGCTTAGCATGTTCGCCGAAAATGTTCTCAGACACTAGTTGTTGGGTTAGCTAAAGCAGAAAAACTTGAGTTTCTGTGATTGTAATTTTGAAAGTAACATATAAACATGGATAGATTCGTATTTGGCATGTCATCAGATCCAGGCATAGGTAAAAGTAATCATATACACTTCCAACAGGTTAGTGAACCAAAATCAGGTAATGACAACAGTAGTAGTAATAATGTTGTGATGAAATCAACTAACATATCAATGACATCTTTTTAGCATAAATAATCATATTTATAAATATAGCTCTTTTCTTATGTTTTATTTGCAGCAGCTTCATATTGAGTTTGATCCATTTCAGCTTTGCTCTTATCTGGCAAGTAAGCATTCAAGTATTTATGCAATGCCTTTTCATATGATAACTTTAATTGCTTTACATAAAATTTTAGTGTTTATTTTATATAAATGTTTGCTTATGCATCCTGTAGCAACATATGTGTTGCTAGGCCAATTTGGCAACACTGGTACTGAAGGGTAGTCTTCAGTATGCATTATCGATGCTTTGACCAAGAGCCAAGTATATAAGGGGCACTGGTGGAGCAAATAAGCCGTCACTTGGACAAAGTCTACTTGAGATGCTGCACATCCATCCCAATGAAGCAAGCACGAGGCTTATATAAGGAACACCACCACCACCACCACCACCACCACCACCACCACCACCACCACCACCACCACCACCACCACCACCACCACCACCACAGCCCAGTGTGCAATGAGGAGTGCATTTCAACTTGAAATGGAGGACTGTTAAATTGATTTGGTTAGAGTGTTCCTTTCATTATCATTATGTTTATTACACTTTCCAAGAGCTTTATAATTCACATTTGGGGTAAATGTTTCACCAGGAATTCTAAATTGAAAAGCTTAAGAGAAAATATTTATTCAAAGACTCAAGTATATTGATTTAGTAGTATGCTCCTAATGCAAGCCCATGATTGTTAAAAGAAAATGTGCACTGTTTTATATTAAAAGTTAAAAGCTTTTGAGTAAATTTGAAGCCTTAAATAGGAAAGCATTGATGTAATAAGTTGCAAATGTATTTATTTTACCATAGTGCTATACAAAAATCTTAGTTTTTCATACATTACTTTGAGTTGCTATTTTATTCTTTGGTCCACCATGCATTTTAACACCATGGTTATTTATGCATGGTGGCCCATAACAGATTCATATTGCTTTATTTTTCTAAGCCATTTTTATCTTACTCTCCCCATATATTCTCCTGTCCTTTTTCTACCCCCCCTCCTTTTATATTTTCATTATCCTAACTTTTAATACTTCTTTATTAACATTCTCCCATTTAGGTAAAAACTGATCTCTCCACAACTTAGTTTCTTTACATTCAATTATATAATGTAAGTCATTATCTACCTCTCCACAAAGAGGACCTCTATCCAAATTCGCTCCCTTCCTATCTCCCCTTAGCCTATATTCACTTAATCTAGACCAGGCCCACCCTTCTCTCGCTAACCTATTACCTACATTCACATACTCCTCCCTTCCTCAGTCCTCCTTTAATTGTCTATATAGTTCCAAACTTTTCTTTCCTTCCAGACTCGGAAATAATTCTTGTTTCTCTATGTCTTCCACTCTGTTCCTCACTTCTTTCCAGAAACCTTTAACTAACCCCTCTCTCTCATCCCATAAGTTACCCATTCCTATTTCCTGTAGGATTCTCCTATTTCCTTGAGTCCAGTTCATCCCAGCATGGGATTTTTCTTGCATTATTAAACATTGCCTCAAGGAATTATGCTCGTCCAATGATTTCAATCTATGCCAATATTTAAGTATCCGTTCTACTATCATGCCCTTGCTACCTACTCTTCCCAACTCCAACATTGCTGCTCCATTTGGTGATGAAATAGATAAGCCCAATATACGTTTACAGAACGATCTATATACTTTATCAATCATCTCCCATCCTTTGTCAATTCCCCAAATCCTTGATCCATAGACCATTTTTGCTTCAACTACAGCTTTGTAAACCCTTTCCAACCATTTAATTTGATATCTGGTATTTTCTTTAAGCACATTCTTATGGCAGTCATTGCTAATCTTTCCTTAGCTAAGATACTTATCTTGTGATCATTCTATCTCCCATTGTTTATTCTCATTCCTAAATAATCAAACTTGTTTACTATTTGCAGCTCTTCCCCTTTCACATACCACTTTTCCTCCTTCAATTTATAGCCCTTTTTAAATACCATTATCTTTGACTTTTTAAAATTTATTCTTAAACCCCATTTCTTATAAAATGAATATATGATATGGAGCACTGCTAGACCTCCTACTGAAATAGAACCTACCACGAAATCATCTGCAAAAAGTAATCCTGAAATTTCTCTATTATTTACTGTGGCTATGTGATATAGCTTGTAGTGATTTGCTAGTTGAAGTTGAAAGATAAAGCATTATTGAGTAAAACAAAATTGCTTTATTCTGTGTTTGGAATTTCAAAATTGCAGGTATTCGTTTGTAGTAAAAGCAAATTTATATCATTTATATTAATCTTGTTAATAAACTGCAGTTTATCATCACACCATGCAATGGTAGCATTGTATATTTCATGATACATGAGCTTAAAACTTTGCCTAGTTTTCAATTTAAATTATTTTCAAATGCTTCAAAGTCTCATTTAGTTGAAAGGAACCTTCTTCGTAAATTGTGTTATGAGTATGGATTTGCCCTTTCAGCCCAAACTCTTGTAAAAAGCTGAACTGGAACACGAGTTGAACTTATGAGCTGTCCCATTCGGTTACCTGTCTTTCATAAATTACTGCACAGGACACTCAAAGACAATGAGGTCACAACTCTGCATATGAGCTTGAAGTATTCTGAGGAATTCAAAACTTAGCTAGTTGTTAATTCCTTTTCTCACTTCTTCATTGGCCTTAATGTAAGTGAATTATTCTTCAGTCAAGTGAAGAGTTTAAATGGCAGATTGTAATATATTGGGTTGCTCAGAATGGAGGAGGAGTACCTTTAAATTTTAAAGAGAAGTTTTCAAAATTAGATCATGCATTGCAAGCATTGCAAAATCAAATAACTCTAAGCACTTAACAGCAAACAATAAATAGTAATTCCCAAAGTAAGTCAGTAGCCTATGATACGCTAAATGTGTCAACAGCAGGGTTGGGCCTTTATACATTAAAATGTTAGCTACATTATAGTAAAATATGTGTAAACAATGCATAATTATGTAATTAATGTAAAATATGTAAAATCCTACAACAACTTTTAGCGTTTGTAAGTTCATATTTTACGTTCAAGAACTGGAGCCTATTAATGTATAGGTAGAATTCTAGTTACTGCTTGCATGTGGTGGTGTTCTTGGAATACTGCATCAGTTAACAACATATATAATACATAGTTCATGAACTGTGATGTAAGAGGTGACCTTGGGTGCATCATGCTGTAAACAGAAAGTGAATCACAAGGTCAGTCATAGTCATATTGTACTGACTGAGATGCTGATCCAAGCATTTCCTCCTTTTCAGAAACAGGAAAGAGTAACCCAAACTATTTTCGAAATAATCCAGAAACTTCTTAATAAGTTTTTTTTTTTTTTTTTACCTAGAAGATTACACAATCAAGTGTCAGGGAAGAGAACCATCCAGAACTTACTTTCTGGGAACTGAGAAGTATAAACACAAACTGCCTTAAGTGAACAAACTCACTGACTTAGCAGAGCTTAACAAGTATCAATATAATGTTTTTCTTTGGTGACAAAATTTGTAATTATGAATTGAGGTGTTCATGTTCATGGAGAACCTTAATTTGTTCACATGAAAGTTTAAAATAAAAACTGTGTTAAATGTTGCATCTGTGAATTGATGCTTAAAAGCACAGCAAAAGGATGCCTTAAAGCTCAAAGAGGAATCTGCAGTAGGAGAAGCAACCAAGAGCCAATACTTTTAGCATGTTCCGTTCTACATCAGAGATGTCAATCAAGAATACTTTGGAGGTGGATGAACCATTGAAACAGGTGGACCAAGAAACCAGGACTTTCAATTCAACGCCCTGTGCTGACTTGGATTCCATTGCCAGCCATCCTTCAAAACAACCCTTCAGCTCTTCATCTGGATGTACAAAAAGCAGTTACATTTACAAGATGAGTTGCTTCAGAAAGAAAGGAAATATAGACTGTGATGATGTACCCTACCTGTGGTACTTTTAATGTCGTTGCCAATATCTGCTGATGAGCCTGCAGCCGGCTGCTACAGTGGTAAACTAAGAGATCTCTTTCTCTGGATATGGTAGGTGGGTGTGAGGATAGACAGCACCAGTTAAGCTGACTAATGAATTTAATGTAGCCTAACACATTTATTTGAAGCGAGTTGCCAACGGTTTGAGGATGAAGAATTAAGCTGATTCTGAATCAGCATGAGAAACTGTAATGATTGAATGATTATATCTGTTAGCTTCTGAAGTATTAAATTTTCGGCTTAAAATAACTGTTTCTGTAATAACAATGAGAAGTGTAAGTAGCTGTGAATCGTTGAAATGATATGCAGTGATTCCTCTTTCAGCTACCGCTAAATATATGAGAACCATGCACAGCCTTAGGTGCTACTGACCACTGATAATCACAGTGAAGCACTTTTGCGGCATGTAGATGACTCTAAGCTAGGAAAAGACTGTAAATGAAAGATGCTAATTTTAGAAATACATACTCTTTTATTAACTTAAGTCCCGCCTACTGTACGACTACCCCACCAACATTATACGTTGCCAAATCTTAAGCTTCTATTTGCATCTGAAACACAACTTTAATGCTTTGACTTGCTAAATTCTAAGAATTCTTTTCCTTTCTAATTTTCAGAACTGGTATATGTGCGTTTTCATGCAACTCTCTGATCTCTTAATGTACTGAGTTACAATTACCTGAACCTTTAGCTAATGGGTTTCCTTTTGACTGAGTTGACCTGAACACCTGATTGCATTAGCTACTATGACTTCCTTATCCCCTTTTGAGAATTGTAACTATTTCTTCTTCCATTATGCATTGATCTTAATGCATGGAAATTATTTATCTATCTCCCTATCATGTCTTTATAAATTATTAATCATACAGGTCAATAATTCTGGTATCAAATGACCCATTACATTTGTTTATTATTGTCAGTAATAAAAGAATGTATATATTTAACCGAACTGGCTCCATTCTTTAAATTTATCTGATTCTCTGTGTCTGCAACGCTCAATTTTCATACAATGTTTTACAAATTCCTTTTCCTCTACAACTTTTGGTTACATGCAAGTATTTCATGAACAATTAATAAACCCTTATATTCATAAACACAGAACTCCTTATACTAGATTTACTATGCTTTTTTTTTTGTTTGTTTGTTCATTGTTAGTTTCTCTTCCGAATTTATATAAACTTCCAAGAGTCTTACGTTGATATTGTAATGAAAAGAAGCTAGAAACAGTGATGTGTATTGAATTTATTTACAACCGTTTCCCGAAACATGTTAAGTGAGTAAACTTAAGTGATGTTAGTGTAACAATTCCGACTCACCTTTAAATAAATTCCAAGAGTCTGTTTTCTGTGTGTTTGGTCTTCAGTTTGTCTTTGATTCAGTATTTTGGTTGAAGCACTGGTTCTAATTTTACTAAGTTCACTGCACTTCACTTTCACTGTTTCCTACTTGAGACTAATGTTTTACAATTTTGAACTTACGCTATATTTACAATTTTCAGAACCTTGTCCTCCACATCATGCATATTAACCATAACTATTCCTAGGCAAAACTGCACCCACAATTTATCAACAGTGAGAAGCACCTAACTGTGTCCTGTAAGGGTGAAGGAGTTGGTTATGCCATCTACCTATTGGTCTTCCGTTATTGGCATCTTATAATTCATAAGATGCTTTCCAAATTTACCAACAATTACTGCAGGGCCTTAGTATAATAGTTCCATTCTTCTATTTCTCCCATTTAGCAGACTTGAACAATTTGTTATGTTTAACTAGAACTAAATTACATTCCGGTTCTCACTTTTGCTTTCTTTCTTTTTGGACTTTCATTTTTGTGCCTTTTTCTTCATTCTTTCAAAAGCTATCCTAGCCCTATTTTCCTCACTTAACTGAACTTTATTTACATATAAATTCTTAAGTATTTCTTTAAATGTTGGCTCTGGTTCCTTTCCTAACATAAGTTTTATAGGTGCAAATCCTGTTGTGACATTTATAGTGTTTTTTAGATTTTCTCTATTAGAGGACAATAACCCAATCTTTGTGATTCTTGTGTGTAAGTATGCGGTAGTAGTTACCTATATCTCTCAGTTCACATTCTGTTGAGCTGCCAGACGGAAAATAGGATGAGCAATGATAAAGTTTATTCCATTATTTTTCAGAGTTTTATTAAAACTTTTACTTTGATGAACAGCGACATTGTCTGATAAGATGGCTTCTGTTTGACCATATTTAGACAAATAATCATTAATAGTCTTCCCTACATATATTTTACTTTCTCTCAAAATATATTTTCTAGATCTTCACTGTTTTCTGCATCATAGTACCTATTCTCTTTCTGATAACCGACTCTCTCAAGGGGATTTTTTTCCTACACAATTATCAATTGCTTCTATTTCATCCTCTTACACTGTTTCTTTCCCATTTTCAAAATCAAACCATTATACATTTACTTCTACTGGCTCCGTGGCTCCTATTTTAATATACTCCACAAAGAAAGCATTTCCCCTTATCTCTTCCTCTTTTTATCCCTTGTCACTTGTTCTGACATGCTATCTTTATTGAACGGTACTACAATGGTTTCCTTTACTGTGTCTAATTTCAAAAATCTATTTTCGAAACTGATAATGGCTTCCCATGGATATAAACAGTAGCATCCAATTATAATATTGGTTACTAACTTTGGTATCACAAGAAATAACATTCCAATAGCAATCCCATTACCTTCTACACTTAACATTACTTGTAATTTCACTCTATCTTTCCTCTTGCTAACTGCCAATGAACAAAATATTCAGCTTACAGGTAATGACATAACTTTCATACCACTATTTATCAGTTCCTCATAAAACTTTGTGAACAGACTGTCCTATTTGCACTTCTATCTACTATTGCATTATATTCTTTTGCATTGATTCCTGTCTCTAGGCAGGTCCACTGCTTTTTCAATTTGTTCATGCCTATTTCAAATTTCTCTGCTTTTTTGAATCATCATTGTTTGCCTCTGGAAACCCCTGTGTACTTAACACAGATATTCTTCCCAGCCCTTACTGAAGGTGCACTTTACTTGGACCAGCGTTTCCTTGTATCCTACCTATTGCACCTGTTCCTGCTATATATCTGTTTACATTTCTATTTTCACCTGTCTGATTTTCGCGATTTCCTCCCTTTTACCTTTTAATTTCTACTGCTTCCACTCTATCTCTTTGTGTCGGTGAATTTCTCTCACTTCTGTTTCTCTCCCCTTTTCTAGGCAATCTGGGTCTAAACTATAGTTGTTTTTGGGCCTCCAATACTCATTAATTGAATTATGCGTACTTCTGAATTGTTGATTTCTCCCTCTAGGTGTTGATAACCTTCCCATATTCAGATAACTCGCATGAACATGCCCACTCTGTTGTCTGAGTTTCTATTTTGATTATTCCTGTCAAACTGATTCCTATGTCTATTTTCCCAGTTCTGATCTAGGAACTGGACCTCTATACCTATTCCTAATGTCATGGCTTCTATTTCAAGGAAATTGTGTCCCTTGCCCAAAGAAATGTGAACCTTCTTTTTCATTTCTTTCCAGAGTTCTGTCATTTTCTATTTCTACCTTCTGAAATTAAATTAAATTTTATTTACGGATGCTCTTTAACTACTATGGTCCTTAGCATCCCATTCTATATTCGGCGTGAAAGACTGGAAATTTTGCACAGAGGCCTCTTTTATCAGGCTTGAGGTGCTTTTAGTGCCATAAATCTACGACACGGGACCACTAGCTTTATTTCCCTTCCGAAGGAAGCCATGCAAAGGATTTTTATGTCCGAAAAAAATCCATTGCCCTCTGCCGGGGTTGAACCTGTGACTTTAGGAACCAGAGGCTAGTGTGGTACCCCTAGACCATGGAGGACGACTTCTACCTTCTGTTTATTACTTTCAAGTGCTAACAATAAATCGGTAATTTCAGAAATGCTATTTGGTTTTGTGATGACTAAATAGTACTGAATGGTCTTAGGAAAATATGTTGTAGAATATTTATTAGATCTTTATCACTCATTGATGGATCTAACATTCTGGATTTCTTAGTTACTTTCATAAAATAATTAACCATCGAATGCTCATTTCTCTGGTTATATTTTCCATTACTTAGCTCTAGTCTAATGCTTGCTTGCTTGCCTATTGGCTTCCCACTTATAAACATGTTTCTAAAGGCCTTGAAGTCATTGCCGTTTCCTATGGTTATGTCCAGCCAAGTTGCTGCATTTCCTTTAAAACATTTTCTAATAATTGTCAACTTATTCTCCTCTGGTATACATTTTGCAGTGAAATACTCTTGCAACTCTTGAATAAAGGATTTCAGATTGTTAGAGTCCTCGTTCTCAAAAGTTGGTGGTTAAATTTCATTCAGAATATGGTTAAACCAGTATATGTTGTGGCTCTGGCCTCCATTTCTATGTCCAGTAACATGTCTAGGTTCTCTATTTGAAGTGCTTGCACCCATACTCGGCAACGAGATGTCTGCAGATGTATAGTGCATTGCTATGTCTCATGCTGTTGGTTCACTTATATTACTACAACTAGAACTCTGTACATTCACACCTATTCTTAAATTCACCAATACACCTGTAATTTCTGTCATTTCTCCTGCTAACACTTTAACCTGATCTGTGATTTCTTCTAAGTTTCTAGCTTGTCTCCTACCTTCTCTTTCCATTTTTTCTTGCCCATTTCTACTTTCTTCTAATTCTTTTCTAGCTACTTTCCTAGCCTTGTTTTATTTCTTTGTTTGCCATTTGCGTTTCGGATTCTAATTTCTTTGCTATTTCCTTAATTTTCTGCTTTCTGTTTCTAATTTTTCACTATCCTGTTTGCAAATTTTCTTTTTAGATTTTTCTATTTGGTGGCTAATTTCTTTCCTAGCATTTTCAATTTTTCCCTAACCTGTTCTCTATTTTCTTTGATTTCTGTAACTTCTTTCCTAGCACCTGTTGCCCTTCTCAATCTCCTGTTGTCCATTTTCTAGCTCCTGTTGCCCCTTTTGTATTTTATTTCCTAGCTCTTGCATTCTTTTCCAACTTTCCTTCCCCAGACTTTTTAACATCTCCATCACTGCCCTTAAATCACTTCCCCCATTCCTGAATTATCCAATGTTTCTGCCTGACTTCTATTGTTTCCTGTTCCCTTTCTATATTATTCTGCACATTTTCTCCCATTTCTGCTACTCTGTTCTCTACAACTTCCTGCCTACTACTACTTTTTTCTCCTTCCTGAACTTCCATTATTTCTGCTGAATTCTTTTCACCTAACATTTTTCCACTTCTTAACCACATATACGTGAATCAACACTGAAATAAATGAATTTACTCTCAGTACCTGATTTGCTGATGCACTCACTATTATCTAATGATGCTGGTGTATACTTTCTACTTTTTTATTTCTTGCTCATCGTATGCCTGTGTATCCTGAGCTATCATTTTTCTGGATTGTTTTCCTTCCTTCTCGTGCTGTCGGTCACTTGGTTTGATTCGCAGTGTGGCTTCCTTAGCTTCTTATGATCCTCCCCAGTTTGATGCTCTGCAGTAGCATCATGTTTGACAATGTACCCTACCTGAGGCACTTTTGACGCTGTTGTCAATATTTGCTGATGAGTCTGCTGCCAACTGCTACAGTGGGGAGCTATGAGATCTTTCTCTCAGGGTATGTATGGTTGGGTGTGAGGATAGACAACACCAGTTAAGTTGACTAATACATTTAATGGAGGCTAATGCATGATTTGTTTGAAGCGAGTTGCCGATGATTTGAGGATGAAGAATTAAATTTATTCTGAATCTTAGCATGACAAACTGTAATGACTGAATGATTATATCTATTAACGTTTGAAGTATCAAATTTATGGCTTAAAATAACTGCTTCCACAATAGCAATGCAAAGCGTAAGTTGCTGTGAATCGTTGAAATGCTATACAACGATTCCCCTTTTAGCTGCTGTTAAGTATATGAGAACCATGCACAATCTTTAGGTGCTACAGATTGCTGATAATCACAGCAAAACACTTCTGTGACAGGTAGATGACTCTAAGACAGGAAAAGACTGTAAGCAAAAGATGCTAATTTTAGAAATACATGCTCTTTTATTAACTTAAGTCCTGTCTACTTTACGACTACCCCACCAAAGATCCTACATTATACATTGCCAAATCTGAAGCTTCTATTCGCATCTGAAACACAACTTTTACTCTTTAACTTACTGAATTCTAAGAACTCTTTCCCTTTCTAGTTTTTAGAACTGGTATACATGCCTTTTCATACAACTGACTGACTTATTAACGTACTGAGTTCAAATTACATACCATGAGCTAATGGGTTTCTTGTTGACTGAGTTTGCAGGTAATTGCCTTAGCTGCTCTGAGTTCTAATTGCTTTGCCCGAACATGTAATTCGCTTGGTAATGACTTCCTTATCCACTTTGCAGAATCGTATTTATTTCTTCTTCTATTATGCATTGATTTTAATATATGGAAATTATTTATCTATCTCTCTATCATGTCTTTATAAATTATTAATTGTGCAGGTCAATAATTTCGGTATCTACTAGCACTTTCTAAACCTTTTTTGATTGCAAATTCCATGTAGTGTTGCAGAAAGCAAACATTTTAAGGACATACTACAGAAATTGTTTTCATCCTACAATCCACCTGGATGAAAACGTCTTTCGGACACACTGCTTGATGATGTTTATGAAGAATCTCAACAAACACAATATGTTGATCCTGACTCAGTTTTACTAATTGATGGATAGAAAACTGAATCCAATAATACAAAGAATGTTGCAGCAATGATATACAATGTTAAGGCAAGTACTGGAAAACTAAGAACTAATGTTGCTAGAGGCTTTCAAGCTGTCAGATGCATCAGAGACAACATTGAATAATGTGGTATAGTAAATGAAGCATCTAAAATAGCAAACAACACAGTATAACACAAAGATCTACTGTACTCAATCCAATAATGTGAGCAGCATGGTAAAAATGAGTAGGACTTGTAAATTATGGCATTCTGCTTGTAACTCTCACACTGCAAATCTACTGACTAAAAACTTGCTACCAACAAATGTATCATCAAAAGTAAATCAAATACTGAAAGCATTTAAAAATTCAGATCAGCAGCAACCTTTATGTAATGGTGGTTCTAGAGTTAGTATTGATGTGGACACCTTCAAATGCTCTCACCAAGATGCTTGTGTCTCACTGAAAAATAACATCACAGCAATGTATAAAGTGGCATCTAATGATGAATATAATAACATTTCAACATCAATAAAATTAACTCTTATATGAGGAAAATTTTCTTTTGCAGGTAAATTTAAACAATTGCACTCTTAGATCCTGTCAGCCAGTCATCAATGCTAGTTAGAAACGAGAAAGTGGTGTTGCCGATGCAGTAAATTTATGGATGGTCCTATGGTTACCTGTTGGTCTTACTGAAAAGCTACATATTGTGGAGAAGTGGAGTAAGTGGTGTCTAAGTACAAGGGTAATTTTTTAATTAAGAACTGTTTTGTTATAGCACGCGAAATATTTTATATATGATCAGAACTTTTATAGGAAATGAAAATATGAACATTATTTTATTTTTCTACATAGTCACCATTAATGTATAAACACTTGTGCAGACATGGCACCAGCTTTTGGATACCATCATCACTGAACTCTGTCACCAGTCCATCTTGCACACCTTTTTTGTATATAAGTTTGTCAATAACAATTGCATAAATTTCTGACCTTGAACCCCGAGGGGCTCACTTGTGTGAGTATGGGTTTGGCGCACCCGGGGTCCTGAGCCTCTCATCACCATCGTTATCCCTCCACCCTCGTCCAGTCGAGGTGGGTTTGTACTCATGACTGGGGGACACAAGGTAGGCTCTCGTGCGTTCTTTGCATTTTGTTACATGCCGCCCCTCGCCATCATTTCTTTCTCCTATAGTCTATTTCCGAACATTTCGCACCACGACCTTTCGCACATCTCTTTTCCTTCCTCGCCGGCCTACCTTGCGTGCGAAACGCCCACACACTTTTGGTTTATTTTCCAATTTTCTTTATTTTAATCCTCCGTGGACACAGCCTGACGGATACCTGCACACTGGGTGCGCAGCTGGGTGAGTGGGTAATGGCATCATCCCCACCACCCGGGGTCGTCATGTAGGGTGTGTGTTCGTATCCGCTGTGCAACATTGCATGAACTGCTGACTCCCCACGGGCATTGGGTCCCTCTGTCAATATTCTGGGAGGTGCGACCCTGGGGTGAGACCGGTATAGATAGGCCGCTCAGCCCGAGGTCGGAGACGGTTGCAATGGTGGAGGGTTTCTTTCGCTATGGAGTGTTCTTTCTCCATTACTAACAACAAGCGCCGAAAAGTATTTGTAACAGAAGTAGCACCACCGACATCTGGTTGTTACTTGGTCATTACACGAACAGAGAAGAACAAGGTTTTGAGAAGGTGAACCCTTTTATCAATCAGAAGGGCATCGACTCTATTGCTGGTTCGGTTCATTCCTGCACTCGACTTCGGAACGGTTCTTTGTTAGTTCAAAGCAAGTCCGAGCAGCAAAGTAAGACCTAATTGCGCGCAACGCTTCTCCACGGTTATCCCATCCGTGTTGAGAAGCACCGCACCTTGAATTCCTGTCGAGGTGTCGTTACCACCCATAGCCTCGATGGTATGTCGGACGATGAACTGGTCGAATATCTTTCCGACTAAAAGGTAATGGCAGCTCGAGTACAGGCTAAACGCGAGGGGGTGTTGGTACCCACTCGTACCCTGTTTCTCATGTTCGATGGCGTCGATATGCCCACGAGTATTTCCGCAGGGTACGAACGAATTGCGGTAAGGCCTTATATTCCCAGACCTCTGCGTTGTTTTAAATGTCAACGTTTTGGGCATACGCAATTCTCTTGTAAGAGTGCCGTTTCCACCTGTGCCTCATGTAGCCAGTCCTCACACGATAGTATCTGTTCATCAGCCCCCGTCTGCGTTAATGCAAAGGGTCTCATTCTGCGTCATGTGCCGACTGTCCGCGGTACTTGGACGGGAAGGCGTTCCAGGAGATCCGGGTAAACTCTCCTTCGCTGAAGCCCGGAGGCGTTACCATGCGCGCCAACCTTCGCTCCTGCGATCGGGTACATTCAGTTCTGTTGTTACCTTGCCAGTACCCCGGAAAGATGCCGAAACTCAGACCTGGACCATGACTGCCTTGACCGCAACTACCATCCTGCCATCCATCTCTGGCACAGTTATCAAGCCATCTAAAGCTGGTCCTAAGCTACTGAAGTCACAAGGCATTGAGAAGAAATCCAAGCAGAAACTTCGTAAGGAAGATTTTCTTAAAGATCCTCCGCGTGGGTGCGGTAAGAAAAGTTCACCTTCTCCTCGAAGGTCGCAGTCCCAGAATGCTCCTGGGACAAACCGCGCTCAGCGGCACCCTTCACCCATTGCCACCCAGAACCGATTCTCGGCGCTTGAATCGGTATCTGGCACTGAGCACGTGGGTCCTCCCTTCGAGGAGGCTATGGAGTCTGACCACCTCCATACCAAAAGCCCGAGCCCCAAGGTTAAGCAGGTTATTTTGAGCCTCCCTTCTAACTAGACAGTTTATCCCTTTTATTCATGGCTATCCTGACCTGGAATTTACGTTGTGTACGATCGCATAGGGCGGAACTGCAACTTTTATTGCGTTCCCATTCACCTATGGTCGTGTGTTTGCAGGAGACCAAGCTTCGCCCTCACGATCCTTCTGATCTCCGAGGGTATACTCCGGTTCGTTACGATCTTGCACCGGATGAGGGTTCTCCTGCTCATGGAAGTGTCATGCTATTAGTGCGTAACTCATTTTCAGACTATCACACTTACGCCCGCCTTGCAAGCTGTTGCCGTTAGGATTCAATTGCCCGGATTTTTCTTTTCTCTTTGCTCCATCCATTCACCTCCATCGTCTCCCCTCACTAAAGCGGACATTCGAGATCTCCTGTCCGCTCTCCCAGCACCATTTCTTCTGTTGGGGGATTTTAATGCCTTTCACCCCCTGTGGGGTTCGCCCAGGGCTTGTGTAAGGGGAACGCTTCTTTCCGACATTTTGGCTCAGTTCAACCTCTCCATCCTCAATACAGGTGAGCCTACGTTTCTTTCTGATTCTTCTGATACATTCTCTCACTTGGACCTTGCCGTTTGCTCCATCCAGCTTGCTTGTCGACTGCAGTGGAACGTCGTCGCTGACACCTACTCCAGCGATCAGTACCTCTGCATCGTTTCTCTTCTGTCTCACCACGTCCAGCATTCCAGAGCACCTACCTGGATATTCAGCAAAGCCGACTGGGGACTGTATTTCAGCCTCGTGTGTTTTGAGGACCAGCCCTTCACTGACGTTAACCAAATGATGCAGCACCTTACCTCTACGATTCTATCTGCCGCCGAACGCACAATTCCCCGTTCGTCCTCCCACCCTCGGTGTATTCCTGCTCCGTGGTGGACCGAGGAGTCGGGACGCCGTTCGTGCTCGTAGAACTGCGTTTAGGGTTTTTCGGCGACACCCTACACTTGATAATTTGGTTACTTTTAAACAATCGCGCGCCAGGGCTCGTCGCATTATTCAGGATAGCAAGAAGGCGTCCTGGACTCGTTTTGTCGAGTCTTAATCGCTTTGCGCCTTCCTCTGTTGTTTGGGATAAACTTCGTCGCTTCTCCGGTAAAGTGTCGCATTGTGCTGTGTCTGGCCTTCAGGTTTCCAATGCCACCATAGTGGATCCGGCTGCCATTGCTAACACTCTGGGTGCTGCCGGACCATTATTCCGCCGGCTTTCGCACTCTCAAAGACCGGCTGGATTCCGTGACCTATAGTTTTCGGTCTCCTAATCAGGAGTGTTATAATGACCTTTTCTCAATGAGGGAGCTGGAGCACGCCCTCCATTTCTCTAGGCACTCCGCTCCTGGGCCGAGCGGCATTCATGTCTTAATGTTACAGAACCTTTCAGCCGACAGTACACTCTTTCTCTTACAGGTCTATAACCTATTTGGCAAGACGGCGTTTTTCCTTCAATTTTGCGCGAAACCACCATCGTCCCTATACTTAAGCCTGGGAAGCATCGCAGGATCGCCAACTACCTTCCAGCTACCGCCCTATCTCCCTCGCCAGTTGTATTTGCAAGGTGATGGAGCGCATGATCAACGGGGATTGGCATGGTGGCTTGAGTCTGAGAATCTTCTGGCGAAAACTCAGTTGGGTTTCGTCGCCATCGCTCTACCGTCGACCATCTGGTATCTCTGTCGACGCATATTATTTTTCCTTCAATTTGGCGCGAAACCACCATCGTCCCTATACTTAAGCCTGGGAAGGATCGCCAAATACCTTCCAGCTACCACCCTATCTTCCTCGCCAGTTGTATTTGCAAGGTGATGGAGCGCATGATCAACGGGCGATTGGCATGGTGGCTTGAGTCTGAGAACCTTCTGGCGAAAGCTCAGTGCGGGTTTCGTCGCCATCGCTCTACCTTCGACCATCTGGTATGTCTGTCGACGCATATTATGAACGGATTCCTGAGAAAGTGTCAAACAGTGGCTGTGTTTTTTGACCTGGAGAAAGCTTATGACACTTGTTGGAGGAGCTGCATTTTACGTACACTCCACGCATGGAATATACGCGGACGTCTTCCCATATTTCTTCGAGAGTTTATGACGGATCGCGTCTTTCGTGTGGGCTCGGTTTTATCTAGTCGTTTTATTCAAGAGAACGGTGTACCGCAGGGCTCTGTACTCAGTGTCACACTTTTTGCGATTGCTATCAACCCCATTGTTGAGTGTATTCCCCCTGGCATTTCATCGTCCCTTTTCCATTTTTCCATGGTTTTGCCATTTATTGCAGTTCAAGGCGGACCTGTCTGCTCGAACGCCGTCTCCAGGGCTGTATCGACCGTCTCTACGCCTGGAGTAACGCCAACGGCTTTAATTTCTCCGCCGAGAAATCCGTCTGTGTTAATTTCTGGCGCCGGAAGGCTTTCCCTCTCCATCTTGGGTCGGATTGTCTTCCGTTTGCAGACGAGGTGAAATTTTTGGGGTTGATCTTTGATCGCAAGTTGAGTTGGAATTCGGACATTTCGTTTTTAAAAGCAAAGTGTGACCGTACTCTTAATATTTTAGGTGTTTTAAGTGGCACATCCTGGAGAGCTGATCGGACCATCCTTCTGCGTCTTTATCGCTCATTGGTCCGATCCAAGCTTGATTACTGGTGCATTGTCTACTCATCAGCGCGTCCATCTGTGTTACGTTGAATGCCGTTCACCATCGTGGCATAAGAGTCGCTACAGGGGCCTTTCCAACTAGCCCTGTACCCAGTCTGTACGCCGAAGCTGCAGAGCCTCCGCTGTCCTTCAGGCGTGAGATGCTTTTGTGCAGCTATGCATGTCGACTCTCAAGCTTGCCTGACCACCCGTCCTTCGAGTTATTTTTCGAGGATACGTTTGATCGACAATATTTAGTTAGCTCCTTTGCTTTGCTCCCTCCAGGGGTTCGATTTTGCCAGCTTCTTAGGCATTTGGACGTTACGCTAGCGCCGACACTTCCTAGGGGGGAAACGCGGTTTCCTCCTGGGTTGCGCGCTGAGGCCCACTTTCACCTTGGGTTAACGTCGATGCCGAAGAATGTGACCCCTTCTTCAGTCCTTAGATCCGCCTTTTTAGAACTTAAGGCGCACTTCGGAGACTTTCATTTTCTCTATACTGATGGGTCTAAGACTGATGTTGGAGTAGCATGTGCCTTTATCGATGGCTAAAGTAGTTTTACCTTTCGTTTACCGGGGCAATGTTTGATTTTTACCGCTGAACTTTTTAGTGTTTACCAATCTCTTTTATACCTCCTTACAGCACTGTGTTGTTTGTTCAGACTCTGAGTGCTCTTCAAATTATTCGCGTGCTGTACACTTACCACCTGCTCGTACAGCACATTCATGACCTGCTCCACTCGCTTGGTGCCTCTGGCATAAACGTCTCCTTCATGTGGATTCCAGGTCATGTGGGCATCTCGGGAAACGATTCTGCCAACGCTGCTGCCAAATCGGTAATTTTATCACCCAGATTTTTATGTCTGCTGTTCCCTCCTCAGATTTGTGTGTTATTTTTCATTACCGCATCCTATCGCTTTGACACGATGAGTAGACGGCCCTCCGGGGGAACAAGTTGCGGGAGGTTAAACCTCTCCCGGTTGTCTGGACCACCTCTTCTCGTTCCTGTCGTCGGGAAGAGGTCATTTTAACCCGACTTTGTATCGGACATTGCCTTTTTAGTCATAGACACTTGCTTAGTGGTGAGCCCGCACCACTCTGTGAGCATTGTGCGGCACCCTTAATGGTGCATCACATTTTAACAGTGTGTCAGGTTTTAGCTCAATTGCGCGTTCGTGTGTGTCTGCCTATTGGTATAGCCAACGTTTTGGCAGACGACATGCATACTGTAGAACATCTTTTACATTTAATCAGTGCCAGTGGTTTTAGTTGATGCATTTAATGCGCTGAGTGTCTTTTAGTTTTGTGATTTTATATTGTCCGTTTTAATGGGGGGCTCTTCTCCCCTGGGAACATATGGCGGTCTAGTCCCTTGATTTCTACAGTTCCTGACACATAGTTTCATCTTTTATTGTTTGATTTACCATGTTTTTAGTGTGGTGGTTCTTTAGACTTTGATATGTTGTTTTTTGTTGTTTTAGATTAAGCGGGTTTGTGTCCCGTATTTTAGTTTTTGGATTTTAAATTTTATACATTGTAAGGGCGCTGATGACCTTTGATGTTTAACGTCCTTAACCCCCATCTCATCATCATCATCACTGACCTTGAAACTTGAGGGAAATGTTGATGTAGCTCATCAGTAGTGAAGTGCCTGTTTTCACGTTTCTTCTCACCAACTTTGTGTCAACTCTTCACTGATGATAGTAGGCAGTCCAGGTCGATCCTCATCATGAATGTTTGTCCTTCCTTCATTGAACAGTCTACACTACTTATGCACATTTCCATCATTCATCACACCTTCCCCATACACTGCAATTGTTAATGACAAGTTTCAATACAAAAAAATGTGTGCAAGAAGGACTGGCAGGACAGTTCTGTGATGATGATATGCAAAAGCTGGTGCCATGACTGAACAAGTGCTTAGGCATTAATGGTGACTATGTAGAAAAATAAAATAATGTTCATATTTTCATTTCCTATAAAAGTTATGTTCATAAATAAGATTTTATGTGCTATAACAAAATGCTTCATACTTTAAAAACGGCCCTCATATATACAGCTTGGCATTGTACTTCACCCACAATACCAGCGACAGAATCTCAGTGAAGAATATCATGGCCAAATGAAGGATTTATATTGGAAATATTGGATGCAGAAGGTCTTGTCACCTTTCAACAAAGAAAAAAGCAGGAATGTTTGGTGAACTTTTGGGCAAGGGTGTTACGTCCCCAAAAACTGGTTCTTTGCTAAGGTGCACCAATCAGAGCTATCAGATGTGGCTAATAAATTACTGAACATTCCAACTTTGTCGTCACAACTGGAGAGGGTATTTTCCAACTGACCTTTTGTCCATAATGCGAACAAAAATAGTCTTTCATTTGAACAATCAAAGAAGTTAGTATGTGTTTATTATTCATTTAAAATAAAAGAATAGGTGTGTGATGATTACTGACCAGATGATGTGAATGTGTGGTGGTCTGTTAATTTTTTAAATGTACAACCATAAAATGCTGGAGTTAAGGTGATGCTTATGTAAAAGAATCTGTTTTCAAACCCAATGGGGACCAAAGTTTTATGTAAACATTTCATGTTAAGAGAAATATTCTTTATTATTAGAAACAATTTAGAAAACAGCAATTATTTGCTATAAACAATAAAGTGAAGTGATTTTATTTTAAACCAATAAGTGATAAAGGCCTATTTGCAGTATAACACTATGAAGTAAATAATATTATTTCTACAATTCTGGAAGAGAAGGGCATGCCCACCGTTGGTTTATGTTTATATGCCATTTCCAGTTAGCTAAGACCATCTCCTATATCATATGTCTGACACAAGCTGGAATGCTAGCCCTCACTACATGGAAAATAATACTTGTTTTGACAGCTTCAGAAACTGTGTGGCCTGTGGTTGATTGATAGTGCACATATTACTGCACAAGAAAAGGGTGTACATGCCACTGCTCCCTCTCACAACAGCTGACAGCATGGTAAGTAAGTGTCTCATGTTTGTAATGAATCTCACATACAAATGAAACCGTAGTCAGTTGTTATGTACATCTTTAGACATTTTAATTTTGTCCTACTATGAGTAACAGTGACAATGGCAATCAGCAGCCTGGTATTCCTGGTTATTTTAGGAAGCAGCAAAAGCATGTGGAAAAATTTCCACATTAGTGCAAAAACATCATGGCATGCTGCAGCCCATGATGTAAGTCCTCCATGTATGTTTGGGTGTTTTCATCGCATTAGGTATGGACAAAATACAACACATATTTAATAATTTCTGAAACTTGGGGCATTATAACCTACTTAACACACATCTTTCTGAGCTTGTAAACAGTATTGATGTGAAAAGTGCCACATTAAGAACAGGCCAAGCAGAACACTACGTCGCCTCCAGTACACTGTGTTGTATGTCAATATGGTACATACTGTGTGCCCCAAGGCCTTTTACAGTATTCATAGCATATCGGAGAAGCATGTATGAAACAGACACGAAGTGTCACTGTCCAAGCAGACCAGTGCTGTAAAGGGCAACATGTATGTACAATTAGTGCTGAAAGGAAACATTCTGTTCATGATCACATAAATAGCTTGCCTAAAATGTCCAGCGACTGTAGTCATGCTAAAATTCCTCATACGTAATACCTTCATACAGTCTTAAACGTTAATATCTTCTATATGTTATACTCTGATTGGATGAAGGAACACCATAGAGACATAGAGCCAGTTAGCAGTAGGTTTTATAAGGTTTGTTTAACAGGGACTTTAATTTGGGTTTTGAACCACCGAAGGGTGACACTTGTGCCTATTGTGATCATGTGACGAATGAAATTGAGAATCTAAGTGAAGGAGCTGATGATGAGACAATAAGGTCATTACAAAGAGAAGTTAACTTGAAATGTGCTTCAGAAGCACATTCTATTTTAAAATTGTTCAGAGGTAATTGTCCCTTATGTAGCTGTGTTATGTTTCAATTTACAGCAAGTGTTGCCAACACTGAAGATAAGTGCAATATTTCAAAAGGAAGCTTTGGACCTATAATTTCTGCATTCATGATGTGTAACATGGAACAGCTGTCATGCATGTGTGGAACGAAAGTATAGCAAGACATGGTTTGATTGAAATTGCTAACTGCCTTGCACATTACTTAAGCAGCCACATTCCGTCTGATGTAACAAAAATTGGTCATGTTAGTGACAACTGCAGTGGCCAAAATAAGAATATGAACATGGTTCTGGCATGCCTTTGTAAAATTCATGAAGAATGATTTAATGACTTGAACAGTGTTTCATGGTGTCCGGTCACTCCTATTTACCGTGCGGCCGAGATTTCAGCCACATAGAAAAGAAAAGATGTGGAAGTGCATTCCAAAGGGCATTATATCACACTTATTTGGAGCAGCAGAACCACTAAGCCATTCACTGTGGTAAAAATAGGGAGGAATGCATTCCATGGCTATAGTGTCTTGTAGAACTCCATTTTGAAGAGAAAACAAAGGAGACTAAATTTAAGGATAGTAGAGTCTGGTCAGTACAAACAAGGCTATGCCATCAAGACCGCGGATTCACAGGTGTTCCATATCGAAGTGCAGCTGCAGAAAGGCAAGTCCAGGTCATACATATGATCATTCAGCCTTTGATCTCTTTAAGACAGCTCTGCCAGCAATGTATGCCACTACAATAAAGCTCAGTGATGAGAAAGTGAAGGATCTCAAAGCTTAACTCATTGAAGCCGGAATTATAAAGGCAATAATTGTCATAATAATCTGAGAAGGATAGTGATATAAAATAAGTAATATATTTAAAATCAGTGTATGTATAAAAAGGAGAAGCATTGTGAAAATTGTTGACTGTAAAAGCGACAGAAAAACCAGACAGGCACAGTTTTGTTAATTAGGGACCAGCCCCAGGTAGAAAGGGTAAATACCATTGAAGCAAGTTTTTCCTGGTAACTAGCCGAGTACAGCTGCACTAAGCTTCATGACGCTAAGGTTGAGGATAGCATTTTAGGGGAGAGAGGGGAAGTTTAGGCGTTGGTTTTCATTGTATTAGCGTGGATTAGATCAGTCTGTCCTGAGTGCCTGCTGAGGACGGGACGCCATTCTCGTCGAGTTGTGAACATTGGTGGCAAACATGCTAGAGGGGAGAACACTTAGCCGTAGTTAATAATTCTTCGGTCTTGGTAAAGACGAAGTAACTTCGTATGCATTTAATAGTGATCGGCAAACCGCAGTATTATTTTAAATAGTGAATAAAAGTGTTCCAAGACAGCGTTTGTGTGTTTCTCTGTACACACCCACGCATACCCTGAGGTTAAGATTTCATGCTGGAGCAGCCGTGGCAAAAGAAGAACCAACTGGGAGGAGACAAGCAGCAACCGTGAGGCAAAGGTAGTGCTTCAGTGTTGGAGGCGTGGTATGGCTGCATCATATTGCGCCTAAACGTGGGGAGAAAGAATTACCTGCATCATCATCCATGTGGCAACTCGCCACTAGATGTTTCTGGATAACATACTTGCAAAACAGACAAATGTAGTAATGATGGACTCCTAAGAACAAGATGATGGTGTACTGGACTGTTCTCTGTTTCCAGAGCCAGCAAGGCAATAAGGTGACAGATTTCAAAATCATTGTATTTATTTAATAACTAAAGACTTTTGCAAGTGTCAAAATCATAGTGAGAGTAGTATTATTAATTTCATATTATCACTTTGTTTGCTCATGTACTGTCTTAAATTACAACCCTAATGCTACCTTAATAATGTAGTCAATGATCAGTATGTAAATAAAAGTATTCATGTTTCCATTTACGGAGTATGATTATTTTAATGGGATGACTAACCAGCTTGTCCTTAGCTCATTTACGGACAAAAAAACTTCCACCATTGAGTTATGTAAATAAACATTTGGCAGGTTCACTCTTCTCTTCCAGAATATCTTATTTAATGTAATAATGTTCCATATTTTATGTGGTAAATGACTAATGATCAAAGAGTTGGGAAGCATTGCTGAATAGACTGTGTGTATATAAAAACCAATAAATGTTAGTTTTTTCTTTGTGTAGCAAACATTTTTCTACATTACGTGTAAAATGCATACAGGTAATTTACTTGCACAACTCCGGTCAGCAGTGAATGTGTTAAAATGGGGTAGTTACACAAATTGAAGTAGCTTTTCCCAAAGTTTGTTTGCTGAAGCTGTGGCAACCATTTATAGATGACACAAAGTTGATGAAAATGACTTTGCCATCTAAGATCTTGGATTTTGTACTTTTATTGGTTAGAACCAGTGCACAGGCAAGAGCATTTCAGACACCAAATTCAGTTACCTTGCAGATATTTCAATCTTATGTAACATTGACTTCGCAAGCTTAAGTTTTACGAGCTATAACAGAAGACACTAAGACTTTAACAGCTGGCATTAATATAATAAAATGTAGATTATGGGCTTGCATACCTTGGTCCAACACATAAAAAATTCACCCATTTTGCCCATGACTTTACTGGGCATCTTAAGGTAACAGAAGCTTATATTGGTTCTAGATTTCATGCGAACATATTTAGTTACCTCCAGTACAGTGCAATGAAATACTAACTTCTCTGTAGTTTCATCTGCAGGGGCTAATGGAAAGTTTAATACGTAATGTTGATGATGTTCAAAATGTTGCATTGGCATTGCAAGTTCCATACTTGGAACATTAGATTGTTAATTATATTATTACGAATTTTCTGTCATGTGGAGATTTGTGCATTGTTTCTTGCACAAGTGGATATGGTAATATTTGGACAACTCAATCAAATAGTTATTCACTATAGTTATTTAGCTATGCCTATGGAGGAGCCGCTCACAGTAATGCTGCTATCTACTCTGGTTGTTGAGAATAATTTTCCTGGCTTTGCTATTATTGCAAAAAACCTGGCTATATTAGTAAAAATTGTTACAAATGCAAGGAGGTTAATTTGCTTCAATCATATTATAATGCTCTAGCTGAGAGAGTATGTCCATGACATGAGGCCATTAAACTGGTGAATTCAGGGCTATGTTACTGCTTCTTTACCTTTTTTATAGATAGAATTAGAAACAAAATATTCCTCATTTTGCATTACTTGATATGGACAGTGTTATTTTGTTGGTTGATAAAAATTTGTACAGCTGTTATATTGGGAGGGGGCAATACTGCCCTGCACTGCAACCTTTGCAGACCTATTGCTCATCCGCAGTGTTGTCAACAATCTAGAAGTCTGAAGTTTATAATGAATTGAATCAGGCTGTGGATCATGATGGTTGAAAGCCCCTCCAATTTTGGAAATTGACTCCCAAAAAATGAGGGCTCTTTGGTGAGTTGAGTAGCTGTCCCATTCTTACAGGTGCCCTCTAAGGGGACAGTGTCCTGTAAAGAGGCCCGTAGCCCATGAGAGCTTTCCCTATTTAATTTTAGCGTTCTTGCGATTTGCATCTGCCCAATCTCTGTATGAGAGTTTTGGAATGCCTGAAACCTACAGCTGAGTTGCAATTTTTCTCATGTTCTCTGAGCAACTAGTCCCTGATACCTTAATTGGTCCATATGACAGCCCCAGTGCTGGTTCAGGTCCAATAACAGGTTGCTCAGATCCCTTCTTAGCAATTTCATCTGCTCTTTCATTGCCTAGAATCCCCAAATGCCCTGGCACCCACTTCAGACTTCAGCTTAACTGAATTGTGGGTATTCAGTGATGTGAGGGACTTGCAGTTTTCTAAAACCAACTTGGACTTAGTCAAGTGGTTATCAAGGGCCTTCAGGTCTGCCTGACAAATGAGAGTATAAGAATCCATCTATTTCTATAGCGTCTTCTTATACTCTCCCAGGTACTAGCTAAAATAGTAAATTTCTGCCTGAAAAACCATGGCATATTCACCCAAGCTAAATAAAAGCTTGGTACCATTGCCATAGAGTCCAGCCCCTGTTCTCAAATCTAATTTTAATACCATCAGTATATTAGAATGAGATAATTTTCGTAGTTTAAATTGTCCTTCCCATTCACTGCATTTAGTATAAGAGACGGTGAATGTTTTGTCAAACAAAAACATTGCTTTCAAAATGTAGGAATATGACAGTTATTTTTGTGTAATGGTTATAACTGTCGCAGTTACAGTGCATTAATGGTTACAGGTAATAGTTATCGGTAACAATTAAGTTATTTTACATGGTATTCATGTTTGCAGTTACATTACATTAATGGTTTCTAGTAACGATTAGCTGTAATTACATTTTGACATGAATGATGTTGATACAGAGAAGTTTATTTGATGCATTCTAAAAGAAAGTTTCTCTAGCTGTGACAACAACTGGATTACTATGGTGGTTTATAATCACAAAATTAATTCACACTTGCTTCTACATTTCTGCACACGCATGCGCACTCTCTCTCTCTCTCTCTCTCTCTCTCTCTCTCTCTCTCTCTGTCTCTGTCTCTGTCTCTCTCTCTCTGTCTCTCCCCCTCCCCCTCTCCCTCGGGTGAGCTATTCATGTCACAAGTGCGCTTCTCTTAGCATGAGCAGATCGGAACAGCCACAAGAAAATGAAAAAATCATTACATTTATGCAAATCGAGGTCATACGCATGCAGTTGTATGATATTAATAAAGAAAATTCAACTTACAGTTATGGTGTGTATGGTAATGGAGCAGCCCTTTCAATTTTGAGGTTTGATTCCAGAAATACTGATTTAACCCTCTGTCATATATCTGTTGGTCTTTCATTGTCCTTTGTCGTGCAAGGTTAAAGCAGTAAATATCCAGATAAAATACAAGGCATGTTTTAAAAGTAAGTACTAATAATTTTTTAAAAATAGCAGAACAACATTTTCCAAATATTTTATTATCATTTATTACCTTACATTACTTCTCCACATAGTCACCTCCATTATTCAGGCACTTGTAACGGGAAACCAGTTTTTGTACGCCTTTGGCAAAGAATGATGCCGCCTGTGATGAAAGGCAAGTCTGTACTTCTTGTTTTGCAACATCATCATTAAATGTTTTCCACCAAGAAATTTCTTCATATAAAGCATGAAAATTGCTTGGTGCCAAATCCGGACTGTAGGGTGGTTGGTCGAATTGTTCCCATTCAAATGATGCAATCACATCTTGAGTTATTTTTGTCTGTGTGTGGCTGGGCATTGTCATGAAACAAAAGGATTTCACATGAAAGCATTTCACGCCTTTTATTCTGTTTTGCACAACTGATGATGATATATGAGTGGCCTCTAAAAGAAGCTATGCACGTAGGCTCAAGAGCCCATTGTGCTTCATATTCAGACATTACTCTAGTTCAATAGTCCGAATAAAATGGACCACATCCTTGAAATCTGCCTTTTGTATATCCTCAGGTTCCAAAAAGAATAACCCTAAGGATACATGCCTATGCACAGCGAAACCTTCACATTTGCATAATATATGCTGTGAGGTCTCAAATTCCCTCACATATTTCCTACATAAAGGGTCCTGCATAAATGTCTGTACAGAGTATTGTGGCCCAAAGATAGGCCACAATCCCTCTTAGCTTAACTCTGGATAAATTCAGGAGGAACTCGCTCATTCTCTGGTCAGGCTCAAATATAAAATCGTGGGCTGCCTGGCAGTGGTTTACTTACTGCAGATCTCAAGATGGGCCCTCACCATGAGCTGGATAATCTCATACTTGACATTGACTCTGCAAAAGGGCTCGGGCCCTATAAAATCGAGCCCCGATCCCCTTCTCGCTAGAGCGTCTGCAATCTCATTGCCTCTAATACCAGCATGTCCCAGTACCCAAAGAAGTGTAATGGGCAGCTGGTACATAGTCTATCCAACATCCTCTGGCATTGCCACAGCAGTCTGGGTGTAGTTTTAACTGCCTTAAGGGCTTTCAAAGCTGCCATACTATCCAAGCAGATGTACACATCCGCTCGTCCACGTGGCATAGTGTAAATATGCATAGCACCACATCCTACCCCCAGCCTTTGGGAGAGACCCCAGTCTCTGGGTCCCAGTCCTCCCTGGAAGGTATTGCCATAGAGTAGGATGGACTTAGATTATACCTAGTCCCCATCAAATCCCCAATCATCTGGGTTATAGGACACCTGCAACCTAGAAAGGATTAGTGAGTGCCCTTCATGTGGTAGCTTAAAACACCCCCTCCTACAGTCCAGAGGCATTGTGCACTCTTCCTAGCTACTTCCTCCACAAACATGTGCAGAGGGGGGAAGGTCCACCAAAATCTCAAAGGCAGACTGAGGAGCCATGCACACCACCTCTGTTATCATACAGCCAATCTTTGCAGCAAATCCAGCCTAGCAGCCACTACCTTCACCAGAGAGGTAGGCCACCAGACCAATACCGCATAAGTTATTGACGGTCTAATAATGTATAGCCATTTCACCACCTTGGGTCTCAGGCCTCACCTCAGTCCTATTGATCTTTGACAGGCCTACAAGGCATTGCAGGCCTTCCTAACTTTATAATCTGCATGTTTTTCCAGCTCAGCCTAGCATTCGGAATAACTCCTAGATAGTTGAACGCTATAGAAAGCTTCAACTCCTTCCCAAACAGGTGGGACTCAACCAAACCTGGCAGCCTCTTCGTCCTTGTGAAGATCATTACTTCAGTCTTGCCCAGGTTAACAGACAAGTCTGTTTCTCTGCACCATTCTCTAAAGCCTGTAGGGAGCCTTGTATGAGCTCCGAAACAGTGCTCAGGAATTTTACACTTGCTACAAGGCATATGTCATCAGCATAGCCGTGAGCATGAATTCCTCCTCTGTTTAGTCTATCCAGCAGTGCATCTACCACCAGACACCATAAGGTTGGTGACAGAACTCCCCCTTGTGGGCAACCTCGGGGCACTGTTGCCCTAACAGACACGCTCCCCAGAGTTGCCACAGCCTGCCGAACCTTCCAAGGAGGTCATAATCCAGCTCATTACAACCGACTTACTCCTCTACTCTCCAGTGAGAGTAATGGTGGCTAAAGTCATATTATTAAAGACACCTTCGATGTCCAAGAAAACTCCCATAGTGAGTTCTCCACAGTCCAGTTCTCCAGCATCACCACAAGCTGATGGAGCGCCGTATCCGTGGATTTACCCAGCCAGTAGGCATACTTTTGAGGGTGTATGGGTCTGTCCACCAGTATGCCATCCCTCAAAATCTTTCAGTCTTTCCAGAGCCTTTAACAAAATGGATATTAGACTGGTAGGACGAAAATCCCTAGGCCTGCGGTAGGATTGCCTACCCGGTTTAGGTATGAACATCACTTTGGCGTGTCTCCAGAAGTGAACAACATGCCTCATAGCCAGACAGGCACTGAATATTCTCATTAAGTGGGATGAAACGATCTCCCAGCCCTTGAAGGTGAGCCGGGGATATCCCATGTACACCTGCACTCTTATAGGGCTCAAAAGTATAAATGGCCCATTTTAGTTTTTTAAAAGTAACAAGCTCGGTAGTCACTGCCCAACCTTTCTGCGAAGGCCGGTGTGCCTTTCCAGAGTTTGGTTCTTGATTTGTAATGCAAGCCTCTGGGAAATAAGTCTCGAGCAACAGCCTCAAAGTCTCCCCCTCCGACTGAGTCATAGCACTAAGGGGTGTTCTATCGAGGCTAGCCTGGCCCTAGCTCCAGAGACCAATTTCTGCAGGCGAGTAGCACTCGACTGCTTCTATACATTATCACCGAAGAACATCCAAGATTCCTCGGAGACCTTCCTGATTTCATGTTTGTATATAAGGAGTTCCAAGTTTCCTGACACTTATTTGCCTTATACGCGTTGTATAGCCGTCTTTTTTCCTGCTGGAACTTAGAAAGCAATTCACCTGAATTTATCTTTGACCCGAGCCTCATGTATGAGAGGGCAATTTCTTTCATAGGAGGACACCAGAATGTTAGTGAAAAATTCCACGTAGCACTCCAGGCCCTCCGCATTCCTTAGCATAGTCTGGGGTCCATTCCTCAGCCCGCCTTCCAGGTCCCTTCTAAAGGAGTCCCAATTGGTCCTCCTTGGGTTCCTGTACAGGCGGTCCTTTCCTTTTCCCTCAAGACTAAAGTGTATATGTCTGTGGTCGGATATGGAGGGTTCAGAATAAATCCTCCAGTCCTTAATATCTTCTAGTACCCGAAAGGACACTAGTGACAAATCTAGGACATCCTCCCATTGATAATTAACAGAGGTTGGAATGTCCCCTTGATTCGCAATCTTGAGATCTGTAGAGCTCGGCTATTCGAACTAGTTCTCCCCTCTACCATTGATGTCCGTGCTGCCCCAAACGCTATGATAGGTGTTGGAGTCACAGCCAATCAGCAGGTTGAGGTTTCTATGCTTGCAATAAATCACAAGGTTTTTGAACTCCTGAGGAGGTGGTTCTTCAGAGTCATATGGGAAATAGGCTGAGCAGATTACCACCTGACGTGGCATTCAGCCCTCCTCATACCTCACTAGGACTGCTGCCGGGTCTTTAGTAAGAAATCCTGGCAGGGCCCAGGTATTACTGAGTCTAGTAATGACACTCTAGGTTTTACCTCAGACGAAGTGCTAAAAATGGTAGATAGATATAGATATTTATTTTCACTTTGAGTAATACCTTTAATATTCAGTCCTATGGTGCGGCCCTGTCAAAATCTATTGCATACCTCGTTACATTACTTAAGATCACTTAAGAGGTAGTTATACTGTGTTGCAGGTTAGCCTGAATTAACGAAATCATCCCGGCTTACCATGCACCACTTAAACACTTTCCCATCGAGACTGGTTCACCTAAGATCCCCAGGTCCTCTGATGGGTTATCTGAGGGATAATATGAATCTCCCTTTCAATCCGGAAATCTCCATTGAGTGTCCAGACCTGTTTTGGAGGTTCCAGAAGGACCTGGCTCCGGCCCAGTCGCTGCTTCCACAAGGTCCCCATGACTAGAGGCACATGCTTCCCCGCATTCGCTGCCAGTCGCTTAGCCCTTCTCCTCCTCTTCTCTCCCCTACTGACCTACTTAGGCTTTAGTTTTAGGGTACTGACCACTTTGGTCAGTTCCCCCAAAACATCAAACTGTATAGTTTTCTCAGGAGGCAGGGCCTGCATCTCCACATCTTCGGGAGTTGCAGTTCCTGCCACCCATGATATCTCATGGGTTCCCTACTGGAACCGCAGCCTCCACGCCTACCTTTATAAATAATCCGGTGTCCCTAAAATGGCATCTGGTTTTAGGTACAGGGCCTGCTTCTCCACGTCTCCGGGAATTGCAGTTCCTGCATCCCTTTGCTTAGTCGCGACGGCAAGGACCCAACTGCCTCAACTTTGGCTTTAGTTCTCTCTTGGTCCTCTAATTCAGAGCCCTCCGGTTTATTGCACAACGGAGCTTTCGTGTTGCTCTCAATAGACGTCTTTGTTGATTGTCACATTCCTGGGCAAGAATTCAACCAGCAAAATACCTTGTCTGTTCCAGAAAGCCGTGCACATGATTTTGTGAGTGGATATCATCTGTTTGAATTTCTTCTTCACGGGGGATGTTGCTTTGATTCAGGAGTGAGTTGAGACACCCATGTCTCATCACCTGTAATGATGTGCATTATCATCGCCTTCCTCAGCATATCGCATTAGAGAAGTCAATGCAGCGACAGATCGCTTGTTCTTGGCTTATCAGTAAGAGTTTTGGGCACCCATCTTGATCACTATTTCTGAAATCCTAAGCGTTCTGTCACATGTTGTCGAGGACCGGCCTTGAAATTTGTAGAAAATGTGAAGACCAACACCGATATAGTGAAACGTCTGTCCTCGCAAATGTTTTCTTCCACAGCTTGCATCAAATCATCCATGATCACCTACGATCGGCAACTCCATATCTCATCATGCACATTTTCATGACCTTCGTTAAACTCTCTAACCCACTTCCTCACCATTCCATCAGTCATTGTTGTTCCCCATAAACCTCCACAATTGGTGATCAGTGTTTGCTAGCATAACATTTCTCGCATTCAAAAAATGAATCGCTGATCTGACTTCAAAGTTGGCGGGTCATTCGATTGCTTTGAACATTTGAAAATGATGTAACAACAGAAAAACCAAGTGATGATCGCTCACAGCTGCGTCTGGCTTCCTAATGAATGGAGGAAGTGATTGCACATGCTCAATCTCGATTGCAGCGACAAAATATTAAAATGGTACTTACTTTAAAAACATGCATCGTATCCAAAGGAGTGGAAACTGTAGGCAGACACCTTGCATACAGTGCGTTTTGAATTCTAAAGCTGGAGAAATTTCACTTTCCTTTAAGCAATCTTAGAGAGTAGACTTGCTGAAATTGTGCAACTCTGGACCTTCATTCACCACTGTTAAAACTTAAGTACCATTATTAGCAGCACACACAGATTTTGCTACTAATATCAGCATTAATTGTTTATTCATACCCATCTACCCGTGATGTATAAAAATTCGTGCACTTGTAATCGTATGTGAATAACCTTCTTAATGCTATGCTTGCAGCTCTGCTGCCTGAATGCTGACTGACCTGACATCTGTGGCCTGTGACCTATATTCAAAGCGCTAAGCAATGCGCTGTAATAAATATATACTTGCAACAATACCACTCACAATCTCTTATGGAAGAGATGGATACTCCATAACGAGCTGAGATAACTAGTTCCCAATAAGCGATACCAATGTACATGCAGTGATTGATGTCAGCCAGACTTGATAACTGTATCTGTTACTTCAGTAACCGTTAATGGGA
The DNA here is from genome assembly GCA_030765065.1 of Deroplatys truncata. Lineage (NCBI taxonomy): Eukaryota > Metazoa > Arthropoda > Insecta > Mantodea > Mantidae > Deroplatys > Deroplatys truncata. Next base: position 1,463,004 of record JAUKNL010000022.1, on the reverse strand, counting down.
GAACTAGTTACTGTCTTTGTTACTTTGGTAACCATTATTGAGTAACTAGTTACTTTGTAACGGTTACATTAAGATAACTGTTACAATGCAACTGTTAAGTTATTTTCTGCCCATCCCCAATATCGAGTATCTCAAACAATTTTTTGTCCCAGGGTAGGTTGAGGTGTTCTAAGTGCTTATCAAAGGGAACTTCAGTTTGATATTTTAACCTATGGAATACCCCAAGGCCTCTGCCTCAGTCCAAACGGATAAGGGGGTGTGTTTAAATAGCATTTCCATGGCTGCAGTGGGGGTAGATCTGAATGCTCCTATAGTGGTAATTTAACTCTTGGCCATCAATGCAGTACAGCATAAGAGCAAAGGGGTATAACCATCGTGGTGTATATCCAATAAACCATTTGGGTTTTTCTCCCCATATCTTGCAAAACAGGCTTCTGCAGGTCCAAAAGACCCTGTAAGTTTTGGCAACTAAATGACTTAAATGGTCTTTCCAGGTCAGCTTCTTGTCTGAAAGAAGACCAAGGTATTTGACTTATGATAAATATGGGTTATAGTCTTGCCAAATAGAGTAGGTTTCTTTGAGGTCTGGATATTCCCCATTCTGGTAAAGGCTATTTACCACAGTTTTATTTGGATTTACAGAAAGTTTGGTTCCTTTGCACCATGTCTCTACTTTCCTGAGTGCACATTGAAGCAACTCGGCAACAGTATTAGGAAATTTCCCTTTGAAGATGATAGGAATATGGTCTGCAAATCCAATAGTAAGAAAGCCAGTGTCATTGGGTCGCCTTATTAGCCCACCCAAGGACTAAGGCATGGGTGAGAGGACCCCTCCATGTGGGAGACCCTGGCAGCAGATAGTCCCAGCATCTCCCCAAAGATGCTCATGGTCAGCTGCTTATTGGTTAGCATAAAATGTATCCACCAACAAATAATCAGTGGTAAATCGTGTTCTTGAAGGCCTTTTAATTACTTCACAGGAAGTCTCATCAAAAGCACCTTCTATATCAAGAAATGCTCCACTGGCAACCTCTTTAGATGCCAGTGACTTCTCTGTAATAGACATTACATGGTGAAGTACTGTTTCCATCGATTTCCCAGACTGTTGGCCGAATCGGCATCTGTGTACACTGTCCCTTAAGTGTGTATCAACTAATCTGTGTAATCCTTTAAGAGAAAAGGAAGAGAGCCTTATTGGATTATATGCCTTTGCTTTGTTGTAGCAAGGATGTCCAGGTTTGGGTATGAACATCAATTGAGATTGTCTCCATTCCACTGGAACATAATCAAAGTTTATGCAACCCCTGTAAATTCTGCAGGGCAAGGACTGAATGGAATCCATTCCCTTTTGCAGTAATGCAGGAAAGATTGAACCAGGTCCTGTTAATTTAAATGGTTCAAAGGTTCCAGTCCTCTCTCTGCCATGACACGTGCGATGCAGATTGATCAAATTAAGTTTCTTGGGTATTCCTAATGCTAATGCTGAAAGGTACTTTTTATACCTGTCCCAATTGGTAGTCATCAGGCTCCTTACATGTCGCAGGATTAATAACACTACCCAGCATGATTTTTGCTGCAAAGTATTTGATAAGCCCTTTTAACTAAATAAAGTCTCCTGATTTCAGAAATGTCACTGGTGTTTATATATCATATCTAGTTTTCATGATAATCATGATTTATTGTCACTGAAAATGTGTCTTTGCAGCTCGGTGCTGCTTTGCAATAACAGTGAATCGGCTGTTGTTAGTGTGGCCACGGTTTGCTCTCTTATTCTTGTGTGTGTTTGTCAATTCAACACCATTGCATTTGAACTCTTTGATATCAGAGTCTGTTTTTAGAATTGGTACTGATGAAATGCAGAGTTGCATTTTTGTAGTTCGTTGTGGCGGCAAAATTCTTAATTCTGCCTAGTCCACGGGAGTGTGGTAGAAGTCTGACTTGTTGATTATATTATATTCTGCTGTGAAAATGGCGAGTGTATCAGGAATTAGAAGAAATGTGTGAATAAGCCAGACTTGTGTTAATGTATATGGGTGCTACATAATAAAAGAGCAGAGACAGCCAGTAACTGCATTGGTGAGACATATATATATTGCGTGTTTTAAAGTAAAATTAGGAGACTTGGACAAAGTATGGACTCCCCACGGATTTTGTAAAACATACTTTGAAAACCTACGACAGTGGAGTCATGGGAAATGTAAGGCCCTTCCATTTGGGATAGGGATGTTTTGGCGCAATCCCCAGGACCATAGCAGCGACTGTTGGTTTTGCCTGTTTAAAGTGCCTGCATTTAACAAGAAATGCAAAGACAGTATTGTGTACCTGAATTTAAAGTCAGCAATGAGGCCCATTCCTCATGGACCAGAAATTCCAATACCTTCACCTCCTAGCAGTTACCTGGCTAAAGCTTCCTCAGATCCGCTGACGAGCAAGTTGGTATGGACTTTTCAGCAGCAACAGAAACAGCAAATCCAGAATTGTTTAATTTTAGTGTGATACAAGAACTCAGCCTTGCGAAGAAAAAGAGTGAACTGCTAGTGTCACGAGTGAAAGAAAAATATCTTCCTGCACATGGAACTACCTTTTCTTGGTATAGACACAGAGATAAGGAGTTCAGGAAGTATTTCAAGAAGGAAGATGATCTCACCTACTGCTGTGACATTTCAGGACTGATAGAACAGCTGGGGAGTGATTACCTTTCGGAATTTTGGAGACTTTGTGAATTCCTCTAAAAGGAGCTTAAAGGCTGTACTACTTCATAACGGAAACATCCTAGCTTTGATACCTGTGGCACATTCCATTTCACTAAAGGCAAATTACATTGCCATGCAAACTGTTTTGGACAAAATCAAATATCATGAGCACAGGTGGGATGTGTGTAGCGACTTGAAGGTGTGTGGTATTCTGTTATGACAACAACAGGCTACACTAAATTCCCTTGTCATGTATGTGAATGAGACAGCAGAGCTAGGGACAAGCATTGGTCTACAGCTACCTTGCCCAAGAGAAGTGATGACGCCAGGGTAAAAACGTTTACAAATACTGCCTTAGTTGACCCACAAAAAGTTATTTTGCCACCACTACACATCAAACTGTAAATCATGAAACAGTTTAAGGCCATGGACAAAAGTAGCTTCTGTTTTCAGTATATTGCAAGCAGGTTTTCACATTATAAGATGCAAAGATCTAGGAAGGCATTTTTGATGGACCACAAATTAGAAAGCTGCTGAAGGACCAAAACTTTGAACAGACGATGAATGCCTTGGAACTTGCTACATGGATTTCAATGAGGGACACTATGACGAAGTTCCTAGGAAATGTAAAAGATGAACAGCACGAATCAGCAGTGAAAACAATGTTGGATCACATGAAATAGTTGGGATGTAGAATGAGCCTGAAACTGCACTTCCTTCATTCTCATCTCGATCATTTTTCGGAACATCTTGGGGCTGTTAGTGATGAGATGGGAGAGAGGTATCAAGGAGGAGAAAGAATATACCAGGGGAGGTGGAATGTACCAATGATGGCTGGCTACTGTTGGTGTTTGAAAAGAGATGGCAAGCATGTAGCAGTCAGATGCTGGGCAGCGAAGCGGTCATTCAGAAGGGACATCTAGGATGTTGGCATTAAAGGTGACTACAATTTTTCCTGTAATAGCATGTTCTGGTGTTTTATGTATATGTTGACTTCATGAATTCTTTGCTCACACTTAGTTGTTAGAGCACAGAAATCATGAATGTATCTATTTCAGCATTACGTGAACCAAGAGATTCTGGTTTGACCCCAGGTATTTGCTTTTATATCAATGAAACTTCTTTTTATTTGTCCCCCGCTCACAAAAAAAATAGTGAAATATGTATGTAATGGACTGCTTACAAAATATTATCTTTCTCTGTAAATATTCCCAAACTTATCCTAATTTGTTCAGTACTTTTTATTATTCAATATATCTATTATTTTGGTGTGCCTAACGAGAGAAAACATGACATGATACGTAGAAACGGACAACGGATTCATGTTCAGTGACCCAAGATTAATTAAGATCACCTGTTACATTATTTGCTGCAAGAAAAAAAGAAATTCAAAATGATGGTTAGTGTAACCTGAGATCTAATCTTAAAGCAAATGTGTCTGATCAGATGCCAAAACTTCCAAAGATACATGCCAATTAGAAACTAGGTCTTCAATAAGTGTAGTCCCTAGAGTAATATCAATGACTTCCCTTTTTAAGAAGTAACAAAAGTTGGTTCATTGCCTTTAGAATATTTAGCTTGTACTAACCAGATATTCTGTCAGTTGCTCTCTTCTTAAACTGATGTCAGTGCTGCCCCATAAAACATGGTGAGCATTGGCATCAGTCTCTGTGACGAGTTCCTTGTCCATCTGGTTGCAGTGAGTCACCAAATTCCTTACTGTCTCTGATGACAAATGAAGTTCATCATAAGGTAGGTATGCTGATGAGAACGCTACTGTTCTCTTCCTGCTCCCTACCACCAATGATGTTTCAATAATGTTCATTTCCTTATAGCAGTACTTTTACATGTAGTAATGCATTTAACCTATCCCTAGCATAGATGCAAGTTCTTGAATTATCAGTGTTGTGGGTAAACAATGGACCGCCAGTACAGTTTATTCTCCTTAAAGTGCCTGTGTACAGCCACGGTTCCTGTGTGAGTGCTATATCAAAGTTTTCCTATGCTGGGTATTTGCTCAAAATAGAGGCTGCTTTGCAGTGCTATAAGTTAATCTGAACTACTTTCATAACAAAGTTAACCATGGCTTTACCTTATACCAGTCCAGGTTATAGATGGTCCAAGTTGGAGATCACCCCCAGTTCTCATTTCCCTGACCTTCCTTTTAATCCTTCATGCTACACCAGACATTTTTTGTCTAGGTGTAATCTATTCATAGATAATGCAGTTCTGTCCATCTCTTTATTTGATGATTGTTCTCCCTCAACTGGAGGGTTCCTATCATTCCTTTTTAATTTTGGTGTTTCGATAAATGACCCATGGGTACAGGGAAAATAACCTGGCCCAGCACAGAGCTATGATTGTGCTGGGAAGGCTGAATACTAGAGAGTGTTGCCTGGTGCCTTGCAGAGATCATTCACGATGCTGTTTTCAAGTACCTCAGTGTTACACAACCATCGGCTTTATGCATTTCCAGCTTGGATTGGGTAGACCAGAGCCCGTACGCGGTGAATGGTTCTATAACTGGGAGCACACCATTAAGGTTGTCCAACTGGAACATCATATGGTTGCTCCAATTTCTATTTATTTTTTTACCATGACCACAGAACCACTACATGTTTTAGGTTCAATGGCTGTACTTGTTTCAAAATTTAGATGGAAAATAGAATTTTTTGTGGCCAAGCATTTTCTAGTACCAGTTTTGTTGAGTGTTCATAGTCAAGCGATTTTGGATCTAGTGCAACAATCAGGCTATTTTGCTTTTTGGTTAGATATGTCTGTATGAATGGATGTACATTAAAATTCAGTGTTTCCGGATTAATTGCTTTCTGGTTTGCTTTCGTTAGAACATCAGAAAAATTTATGTGAGAGAGGCTGTTCTTAATTTGATTGCTGAATTTCTAGATGCTTTGACTGTTAAATTGGGCATGCAGGTTTAATTCAATATAAAATCCATTTAGAAGGTGCTAAACCTGTATCCCTACCACCATACCATTTAGTTCCACCACATTTACAGAAATTACATAGCCAAATTCATACTATGTTATATTGAGTTATTTCTCCCTCACAGTCAAATTATGCAAGCTTGGTGTTCTTGGTTCCTAAACTGAGTAATGAAGCACATTTGGTGGTTGATTATATAGTCTTAATTGGTAAATTGCATCTCAACTCTGTTCAGTTACATCATTTGTTCCAGTGGTTTGCCATTGCTAAGTATTTCTTTACATTATATTTAAATGGCTTGTATTATCAAATACCATTGCATGAGGATTCAAGGCATTACATTGCCTTTGCTACAGACTTAAACAAGTTTAATTGTTTACCATTTGGGTTGGCTGTTAGGGTGTTCTCTCCCAATTATTGCATATGGCTTTTGTAGGTACTAAGATGCAATATCATTATTATTATCATCTGGATGATTTGTACATTTACCTGCAAACCTTTGAAGAACATAAATTCATGTCTGTGAAGTTTTGATCCAACCAAGAACAGCAGGCTTAATAGTAAATCTGGACAAAGTTAAGTTTGCAACTCCACAATGTAAGCTTCTAGGTCACATTAGTGTACCTAAGAGTCTCACAATTGATCCAGCATTTGGGAATATCCTCATCTTCATACAGTCAAACAAGTAGTCCATTTTATAGGTATAGTTAGTTACTTTACTAAATTTATTTCTCACTTTACCATCCTTATGACTCCTTTAAATGAGTTAAGAGAGAAGGGTGTTAAATTTGATTGGAGTACTGACCAGGAATATACCTATGGTACTTTGAAACAAACTTTGATTTTGCCACCTCTTTTAGCAATTTCAGAATTTGATGACTGTCTTACAAACAGTTGCACATTTGAGTGCTATTTTGCAATTCTTTTGCAACAATATCCTAAGGGAAGGAAGGTCATGGCCTATGAATAAAGACGAAAATTCCATGCAATTGCATGTTTTATAGGATTATTGGACATAGCTCAGACTTAGTACTTATCCATTTCATTACTTTCTGATTCCAAATGTGTGTACTTTTTCCATGCATATTTGGACCTTTTGTGTCCTAAAAACATGCATAATGCATATATAAGGCATTTTTAGCTTGATTGTGCATATAATATACATTTTCAGTTTAAATGCATGTTTTAATGGTTTTGAGTAGACACCTTAGTTTTTCGATTTTATGATCCTTATTTTTGCTTCCGGAATCAGGAGTGAAGAAAGAAAAAGTGGGGGGATAACAAAAATAGAAAATTGAGATTCTCACAACAGGATGACTTGCCCAGAATGTTACCACCAGCCCTCTACAGACTGCCTGTCATAAATAGATTTATTTATCTACAACAATCACTGGCAAGCCTTTGGTTTCACAATAATATAAATTTAGTCTTCTAAGTCAGGTATCGCAGCTGATGCAACAAAGAGACAGCTGCAGAGCAATCTTGTGAAATTTGAACAAACCTTGCTGACAATTTTGATTCTCCTAAATCTAAAATCATTTGCTAAACTGTCTTTGCAGTGCGTGTGTGAACCTCGTAAGTAGTAACCAGAAGTGTACTTGCACAGTGGATTAAAGGAAAGGGTTTTATTTGATCAGATGGGGATGTGATTGTTAGAGTAAAGAGGTAGGCTATTCTTTTTCCCGGAAACTTTTTATAGCATTTGTACTTTGTAAACCATTACAAAATTTATTTTAAAGAATTAAATAAGAATGCGAGTGTTTTTTAAAAAAAAATGTATCCATACAACTGGAAGATCTTTTATAATTTCAGAAAAAAAGTACTAAAAATTTCAAGTCGAACAGCATGTTGCATCTACGTCACATATTGCAAGAATGCGAAAAACTGAAGAATACACCAAATCCAGTCATTTATTACTGCTCCCACACCTAAGGTACCGCAAAATAATTTTCACATGGATTTGTGCAGTGCTTTTGTAGGAGCAAATATATCACTTGAGAAACTCGGAAACCCAACTCTTAAGAGAGTTTTTTTTTAAATTCTTTTTTGTTTTTTAATTATTTTTTTTTTATTTAGAAGTACACATCAAAAGATGTGTCTGATCCCTCAACATTGAGGAAAATTTATGTTTCAAAATCTTATAATGGTTGGCCTACATAATGTATTTGCCAAAATAAATTTAATTTTCTGTAAAAATAAATGAAAACAGTTTTCACACATGTAAAAATACTTATTTTCCTAATCAGGTATTGGATAAAATTTGCAAGGACTTGGAAACTTCAAACATATGGACATCTGTAGATGAAACAATTGATCCTATGGAGCGCTTTGTTGCTAACCTAATTGTAGGAAAATTAATTGAGGATGGGCTTGGTCAACCCGATCTAGGTTGCTGTAAAGTCTTGCAAAAAGCAAATAACTCCACAATTGCTAGTTTCTTTGATGATGGATCGCGTAAGTTTTAATGAGATATTGAAATTGAATAACATTTTAAATAATTGTTTTATTCTTATTTAAGATCCAATTTTTGATGAGTCATTTTCTGAGAAAATGATTCTTATATTTTAGGTATTCTGTGGCCAAATAATCTAAATAAGAACAGAGTTATTTTGCTGTTAAGTGATGCTGCTCCCCACATGCTGAAGGCTTACAATTAAAATATTCTACCCAAATATAAAACACATTACATATCTTGCTCATGGGCCATCATGTTGCAGAAGCAGTGTACTTTAATTATGAAAATGTCAATAATTTGATATCCTCAACTAAAAACATATGTATAAAATGTATGTTTTAATGGTCCCAAAGCTATAAGAATAAATTAGCCATTTTGATATTTTGTTTTATACAGGTGTTTTCAAAAGCCCCTGCATATGTAGCTGCTTACAAAAAGAATCTACTTGAGTTAACGTTACCCCCCCTCAGCCCATCCTTAATGGCTAGGATACTTGATTGGAAGCTGCTATGTTTTACTCTGACAATTTTAATGCCATTAAATTGGTATGAAATAAAATTGATACATAGTTAATTGCACTAAAATGAATATGTAGTTAATTACAATAAAATTTATACTTCAATATTTAATTGTAAAGTAAATACTTATTTCGTTTTAGGTAACAAACAGTTTCTTGCCAGATGATGCCGTATGTATCAGAGATGCACAAGCAGCATTTGAATGCAAAAAAATGCAGCAGGATTTAATTTACAATAAGACAAACTTCTCTAAATTGCCTTCTACAATAACAAAATTAAAAACCACCTGCCTGCAACTGGTAGACTTGGTGTCAATTGTTGAGGAATTCCATAGATTCCACAGCCATGCCCAAGGGAATGTGGGAGTAGATGCAAAGAATAAACTGGACAGTATCAGAAACAGGAACCCAAACTATGGATTCTTTTGTTCAGTGAAGAAGGTATTTTGTGGTGAAAGCATGAATGAAGAACTTGATATGACACAGTCACAAATATGTTCATTCAAATTTGCGTCTATAACGTCTTGTGATGTAGAGAGATAATTTTCTGCCTACAAAAATATTTTAACTGATAAGAGTAGGAACCTCACAGAAAAAAATTTAGAAATGTTGTTAGATGTTAACTGTGCAAAAAGGGAAGTCAATTAATGAATTGGGTACAAAAATGATAGTGCATATTTTAATGTATTTTTCACTTGATCGTGCATATATTGTAGATTGATAGTGCATAAATGCATGCATATTTTGGGATTTTATAGTGCATGGAATTACCTTTACCTGTGAAACTTGCATATTGACCTCAACTGAAAAGAACCATTCCATCTTTGAATTAGAGGCATTAGCAATTGTTTATGGAGTGGAAAAATTCTGCTTTTATTTAGAACATGTGGAGTTTTTACTGGAGACATACAACCTGGCCATTTCCTGGGTGTAGGCCAGACATAAACGAAGTGGATATGTTGTTTGTTGATCTTGAAATTATCAGCTTTTAAAATTATGGTCCAGCAAGTTCACAGAGTACAAAATTGCATAGTTGATACCCTCTCCCACATGTATGAGAATGTTGATCAAAATTTGCAGGAAACATCTATACACCTGAATGTTCAGTATTAAAGGATTGTCCACTACTATTTGATGATATTTAAAAAATTCAAATTGAAGATGTGGAGTTAGCTGCAACTAAAAATTGTTATGTAACAATTATGCCCTAAAAACAATGTGCTAGTCTGTAAAAATGAGAAAGGGGAATATAAAGTGCTAGTACTAATCTCATTCCACAAATTTTCAGATACTTTCATGATGGTCCTTGTGGGTGTGTTTAAAATGCAGCATTGTCTTATAGAAAAGTTTATCTGAAAAGGGATAGATGGTGATATATGAACAAAAATAATTAAGCATTTAAGATTTGTATGCAAAGTAAACTATCTCAAAATGCCCAATTAGGATATTTAGTTTCAAAGGTGACAGATAGGCCTATGCAGAAACACTTTATAGATTATATAGGTCCTCAACCTTGGAGTAAGCAAGGCGGTAAATCATTAAGTATGTGTTTTGTGGTAAATGCTTTTGCAAAATGTATCTGGCTCAAGCCAGTGTGGAAAGCTTAATTCTCATTATGCCATTAAATGTAAATTATATTATATCCTGTTTTGGAGTACCTCAGATTGCCACTGGTAATGTTACATGTTTTACCTCACACAGTTTCTGTGTATTTTGTTTTAAGGCTAGTGTTAAGCACATATTCATATTCATCTTTATTCACAATAATATTCATTTACAGAATTAGGCTTCGTCAAATATAACATAATGTATAAGAATAGAAAATATATAACATTACAAGTATACTATTTACAATGTTTGAATATTTACAAATGAAATTTACATGGAACACAATTTACAGATGCATGGCTTGCATTTCTCACAGTTGTTTGAGTTATTGTTGTGTTCAAGGAACTCCTTTGTGCTGTAGAAGCAGTGTGAGATTAAGAATTACTTTACCATATGCTTGAACCGTTTACATTTAGGGTTGTATTTTTTTGTGATTGCATTATACAATAGGATTCCAGTGTGGAAAATTGACTAGTGTTTTTTAGAGGTTTTGTTATTTTCTATATGGATTTGATTATAATTATGTGTAAAGTAGGTATGAATTACACTGTTAATATTAAATAGGTGTAAATTGTTTTGTATAAAGCAGATTGTTTCCAGAATATATATACATGGTACTGTCAGTATTTCTAAGTCAATGAAGAAGGATCTACAATGTGTGGTCTTACTTACGTTTACAATGTTTCTTATTATTTGTTTTTGTATGAGAAATGTTTCTGTTATTCCCTATTATCCGAAACCTTCACTTAGTGAGACAGTTAAATGTAATTTGAAAAATGCCTTAATTGTCTTTCACTCCTCAGATCATACAAAATGGACAACTACTTTCACTGGCTATAATTGGCTTTTAATTGCTCAAAACATGAAGCTCATAGTCAGTGTCCATTCAACTTGATGCTTTCATTTCCTCCAAATTGCCCATTAGCCAAGATCTTCTTTCAGTAATTCCAATTCAAGTCAATTCAGTAGGTTTGGAAAAGGGTTAAGAACAATTTGTTAATGTCTCAGAAAAGATAAAAGATACATACAGTAGCAAAAACGTGCACACAAATTTCAAATAGGAGATAAAGTGTATATACAGAATCATCCTCAAAGTGAAGCCATAAACATTTTTTCAGCTAAGCTTGCATACAGATATGTGGGACCTTGTACATTGGTAAAATTCAACTCACCAGTTTCAGCTATGTTAAAGGAAAAAACTGGTGCAAAATTTATATGGGTGCATGTCTCTCAGTTGAAAACGTAGACCTTAAGTGAAGAATATAAGACCTGATACAAGTGACTATATTTATGTTAAGTTATGTAAGTCAATGTACTTGAGTTGTATTATAATAAATTTTAGTATCGTGTTTTAAGGGGGAAACATGTAAACGTGAGTCAGACACCATTCCTCATAGTGCTATAGCACAAAAGGTCTTCTAGTCATAAATTGATGGTAGTGTCTGTAGAGAAGGAAACATGTGTTGCCCAGTAAGGGAATGGATCAACACCATATCCCAGTACACAATGTGGAGTGCATTATAACTGTGAAATGGAGGACTGTTAAATTGTATTTGGTGAAAACATTCTTTCATAGTGTCTTTTTTATGCTTTCAAAGAGCTTTGTAATTCATGTTTGTGGTAAAGGTTTCAGCAAGAATTCTAAATTCCCAAATTGAATAGCTTAAGTGGAAATAACTACTCAAAGACTCAAGTATATGGATTTAGTAAAATGGGCCTAATGCAAGCCTCCCATGGTTGTTAAAAGAAAATGTTCGCTGTTTTAAATTTAAACTTTTAAAGTTTAAAGCTTTTTAGTAAAGTTGAAGCCTTAAATAGGAAAGCATTGATGTAATAAGCTGAAAATGTATTTAGGTAGTGGTGAAAGGAACAGTTGCTAAATCAGTGCAAATTAAACTTCAAGCTTAAACTATGGATGTGTGATATAGCTTGTAATGATTTTCTAGTTAACTTTGCAAGATGCATTACTGAATACAAGCAAATTGCTTTGTTATGTTCACAAAATTTTAAAATTGCAGTTATTTATTTGTAGTAAAAGCAAATTGTATATAAATTATTATTCATATTATTCTTGTTGGTAAATTCAATTTATTATAATTAACTGGGTAAAGTTGTCATATATCCATAACAATCCACGTTCCCATCCATGTCATGTAGACTTTAAGACAATAGGTATATGGGTATGGACCTCATCCTTATAGCATAATAAAACTATTATCAGCAAAGAAAATAAGTTTTCAATGGTGGTAGAATAAAATGCTGCAGCACACTAGCTATGACAACCAGCGTTTCTCTACACTTAGAAAGTGACAACATTTTCATCCTCACTACTTGAGATGTTGATCACAAATTAGTTTGTGATGATAATAGTATTTGTATTCATTTTACATTGTTGCACAGTCAGTGCTTAGTGTGAAAGTTATTAAAACTTAATTTCACTAAATAGCTCTGAACTATAAATATGTAATGAAAACTTCTGCACATCTTAACATCACAACTCCCCCCCCCCCCAAATAGTGTTTCCTGGCATTATATGAATCTGTGTTATGAAATTTGAAAAGAATGATGTCATAATTGTGTAATTAATGTAATCATTAATCACATCTCCCTGCACTTTCATATTTTGCATATTTCTTCTCTCCATGTGGTGTGTATGTAGGCAATGGTGGCAAGTTGCTGATTATCTTCATTTAAAAGAAATTGTTACACATTTTTGCTTTGTGGCATATGCTTCTACTTCTTTAGTGCCAACAAAATTTACACACACATTTTGAAATTAAGCAGAGATTGTTTTCCCCCCATTTTTAAATGTCTGCCAGCCTTTGTACATACCAAGATTCCCCAAGAAGATAATTTAATGAGTTTTCATGAAATGCACTAATCTCTCTAGTACTTAGAACACCAGAAGTTATCTGATATTGAACCTTTTAGCCTAAGAATGAACTGTGGGGAAAAAAAACACATACAATAGGCGACTGGCAGCATTTTAATTTAGCTATTCTAGATTTTTGTTCATACATGTTGACACATAAGCAAGTGTATCTTCTGTAAAACATGTGTGATTAGTGGAGTAGATTGAATCATAGTTTCATGCTGTTGCACTGCATTGACTTATTAGCCACATTTTATAAAATATTGTAGTGGTAAGCAAGGTTTTCTTTTTTAGATTCATCTAGATGGTATGGGCTGTGCAAGAAGATGTTCAGTGTTAGCAGAATCAGTGCAAGATAGTCACTTCATGATTGGAAGAAATGATGTAAGTAGAGCACTTTGATACTGACGAAATTGAGGAGGATTTTTTCAAAACTCCATAAATGCAGAATATTGAACTCTTCAGGAAATGCATTTTTTTTTTATTTTTACCTAGAGACGTTAGAAGAATTTAATATTTTCTCCAGCATTAGATCTTACTGTATTAAATAAAACGTCCTAGTAAGATAAATTGAAATACATTTGGCACTATGTAGCATTATAGGATGATTAATTCACATTTTTTCAAAAGTTGATAAATCCATGTTTATGTAAGAGAAAAAATTGTAATTATGTGTTACAGTTCTTTATTTGTATACAACTACTTATTTTATTATTATTATTATTATTATTATTATTATTATTATTATTATTATTATTATTATTATTATTATTATTATTCCTATGCATGCATAAGTTTTACTGGCTGTATTATCACTTATTACACACTAAGCATTTATTAACATTTGTTTTTTAATTTAATTTTGTTAACTTTATTGAGAATAAACATAATGATTAATAACAAAAGCATAACATAAAATTAATTTTAACATGCAATGCGTTATCCTTAATAGCGCCTATAGTACAATAATCTAAGTTACTAAAGTCTTGTATCATTTGTAGATTATTGAACATTCCTAGCCTGGTACTTAGACATGGTAAGATTTGTAGTTGTGCCCTAGGTCATTTTTGTAGAACGCAGTTGCATCATTGGTACTTCAAAATTCTTTAATAGTGCAGAAATGTTCTTTTCTTTACTAACCATGGTTTGCTTTGGTAGAACAAAGGATAATAGCACTGAATGACATGGTTTTCTCCTAAGAACTTGAACTTCAACAGAATCTCCGAAGTATGTGCCTTTCACTGATAGATTAACATTGTTCTTTATTTTCTTGTACGCAATGATAAGCTGTTATTAATTTTGAATGGTAACCTGGGTTTTAGTGCCCCTTTTGCACTATCCTTTAGATTTTTAATTTCCCAGTCTTCGTTGAGTACTTTCAGAGTACTGTGTTCTTTTAAGATGTCATAATACTCTTCAAGTGATGAGATGCTTTATTTTTTCCTGTATGATTTTTCAATTCTAACAAAAACTTGGATCCATATAGCTATGTCCCCAAATTAGAAAGAAATTAATATTCTTGAATCTTGAACTCTTTTCCAAGAATGCATCTCATGCAACTATTTTTATTTTGACTGCTGCAAGAGTCAGAGAATAAATATATAGTGGTGGGACCATGCAACATTTTCCCTTTTTTTTTTTTTTTTTTTTTTTTTTTTTTGCTCATTAGCATGGATAATATAATGATGCATAGATTGTATAACCATACTTGCCTAGTGTAGAAAATTTTACTCACTATCAGTTTTGGAAGTGGCAAATTTTGCTGCATATCGAAATCAATCTTAATGACACCTGGATTTTCTTGCATGAAGTTGGTGTAATCTGCGACTACCTCTTAATTTTTCTTCTCCAAACACTTCTCTGATTTTATTTTCATGACACCAACTGTACAAGCAGAGCATGTATCAGTGTGGGATGTCCGAATGATAGATTGAAATATTTATAAAGTACATTCTTTTATTTTGATAAAGAGCATTGTTTGAGTCCAAAATTTCTCCTTTCTTTGCAAAATCTTTTCCACATCTTATTGAATGTCAGTTCTGAAGGTAAATAACCCCTCTTAAGCTTACCCCTGCCATGTTGACCCCCTACATTTGCATTTCTTTGTTGTTTTTAATGACAATAATTATAAAATTAAACTTGGTCCTTTGATGATCCTTTCCTTTCCTTTCCTGTCTCCACCTCTCTTTTCCTTTGGCAACTTTTGTTCTTTGTGAAACCTGCTTGCTAGATAGGATAATCTATCTTTTGACATACCAGAAATTCCATGAAAAGACAGGCATTATCTCACTGCTTTTCTTCCTAATGCTATGTTTTACTGAAACTGTTTTATTCCTTTTTGCTTTCTCATTGTTCACTACTTTGCGCTTAGGTAAAGTACTAGTCATAAACTTTAAGAGAAATTAATTTTGGTCTGTTTTGCTTAAAGATGTCACATGATGATGAAAGTGGGTGGTATTTTTGTAGCATAGTTCAGCTGGTTTGCATTGTTTCTTCCCTTTAGCTTTAGCTTTTGCATTTGAAGGTGAAATTGCAAGCTCATGATTGCATTCAATATTAGGATTGTTTGTACCTCTGTTGTTTTGCTTTTCAAGAAGAGTGTTCTTGTTTCTAGAGCTTCTGCAACCTGAAGATTCTTTTACCTGTATACCATATTCAGATTCACTAGAATTGCCATGCATTCTGATTTAACTTGAAATACTGTTCTTTACTCAAACACACTGCACAGCTGATAACTTCTCTAAAAGTAACCCGGAAATACGCTGACAACAATGAAGTTTGGTTTCAGGATTATAAGTAGCCAATGTGAGAACAAACATTGTTATAATAATGAGCAGCACAGCCTGCAATAGTGCGCCTCTATTATTGCCAACTACTCAGTTGAAATGAAAGTAAAGAAAAACTTATTGCATTTGTCAACTTTTGCTTTAACTCTCATAGCATACATTGACTTAGTAAAAGGCTCTAAGAAACAAAACCAAGAACTTGATAGAATAATAAGGAAGGTAAAGGGAAGAAAATGGTATAGAAAAGTAAGAGAAGTAAGGGCCGCTCAGTGAGCGAAAAGGCCAGGGAGCCAAGCAATCTGAGTGGCCCAATAAGAAAACAAGCACCAGACAAATTGTACAACAGATGTAGGGATATAAATGAATATACATTGTATGTATTGTAAACATGTAGAACAAATTGTACAATAAATCTATCCATCCATCCGTCCGTCTGTACATCCATCCATCCACCCACCCACCCACTCCATGGATCATGGGCATACATCAATTTTCGCTAAAGCCCCATGAATTGACCTGCTTGTATACACAATATTTATCAACGTTTGCTAAAATCCAATTCATAGGATGATGTAAAAGGTCAAAATTGTATAATTACAATGTATAACTCAATTTTGAAAACAATTGCATTTGTCGAGTTATGAAAAAATGCTCCTCAATTTGTGTATAAAAGTTGAAATTTGTTTTCTATTTGTACCAAGTCTGATAAATCAGTAATGACTTGGTTGGAGCCCTAGCTCTTTCCCAAACCATGACCATCTAAAAATGAACAAAGAAGCTGTGTAATGATTTATACTGAAGTGTTAATAAGAAAGTTCAATGACCAACCTAATTAACAATGAATCTGTTCTAACTTATTTTGATCTCTGTCTTTAAGTAAGGGTAAATTAGCTCATTCCATACACATTTATCCTTTTAATCTACTAGATGTACAGTAAAAAATAGCTTTACAGACCAGTTGTACAAAGCAAAGACAATTAAAACCCACAGATGACCTCTCCTTGCTGACCATAGCTACTGGTCCTGAATTCTTTACAAATATTCCCCAGGACTTGCATTTGGTTATCAAAAATTTTGTTCATGTAGTTCGCATTTTTAGTTTCAGCCATTTACCGTGTATTCCATGTTTTCACCATTCATACGTTCTTGGACATTCAAACAGTATATGCTCTGCATTTTCTGAATTTGCACTTATAAGGGAATTCCATCTTCACAATTGCTTCTAAAACCCCTTAGGTTCTAAATTCCCAATCTAAACCATCCCATTTCCTTCTTCTCCTGTTTATTGCACTTAGGGCAGCGTGCACCATGTTGGAGTTCATTATTTCAGAAGTAACGTATAATAAAAAGGTCCATACTACAGAAGTAATTTACTCCAGAAGTAACATCGGAGAGCTCAACTACAATTTAGTCTCATTTACTACTACAAAAGCAAGAGTTCTTTACTTGCAGAGTATTGTTTTGTTTGCACGATTTATTTGAAGCAGTTATGGTTAAGGTGTGTGCAACAGGTGTTCAATATTAAAAGGGGGGAGGTTATATCAGCAAAGGAGATAAATATTTGTTGCTAATAGAATTGTGTTTTGTATAGAAAGATATGGGACATGACCAGTTATTCAATATGGTTTTAGAAAGCGATTTAGTACCATCAATAGTTTAGCAATAGTAATTGCAGAAATACATAATTGTTGTATGAAAAACAAATGTCTGTTAGCAGCAAATTTAGATAGTAGTTCAGCTTATGATTCAGTACAAATTAATTTATTATTAAATATTTTAGAAGAAATTAGTATATCTCACAATTTATCTAGATGCATTGCCAACCTACCGACAAATAGACAAATATCGTTGCATCATAGATGCTCAGATGATGTCAGACAAACTGATGTAGGTCTACCCCCAAGGGTCGTCATTAAGCTCGATTTTATATGCCATATAGACGTGGAAAATATCTAAAAATTTCAGTCTAGACATGAAAGGCCTAGTATTTGCAGATGATTTGTTACTGTATACCAGGTGTGACCTAAACACTATGGTTGAAGAGATCAAAACATTTAAAGGAGGAATTAAAAACGTTGCTACTTATTTAGAAGATAATGAAATTAAGGTCAATCCTTTAAAAAGCAATTGGATCATATTTAAGAGAGGAAGAAGCACAAATAACAAAATTCTTAAAATTAGTGATCAAGAAGTTAAGCTAAAAAATGAATTAACTTTTTTAGGAATGCACTTAAACTACAATTTGATATGGAAGTCTCATATAAACTATATTATAAAAAGAATCAGTAATACTTCCTAATCTTTAAATATTTATCAGGAAAAAAATTGGTATCAAACTTATGTACTTTATGCATTCGAAGTTAGAGTCTATAATTTATAACATGACGTGCCTGGTTAATATCAGAAAATCCTTCTAAAGTACTTACATTTACGGAATTTAATGTAACAGTCAGACAGTTATTACTGACTTGTAAATTCATTCAGAAAATGTGCCATTCCTTGGAGGACAATTATAACCATGAACAAATTAACACCTAAGAAATCTGCTGAGGATTTAAAATACTATGAAGCAAATTTCATTCCATTATATTTATTGGAGAAATGCAGGAGTATAGTAATGACATGGATTCTCTAGACTACCAATTTACTGTGTTGGGACATTTTATTATTACAACTTGATATAAATTTAAATATTTTCCAAAAGGAAAAATTGCAAATGAATCATTTTTATGAATACATGGAAGATTTCCCTGCAGAAGATGGAAACACATTTATAGAAATGGTTCTAAGGACACAGAAGAGGGAGTAGGAGCAGCAGTGCATAACAATAAAGAAATGTTAAAAATTAAACTACATGAAATTTTTTCTATTTATTCAGCTGAGCTTATTGATAGGAAGATCCAAGAATCATATTTTTGGTTTCATATTGGGTATTGAGTAAACTGAGTAAAACTGGAATGGATGCAAATTTTAATATTATTGAAATAGAGATTAAGCACAAAATGTGTCTTAGCCATGAAAAAACAGATATAAATTAAGTTAATTTGGATCCCTGGGCATAAAAACATAAAGGGTAACTGTAAAGTAGGTATTTTAGCAAAACAAGCAAGAACTGACTGAAAATACAATTACCTATTCAAGATATTATTGGTCAAATTAAAAAAGAAGTCACTACACAATGGAGCACTGAACATCCCCTTAGATTCCTGGAGCTGGGCAGAAAATAGCAAACCATGGATCAAAAAAGTGTATGGCTCTAAACAAGACTTAACAAACATCATAAAGATAAGATTGGATACAGCCATGACTCCATTATTATTCTATAAAATGAAAAAAAGAGAAACTCCTTATTGTGAATGTGGTGAAATAGGTAATGTAGAACATGTATTAATTGGAATACATCTGAATAAAAAGGACAGTGATGAATTAATAAGTTCACTGTACAAAGATGGTTTACATGGGCCTGTAAAAATAACTAATATTTTAAAGTACAATCCCAAACTAGTATTTAAAAAAATTAACAAGCATATAAAAAAATGTAAAAGTCAGATGATGCTACAACTAAAGTCCGTGAGGTTTAAGTAGTCGTGTCCCTTTTAGACAGAGAAAGGAATACTCACCATCTCGCTCTCACTCTATGGTGACACAGGCAAAGCAGATACACCAGTCAAACACGCATCAGTGGCGGGGTGCCCGTCCTCCTCCTCGACCGGTTGTTGTTCATTCTCGGATTCACCGTCAGAAACTTCAAACAAATCTTCGTACTCTTCTTCCGATTCCAATTCCTCTAAATTTGTGACTAATCTGTCCGTAATTTCATCTACCAGACCGTCTTTCTCCCAGTAAAACTGATTAGTGTTTTGCACATGCTCACACGCCCTTTTCCATTTGTCTGGAATCATTTTTGTAATCGCATTATCAAAGAACAGTTTTACATCACCACTTTTAAATGAAAATTATGTTTGGCAACATCATTCTTGATTTGCGCCCATATTAGTTCTATAGCATTGAAATCACAGTGATAAGGTGGCAACCGTACTATAGTATGTCCATGCATTTCGCGAGTGTATCAATTCCATAAACTTTGAGATTGTCTTTTTTCAATTTAATTAACTCGTGTAGTACTGTTTTGTCCCTCGTGAACCAAACTCAATATTTCTATTACGAAGCCATTCCTGCGTATGAGATTTGAATGGAGATGAAGTGGGTGTTTTATTAACTTCTATGGAATGATAAGGGGCATTGCCCATAACGATGACACTATTAGAAGGATTGTTAAGTAGCAACTTATTGACAAACCAATCCTTGAAAATGTTGTTATCCATTTCTTCATGGTAGTCTTTACTGGATTTGGCTTTAAAGTTAGTAAAGCATTAGGAATGAACCCTGTTGAACATCGCTCCTTTGCCTATTAGTGTTTTAAGAGGGAAATCATTTTCATCACTGTCACACTTACACACCTTATTTCTCGTATGGTTTATATTTACCCGTTTCGTCAAGGTACACTATAGGCCTACTAGTAGCCCTCAGTTCTTCATTCGTCTTAAAAACCGAAATCGTTTAGAAGCAATATTCATTCGTTCCATTAAAAACGTCTTCCTTGCGAATTTTTACTATAACTGAAATTAAGCTTTTTAAGAATTTTTCTCAACGACTACACGCTTCCTTTCAGTAAGCCTTGAACTTTCAAAGCCTCATATATGTCCTGCAAACTAGGCAGAAAGTTCATACGCTATAACGAATAGATTGTTTGCTTAATAGCAGCTGCAGTGAATGTGTTTATTTCTGCTTATTTTCGTTTTTTTGTTTGTTGCAATCTCCTATTTGGGCGCTTCTTGCCTGGAGTTTGCAATCTACCGCCATTAGCTTCAGCATTTGTGTGTTCTTTTAAAATTCGCCGGACGGAAGGAGCAGAAATAGTTGTAGCAGCAGCAGTTCTCTCAACTATACTTGACACTGAAGTAGTCGGGTTTCCACATTTCAATGCATCACATTCATCACTGAAGAAACTGTGAACTTTAACTACATTTCCCTACCATCTGATTTTAGAATTTTCCCTCGAGAGCCAATCTGAAACAATACAAATACAACCAAAAACTACTAGAAAATAATTCAACATTATATCCATATGTTGTAACAAAGAAAATATCTTGCGTATCGTGTAAAACCGCAAAATAACAAACTCATAGTCCCACAGCTCATACGCCACTGCAACCTTCAGTCAGCATACAATAGAAGTGGGAGGGTTGTGAGCTTCTACGGGTCTTGAATTTCCACAAATCGCAAGAAAGAAGTGGTTGCTGTCCCACCCCCTCTGCTAGACAAGGACAGCACTCTATGTGAGACAAGGACAGTTGAAAACCTGCCAACTTAAACCTCACAGAGTATAAAGGGTTAAACTTACAGGTAGTAGATACTAAATGAAGTAAAATAGTCTTCAAGGGCATCTAATAAAGAAAGAAGAAACAGATGTCAGTTTGATTTTAAAGTAATTTAGAAGTATAGCTTTTCTTGTGCTGTGAAAGTGAAATATGTATCCGTTTAGGGACATATTACAAAAGACACCGTTTAGTAGGTGAAAGCACAAAGACAAAAAAGACCTTTTAAATTGTGGAAGGTCAGTGGATTTAATAGAATTAAATGTTAGAAAGGAAGTGAAAAAAAAAACAGGAAATCTTACAACCATCATTTTAAGGACTCATGGTTTCAGCAATATGCATGGTTATGCAGTAGTGTGACATTACAAAAGCTGTTCTGTTGGTCATGCCTTTTGTTCTTTAATAAGTTTGGTGTCTGGAATACATAAGGTTTTTGTGACTTTCAAAATGTGACGTATGCTTTTAATAAGCATAAAGATTCTGAGGAGCATTAAAATGTCAATTGCTATTGAAAACTTTAACAAAATATCATAGTACAATTGCAGATGCTCAAAGGGAAAATGCAAGACTGTGCATCCTTTGATTTAACAAATGTGTATCTTTAAATTGACAAATCTTCAGACTAGTTGTTAGGGCTGTGAGATTTAATTTACAAGAAATAGAGCAAGTTTAGATAGTTTTATTCAAGTGTTTTAAATTGTAGTATTTAATATTCCTTTGTAGAAGAAATGTGGTGGTAATAGTAGTAAATAATATTAATAATTTTCGTTGTGCAATATGCCATCACTTCACCTGTTTTTTTATTTTACCACCGGCCACCACTGCCCTTTGTACAAATATTATATGGCTCTCACCTTTCTTGTACTATCTGCAGTATCATATTCTTGTTGTTTTCTTCATTGAGATCCTTAATGTAATCTAGGTAATGCATGAACTCATCAAAATATCTTCCTCCAAATACGATGCAGTATTGTAGCTTAATCAACAGGTGAGTTACTCCAACCAAATCCGGAGAATAAATTCTAACCTTTACTCTCGTATGGAAGTCGCTGAGTGTTGACTTTAATAGTTGTTTACTACAGAAGTAAAGCTTACTGTAGGTTGGTGTATGCTGCCCTTACTGTTGAAAATTTCTCTTTTGACTTCTCTTTCATCACTTTAAAACATTTTTATCACTGAACGTAATGACACTCAACCATACACAGAAAAATTCACAAAACTTGGACCACTTGCATTAGCAAATGTGCATGACCTTGATACTCTGGCACGCTTTCCTGTATTGTAACTACTCTCATCTCTCGCTGTGCATGCACTTGACCAGACCAACCCTTGATTTTTTGCTTCCTGTTTCATTTGCAGAAAATTGCTGACTCATATCCTTTTCCCCAGTTCTATTGGTGATAGTTATTTATCTACATATAATAGCATTTCCATTAGTCTCTTACCATTTGCTGTAGCTTCCTTCATTTCTTGTATAAGCTTCATCCTTATTTTCGTCTCTTTCAATGACAGGCTTTATTAATGAAAAGATTTGTTCCTTTGCTCTACATAAGATCTCATAAACAGTATTCATAGTAGTAAATTTTTAATATTGACACTATTTTGCATTTGAAAGCTGAGTCTACCTTTCAGCCCTTATCCTACACACGACCTTGTGTGAAAGAACAACTAATTATCACTCTCTTGCCTATTTGCCTTCCCATCCAAAAGGTGTCCCCAATTTCCCATCCTAATTTCATCTCAAGCTTTCACACCAAGATATCTTGCATGCCAAGTTGGGCTCAGACTCTTCTCCTTTCTTCCACTCCAGTAAACACCAGTTTGAACTTGCAATTCTTATGCTCCTTTTCCATCCTCAGTTTAATTCCTTTTAACTCCCTTTAAGTATCTGAAATTCTTATATCTCCTGCTTGATATCCTGGGAAATTGCATTCACCTTTTCCACTGCTTCACCTGAATCAGTTGGGCCTGGATTCATTTCAATGATACCAATAATTAAAACATTCCTCATCCCTTCATTTACTCTTCTTGTCTTACTGTACTTAGCTGCTAACTGCCCAATTCTTGCTCTCTATACTGGCAGATCCACTCCTATTGTGCCTTATTCCCTTATTTTACAAATGGGAGCTGTCACCGGAAATGTCCTTCCTCCACTGTTGCTAATTCCTACTCCCTAGAGGTATATGATGATTTTAATTTTCACTAAGTCATTAAGTTTGATTCAATTTGCATCAAGAACTGATATTCTTTTCATAGTTTATAAAACCTCTCAATTTTGCCTTGTAAACATTCAGCAGAGAAATTCATATGACTTGTCATTTCTTGCGGCTTTTGATTAGTTAGGCTTTGTAATGCAAATGCCTTGAATATTTTCTCTTCTGTTCATTCATACTTTATTTCTTTGTTTTATTGTATGTTAGACAAGAATATTTGTAATATACTGTTATTTTTTTAAATTCTTGTACTGTCAGAGATCTTATAAAGGCATCTGATTTCTGTGTATTTTCCTTAAATTTTCATATTCTTTTCAGGCAGTTTATTGTTACACGCCAGATGGACGTGGGCCTTGTTATGCTGTGGAAGGTTTGAAGATTATGCTACAATGGTTTCGTAGTTATTTGGTCACTGTTGCAAAGGATACAAAATCTGTAACACGAGTTACGTCTTTGGCTTCAGCTGCAACAAAGTATGTTTACAATTCAAACAAACTTAATGTGTTGATTTTTCCTGTTCTGAAATAGTTGCTCAGAAAGTTGATTTGCTCATGTTTTTTTTTTGGCTTTGCAGTAAGATTATAACTGTAATTATAATATTATGACTGCAGCATCGCTCATTAAGGGTTTGCTACAACAAGTGACAGTTTTCATTTATTCATATGACAACATGATTTAATGCTCCCGGAGACATATGATATGGGTGCATTGGGTTTGCAGCTTGCTGTGAAACGCACATGGTCTTGTAACATTTACACAACAGATGGCTAAAAGCTGCTTATCTAATAGTAGTTGAAAAACACATTGATTTAGTGAAAAGCTGCCCTTTGAAAGATTGCACCTACTCTGTAATTCTCATCATTCCATGGAAAATGATAATGCACATCTTCCTTAAACTGACAATGCAATTTCCTTTCAGATTTTACATAGGTTAGCTATGAAGGAAATTGTTTTCCTACAATTTCTTTTCCATAATTTTATTGCTACCCTGTTTTGTAATTAAATATTAAAAGATATGCATGAGCTCTTTGAGCAAATTTAATGAATATAGGTTAAGCATTGAAGTTAATAACTGAATCTGAGGGTTTCGATCTGTTGTCACCTTTGGCTAAAATGACAAGAGTTGAGAAAACTTCCCTATGAAATAATGATTATCCTTTTGAGAATGTTGGATACAGGATGTGGGTAACCACACAAATGTACCTCTCCTATGTGATAGACACATTACTGCCATAATAACAGCTCTGTGGCAACACACAATGCAATAATCATGAATGTGTCATCCTACAAATATACAACAGTGCAAATAATTATTGCACAGTACGTCATTTGATCATACTGTAAATCATATCATGCCTGTCAGTAAATTATTTGCTTATCCCCATTCTTAAAGTTTATCTAGGAATATATATTTTTTGTATAGCTCAAATACTTGTTAAATGGGATATAATCATGAGTTGTACTACATACAGAAGTATTATTTTAGCTCCTAGGTATTTTATAGTAAAATGTTTCTTGTTTAATGTAATTACCAGCATTTGTTAACTCTTTAAATATTCATTG
The DNA here is from genome assembly GCA_030765065.1 of Deroplatys truncata. Lineage (NCBI taxonomy): Eukaryota > Metazoa > Arthropoda > Insecta > Mantodea > Mantidae > Deroplatys > Deroplatys truncata. The sequence goes on along the minus strand of JAUKNL010000022.1, from coordinate 1,437,976 downwards.
ATTTCCAGTGTTGTGTGATTAACAGACAGAATATATCAGTACAATAGAATACAATTTTATTTCTGTAACTTTACCACCATTGTAGCAAATTAATGCTTGTTTACGTAATGAGTTTTTGTATTTGTTAGCCCCACGTTGTGGAGCCAATTTGCAAGTGAATAATGTTTCTTACGTAGTTTGTGTAGCGTAAGTTATTAGAACTTGTAGATCATGTTGTGCTGCTTACTTCACGCGTTGCCATCTTGTGACGTCATTCATTGGTTTAGTTTGTAGCTCCATCTGGCGTAGCAATTTGCATCAGTTTTGAAATAATTCACTTTAAATGTCCTCCAGCTAGCTGTTTGGGTCGAACATGTATCTCTTACAGGTTGTGAAGCGGAAAGGAATCTTTTATCCAGAAATTATACTGATGAAAATTTGTTTTTATAATTTTTATTGCCGAACACGTTCACGAACACTTTTACATATTGATTTAGATACTCGCCAAACTGAAACTGTTTGTAATAACTTCTTACTTATCACTTTTAACTCACGTACTTCAACTTTGTGTATATTTAAATGTATAATATTTTAGATCTTTAATGATTTTTGCTGCGCGTAACTTGACGAACTGAAGGACTGACTGACGACGTGTAGTGTACATGAAATTTTGATGAACTGAGGCGACCGACGTGTAAGGTATTGAGAATTTTGTTGAACTGGGGCGATCTACCACGGACTCGACTTTATATACTCCCACTCCTCGACATGCCTAAAGATTATAAATGAACTGCTATTGGCTAATAAAACGCGCCAACATTAGCGTCTATCTTAATATCCAATGAAAACCACGAATACATATTTCTTTAAGGGAAACATTCTAGAAGGTTCTACCAAAAACGCGCCAAACATTACATATCTTCCTTTTTCCCAATAATGATAAACAACTCACCCCCTCGCTGCATTATTGCGATATTATTGACAGTTTCAGTAAAGCCATAAATTATTATTTACCAATAATAATTACAATTAATAAACATCGGAAATCAATGTCACATAAAAATGCATATTCATATTACAATCATTATTTACATTTAAATAATTTGTGATACAAATTACCGTATCATATGCCCCACTAGAAACATAATTATAAATATTTACAACTTGTTTGGAAATTTTATAATTGGGTTTTTAGTCTCCTAAATCTTGGAACACACGCTATCACTTTCACTTGACACTTCACACGCATTTAACACACGACATATTTTTTTTATTTTTTTTTTATCTTGCCACTACTTACTGGCTCTGGTTTAATTAATTTAGATATCAATCTGACATCACAAACTTTTTTATAGCAAATACTTCACCCTAAATTATTTAATCACTGCTACCAAATTGCTTACTTTCTTAAGTTGTTGACAAAAATTTATACATTTAAGATTTTTTGTAATTATTATACATATTTACCAAAATATTCACCCTCTACATATATTTACATCTCTTAAATCTAGGCAATGTTTCACATGTTCTGTTTGCTACATAATTATTTTTACCCATTTTTGTTATTTTGTACTTTATTTTAACAATGTTCTTGGAATTGTATTTACGTACTTTTACTTTAATATCATATTAAGTTTCAATTATTACCTTCTTCTTTTCAAATACTGTTACAGTTACTAAAAATTGTTATTTTTTTTTTTTTTTAAATATTTATTTCTCCTTTTTTTTTTTTTTTTTTTTTTTTTTTATTAAATTTCTGTTTTCTCATGACATATACATTTAGTTAACCCTCTTACGTTCCAATACATTTCTCTGCAAGTCATCTTTACCTATCCAGCATTTACTTTACATCTCATTGCTATTTACCCTCCTGGATCAAATTGTGTGTGGCTAAACATTACTTGTAGCCGTAACCTAACCTTCAAATTTTTGTTCATGAATAACCTCTTGTATTCATATGAAATTTCGTCCCATGATAACATTTGAAAACAATCTAAAGCTTCCTGAACAATACATCTTTTACCAACTTTCATTTTCAATTCATCTGCTATCTTTTTAACTTGAGAATACTCTGACAAATCTGTACTAAACTGTACTGGACTGGAGTTTTCATTTTGAACATCTTGGTACAATTTATTTCTTTGCATTCTTGTCTCATTCTGTATTTCTAATATCTCCCCTCTGAAATTAACTTGCGTCTGATTCACATCTACATTCATAACCTCTTTCATCTCTCTTAGCTCACTTGAAATACTACTCATTTGACTTCCTAACTCTGTACATTCTACATTAACCTCACTTTCTTTGTTACCTATTTCCTTGCTCATGTCTAGCATTTTCTTTGAAACTTCTCCTATCTCACTTGCTATTACTTCCTCATTTTCATCTCTCATTTTTGGCATACTAATATCTAGCTTCATAACTTTCTTTTCAATTTCTTCACTGCTTTGATCTACTTTTTGCTCCAATACCTCATTACTCCTACCAATATCTTCAATTGATTTCCTATAATCTTTGTTTATATCTTCTCTCAATTCCATAAAACTCTGATCTATTTTCTTACTAATATATTCCCTCGTTTCCCTAAAAGTCTTTTGCATATCTTCTCTAAATTGATCTCTAAAATTTCTCAGCATTTCCATCATTTCCATCATCATACTAGCATCAAAATTAACATTTCCTGCTGTTTTATTCTGACTTTCTGCACTAACATTTCCTCCCTCAAATATTACATTGCTTAAGCTATTTTCTGTCACCTGTATTGAATTACAGCTAACTGTTACACTATCCCCTTCCATCATTGTTTCTTCAATATTATTAGTAGCCATTGTTTTTGTTTTCTAAAAAAAAATTACAATACTCTGACCTTTGTGATGCGTTCTGTTGATGTAGCTTTGATGTCCAGCGTTCTGCCCCTTTCTCCTAGATTTGTATGTCGCTTCTGCGTTGTATTATGATGAATCTACGTCGTCTTGTTGTTTTATAGTTGAATTCCTTATTGCCTTGTAATCTCGGAATTACGATGTCCAATCATCCATGTAGTCTGTCGTCCCTTTTGTTGTTTCTGGAATCTGCGTCTTGTAGTTCATTTCACTGCTGCATTCGTTCCACATCCTGGTTAATTCTGCTACTTTCCTGGTTAATTCTGCTACTTCCTGGTTATTCTGATCCTTTTCTGGTCATCTTGCCCCACGTTCTGGGTGCCAATTTGTAGCGAATTAATGCTTGTTTACGTAATGAGTTTTTGTATTTGTTAGCCCCACGTTGTGGAGCCAATTTGCAAGTGAATAATGTTTCTTACGTAGTTTGTGTAGCGTAAGTTATTAGAACTTGTAGATCATGTTGTGCTGCTTACTTCACGCGTTGCCATCTTGTGACGTCATTCATTGGTTTAGTTTGTAGCTCCATCTGGCGTAGCAATTTGCATCAGTTTTGAAATAATTCACTTTAAATGTCCTCCAGCTAGCTGTTTGGGTCGAACATGTATCTCTTACAGGTTGTGAAGCGGAAAGGAATCTTTTATCCAGAAATTATACTGATGAAAATTTGTTTTTATAATTTTTATTGCCGAACACATTCACGAACACTTTTACATATTGATTTAGATACTCGCCAAACTGAAACTGTTTGTAATAACTTCTTACTTATCACTTTTAACTCACGTACTTCAACTTTGTGTATATTTAAATGTATAATATTTTAGATCTTTAATGATTTTTGCTGCGCGTAACTTGACGAACTGAAGGACTGACTGACGACGTGTAGTGTACACGAAATTTTGATGAACTGAGGCGACCGACGTGTAAGGTATTGAGAATTTTGTTGAACTGGGGCGATCTACCACGGACTCGACTTTATATACTCCCACTCCTCGACATGCCTAAAGATTATAAATGAACTGCTATTGGCTAATAAAACGCGCCAACATTAGCGTCTATCTTAATATCCAATGAAAACCACGAATACATATTTCTTTAAGGGAAACATTCTAGAAGGTTCTACCAAAAACGCGCCAAACATTACATAACTTCCTTGTTCCCAATAATGATAAACAACTCACCCCCTCGCTGCATTATTGCGATATTATTGACAGTTTCAGTAAAGCCATAAATTATTATTTACCAATAATAATTACAATTAATAAACATCGGAAATCAATGTCACATAAAAATGCATATTCATATTACAATCATTATTTACATTTAAATAATTTGTGATACAAATTACCGTATCACCATTTATGAGAGTACATAGGCTTTCACGGCCTTAGTAAAAATTATAAGATGAAGAATCTTCCGGGCTGTTTTGCTATGGTCTGCTGGAGATTGGGGTTCCAGACGTTTCATCTACTGCTGCGGTAGACTTCCTCAGTGACGCTGTCGTCTCCTCGAAGGTTTCGCCGCATCTGATGCATCAGGTGTTGGTGTCACAGCATTTATACAGTGAGCGCTCTCCGTTGATTGGTCCGAAGTGGGCAGAGGCAGACGGCCGGTGGGCAGGGTTCTGTCTCTTTAGTGCTGTTGCTGTTTTCTGATTGGCGCGCTATGTTTTCCTGTCTTATATGATGTTTTCTGTTTCCAATGACTGTGTGCCAGTTACTGTTTAGTTTTAAGGCCTCTTCCTTCTTATTAAAATTATTAGGATGTTTATAGATTAATGGCCTCTCATTGTAGTCGGGCATGGTAGTGTAATGTTGAAGCAAGAATGCGAGTATTCTGGAACTTTATAATGTGTTCACCGTGCGCTTCAATGGTATGTTCAGTGACCGCGGACTTTTCTGTTTGGCCCAGATGTTAGTTCTTTTTTGCTCTGTGAGCCTGGTGTTAATTCTGCGCTGAACAGTAGCAATGTAGACTGAGCCACAAGAACAAGGAATATGGTACACTCCGGCTGATGACAGAGGCTTCCGGGGATCTTTGGCTGATGGTAGTAAACCAGCTTGCAGACCTGCTAAGATTCAACTTGCCAACCAGAAGCCAGATCAACCCAAAATCAAGAACACTGTCTTCCTACCTTATGTCAGAAATGTCACCGATTGAATCGAACACATACTACAGCGTCATTACGTCAAGACAGTCTTTATGCCTGCCAGACAATTAAGTGGTTTACTGTAATCAGCCAAAGATCCCCGGGAACCTCTGTCATCAGCCGGAGTGTACCGTATTCCTTGTTCTTGCGGCTCAGTCTACCTTGGTACCGCGCAGCGTTAACACCAGGCTTACGGAACACAAAAGAAACTGCTGTCTGAGCCAAACAGAAAAGTCCGCGGTCACTGAACATGCCATTGAAGCGCACAGTGAACACATTATAAAGTTCCAGAATACTCGTATTCTTGCTTCAACATTACACTACTATGCCCGACTACAATGAGATGCCATTGAAATCTATAAACACTCTAATAATTTTAATAAGAAGGAAGAGGCCTTAAAACTAAACAGCAACTGGCACCCAGTCATCGAAAACAGAAAACATCACATAAGACAGGAAACCATAGCGCACCAATCAGAAAACAGAAACAGCATTACAGAGACAGAACCCAGCCCACTGGCTGCTGTGCCTCTGCCCACTCTGGACCAATCAATGGAGAACGCTCACAGTATAAATACTGTGACACCGACGGCTGACGCATCAGACGCAGCGAAACCTTCGAGGAGACTTCTACTTCAACAGCGCCACTGAGGATGTCTACCGCAGCAGTAGATAAAATGTCTGGAACTCCGATCTCCAGCAGACCACGGCAAAACAGCCCGGAAGATTCTTCATCTTGTAATTTATTACCATTCCCTGTTTTTTTGCTTTTTTTAAGTGTCCCCACAGAAGTGTAAAATAGGTGTTTTACTGTAATTTTAATAAATATTTTGGTTTGAAATATGCGGCACATTGTATCAGATACAAATTATTTATTTATTTTTTATTTGTTTGCTCTAGTGAATAGCGATAGTCAGATTTTGGATTTGTGAACCTTGAAAATTTTAGAAATGTTTAAAATGATGGAAGAAATGCATATAAGACATTTGTGACAAATTTAAATGTATTTTGACACACAATCTGCTCACTAAATGTTGAAATTCTGTTTCTATATACAAATCTTTAAGTTTACTCAATGAATTTATTACTTATAGTGAAAATATTGTACATTCAAGCTGTTACCCGATTTTGGTTAACTGTTTTCCATTGCCAGCCTCCCAGTCCATGCCATAAACAAACAAGATGCATAACATCCTTGGTGATGATACAAATCATGTGCGGAAATATCCGAATGTGCAAGTGTGTCTTGTTTGATTTCATTAGTTTATCTGTTCTGTGATTCACACCTAAGTTTGGTACTGGAAGTGTTTTAGTAGATGCTGTTGCTTCATGTCAAGGTTACCAGTTTAGTGGTTTTCCTGCCAGATTTGTTGTTTTAGCTATCAGTTTTATGGTAAAAATATTTTTAGCCTGCATTGTGGGAATTACAGTGGTGTAAAAAAATTAACCTTTCCAGGTTAGATTGTAGTCTGATATAGATGATCGCAGTTCTACTATAACAAAATCACATCTGGAGATTTTTCCTGGAAAATTGTGGGTTTTTGAAGCACATTTACTGGGAGTCTATTAGCATGTTTGTGCAATTCTGTCTGCAATCTACCTGCAGCCACTTGTGTCCTCCTGTACGAATTACTCATTCAGTTCTGTTTAAGCAGCAGCAGCAAGTATACGCATACAAATTTAAAGGAATATGCTTCATAATGCAGCTGAAAATAAGTTCAGATGAGCAAGTAAAACAGTTTAGCCGGACAGAATGAAAAGTTTGGGAAAAATAATGCTTTGTAGTTTCTGCAATAAGAGGAATTTATGGGAAACTTCTGATACTGTTAAAAAGACATTTCTAGCCACCACCATGTTAATGCAGCAAATAATGCAAGAGGCAGAGAACAATGTTGGAGGCAGCTGAATACTCAAAAGGAGCAAAGGTAATAAATTTGACTTTTTTGCGTTTATTTACTTCATTCCTGTAATGAGTATTTTTATTACTTTGCTTTGAGTTTGTAACATGCATATCACAAGGTAAAGGGATAAATTTAAATTTAATGCGTACAAATATGGCGGCGAGTGGTGTTGTGACGCGAAGCATGCAGCATAAATATAGCAAAAATAATGGTAAATATACCGATACAGCAACTGAAGATGGTACTAATTTGAACCATATTAGTAAAGGAATTTGTGTGAATGTAGGCAACCTGGGGGATCAAGGCAATTCGGTGAAGCAAACAAGTAAATTGTGTCAAGATGAATTGACGATCGGGGGCGTGCGTGAAAAGGAAATGGCGGCATCGCTTCATACAATCATTGACATTTTGAATAAGGATTTGAGAGAAGCGCAGAAAGAAATAATACGCCTTCGAAGTGAGAACAAGATTCTGCAAAATGAGAGAGACGCGCTTTACAAAGACAAAACAGAAAGTGTCGTCCTGAGAAATGAAATTGAAGTACTAGAAAAAGAAATTACGGAAGTAAAAGAAGCAAACTTAATCCTTCAAACGAAGGCAGCAAGCAAGGATAATAATGGATATACTGAAGTGCTGTACAAACACAATAGAAGATATCAGCATCCAACTCAGAATAGTGGAGTGCAACATACAAAATACAACAGAAGTGAGGTCGAAACGAAAAATAGATTTAATGTGCTGATGGATACTAGCCAAGTGAACTTGGTTAGTTCAAACTACCACGAAAACCATGTGAATAATAGTGTTAAAAGAAACAAATCGCCTGATGTTTTGGTAGTGGGAGACTCCATGATAAAGTTTGCAGGACAGTTGTGTAGAAATCGTGGACATGATGTGCGGTGCTTTCCGGGAATTAAGTTAAATGAACTAAAGCACCAAATGGAGAGAATTAACTTGAAAGAACGCAATCCTGACGTCGTGGTGGTGCATGCAGGATCTAATGATGTAAAACCAGGAGTATATGCAGAAGAAATCATGGGAGATACCATGGATATTATTAACTATATACGACGAGAGTCACCTAACGCCAAGATAATTGTTAGTGGCATGATAAGACGGAGTGATACAACGAAAAAAAAGTAATGAGGATTAATAAAGAATTGAACTGGCTGTGTTCCACAAAGATTTGCACATTTGTGGATGGAAATTTTTGGCTAGAGAATAACGAGTTTGGAAGAGACGGCATTCATTTCAACCGCAGAGGGTCTCATAAGTTTGGAATGCTGTTGTGCGATGTAATTAGTTCGGTGATAATGGGAAACGAGTAAACCGGGTGGTGGATGATGCATTAGTGACTGGAAATAGTGATCGAAGTGTGCAGGTGTTTAATAAAACATGCAGAACAGAAACTAATGTTGTAAGTGTGAATGCTTCTGGGGACCACTACTTTAAAGCAGTGGAATCCAACCAACTATCAGGGACGAACGAGGTTATAGGTGCCACTTCGGCGAATCTCACTACCACTCTTACTAAATGTATGGATGGAACAGAAAAAACGAAACTGTTAAAGGTAAGTGATTCTGTAAGAAAGCCTATAAAAATAGATGCACACTATCTAACAATTTTTCATCAAAATGTCCAATCTATTCACAGTAAATTAAACTACATTGAAATCCTATTAGATAAAGATCTGAATGAGGTTGGTGTCTTGTGCATTTCTGAACACTGGTTAAAGAGCAATGAAATCGATTACATACAGATACCAAATTATACATTAGCCAGCTCATATTGCAGATCTAACAAAAGTGGGGGTGGGGTATGCATATTTATTAAAACAGGTATCCGTTTTATAAATATAGATACATGCCGGACATTATGTCGAGAAAGTGATTTTGAAGTTGCAGGTGTGGATTTGATCGAACTAGATATTACTGTGATTGTTTTATACCGTGCCCCAGATAGTAATGTTAGGATTTTTCAAAATAGCTTAGAGAGACTACTCAACATTCTCGTGAAAACCAAAAAAAAATTTGCATTATGTGGTGATTTAAATATTGACTTTCTTAAAGACAGCAAAGAAAAGCAAGACCTCATACATCTGCTTAGAAGTCATAACCTAATGCATGTCATAACATCCCCTACAAGAATAACTAGTCGTTCAAAAACTGCGGTAGATCAAATTATAATTAATGAAAATTGTACATATAAAGCACAGGTGATAAATACAGGATTTAATGATCATGAGGCACAAATAATCCAAATTGAAACTAATAATACTAAGATGTTTAGATCAACACTCATAAAAAAAAGAATATTTAGTAATGATAATATTTTGTATATGAATTATCTCTTAAGCAAGGAAGATTGGCTTGATATGTATAATACAGCAGATACTAATGAGAAATTTAGATTGTTTGTAAATAGTTTTATGTTCTGCTTTAATACTGCATTCCCTCTCAAAACATCAAGAACCTCCAATGAGAAAGCTAAGAGAAATTGGTTAACTCCAGGTATAAGAAAGTCATGTGAACGTAGAAGATTACTATATAACTTAAGTAAAGGTAGCACAACAACAGATTCTGATAATTATTTTAAGAATTATAAACGCATACTAAATAAAGTTATAAGACAGGCTAAAATCAATAGTAATGACAATCATATTAAAAACTCTAAAAATAAGACCAAAGCTATGTGGCAAATAGTAAACCAAATGGCTAATAAAACACGTCATATGCAAGGTAAAATAGAACTTGAGCATAATGATAGAAAGATCACTGATGCAACAGAAGTTGTTACATATTTTAATACCTACTTTACAGAAATAATTAAAGATTTGGTTCAAAATAGTAATGGACATCTTGGCAGTCTAATAAAGACTAATACTACCAATAATGTAAACTCCATATACCTTTATGAAGCTACGCCTGAGGAAATGCTAAACATAATAAATGGATTGAATAATACATATTCTGCAGGTGTTGATGATGTGCCAGATATAATTATAAAAAGATGTAGTGACCACATAATTGGTCCACTTGTCCATTTGTGTAATGTATCCATGACTAGTGGAATATTTCCAGACATGTTAAAAATATCTAAGGTTATACCCTTGCACAAAAAAGGGAAAAAGACTGAGGTAGCTAACTACCGTCCTATTTCCATACCCTCCATATTTTCAAAGATATTGGAAAAAATAATGTATAGAAGACTTGTATCGTTTATTGGAAAAAATAATATAATTACTAACTCACAGCATGGATTCCGACAAGAAAAATCAACAGAGACTGCGATATATTCTTTTTTAAATAGTGTTATAACTGCTTTAGATAAAAAAGATAAAGCAATTGGCATATTTCTAGATTTAACTAAAGCTTTCAATACTATTAACCATAAAATTTTGCTAACAAAATTATTTGACTTTGGTATAAGAGGATCAGCATATTCTTGGTTTGAATCTTACCTTACAAACCGTAAGCAAATAACAGAGATTACAGATGTAAATGCTAACACTAATGCACTTTTGGCAGTTAGATCTAATGCACTTGATATAACTTATGGAGTACCACAAGGCTCTATACTAGGACCATTTTTATTTATCTTGTATATAAACGACTTAACAAATAACATACAAGCTCATAACATTGTTCTATTTGCAGATGATACTAATTTACTAATAACAGAAAAGAGTAATGAAATGTTAAATAATTCACTAAACCAGGCCAGTAAAGATCTGGTATATTGGTTAGATAATTACAACCTGGTTTTAAATACTGTCAAAACTGTGTCTTAAATTTCATATTACTGATAGTGCAAACAATAATTATAACATCCCTGAAGTAAAATTAAATAATAAATTAATCTCATATAAAAATGAGACAAACTTTTTGGGCTTGTGGATACAGAATAACTTGAAATGGAAAACTCATATAAAACATCTAATAACCAAACTAAGCAGGAATATATATGCCTTAAGAATTTTAAGTCAAAATGTCAGTCTCCATGTGCTGTTAACAACCTATTATGCACATATACATTCAATAATTAAATATGGTATCATATTTTGGGGAAACTCACCAGAAACTAAGGATGTATTTATCAAACAAAAACAAGCCATACGAATTATATGTGGTGAAAAAATGTTATGCTCATGTAAACCACTATTCAGAAAGCTTGGCATACTTACTTTGGCATGTTCTTATATATTAGAAACAGTCTTATTTGTAAAAAGAAATAAATTTAATGTTCAAAATAATGACAATGTCCATAGTCATTACACTAGACATAATAAGGATATACACTTAACCTCTGTCAGAACTACAATATGTAAGAATGCAGTACTGCACTCCAGTATAAGGAATTATAATTCCCTACCTAATGCCATTAAAGATATAAATAATTATAATGTGTTTAAAACTAGAACAAAGGCTTTCTTGCAGGAACACTGCTTCTACACCGTAAAGGAATATTTACAGTTTAATAAATCTTTGTTTGCATAAGACATTGTACTAATCCGTTAAGTTATCTAGTAGTATGTCATTCAATTTATAAATATATCTATTGTATATCATAGTTGAACTCAAATTATATATAACTTTATTGTAATGTAATATATAAATTTAACTATTGACGTATCCTGTATCAATGTACTATGTACTGAATTGATGTTAAAGGATTAATAAAATTGAATTGAATTGAATTGAATTGAATATACTTCATTTGGTAAGGCACATACTTAGCAGAAATCAAATTAAACTTGGTGTCAGGTCTATAATGCAATATCTTATTCCTCTTTTTTTTCCTTTCTTTCTTTCTTTCCATTTATCCATGTATATTTATCATGTTCCGTTTTACAGTATTGTCATATTTCACATTTATTTTGTTTTATAACTAGGTATTGGGTTTATAACACAAATATCACTGTTTTAGGTTGGTGGGTTGCTAGTGATTTATTTCGCAAGCTATTTAGTGAACATGTTATGATTTAGTTTTCTTTGGCGTTGCACATGATTTTCATAATTGGAGCCATCTGCATCACTCAATTATGCATTTGCTTCAGTAAAGCACCTTTGAACGTAGATTTGTCTGTTTGTACGCATGAACTAACCCAAAATTGCTCCAAATACTGAGTTGAGATTTTATACATAGAAATTGGAAGAAAATTTATCAAAACATTTCAAATTTCATATAATCATTACAAGACGAAGGGTATTTCAGTAGATGCTTAAAAATTATTGTTTTTAAGTGCACCACTGCATGTATAGAGTTGAGACATACATAGGAGCTTTATGCATTTGCTACTGCCAATATATTAGTTTCACATTCTCTTTTAACATAATAATTATGGGAAACACAGTGAAGTAGTTAAAATATTAATCAAATTCTAGTGGCAACACACTCTAACTTCTCTCTTTCAAGATATTTACCTTGTAAGAGTGAAGTTAGTGTGTTGTCACTAGAATTTTATTAATATTCACATTCTCTACCTGTTTATGAAACAACTCGTGAACTACAACACATATGGAATTGAAATTATAATGTTTGAAAAAATGTTATGTATAAATTGTAAATAACGAACTGTAATTATATGCTTTCTTTTCTACTTTATTACACTGCCAAACTGGATTTTGTCTCTTCATCTGTAGAGATGATTTCAACCAATATTCCATTAGAGAAGCAATTCACCCAGCCTTCAAGGAATGGGTGAAGAAGAATGTTGTTAGTGGTGGAGATCTTTCAGCAAGTGGTGTTCTTCGTAGAGAATATTTGCCTCTCTTGGCAAAATCTAGGATGGAAGAGGTTTTTGCAGCCCTACAGAACAAAACGTTTGCCATCACGTGTGATGAAAACAACAGACAAGATGGGTAGAGCAATTTTTTTTATTTAAAGGTGAGTCGGAATTGTAACACTAACATCACTTAAGTTTACTCACTTAACATGTTTCGGGAAACCGTTGTTCCCATCCTCAGAAGGTTAATTCGACTGGCCACATATAAACTCTCCCACATATAAACTAGCAAAATGGCTTTCAAATACCTTCAACTCCATGCCTAAGTTCAAAAGTCTTAGCATAAAAAATTCTTTAGAATTAACCAGTCACCTTTCAAATATAAATATATCACCCACAGACATGATGGTATCATTTGATGTCACTGCACTCTTCCCAAGCATACCAAAAGAAGAATTATTACCACTCCTAGAAAATTGGATATTAAACAATGGCACACCTAGAGCACAAACAGAAGATTACCTGAAACTAACAAAATTATGTCTGGACCAGAATTTCTTTTCATTCCATCACAAAATCTTTAAACAAACCTCAGGCCTAACTATGGGAAACCCCCTTTCACCATTTTTAGCAGAACTATATATGAGCCATTTTGAATCCCATATTACTAAATCTTTCCCACATCTATTCAAAACCTGGTATAGGTATGTAGATGATATTTTTGCTATTGTTCCAAAAAAACTTTCAGAAGATGCTTTGAAATTATTAAATTTACAAAAAAGATCTATAAAATTCACAATGGAAAAAGAAGAAAATGGCCAATTACCTTACCTAGACATCAGGATCATCAGAAATAATGCACACAACAAACTAAAGTTTGGCATTTACAGAAAACCAACGCACACAGAAAACTATATTAAAAATAATAGCTACAATCCTACAAGCCACAAACATGCAATTTTAAATAGTATTACAAACAGGTTAGTACATATACCAATGGAGAAAGAGGAATACCAGAAAGAATACCAACACATTATCAACATAGCCACTATGAATGGATACCAGAAAAAAACAATAGATAAGAAGATAAAAAGGTTTGAAAGACAGAAATACATCCAACAAATGACTACGTTACTCAGACAACAAAAACCACAAGCATATAGAAAATTCACTTATCACCCTTGGACACATCATAAATTTCAAAGGATTTTCAAAAAATACAACATCACCCTGTCTCCACAGAATAACCACAACATACAGAAACTACTATGCAACAGAACAAAAGATCCTATCCCCAACGATAAATCAGCTGGTATATATCAAATTGATTGTAATGAATGTAACCTGGTATATATAGGAAGAACAAAAAGAAATCTTGAAATAAGACTTAAAGAGCATATGAGATGCATTTACCAAAAGCAGCAAGATAAATCAGCAGTAGCACATCATTTCTGGTCTTCAAACCATGATATCACTCCAAACATAAAACTCTTAAAACCGATCAACAGCAGCAATGAATTGGACATCTGGGAAAAAATACATATTGTCAAACACAGGAATCACCTAATGAATTTTGAACTGCCGCCACCCAACAGCCTTTGGAGGTTCATCAGCCCAGCACCAGAGAACACCACAAACCACACACATCCCCCAGACGATGACCGGCAAAAATCAGTTGAGAGAAAATGCTGACGATGGGAACAAGCCGTCTCCCGAAACGCGTTCAAGTAAGAATATCATAGTGATGTAGTGTAACAACCGTCAACTCTCTATTTTAAATTTAAAAAAATACCAGGAATGCTCTTGCAACATGAAAACAGCTATAAAAGCAAAAACCTCCAAGAAGAAAGTTTACATTTGAAGCATACATTTCAATCACAATGGTTGAAAAAAGCTATGCATTTATGAGACGCTTTGTTCATCTGTTAAAGGCGAATAAATATATATTGTAATGAAAGCACAGCTACCTGAGTGCAAGTGTAGAAAAAATTTAGCTGTGGCTGCAGTAAAGCAACAGTTGGAGGAGGAGTTTAAATTGCAATCACCGAATTGCAAATACTGAAAAAAAATAAGCAACATGAAAACAAGAATAAAGTCCAAAAGTGACTTGAACGAACTGGCAATAAGCCAATTGTTTTAAAGGAATGGGAACAGGAGATCCTGGATATCCTCCAGGCAGAGTCAAACCCATCCATAACAACAATGACAGGTAAGAACCAAAGAAAAACTAAACATGTTATTTTCCTGGTTTATTAACATTAATCTAATTACATTCTGTTATAAAAAGTAATTTATATACTTTTAATCTTTCTAGGAGGACTTCAGGTTGGCTTTGAAGCAATGGCTTCAACCTTGACAGCAACTAATCTCCAGGAGCCCATTCCAAGTGTTGAAGGTGGTGTGTTAAGTGTTGATGCAGAATCAGCTGTCAACAGAGCACCTCGTAAATATACAGGAAAGCGGAAATTAGTTGATTCTAATGTTAATACGGCAGGATTAAGTAATAATGAACTGCAGAGGTTAGTTCTACTCAAACAGCTAACAGTAATAAGGCAAAAAGAAGAAAGAAACAAAACTAAAGAAGAAAAAGACTAACTTAAAATTGAAGTATTAAAGCTTGCAAAAGAAGCATTACTACTGGAGAAAGAAAAGAGAGAACGAGAAAGTGGAGATTTGCTTCCCGTTTTTATGAATCTTTAGGTGCAATTAGTAAATTGTGTTAACTCTTGGTATAAAGCTATTTAAATTTTTGAAAACTCACATTTTTAGGTATTTGTTTACGGTTTTTGCAAACTCACACTTGAAAGTAATTAGTTTTTATGAATTTTGCAAGGTCACATTTTAACAATAATTGTTTCTTGTCTATACGCCCCGTTTTCTGTCTCCACTTGTTCTCTCTTATCTGTATTCATGTAAATTATATGTATTCCTCAAGAGCAGTGACAAAAGAACAGACAGAACTACAGTGATGAGATTTATTCATACCTTTGTTAAATTTGAGTTATAAATAGAGTGATGTGAAGAGTTAACATCAAATTATTCTTGCGATGTCATCCCTTCTCTGCTGTCCTCTCTCCCTAATGTGGATCGTTGCTGGTTCTGCAACAGCCGCTACTGATAAATTGACTTCATCATCCTGTTGTTCAGGTATGTTAAAAATCCTCTTCAAGATGTTTGGCCACATTTTGCAGAATCATACAGCATGCTATTACTGAAGGTATTTTCAGGGTGGGTAATCTTATCTTTTTTGTAAAATTGGGAACCACTGTTTTAGTTGACCGAAACATCATTCAATGATTACCCTCTCCTTTGTAATGCACTATTGTATGCTATTTGTTCTGGAGTAGTAGGATTTTGATAAGGAGTCATCAACCATGGTGCAATACCGTAGCCTGAATCCCCTAGCAGCAGTTCATTGGCAGCATTACCAGCCATTGCAGTGTAAGCATCTGAATTTTTCCATATCCGAGATTCATGCACAGACCTGGGCCATCTGGCAACAATACTCATAAATCTTTCACTTACGTTGCATATAGCCTGCACATTGATGCTGGGAACTCCTTTCCTGTTGATGTATTTGTAGCCATGTACATTTGGTTTCCTTATTAGAATGAGTGCAATCCACTGCACCAATTGCATCAGGAAAATTATAATGTTCTGACCACTCCACCTTGGCTTCCTGAAGAGCAGCAGCAGTTGTAGGAAACTGTACCCAATTCCTTGCTCTAACATTGATTGCATTAACAACTTCCCAGAAGGTATTTGAGACCGTAGCCTGTGTAACACCAAGATTCTCTGCAACACCAGCCTGAAAACCAGGATCTCCTACATACCTTAAAAAAGTCCACATTTTTTCAGCATTGTTAAGAGCTCCACCTCGTGTTTCATTTGCCTCTAGAAGAAAATGTTGTGCAAGCCAGTATACATTTTCTCTTTCAAAACAGAATAACCATATCTGCTCACATCCAAGTCTCTGCATCTTGTATACATTTTTATTTTCCATTCAGGAACCACCATCATGAACTCTGCCATGATATTAAACTGTAGTTGAGCAAGCTGTGGTACCTATGCAGGTACCTCGAGAAAAAGCAAGCAAAAGCTTACTGAAGGCGAGCAGTGCTTGTTTTTATTTATACCATATCGCGAGCAATAGCTCAGCAAGCTTTTGCTCGCAAGGAGGTTGTGCAGAACATTTTTATTTATACAAAACCGAGCAATTGTTTGGAATTAGTGAGATATGAGCCAATACTTGCTTTTATTTATACCACCCAATGTGTGAGGATCATGAAACTTTTGTTGATGGTGCATTAACGGTACTGTGGATTCCAGTATCAAACGTAAACTGTGAAAGGTTCTCACGAACTTTTCTTTTGTGTTAACTGACCTGAGAACCAATCTCTCAATGATAAATTGGAACTGTTGTCATCTTACAATTAAAAATGTAAACTGTGAGGGTTGGGGAATTAGTGTAGGATTGTTAATATTTTTGCCATTAGTGTTTTATATTAGAGTAGTGAATAGTTTAATGCTTTTTGGGGTGGAGTCGGTGGTTTTGGGGAGTAAGCTAAGATTGCAAATATTTTTTCTATTAGTGTTTGTAATATTAGAATAGTAAGTAGATTAATTGTGTATTCTTTTTTATTATGTATTCATCATTTTGCAATTACAGTATAAATATTTGAAAATACTGCCTGCAAATTTATCTTTACATGACCTATAATATTTAAAAAGTTTTGTTTCCCACCCAAGAATTTTACTTTATCACTCAAGAAATTGTTTCCTCATTTTTTCTCATTATTTTCACCATTTTCTATTGCCATATGTTTTAGTTTGAATAAAGCAGTTTTGTACTCTTAATATATGGAAATAGTCCTTTAATAAGCCAAAAATGCGCGCCCACACACACACACACACACGCACACGCACACGCACACGCGCACGCGCACACGCACACGCACACACAATGACCCCCTCCCCCCCAAAAAAGAGCAGAATGTTGAACCATATACTTGTCAAAGTCAAAATCGTTTCTGTAGCTTGTTCACAATGGCCTTGGGATGCATGCCTTTGGCATCATTCTATTGTTACCTTTCATATTGAGTCCCAGCTACTGAATATGCACTGATAGCCAAGTGGTTATAAGCAGGTATGCATCAATGAGGTATTCCGAGTATAATTTTTTTTTGCAGGAAAACATAATATTTATTATGCGTATTACAATGTAATTTACAATTGATAAGGCGTATTTGATTTCAAGGTATTTATGCTCGTATATAAAAACCGAAACACACTCCTTTTTGTTTTCAAACTAGATATAAAATGAGTAATATTATATTCCTAAATAAAAATAGAAATTAACTTAATATCAAGTGTGTAAACCCCTTCTATTACTGCCCTCATTCTATGGAGCTTGGATAATATCAAATGCCTAGTCTAATTTTCACAAGAGGGTACTCCTACCAAGCATCCTGTATTGATGTTGCAAAACCTCTTTTGTCTTGCAGGCTAATTTAACTTAAAAACTTTTGTTACCTCTGCCCACACATTTTCAATAGGATTCAAATCTGGTGAGCAAGAAGGCCAGTCAATCACCGTGATATCTTGTCTTTGCAAGAAGCAGTTTGAAACCTGCTGACATGTGTGGACAGAGTGGTTATCCTGCCGGAATTCATTCATTCCAATGGGATTTACAAAAGGAACCATGATGTTTTCGAGGATGTTTTTATACTGGTGGCTGTTTAATGTGCCATCAAGCTGTCACAACACCTAGACCATTTCACAACATCCAACCCCAACATGACACAGATAAACAACCTTGGCAATCCATTTGTGCCATGTGTTTTGTGTTGTAACGTTTTCCTATGGTGTGGTAGACAACTACTTTCCTCCCATTTGTAGCTGAAAATGTCACCTCATTTGTGAGTATAACCTTATTCCAGTTAGGGTTGACATTTACTTCTGCAAATGCAAGGTGACATCTGTGATCTCCTGTATATCCCTGCACCTTAGCTGCTGATTGAGCAGAGCCCTGCTGTAGTCAAATTGTGCAAGGCTGTCTGGTTCAACCCGAGGAAATTGGAATTACTTCTAATTGTAGACACATGCTGGAAGGGATTGCTGTCTGCCTCTTCCAGAAGTGCAGTGTTCTGCTGAGGAGTGGACAAACGTTTTCAACCAGAACCAGATTGGCGACAAACAATCCCTTCCCAGGATAATCGCATCTATCTCGTAGCTGTAGATATAGGGACTTAAAGTGTTCTTGCAGCCTGAAATACAGAGTATCCAGCAACATTCACTAGTGTAAGGAGAGATCTCCTTGTAGCTTCGCCTTTATGTGTGCGCTCAGCCATAGCAATAGTCGGTATGATTGCTAACATGATGCAGAACTCCAAGGCTATGAGGTGCAAGACCATAATCATGCCATTGACATTCATAATTGAAGAATGAGACAGAGTTTGCACATCCAGTATCAAGTCAGTTAAATGTTTGGTTTAGTTTTTCACTTTAGAATTCTTACTAATATGGCATTTATTTTGAAAACAAAAAGAATAATTTGTTTGTGTTTTTATGCGTGAATGTCTTAAAATTAATAGCTATCTTATGCATGGAAAACATACAGCATTACCATATATTTAAATTAAAATTTAAATAATAAACCAAAACATATACACAAAGGATTCAAATCTGTATTGTTCCAATTATACGACATATGCATTTCACTGCTTGGCTCCATGCATACAACCAAATTGAAACGATTCTTCCTACATAGCTTTGTAATGATCCCAGGGTGATATTAAATTGTGCAATGTGAACGCAGCATCAGTGAATGCTTCTGATGTTTTCCAAATCAAACTCAGTCTCTGGCTGTTCCTCATTTATTTTGTCTTAGGCTGTACATATAACTTATCTCTACCTTAAAAGACAGTATGGAAGTAGAAGTAAATGGGATATATCTATCTGTGTCTAACTCTGACACATTGCTATTAGCTTCATTCTTTTTACTGTTATGCTGTCGCCAAATTGCAATAATATGGTGAAAATATTCCGTTATAATTTTCAGCTTTAAACAAGTTATCTTATGCAGAATATTTTTCTCTATCAGATAATATAATTTTTAGAGCTATTATAGATTTTGTGGGCATAAATTTCAAAAGAAAATATGTTTCTCAGTAAAAGTTTGATATTTTCTGTTTTTATGTGTATCATGCAGTAAGTAATAAACTAACAGCTAGAACATGATATATTTTTCTTAGCTAGAGTAAACTAGAGTGCTAATACCTGTCAAGGGTGAATTCTCTATAAGATGAGCATTATAATTTTTTAAATGAAATATTTTTGGAAACTTCTGTATCTATGCAGCAGAAAAGTTAGGCAGCAAGAAATGACCATTTCATGTGACCATGTGTTTTGGGGTTTACAACAGGGACCAAGAGAGAGAAAATGTTATGAAGGGTTGGAGACATTTTTAAAAGAAACTGGAATCGTTTAGCTTTGTTGAGGATTGATACACCCTCTGTGAAATGTTTAGGTACTATTTGCTCTAAGGGTGATAGATTGATCAGTTAATTATTCTGTTACATAGCTTACTCTATGTAGATAGTATTTTGTCATGTAGTGTTTTTAAGCAAAATAAACTTATTAACTGGTTAGAAATCCAGGTAAAGCTTACATAAAAAGTGGTGCTGAAACCCAGGAGAAACTGTTCTGTTAACTAACGAGAAGACAAGAGGATTTTGAAGATATTTCTAGCGACTTGAATCTCGAAACATGCGATAGTATTTATTTGGCTTACGTAAAATATTACGTATATTTGCAAAAGTGTGCTGTTATGTAATTATTAAGCTCCACGTTGAGGACACCAATTTGAAGAATGAATTGAACCTTGTTGTATTTGTTGCCAACTTTGAAAAAGTTATTTAGCTGGATGCTGGATATGAGGTGTGAGAATCCCCGTGTATGTGCGTCACTTTGAAGAAGTATTTAACCCAATGATTTTAAGATACACTTTGATGTTGTTTGATGCTTGGGACGCTAAACTTTGTAGTAAGATGAGTCCTTTTTGCATAATATTATTTAAATTTTCCTTGGCAGCTTCAGTCGCACTATAGAAACACAAGTTCTTTTTAGGTTGTGATAAGACAATAAAAAGACGTCACAGAATTTACTTTTTAAGTTTCACTTCTTTTTATTTCTCTTTATACTTGCACATTTATAAACACAACACTTTATAAAAGAAAACTGTGAGCACTTTATACATTCTAGCGGAGAACACAATTTTTACCATCTGTACTCTACAACATCTTACCTGCGACTGACTAAATCCAACGGTAAAAATCTGATAGCTTCGGTAATGCCAGTCTCTTATTGGCTAATTCTAGTCTAATAGAATTTAAGTATTCAAATTAAAACTTTTCTTTACTGTTGATTGGCTAATTCCAAACTGTAAGAGAAACTTACGTTATTACCGATCTTTTCATAACCAGTACTTTTAAAACTCCAGACACATTATTGTCACCAAAATTACATTATTACCTCATTATTAACATCCTGAAGCATATTATTCTCACAGTTTTTGCACTATTAGAGTATATAAACATTTACATAATATTAATAAATATGTTTACAATAAAAATAAGTATTTACAATGACTTTATATACAATATAAATAATAATTATATACATACTGTTTTCAAGGTGGGCTGTTATTGAATTTGATTATAATAAAACACAATTATCATTTAGGCATTAAAATACTGCCTCAAATTGCCCCCTTTTAGAAATATTTAAAATTTACTCTTTTTGTTTTGTTCTTTTAAATTTCAAATATTTTCTAAAAGTCTCCTGAAAGAGAGAGAGTGAAAGTGAGAGTGTGTGTGTGCGCGCGCGCCACTTTTTCTTCAACACTGGTTCTTCACAACACTCGTGTATAGCTGAACACTTCCTTTTCACTTGTGTAACACTTTTCAAGGTTAATGACTTTGTATAAGATTAATGACCTGAGCTAAGTTTGCTCATTCACTATCACTTTCACTAGTAAACACTTTATATGCTTTACATTATTACATACACTTATACATGTTAACATTTGTTACCCTTTGTTTATAATTTGTTTCCTAAATTTTAATTTATAATATAAATGTAATTGCTAGTTAGATTTTCTACTAACAATGGATTTTTAATTTAATTCTTCTGTTTCTAAACTTTCTTTTGTTATTTATTACTTGCTCTATTTAGTAAAAAAAATGAATATTTACATAGTACTTTACAATTTTAAATGACATTGATTTTCCCTTTTATGTTAAAAATACATTATTTTGTTTTTTTCTTGTGCCACACATGACCTGCAAATTTTACTTTCCCTTTCTTTTTGTTTCTCAGATTGTTTACATTTATTTTCTCTCTCTTTTTGTTAAATACATAACCTAAATACTTTTATTTTCTTTCTCTTTTTGTTTCCCAGACTGTTTACTATTTTCTCTCTCTCATTTTGTGAAACATATACCCTACATCCTTTACTTTCTTTCTCTTTTTGTTTCTCAGACTATTTACATTTATTTTCTGTTTCCTTTTGTGAAACGTATAATCTACATATTTTACTTTCCCTTTCTTTTTGTTCTTACGCCACAGACTTTTTAGCTTTGCCCTAGTTTTATGTTGCACAGTTGTGTTTGACATCAAATTTGGTACATGCTTTTGTTTATGTGTGTCATTCATGTTGTGTGTTTGAGATGTTGGTGCTATGGAAAAAGCAATTGCATCTCTTGGTTTGTTTGTTAACAAAGGTGATACATTTCTCTCTGTACTTGCATTACTGACATGCATTTGGTTAGCATTTACATAACTAGTTACATCTGTATTTACCTTTGGTACTGTTGCATCCATTTGCATTTGCAAAATGTTTACATTTGTGTTTTCTACTTCTTGAGTTTCCTGACTAGTTTCTTGTACTTTATTTAACTCTGTTTTCAGCTCTGTATTAGTTTCACTTAATTTATTTTTAGTTTCCTTTCCCAGTTCTGTACTAGTTTCATTTGATTTACTATTAGTTTCCTTTCTCAGCTCTGTATTAGTTTCAGTTACTTTATTACATGTGTCTGTACTAGTTTCAGTTACCTTACTATTTAAGTCTTTACTGGTTTCAGTTAACTTATTACTTAATTCCACTTTCCTTTCACCTATCAAATTACTAGTTTCAGTTATCTTACTAATTATTTTCAGCTCTGCTTTATCTTCTTTTAACCCTTTTCTCAGTTCAGTAAATTTATTACTTTGTTCAGTGAACTTATTATTAAAGTCATTTCTTAACTCTGCATTACTTTCAGCTATCTTATTACTTAAGTCATTTATTGCTTTTAGAAGGCACATAACATTTTGTTGTGATAAGTTTTCTTGCATTTGTTGGCTAGATGCCTGAGGAATAACATCTGTTTGTTTTGTTTCCTGTACCGACATTTGTAAAGGTGATTGACCTTGTACACAACTGCTATCTGACTGATTTTGCATACTATTGCTATCTCTTTCCACATCTACTTCTGAATTTTCAGATAACTGCTCATCCACTTCTACATTACAATCTGTAATAGCTGACCTAACCTCAACTACCTCCATATTTTCTTTACGTATAGTTTCAATTTACTTTTTAATTATTTAATTTAACTTTTCCATTTCTCAACAGCATGAATTTTACTTAAAATTTACAGTATTTTCCTAAACTTTACATTTACAATATGAAAAAATTGAATGTTCTGACCGTTCTTTTTGGTGGTTATTTAATTTCTAATACTCAGCGTTCCCGCGTAATTTGTTGTTAAGATGTTAACCATGTGCCCCTTACTCCTGAAGAATTGTTGTTATCCTGGATTCCTTTGTCAATTTGGTGCCGATCTCGAAGTTCCAAGCTGCAGTTTCATTGTTTGTTTGTTGCTTCTGGCCGCCCTGTTGAATTCTCTCTTCTGTGACGTCATCAATTCCCGTCGTATTCGAAGCCACTATGTTTGGGCGTCAATTTGTGATAGTATTTATTTGGCTTATGTAAAATATTATTACGTATATTTGCAAAAGTGTGCTGTTATGTAATTATTAAGCTCCATGTTGAGGATACCAATTTGAAGAATGAATTGAACCTTGTTGTATTTGTTGCCAACTTTGAAAAAGTTATTTAGCTGGATGCTGGATATGAGGTGTAAGAATCCCCGCATATGTGCGTCACTTTGAAGAAGTATTTAACCCAACGTTTTTAAGATACACTTTGATGTTGTTTGATGCTTGGGACGCTAAACTTTGTAGTAAGATGAGTCCTTTTTGCATAATATTATTTAAATTTTCCTTGGCAGCTTCAGTCGCACTATAGAAACACAAGGTCTTTTTAGGTTGTGATAAGACAATAAAAAGACGTCACAGAATTTACTTTTTAAGTTTCACTTCTTTTTATTTCTCTTTATACTTGCACATTTATAAACACAACACTTTATAAAAGAAAACTGTGAGCACTTTATACATTCTAGCGGAGAACACAATTTTTACCATCCGTACTCTACATCATCTTACCTGCAACTGACTAAATCCAACGGTAAAAATCTGATAGCTTCGGTAATGCCAGTCTCTTATTGGCTAATTCTAGTCCAATAGAATTTAAGTATACAAATTAAAACTTTTCTTTACTGTTGATTGGCTAATTCCAAACTGTAAGAGAAACTTACGTTATTACCGATCTTTTCATAACCAGTACTTTTAAAACTCCAGACACATTATTGTCACCAAAATTACATTATTACCTCATTATTAACATCCTGAAGCATATTATTCTCACAGTTTTGCACTATTAGAGTATATAAACATTTACATAATATTAATAAATATGTTTACAATAAAAATAAGTATTTACAATGACTTTATATACAATATAAATAATAATTATATACATACTGTTTTCAAGGTGGGCTGTTATTGAATTTAATTATAATAAAACACAATTAATATCATTTAGGCATTAAAATACTGCCTCAAATAGCACAAATCTGTAGCACGCAACACTAGAGCAATGACCAGCGAAACAGATACACTCTCTAAATTGAGATGCAAGAGAACAACTCGGCACTCAAATGCTATGCGATTTTTTAATCAGCTTGACAGTTTTGATACTTCTTCACCCTCGGAGGAAGTGGAACACTTCTATGACCACCTGCATGAAATGCTAGACGATTTGACTATACTGGATGGCTCTGTTCAAGATCTCCTTGACAACTCGGAGTACGAAACTGATGTTCAGACTTGCGAAGAATATATATACCATGGCGAGCAGTCCATCTAGAAGACTAAGAATCTTATAGAGCAGTAGTGATCAGCAGACAGCTCCATTAACGTGGGTGCACAGTCACATGAACCTACTTCTCATGCGGATGCCCCAATAAAGCTACCAACTATAAAATTACAACCATTTTTGGGGAGCATAGGGGAATTACACAGATTTAGGAACAGTTTGAGTCCTCCATTGGCAAGAATACTGCAAATACTGCAGTTTCGACCATCAACAAACATGTGTTCCTTCAGGGTTACCTAGAAGGTGAATCTAAACATTTGGTAGATGAGATAGCAGTCACAGCCACTATGCAGCAACAGACGAAACAATTCTGCAATCACGGTATGGAGACAAAAATCAAATTGTTCAAAGCCACCTAGACTTCTTGGAACATCTGGAACCAGCTATTTCAGAGAGTCCTGATGTTCTAAATTCTACATATATTGAGTATCATCAGTGACTAGAAGGACAAAGCACTAGGAAAAGATGCAAATGTGTGTGGATGAATTCTAGTGCCAAAACTACTGAGAGCATTCTCTAGGGCTTTTGCCATCGCTGGCTCATTCATGTCAAAAGACAAAATATCCAGAAGGGAAACCTTTCATGACTAATGGAATTCTTGGAAGAGGAAGTACAAGGTGCCCTTGCAGCACAAAGGATATGTGGAGACACCATTCTGCCGATGACTTACATACCCTCTGCAGCTGCCCTTCATGTGAATATAAAACCTAAAAGGTGAAAGGAGAGGAGACATAAAATATCACAGCCTCTCTGTGTATATTGTGAGAACACCGGCCATTGGGGTCAAGACTGCCAACAAGTGAACGACCTCAAGTCTAGGACAGAAAAACTCCAAGACTACAAATCAATGTTTTCTATGCCTAAGATGAGGCCACAACAAGTGCCAGATGTAAACAACACCATATCTCATATGGAACAAAGGTAATAGTTTACAAACGTTGGTTGGAGAAAAAGCAGCTAAGACTCCCATCTTTACTTACCTGCAGACAGCATGCATGTGGATAAAGGGCTCTACAGGAAAAAATAAATTAACCCATCATGTTCTTGATGCTGGAAGCCAGTTGAGCTTCATTTATTCTCTATTTATAGACCCATTGGAGTTGAATGTTACAGGTAGAAGGAACCTAGGGACCACCACCTTTGAAGCGTCCTCCAACACTGCTGAAATTAGAAGACAAGTCAGCTTCGACATCATGGCGTACACGACAAGAGCTCATATCTGAGTTGCAGCCTTCAAAAGCAACAACACATATTTGGCTCAGCCAACACTGCCAGAGGATATTCAAACTTTGGCTTCAATCAACAAAATAAACCTAGCTGACCCCCATGTTGACCCTGAAGATGATATCCCAGTTGAAATACTTATAGCCACAGATTAGTATTTGAAGGTTGTAAGTTTGTAACAACTAATCAGAGTGTTACCTTCACTGGTTCTCCTTCCCACAATATTTGGACACATACTCATCGGTAACAGATCCAGCACTTCAGTGAACCAAGTTTTGGTTCACCATACTTCATTTACTGTGGATGAGTTCTTCATCAAATCTATCAGTCACCTTTGGGATCTAGAGACGATTGCGATTAAGGAGCATCTACCATGAGCACTAACAGCTAAGGATGACACTTCACTTAACGAGTTCCACAACTCATGTTGCATTGAAGATGGAAGAAGGGTCATCTCACTTCCTTGGAAGAAAGATATTAGCTTTACCAACAATCTGCTACTGCTGAAAAGCGCTTCCGCTCCCTAGAGAAGAAATTGGAAAGGTCTGATGAACTTAAGGCCATTTACTATAACCTCATGCTTGAATACATCTGGAATAACCACGTAGAAGTTGCCCCTAGCGATGAAAACCTTGATGGCCTGTACTACCTACTACACCATATGGTGAAGAAAGACAAAGGTGGTTGTGCTAAATATAGAATCGTCTTCAATGCATCTTTGTATGAAATTTACCATCACTAAATAATGCTTTGGAAATGGGTTCAAACTTATTACTAGGGGTTCTAGCAACAATGCTTTGATTTTGACAATACCCTAAGGCACTTGTATGCGATGGAAATCAAGTATTTCTTCAACTGATTCTTAATGAAAAGGACAGAGATATGACAAGAGTCCTTTGGTATCACCTTGAACAAACTGAGAATGATAATTACTGCATTCTTCGAGGATCTAATTGCTTATTGTTTCAAGGACTTACCTTTTGGACTCATATGCAGCCCATTTCTGCTGTCAGCTAATGTGGGAGTACTGGCAACACTGAAACATGATGGCTAGCTGCTGACTTCTGCATTGATCAATAAATGAAAGTTCATAGACTACTTTGTGGCAAGCGTTGAAGAGGACAGTCAAGCTAAAATGCTATGAGGGCAGTCCCAGAAGTACCAACCTGATGTAAAGATAGTGCTGTTTCAAATAAATGTTTGTGGTAGAAAATATCAACATTATAAAGCTTAAGTTTGGCCATGCTACGATGTTTAATATTTGTTTGGCAGCCATCAGTATTGAACGCTCTCAGCGAATTTGTAACATGGATAAAACTGGTCACTGTTATATGATACAATACTTTCATTTGAAAGGTCTTAGTCCAACGAATATTAAAGCTGAGCTAGATTCTACTCTGAATGAGTCTGCTTCTTCATTTACATCAGTAAAGTATTGAATGGCAGAGTTTAAGCGAGGCTGCACAAACTGCGAAGGCGAGCATCACAGTGGTCGACCACAGAAATTGTGAAGAAAATCCACAAAGTGGTATTGGATCACCATCGATTGAAAGTGCACAAACTAGCAGATATTGTAGGCATTTCAAAAACTGAAGTATATCACATAGTGACTGAAAATTTGGACATGGAGACAGCTGTGCACAAGCTGCGCAATGGAACAAAAACAGCGTCTTGAAGATGTTTCAGTCGAGTGTTTGGAGATGTTTTGCTGCAATAAAGCAGAGTTTTTGCATCGATTTATAACCATAGATGATACATGGGTCCATCATGTTATACCTGAGATGAAGGAATGGTCAAAACGTGTATTGAAGGGGAGAATCAGCTCCAAAGAAGGTGAAGACAGTTCCATCTGCAGGCAAGTTCATAGCATAAGTTTTTTGGGATGCATGTGGGATAATTTTCATTGATTATCTTCAAAAGGGAAAAGCAATCAATGGTGAGTATTATTGAACTTATTGCAGCATTTAAGTGATGGAATCAAGCAAAAACGGCTGCATTTAGTGAAAAGAAAGTTTTGTGTCATCAAGACAATGCACCAGTTCACACATCCATTATTGCCATGGATAAAACCAATGAGTTAAAGTTCAAATTGCTTCCTCATGCACCGTATTCACCAGATTTAGCCCCTCTCATTGTTTTTTGTTTCCAAACTTGAAGAAATGGCTTGGTGGTTAAAGATTTGCAATGAAGAAGTAGAGTCTGCAGTTGATGGCTATTTTGCGGAGCTCAATGGTTTTCAATATAAACAGGTATTGAAGCGATTGAACATCACTGGGAAAAGTGTATGTAGAGGAATAAAATGCTTTTTCCCAAAATTTTTGTGTTTTCTTTGTTATATTGGTTATTTCTGGGACAGCCCTCGTATACAAAGAATTCAATGACCTCATGATGCAGATACAACTTCCACTCTCCAAATGGGCAAACAACTCCGAAGCTTTGTACAGTTTATGGCGAGCTGAGGAATTAAATTCAAGATCAATAAGTGGTGTACTAGGGATGAATTGGAATACTATAGATGATACTGTGTTCACAAACCAAGAGAAAATACCAAGGAATTCAATTGATATCCATCCTTAGATGGATAGGCATCACGAAGACCGGAGGGGGTATCAGGAGCACATCTATTTTGCAATGCTTCAGAAAGAGCCTACTGCACTGTTACATATGTCGGAATAACAACCACTGATACCTGCTTCACGAGGATTGTCTGCAGTAAAATCAGGCTAGCTCCGATAAAAAGAATCACTCTCCCAAGACTGGAGTTTTTTGCCACACTTGTAGGTTCCTGCCTTCTTCTGTATTTCTACGAGGTGACAGGCTTTGACTCGAGCAAGACTACTTTGTGGAGCGACTCTACCGCTACACTGGGATAGATTAAAAGTGATGCACGCAAATGGAAGTGCTTTGTTTGTAATTGTGTCACTGAGATACATTAATATATAACACCTGATTAATAGAGACAATGCCCAGGAGACCAAAACTCTGCTGATCATCTAACTTGTCTAGCAGCAGACCAAATACGTTCACTAAAGATCTGGTGGTGTGGATCTAGTTGGCCTACAGGAAACATCTTCCTAGTCTCACGATGCAACTGCTAAACACATGACACTTCCAGATGCCACATCACATAGGCACTAGAGGTTAATATTATTAACCCCAATGAACCCCTGCTGGACGTCTCCTGATTCAGTGCATATTGGAAATTCCTACATGTCACAGCTTGGATATTTCGATTTGTCAAGGTACTGAAAAACAAAGTTAAGTTCCCAAATATTTTGGCTGCAACAGATTTGCAAATGGCTCACACTTATTGGATCAAGAGAGTACAGAAAGAATGATTTTCCAGGGAAATCACTGCCTTAGAAAACATAGATAATTGCCCAGCTCATCTAAAATTGCATGGTATAACCCCTTTCTTAATGATGGTGTCATTTGACTGGGCAGGAGACTACAGTGTGCAGAATTGTCCTTTATACAGGAACACCCAGCAAGTATTATTACTTCACTCAACTCCTATTCAAACAGATGCACATACAACTTCATCACCTAGGAGTTTGGATTGTACTAGGTGAACTGCAGGAGGAATTCTGGATCATACATGCCTGACAGATCACTAAGCTGGTCATTCACTCATGTCTGCCATGCAAAATGCTTACAGTACAAGATGGGATGAAACAGAGGCTCCCCTGTCATTGGATCGAGTCAGGATCACACAACCATTCCTCTGCTTTGGGAGTTGACTTTGCTGGCTCCTTTATGTCAGATGTGGCAAATTACTAGAAAGTCATAAATAGTCCTGTTGTGCCGCCACCTGTGCTCTTCATTTGAAACTTTTTTCAGATATGCCCACAGACAAATTCTAGTGGCTATGCAGTGGTTTGCAAGCTGATGCGGACTACCACATACAATGTATTTGGATAATGCACAAATATTCATCATATTAAGAGCTAATGGAGCTGACTAAAGTGCTTAAAGATCCTAATGAACAGAACATCTGCTAGCAAGAATTACTCCTGTTCAACCTTCAACCATGAAAAGGAAAATAAATCCTAAAGCCAAAATATATATATATATATATTTTATATATTTCTTAAAGAAACTGCTTCTAAAATGGACCATAACATCACTTGGAAGTTCATTGTACCACGGGCAGCTTGGTGGGGAGGCTTCTGGGAGAGGATGGTTGGAAAAAGATTAACAGTGATTCCAGAAGGACCAGAGCCAACTCCACCACAGAATCTCACAAAGCAGAGATTCTAGCGAGATAACTTTCAAAAGTAGATGATGCAGACATTTGTGAAACATATGTACTACATGTAAGTGAAAGTTAGTGAAGCATTAAGTGTTAATTTTGACTCAGTGTTACTTAAATAAGCAGTACAGATATTTCACTATTTGGTAATGTATCATTCACAAGATGATGTTAAATTGGTAGACCAATTGCAGCTGGGTACCAAAGTTGTGAGCTTATGTGTAGTAAGTACATGTGGCAACAGTGCACCCCATTTAACCTGTACTGCCTTTTAAGCATGAGGTGCTATAGTATCTTCCAAAGTTATTTCTATTTTATTAAAGTTAATAACTCCCTATAAAGTCTGCAATATTTCCTGATGGTTATGAGTTTTAATAGTTTCAAGAGATTAAAAAGCCTCTCAAACACACACTCCAATTTCTCTCTGTTATAAATTCTGCATATTGACAAATTCCATTTTCATAGAATTTCAAGACTCATGAACTTATGAAATATTAATTAATCATTGAGCAAACAAAGAATTATATGCATCATTTTGAGTAATAAATGCCTTTGTTTTTGTAGTGATGGTGATTTGGAAAAGCATATGGTGACAGTATTGGACATCCAGAATAAATTCATAGTATTCTCAGCACCTTTGCGAGAGGTGCATGCTGTTTTAACAGAATGGGGCTCATTCTATATCCTTGGAGGAGATAAAAAGCTTTATCATCTACAAGAAAAGGATTTGCAATCCAAGCTAGCACTTCTGTTCAAAAAGAATCTGTATGATGTATCTATAAGGTAACAAAATTTTTGTATTAATAAACTTATTTTGAAGCATCTCCAGCAATATTAGTGTAATGGATAAAATATAATGCATGTTGTTGTCCTGACCTCGCGTTGCCTAAAGTAAGCTCAGATTGAAAGTGGTACATAAAACCTTGGTTAATTGTCATGGATAGAGAATGAATCACGATATGCATAAAAAAATGATAATACTGAGGAGCCATAAAAATGTATTCGTTCTATAAACTATTGGAGCCAAGGAAATAAAGTGATTCATATCATGAATTGTTATTCAAATATATCCTAAGAATCACAGAACTTTAATCACAGTCACCAATGTGGTTTTTATCTGTTGAATGCAGCAAATGCCATTTGTCCATTCTGGTCTGGTAGTTACAATCATGTGATATTCTGGAAAACATCTGTTTATCTCTTTGGCAGAGAAGTGATTCAATCAGAACTGATCAATGAGTGAATTGCATTAATCCTTCAGAAGAGTGTTGTTAATAATGATTCCTGTTGCTTAGCAGTACTTAGGACTGCAATTGGTGAAACAGAAATTAATATACCATGATATTTGTTTAGATTTGTACAAGTTCATAAGTAGCATGTCTCTTGAAAACCTAAAGATGATGTGCAAAAAATGATTTTTTTTTTTCAAGGGAAAGTTCAATAAAGTATCCACATAAGAAAAATTAGTGTAGCAGAATAAAGAAATTTAAAGGATTCAATTGAAATAAGAAAATTTACCACTTGGGACAGTCTGCATGGGCAAAAAGAACAGATGATAAATTATGAAGAATTTTGGTAATGGGAGTGATACAATGAGATTGCACTGTATTTAAACTTCCTTTACTGCTTAGCTCCAGGGTGATATTTTTAAGTTTTCTGATTTTGAACCATTAAATAGGTTTAGATTTTATCCATAATAGATAAATGTGTTTCTTAATATGAGAAAGTGGTTAGTGAGCATGTTAGCAAGTGCTCATAATCTGCCAATTTTTCTAACAAACTTTTATTTTCAAGGAATTAAGGTTTATAGGAGTGAGACTAAGTATACATTGCAGTAATTTACAGTAAATTGTATTTGGTATTAGGTATTTTTAATATAAAAAGCAAACTAACACTGTTCACCACTGCCATATTGGATTAATTTCTGTTATTGTTTATATTGAGTGTTTACACCTATTATCATGTTCATGTGAACCAAGCAAGTACAGTAAATAGTGAATTTATGTTGATACAAAGTGTACTGTAGCTTAGTTACTGTGCTGCAAGAATCTGTTCTTTCAGTTGTGTGTCTCCTTGCTCAGTGATCCTTTGTGCTAGAAATGTTGAAAATATTTTATTTTTTACATAGTAAAACGGTGGTTAAACTCTACAATACTACCTGCAACTTAGAGGGATAGGTTAGAGGAAGAGGAACAGAACTTGTCAGATTCAAGGTGCAGTGGCGGACTGTAATAGAATTATATTTTCCATTAGCAATGGCTCTTTAGGATGTCAAAAAGCATGTTTTATCAATATATACTGATGCGTATTAAAGTACACAATACCTTATGCCTCAAGCTTAACCAAACTTTCAAAATGGAGCTGTTTCAGTAGTAGCCACCTTTAGTTGTGCTACCAGATTTTCATCCATTATGTGGGACCTGGTTTTCGATTTCAAAGCTTTCATTTTCAAAAAGAACTGTTCCCAAATGTAACTGGACCTGAACATAGCCACAATTCTGCTAGCAAATGTCCCAAATCCAAGATATTTTGATTCGCAAATGTTTTCATGTATGTTGACACCATTCAAATCTTTACACTTAATTTTATGGTATGTAGCTTTCTGTAGATTTACACTTCCATTTGTAAATTTAATTTGACTTTCGTTATGTCCATAGGGAAAGGATTGGCAAATAACAAAAAAATCTCTTTCCGTAGTTTTGAAGTCCTGAAATTGATGTTTGAAATCAAGTTTTAATGCGTTCAATTTAGCAGTTTAATTTGCGTACAATTAACTGAAAGATTGGTCAGTGAGTTTAAACAGGGAAAATGATATAATTCTCTGCACAATAGGTGTTCTTTCCACAAATCTATTTTCAGTACGAGTGATTTAATCTTGTCGTACATTTGTACTATGTCCTGTTTCCTTCCTTGTAGGTTACAGTTCAAGCTATTTAAATGCTCAGATATGTCAGTAAGGAAAGCCAGGTCATTAATCTACAGTTCGTCTTTTAATTTCGGGATTTGCTGGTCCTATAAAAATACCAGAAGTAACGTTTTAAGTAAAGAAACAATAAATAACCATAATGAAACTAATAACACAAATAGACATATGTAAACTATACCTGTTGAGTCATGAAATCTGATATTTTGTTTCTCAGATCAAAAAACCATTGTGGCATTTTACCTCTGCTTGCCTGTATTGACCTCGTATGGGACACCCAAAATCCCGTATTTACAAGAAAGTCGAAAAGTGACAATTTTAATAGTCCTTTTATACACCATGTCTCTCTTTATATGGATATCAATATTACCAATGTTGAAAATCCTATTACAACAATTGTTTCTGATAATCCTAACAGTGTTGCAAACATTTTCCCTGTGACTGTACACTACACAGCATATTATCTTATGATTCAGAGTGGCAATGTAACAATGAAGATACTGTTAACCCTGAACAAAAGCCAAAAACACTAGTAAATGAAAAATAAATGGAGAGATAAAAGGAATAAAATGTTCCACAGTAATGCTAAAGCTGAGATCCAAGTTACATTCATTTTTCATCAAAGTTAGTATTCAGTTTTTGAAGTAATAAAGACAGATGCAACTTTGCTAGCCAAGGATGCGATCACTACAAAGCTGGTTTAAAACGCCTGCAAGTGCTGGCTAGCGCAAGTTGAAGTCCATATTTTTGTAAATGTGTCCATTCACAGACAGAACCTTATCTGGGCATGCAAGCGCTTGTTACAGCTTTGCAAATGCCGTCTGGCAAACAAGAATGAACGAAACATTTATTTCCAGCTCTGGTCAGCAGGTGGCTAGTGTTGATAAATTTTGTGGAGTTTTTAGATTTTGGTGTAGTTTTTAATTTAACATTTTGGAATTCCTCTTTAATTTGATATATTATGTTTTTTTGTTGCAGGTACATTACTTGTATTTTAAATATTATTTTAAAATTATGCTATACATGGCATTTTATATCTCACTCTACATAAAAGAGTATTTTCTTTAACATTTTCTGATATTAATGAATTGCCCCATTTTCTCAAAAATTATTGAAGATAGCTCATTTAAATTATGGGATGATAAAAACATTGATGCTTTTATGGATCTACTTTGGTGTTAATATAATGGTTGGTGAAATTTTTAAAAAATGAATTACTGATTAATTTTAAATGTATAATTAATAACAAATCATATCTTCCTTAATAAAAGATTGTGGTACAAAAGTAGATCAGTAGACTTAGAAGATATTATATGTTTCCTATAAAAGTTTCAACATGTTATCTTAAAAAATAGTTTCTGAGATAAAGGTACATGAAGTTAGCAAAATAACATTGGCAGGATAGGGCTTTTAATTTCCCCTAAATCTCTCGTATTTTGCAAAGAAGGGTCATTTGGGATAAATGACAAGCTACTTGCATGTCACAGGATCTATGCTGACATACCTTGAAAGGAAATGTTTTCTAAAATGAAAATCGAAGGTAAATTTATATTGTTTTTATTGTGATTAAACAACCTATTATAATAATATATGAAAAAGAAGCTGGAAACTGGAAAACTAGGCAAAAGGAGTATATGAGATGCATAAAATACAACCAAATGGACAAATCTGCAGTCTCACCATTTCTGGATGACCAACATCAAACTGAACATCACACTAATCAAACCAGCCAAATATGCAACAGAATTATACATGGGAGAAGATCATTTTAAAACACAACCCACAGCTAATGAATTTTGATTTGCTGTCACCAAGTTCCCTCTGGAAGTACATTTCACCAACACAGGCCAGTCGGATACCTTCTGAGGATGGGAACCATCTATTTCCCAAAACATGTTAAGTGAGTAAACTAAAAGTGAAGTTAGTGTAACTAATTCCAACAATCAAACCGCCAAATATGAAACAGAATTAGACACATGGGAGAAGGTCTTCAGTTTAAAAACAACCCACAGCTAATGATTTTTGATTTGCCACCACCACATCCCCTCTGGAAGTACGTTTCACCACCACAAAATGCCACCACAATAGACAATCAACACAATGGAAATGCCAACACAGACCAGTCGGACACCTTCTGAGGATGTTTTCTGAAACATGTTAAGTGAGTAAACTTAAAAGTGAGTTAGTGTAACTAAAGTTCTGACTCACCTTAAGTAAATTCAAAACCTGTTATAACATTATTTGCTGATAGTGGTCTAGCTCACTATAGGGTCTACAGATTGACATGTTATGTTATAACAAATTAATTTATGAACAGTTTGGAACTGTTTGGGGTTATTGGCAAAGTATGTTTAAACAGATCTCTGATGGTTGTTAATACTGGTAACAAGAAAGAGATAGATTACTTAAAACTAGTTCTGAGGTTAAAAATCCTTAGTGAAATTATATATGTGTGACCATAATTAAAACTTATAGCTTAAAAAGGCTGTCTTTTTTATATCCAAGTTATCCCGAATGGATCAATTTTGTATTAACCAACCTCTTTCCTCTTAGCACATTTAGAATCCACCTAGTTTATAGTTATAACACAGAATTTGTTTCTTCAGGTGCCATCATCAGCTGTTACTGCCCCTGCTGTGATGTCTACACACATCTCCAGAAGATGTATGTAGGTCTGTGGCAGCTGCATCTACCTCCAAACTAGAATTTCTTCCTGACACTAATGTTAGAGCAGCGGTACTTACTTGGGTCATCCATGTGATGAGTACAAAAGCAAGTTTCAGAGCTCAGGAGGGTATTAGCAGTATCTTTAAGATGATGTTCAAAGACAGTCACTTAGCATCACAAATGCAACTTAGTTGGTCAAAAATTGCATACCTTACTTGCTTTGGACCTGCACCATACTTCCATTACAAACTCGCAGATGAATTGAAACTTGCAATGCACACAGTTGTGTGTTTCGATGAATCATTCAACAGAATATCAAAACTGCTGCAAATGGATTTGGCTGTTCGCTTTTGGGATGAGAATAAGAATAAAGTGTCATCAATATATTAGAAATAATTGATACTGGATAATGTGGTCTACATATAGTCCATGGTGCATTCCGAGCGCCATTCAGAAAAACTGGCTGGGAAATTGACAAGTTCCTGAAGTCAATACATAAGGTGTTCAAAGATTCTCCAGCATGGCATGGCAAGCTGATTTTGTTTATGAAACTAAGTGCAAGGATTTTCCTTTGAAATTTTGCAATTGCCGCTGGCTTGAAAATGTTGCTACCTGTGAAAGAGCTATCAAGAATTTACCTCACCTGAAGATTTATTTCAAGAACTAGAGTGTGCTTCTGCCTGATATTTATGCAATAAAGAAAACTACTGAAATTCTCCAAGACTGTCTTTTGCCCCCTAAATTATACCTCTTGATGATCGCTTCTACATTTGAACCCTTCTTGAGGGAGTTCCAAATACCAAAACCAGTGTCCTCTTTCCTGCATTCTGCTGTTGAGCACCTTACCTGAGAGCTAATGGAAAGGTTCATTAAACCCAGTATTCTGGAAGATGCTAATACTGCACACAAGCTCATAAACATATATGTCGAAAATGTAGACAACAGTGTGAGACTGCAACAAGTTAAAATTGGACCAGCTGCAAGACGATCTCTCAATGAAGTTTGTCTTAAGAATATTGATATGGACAAGTACCGTCTTGAGGCAAAAAACTGTCTAGTGAGAATTGCTGGGAAATTTATCGAGAGGAGCCCCCTGAAATATAAATTTTCAAAGCCTCTACTTGTCTTGATTCCAAAAAGATATTGACTAAGCCAGAACAATGCAAGAATGACTTTCAAACATGTGTTGGAATGCTTTTGGCAAAGCATCATCTGAATGCGCTTCAATCTGATCAAGCCATTCTTCATTTTGGTTGGTTTGCATCTTGTGCAGACAAAACTGAGCTCTCAAATTTTGATCAGAGAATGTCTCTCTTGACACTTCCTATGCCAAACAAATGAATGGCATAGAAGAATATAAAGATGTGTGGCACATTATCAAAATTATTCTTGTGTTTTTACATGGCAATGCCTTTGTCGAAGGACATTTTTCCGTTAATAAGGAAATGTTAGTGGAAAACTTTCATGAGGAAAGTCAGTAGCCTTATGAAAAGCATGGGATGACATGCAAGATATGGGTGGAGAGGATGCCATAGTTGTGGATCAAGAAATGCTTTGTTGTTCTCGAAGAGCCTGCACTAAGCAGAAAGAATCAATTACAGAGCGAAAACAAAGAAAAACAGAATTGGAGAAACTGAACCAGTATGAGAGGGTAGAGAGAGAACTGAGGTACTGTAGAGGTTGAAAAAGAAAACAAGGATTTGCGAATGAAACAAAGACAGTTGGAGATAAGAGAATTGAAGTGAATCAAGTAAAGGCATAGATGGAAAAAATACTTAAATACAGAAAATACAAAACCGAACTAAGTTTTTCTGAAATAATTGGTGCTGTTGAGGAAACCTTGTGTTAGCACTGACTAAAAATCAATTTTAGTGCAATTGTTGTTGTAAAAGGTGTAATTTGTTTCAATTGAGAAATATTATTTTACATTCTTTAAAAATGTTTACATACCTAATTACTATATTGAAGACTTTACCTATATATATATATATATATATATATATATATATATATATATGTGTAACATAGATATTATTTTTATTAATTTGTGTCATTTGACCGCTGCTTGCTATTATGTTCCTTTTAAAATTCTACAAGTGTCACTGAGTATGGATTTTGTCTGAGTGTTATAGCTTAAGTGGCCATTCATAGTAAGCGCAGATACACTTATAAATGCAAGACCTTGCACCCATGTTATTTAATGGAATCATTCACATAGAATCACAGCTTGGGATCAACGTGGAGGTTATACTGTTGATGTTAAAAATCAAGGAAGCATAATTATAATTCATTCATCAGTTTGGACTGACTCCAACTTCGTGCTGAATAATATAAATTGTTACATGTAATGACCTCTTTATTCACACAATAGGTTGTAGAAATCCTCTGCTAAATTGATGAACCTAATCGTCATTGCTTGGATCCATCGTTTATTTTAAATGATAAGGTGCCCAAGGAGAAAATAATGCAAGCTGTAGTGACATAGTTTATCTCCATTGATTTGGTTTTAAAGTTGATGTATGAAACATTTTTATGAGCTTCAGTTGGCAATGACTACAAATAAAGTAGCCTGTGCTTACTTTTCATTGCGCTTATGTCTCTTTATGAATAGTAGTACCTTATGACTACATTTACAGCATGTTATGTTGTCCTTACTTTTTATTCTGAATGGGACCTTATGGTCCAAGGAGAAAGTATTACTGTATAGGTTTTCTTTTAATGTGAAATATTATTTTATACTGATAAACATACACAGATATTCAAATATCATGGCTCGCTAAATTTAATGCAGGGAAGATGAAAATGATGCAGGGAGAACACAGGTAAAATATATTAGGATGACCAGTGGGCACCCTGACAGACAGGAGATATTGTTTGACAAGAAAAAATTTCCAAGTGGGTTTACTTTTCATGCTCTTGTGCTCAATTCTTTTGCTATATCGCAATATTCTTCTGCAAAGTTTTGTTAGGTGCTCCATTCACTTAACTGAACTTAAGTACAGGTTTGTTATACCATTGTTTGAACATGTTCCATATTAAACTAGGTGAGCAGAACAGAATAGTATAATAACCCAATTCAATTGTAATTTTTATTTTATTCATGTGGTGCAATATTTACTTTCCATTTTAACAGCAAATAGCATTTGAAGTTCATTGTACTGTAATTTTCAAATATTATTCCTGTGTTTAATGGTCATGGAATTTGTAAACTCTTGTTACAGAAGCACACAAAGGCTATGCACTGCAGCAACAGATCGGTTGAAGTATTTGAGAGGTATTAGCATGTGCAGTAACAAGTTTTCCAGGAAATGTGCATTGCTGTGAAATCAGTATAAAGAGCAGGATAACCACCTTAAAGTCGAGTCGCAGGTCAGCAGCGAGAGGGGAAGATTGTGTAGCAGAGCGAGTAATGAGAGAACACGATAAAAATAGGAGTGGATGTTCAAATGTACAGACGCAGAATTGGAAGTTTTGGCAGGAAAAGAATAAGAAAAGGAAGAAAAGTAAAAATCGAAACAAAAACATGGAGAGCCATCATGATTGTAATTGCGATATTGTTGATAATAGGAGGAGTGGAACAGAACCCAGGACCAGTGGAAATGAACAAGTTAATGGAAAGAATAAGGGGGATGGGAAAGGAATTAGGAAAAAGAATGGACAACAATACAAGAGAGTTGAAAAATGCAATGAAAATACAGAGAGAAGAAATGGAAAAACAGATCTTGGAATGTAGAGAAAGAATACATGGAATGGAAACAAGATACGAAGCAGATAAGAGAAGTACTCACTCTGTAATATTCGGGGTGAGAGAAGACAGAAGTAGTTTGGAGGACACGGTATATGAAATGAAGTTGTTTGTTGCTTCAAATTTTTGTTATTTTTATGTTGTTATTTGCCCCACGTATGGGCACCAATTTGAAGTAAGTGGAATTAGAAGATGGTTTGTTACATTATTTTGTTGTAGGAGTATTGAAGGAGTTGTATTATATTTCAACTGTTGGGGAACCAAACTTGTAGTTGCAACCGCACGTATAGTACCCGCTTATCCGGTAGCCTTCGCCCCCAATGTACTTTCAGGTGGCCTTTGCTCCAAGTTTAAAAATATATTAACTTTGTAATTTGACTGTTTCTTTAAATATTATTTGCCTCGGCTGCGTCAGTATTATTGTTAGAGACACGTTTCTCTTAGCAGGGTTTGGTGCGACAAGAACGTAGGCTTACACAGATTATAATTTTACTTCACTCTTTTTATTAATGCTTGCTATGATTTAAATAACACTTCACTGATATAGAGAGCTGTGAGATTCCTTAATTAAATACTTGCATTTTTTAACACGTAAACTTATTTTTCGTCTCACATGAATACGTATTAAATCTCTCGATGATGCATCTCGCATCCGGTTACAATCACTGTCTGCAGGCAACTGAACTGATTTCAACCGCCTAAACTTGTAAATTTCTGTATTTCAAGTCTCTGATTGGCTAATCCTACTCCAATAGAATACCTTCATTTAACTAAAGCTTTTTCTGGTTGTTGATTGGCTATTTTTCAACTGTCTCAGAATTTACATTATTATTGCTCCAGTAATGACTAGTAGCATTTAAACTTTCAAATTCATTATTGCCTCAAGGTTACCTCATTGCTAGCAACTTTTAACCTATTATTCTCATAGCTCCTACATTATTAAATTACGTAATATATTCACATAACATTATTACACATGGATACAATAATACAAGCATATGCAATGCCATTACATACATTTTTCAAATTATTACATACACATATTGCTTCAAGGCGGGCTGTTATTGAATTTACATATTATTTAATTAGACTGAAATCATTTTAAATGTTAAAAATACTGCCTCAAATTGCCCCCTTTTAGAAATATTTAAAAAAAAAAAATTTTGTTTTGTTCTTTTTAAATTTTTAAATATTTTCTGAAAGTCTCCTGAAAGAAAGAAACATAATCTTTTTATTATTGCACTTCCTATTTTTCACTGTCACTTTTTATTTAAGACTCACTGGTTTTTCACTACACTCGTGTATAGCAGAATGCTTCATTTTGTTCTTTCACTTGTTCGATACTTTGAGGTCAATGATCTGGTGTTCAATGACCTGAGTGAAGTTTGTTTATTCACTAACATAGCCACTATTAAGCATTTTATTTGCTATACATTTAACATTTAATTAGTGATATTAACACTTGTTACCCTTTCTTTACAACTTATTTCTTAAACTTTTTTTTTTTTTTTTACCTTATACAATATAAATGCAGTTGCTATTCAGATTTATTATGTTTTTCTTACTAACAATGGTTTTTCTTCTATTACATCTTTTTATCTAAATAAACTCTCTTTTGTTATATTGGCAATTGGTTGTCTTCAGTAAAGATGTTATTATACATTTTTTTTAAAATTACATTGGTTTCCCCTTTTATGTTCCAGATACTTTATTTTCTTTTTCTTCTTGTGCCTCAGATTGTTTACATTTATATGGCTTTAACATTTGTTTGCGGAATCTTCCAATTATTTTATTTGGTTTTATTGTTCCTAAGTTCGTATGTATCTGTTCAATATATATTTATTATTTCTCTTATTTTCATTTGAGTATGAGCCACACCCTCTAGCTCTTGTTCTCTCATTGTAATTGTTATGTCCTCCATGTGTATACATTTCTGTATTTGTACTGTCTGTATGGTTATAGTTGTGGAAGTTTCCCCTGTTTTGCATAGTTCCTCTATGCTGAAATCGATTATTACCCCTAGGTGAAGTAGAACTCTGCTGAATCATCCTTTCCATTCTTACATAATTTATGTGTTCTTGTCTCCCTTGTTGTCTTGAATCTCTGATATTTTGTGTGTTGTAATTGAATCTGTTTTGGCCCTGAAATTCATTATTTCTCCTATTTTCCTGGTGATAGTGTGTACTGTAAGGCATATTGTTACACGTATCACGTCTGATTTGTCTGTCTCGTCTGTGTGGACTCCAAATTTCGTTACTATTACTATTTCTTTGCTGCTCTAATGATGATTGTAGGCTCTGTCATCTCATAAATAGTTTTAGGTCTTGCAATTAAGATGTAGTTTTGTATGTGTAGAGGGTAGTGTCTGGTAATTAAACTAATAAAATCTTCCTCGTGCATGGCTGGAGTTAAATATCTGACATATCCTGCATATTTTATAAGATAATCTGTCATTGATAAGTTGTCATCTCTACTATACTGTAAATAACTTAGGCTTGCCCTAATCTTATATTGCACAGTGGTATTCCAAAACTTATTCATGAATAAAATTCTGAATGTTTCAAAATTCATTTCACTATCTGCTAGCATATGTAACCATTCTAAGGTTTTGTTATCCAAACATTTTCTAACAAGTTTCATTTTTAATGCTTCAGGCACATTTTTCAATTTAAAATATTCTACTAGATCATGTATAAATTGTACTGTACTTGAGGAAGCATTAAAATAAGGTAAAGGTAATTCATTAAGCACAGAATAAGAGTTTGACATTTGATTTGGTACATGCACATGTGTGTCATCATTATTGTTTTGTGTTTGAGAGGCTGATGCTATGGAAAAAGCAGTAGTGTCTCTTGTATTATTAGTTAACAAAGGTGATACACTTCTTTCTGCACTTGTATTATTGTCATGCATTTGATTAGCATTTGCAGAATTAGTTACATTTGTATTTACCTTTGGTACACTGGTACTTAAATTTTCAAAACTATTTCTAAGTTTATCAATTTCTTTGCTACTTTCCTGTACTTTATCTTCAATTTCATCTATCATTAACTTGTGTGCTTCTTTTATTGCATCTGCATTTGTTTTTGCCATTTCATGCATTTTATTTATTTCCCCTGTTAAATCTATTTGTGCTTGTACAAGATCTGCATTTGTATTTTCTACCATTGTTTTTAATTCTTCACCCTGTTTATCTAACTTATTACAAATACCCTGTTTAGTATAAGTAAGTTTTAGCTCCATTTCACTTAAATTTTTATCAATATGATTTGACAATTTCTGTTCTAGCTGATTGCAACCTTTATTTACTTTTAAATCTATATCTTTTTGAAGTGCTTTGGAAGATTGTTCTAGTTTTATTTCTAACCTCCTACTTTCAGCTTTGCTTTTCTTCATGCAATTTTCTATTTGTTTAGCTAGATCATTTTTTATACTAGATAGCTCTGTATTAGTTTCAGTTATCTTATTACTTAGTTCTACTTTCAGCTTGTACTAGTTTCAGTTATCTTATTTTTATTTTCAGTTAGCATATTATTAAAATCTTTTCTGGTTTCATTTAACTCTCCTCTCATTTCAATTATTGCTTTTAGAATGCACATCATTTGTTGTGATAAGTTTTCTTGCTCTTGTTTCCTAGATGTGTGAGGGATAGTATCTCTTTCTATACCTAACTGTGAATTTACAGATAACTGTTCTTCTACATCTAACCTATTTGTTTCCTCTAGCTCTGATTCTAAATTTACATTGTAATTTGTAATGGTGGATCTATCCTATCCTACTTCCATATTTTCATTGTTTTCTGTTTCCATTTTATTTTGTATATTTTCATTTGTTATTTTTGGTTTGAAATTGCTCAATTTTAATTTACCGCTTCTTAACAGCATGAAATTATCTTAATAACGATATATTTTCTTAACTAACTTGACAATTATTATACATATAATACTGGAATTTTCTGACCTTTAGTTCTGGCTGTTACAGTAAACCTTTTTATTCCACTGCACCGTCGTAGATTCTTGTTGAATCTGCGTGCCCCGTACTCCTGAAAGAATTGTTGCTGTCCTTGGATGCTATTGATGATTACGAAGTTCTCTGGAGTTTTCTTTCTGAAGTTCCCTGATGTTCTCTGGGGTTTT
Source organism: Deroplatys truncata (assembly GCA_030765065.1). NCBI lineage: Eukaryota > Metazoa > Arthropoda > Insecta > Mantodea > Mantidae > Deroplatys > Deroplatys truncata. The sequence continues at coordinate 1,394,077 of JAUKNL010000022.1, read as the reverse complement.
CTGAAGTTCTCTGTTGTTCTCTGGAGTTTTCTGAAGTTCTCTGATGTTCGTTGATCTCTTCTTTTCAGTTCTTGTCGCCTATTCTTGTCTCCTCAAGCTCCACGCAGCTGGGCGCCAATTTGAGAAGATGTCTTTACATTGTTTGCACCACGTATGGGCGTCAATTTGAAGTAGGTAGTTTGTTATAACTTGTTTGCAACACACTTTGGGCATCAATTTGAAGTAGGTCGTATTGAAGATGGCTTGTTACGTTATTTTGTTTTAGGAGTATTGAAGGAGTTGTATTATATTTCAACTGTTGGGGAACCAAACTTGTAGTTGCAACCGCACGTATAGTACCTGCTTTCCAGTAGCCTTCGCCCCAAATGTACTTTCAGGTGGCCTTTGCCCCAAGTTTAAAAATACATTAACTTTGTAATTTGACTGTTTCTTTAAAGATTATATATGTTTATGTTTGCCTTGGCTGTGTCAGTATTATTGTTACAGACACGTTTCTCTTAACAGGGTTGTGGTGCAACAAGAACGTAGGCTTACACAGATTATAATTTTACTTCACTCTTTTTATTAATGCTTGATACGATTTAAATAACACTTCACTGATATAGAGAGCTGTGAGATTCTTTAATTAAATACTTGCATTTTTTAACATGTAAACTTATTTTTTGTCTCACACGAATACGTATTAAATCTCTCGATGATGCATCTCGCATCCGGTTACAATCACTGTCTGCAGGCAACTGAACTGATTTCAACCGCCTAAACTTGTAAATAGATTTTTTTTTGGTGCCTCCTGTGAGGTTCTTTTTATTAATTAATTGCACATTTTAACACGCAAACTTATTTTTCGTCTCACACGAATATGTATTAAATCTCTCGAGGATGCATCTCGCATCCGGTTACTAACGCTGTCTGCAGGCAACTGAACTGATTTCAACTGCCTAAACTTGTAAATTTCTGTATTTCAAGTTTCTGATTGGCTAATCCTGTTCCAATAGAATACCTTCATTTAACTAAAGTTTTTCTTGTTGTTGATTGGCTATTTTTAAACTGTCTCAGAATTTACATTATTGTTGCTCCAATAATGACTAGTAGCATTTAAACTTTCAAATTTATTATTGCCTTAAGGTTACCTCATTGTTAGCAACTTTTAACCTATTATTCTCACAGCTCCTACATTATTAAATTACGTAATAATGTAATGTAATGTAATATTTATTTCATCATTATTACAATAATACAAATAAAGCTTACATCTAAAACGTATGTCTAGTGCACCAGTTTTCTAGCTCCCCCATATTTAGCCCCTAGGCTGTATATATTGGGATAAAGCTACTATACCATCTCTCTACTTTACAGACTATGCTCGTTCAGCTGTACCTTTCTTAAGCTCCTTATCCACTTATCCCTTGTGTTGCCTAAAAATGTTCCCATCATTTTAATTATTTCTACTTTTGTGCTTCCTAACATTCTTAATGCTACTGCTTCTTTGTTTAACTTGTCCCATTTTTTATTCCATATAACCTCTCTCCACCTTTTAACCTTATCACATTCTATTAGACAATGATAAGTACTACCCGATTCATCACACATAATACATCTCCCCAAACCATTATATCCATTCCTTTTTAAAAATATTACTCCTGTGCGCATCCACGCAAGACCTATTCTACCAAATTGATTACATATATCTACATACTTCTCCCTTCCCCAATCTCTTTTAACTGATTTATACAAGATCAATGACCTTTTATCCTCAAAACTAGCCCATATCTCTTGTTTCTCGATATCTTCCACCCTCAATCTCACTTCTTTCCAAAACCCACTGTTATTATATTTATCTAATAGGAGAATATTCCTCATGCCAATTTCTTTTACTTTATCTCTACTTCTCCTCTCCTTTTCCTCATTTTTTTCCCAGATGCATTCACTTTCTACATTTAAACTTCTTGGATTATATTCCCCTACTCTTGCATTAAAATCCCCTACTACAATGAACTCTATGTTAGGATTTTTGCTTCTTAATTCTTCCATACTATCATTCAGTCTTATATATAAATTGTCCTTATAAAATTCCGAGACTTCTGGTGGGTTATACACTATGCCTAATCCTATACAAACTTCCATCCCCTTCGCCCTATTTATCTTTATCCACATTATTTGGCCTTTCTCTATACTCAACACTTCACACACATTTATTCCACTACTCTTGTTAATGAACGCTCCAATACCACCGGAGGCCCTCCCTCTTTTGCTTTTCCTTTTACCATTATCCCCTATATAGTCATATCCTACCACATCTATCTTCTCACTTTCATTCAACCAAGTTTCCACCATTACTATTATTTCACCTGATTTTAGCACTTCAAATACTTCGCCATTTATCACTTTCGCTTTTAGCCCTTCCACATTAAATGACACCACCTTCAAATCTAGACCCTATCTTGAATCCCTTCTTCCCTCTCTGTATTTTTCTAACTTTGCCCTATATCTAGTTATCCTCTCCTGTGCCGCCGGATCTTCTTTCTCCTCCTCTAATTCCAAGATACTTCCTTCTGGGGTTGACACCACTTTGAGGCCGCTTCCACTCGCGATCATCTGTTTTTCTCGATCAGCAGCCACCAGGGTCATCGCCTCTTGCTTCTCTCGTTCACTGGGTATGACGCATCTCCTTGGTGACGTCACACCAGCTGTTTCCTCCCTTCCACTTGCACCTCTACGCACGTGTCCCTCTCGTTTTTGGATTACGTCGGCCGGCTTCACTGCATTCGCTTCCTCTGCTGAATTTGCTCTGCTTGTTGTTCGATCTGAAATCAAACGCTGACTCATATCCTGCTTCCTGCCGTCTATCCACAATTCTAGTCCTCTTACAAATGATTTTTTTCCTTCTTGCCTGGCTTGATTCATTTTCGCTAATAATAATCTTCTTATCTCTCTCTCTTCTTTTCCATAGTCTCGTTCAACAAAAATTCTCGTTCCTTTCAATTTTCTTCCGTTATTCAAAATTGTCCATTTGATTTTACTAGTTGCAAATTTTACTACTATAGGTCTGGCTCTGTTGCCCCTTCTTCCGATTCTAAAACACGTTATAATTTCCCAGCCTGCCAGCTTTATATCCATTCGTCTTTCTAGTATTTCCTCCACTGCTTGCTCTAGGCTTTTCTCTCTGTTTTCCTCCACCCCGAATATCACTATATTGTGTCTTCTTGTCTCCATTTCCATATTCCGTTCCATCTTGTTCAATCTTTCTTTACAGATGCGAAGTTCTTCATGCACTTCCTTCGTTGTAGTGAACAGCATTCCTTTCAATTCTTCTATCTTTATGTCGATATTTAATTCTATTCTCTTTTCTATTTTCTTCAGATCCACTATATCCTCTGAAATGATTTTTAACATTGTCATTATCTGTGTCATTCCTTCAGGTCCTGGGTTTAATTCTACTCCTCCAATAACCAATAATACTGCCAGGATCACAAACAGCCATAGGTATTCCTTTGATAGTTGATTCCTTTTCTCTTCCTTATTCTTTTTACCGTTTGTAAAGCACCCAATTCTGGCCCTATACACTTCCAAATCTACCCCCATTTTTCTTTTTTCCGATCTTTCCAGGAGCGCTACGTATACGCGACCGCTCGCTTCCGCTGCTCGCGCTAGACTCTCAAATTACGTAATATATTCACATAACATTATAACACATGGATACAATAATACAAGCATATGCAATGACTGTTACATACATTTTACAAATTATTACATACACATATTGCTTCAAGACGGGCTGTTATTGAATTTACATATTATTTAATTAGACTGAAATCATCTTAAGTGTTAAAAATACTGCCTCAAAATCATAGAGCATGTACTAGGAATACTGATGTATGGCTGGGAAATTGAAGATATGTTTAGGATAGGTAAAAAAGGAAGAAGTTCAAGACCTATTATTTTAAAACTGCCAACAATGAGGAAAAAATGGGATATTATAAGACAAGCAAGACGAGTAACAGGGACAAAAGTATGAGGGTAATCCCAAAAGTAAGATCTGCAAAGCGCTGGGATCGCAGGGAAACTGTTTGTGTGGATGTTGGCCATACTGCTTTTTTCCTTCCTCCCTCCACTCTCTTCAGAAACCACCGCACATCCCTTAGCGCCCTCAGTCTTGGCTTGGCAGCCAGTTATAATCGAGCTCCCGTTAGCCACTACCGCCAGGTGCGAAGTTCGCACAGTTATTCGCTTTTTGAGTGCAAAAGGGGTTAAACCTGTCGAAATTCATCGACAGTTGATGGAAGTGTATGGATGTCAAAAATTTCCGCAAGTGGTGTAGAAAACTTGCAAATGGTCGCACGGAAATCCATGACGAGGAAAGAAGCGGGAGACCATCCATTTCTGACGAAACAATCGCAAAGGTTGAACAAATCGTGCTTCAAGATCGGCGGATCACTCTCGATGAGCTCTGCATTGTTGTTCCTGAGATTTCTCGAAGCACTATTCATCGGACTTTGATTGAAGAGTTGAAATTTCGGAAGGTGTGCGCAAGATGAGTCCCAAGAATGCTGTCAGAAGATCACAAAAGGCAACATGCTGAAACTTCCCGCCAATTTCTTCAACGCTATGCAGATGAAAAGGACAACCTTTTGGATTCAATAGTCACGGGTGATGAAACCTGGGCTTTCCACTTCACACCTGAGACCAAACAACAATCACGTGAGTGGCGGCATTCCGGTTCACCCAAGCCGCGAAAATTAAGAGAACACAGTCTGCCGGTAAAGTCATGGCAACTGTGTTTTGGGATCAAAAGGGGATATTGTTGGTCGACTTTATGGATTCTGGGACAACAATAAATGCCGACAGGTATTGTCAGACATTAAAAAACTCAGACGGGCAATTCAGAACCGTAGAAGAGGAATGTTGAGCAAGGGCATAAGCCTTCTCCATGACAATGCTTGCTCACATACTGCCCATCAAACCATGAATCTTCTGCAACAGTTTGGATGGGAAACCATCACCCATCCACCCTATAGTCCGGACTTAGCACCCAGTGACTACCACTTGTTTCCCGAGTTGAAAGAACACTTGGCTGCAAGGCACTTCGGTGACAATGATGAAGTGAAAAATGAGGTCCATCACTTTTTCAAGAGCATGGCGGCAAGCCGGTATGACATGGGCATACAAAAACTGCCACAGCATCTACAAAAATGGATCGACCGAAATGGCGATTATGTGGAAAAATAGACAAATGTTAAAGCTTCAAAACAATGTACCATTTGTTGTCAATGAAAGTTTCTTTGTATTTTAAAAAAAATTGGAGACCTTACTTTTGGGATTACCCTCGTATTTATAGAACAGCACTATATGAAAGACGAACAAGACCTAATGAAGGAATTAATTCAAAGAATGAAGGAAGCAAGAGCGGAGAGAAAAACATTTTTAAGAGGTCTACAGTTAATAGTAGAAGGTGAAAAATGGAGTATGAATATAAACAGAAATGAAGCCAGAGGAATGCATGGACCGCAGCAAAACATAGAACGGCGGAATACACAGGACAAAGACATGAGCAGAGAATGGGAATGTCAGCAGGATTTCAGCAAAGTCAGTCACAGGCAAGAGAAGGGCATCGACTCAAGAGCACACACACATGCACACACACACACATGAGATAGCTGACCAGGAGGGCAGGAGAAGTTGGAGAAGCAGCTTTGGAGTGAGACAAGGGAGATATATCAACAAGAGACAACAAGAGGAAAGAGGAAGAAGAGTTGGCGATGGAAGGGGATGGCGAAGAAGCAACATTAGTGAGGGAGATGACCAAGGGGGAGGGGCCAGAAGAAAGAAGAGGTGAGGTAGCAGGAATGATGGAAGGGAGACAGTGAGAAGTGAAAGTGTGGGGAGGGGTAAAGTGCAAAGTGGGGAAATGACGTGGGTAGGAACCATGAGTGAGGCAAAAGAAATAAAAAAGAAGGGTTTAGAAATTATATCCAAGGATAATTATATTCAGCTTAGGGGCGAAAGAGAAGAAAGGGAAATGAAGCCTAGAACTACAAGATACAGGAAAATGATGGAGAGATTTAAGCTCCCAGAACAACCAAAGAACAAATAGGGAAAGGGATTGAAATTAATGCTGTGGAATGTGGAAGGGCTAAGAAATAAGATAGGCACTGGTGAAATTAAAAACATTATGTGTTCTATGGATATTGTAGGAGTGGCAAAGACATGGTTGGGAAAAGAAGAAGTAGCTGAGGTAGTTTCTAGAGAAAAACGCAAGGAAAATATATGATAGAGGAACAGCATCAGGAGTATTCCTGTTTGTAAAGAACAATATGGAAATAACTATTGATATAGCACAAATGGAGAATAGAGGTTCCAATGTGTTACAGTCAATAATTAAACAGATAAATAGAGTAAGAATAGGAATAGGGGTGGCATATAACCCTCCAGAAACGTCATATTTTTATGACAGTAATTTTTATAGTAAGTTAGAAGAAGACATGGAGGAAATACAGGAAAAGATGCCAGAGATAGAGTTTATTATGATGGGGAATTTGAATTTGAGAATAGGGAAGGAAAAAGGAAGGTTATTAGGAAAAGAGCAGGTAGAAGAGAATAGGGATGTGATAAGGCCAAGAAAAAACAGGGACAGAGTGAGTAACAGGCAAGGGAAAAAATTACTAGCATTCTGTGAGGTAAACAACCTGTTAATGTGTAATGGAACAATGGGAGGGGATGAAGGGAAGTTCACATTTGTAAATGCAAACGGGTAAAGTGTAGTAGATTATATGTTATGTAGTGAGGAACTGGATGTGGGAATCACTACATTTAAAATAATAAACAAAGTAGTAAGTAGTAGTCATTTTCCATTAAGATGGAAATGTTTTAGAGCAAAAGGTAATGAAAAAGGAAATAGCTCAAATAGAGAAAATAAAAGTGTATAAATGGAGGGAGGAACTAAAAGAGGATTTTTAAAAGAATTAAATTCAAAGGTAAGTCAGATTTTGGACTGTGGAATAAAAATGGTTATGAATGAGGGAAAACCAGAAAAAGTATTACAGCTACTGAAATTATTACTAACAAGAGCAGGGGTAGGGCCAGGAAATTAAGGGATGGCTTGATGAAGAGTGTAGAGCAAGAAGAAAGGTATTTAAAGAGCTTATTAGGTGGAGGAGATCAGAGAAGGAATGGGTTAGACAAAACATGATGAAACTTAAGGGGGGATGTAGAGGCTTGTTAGAGGCTAAGAGGAAAGAATGGCAGGGAAATATAGAAAGGAAACTGAGGGCAGCGTTAGATGGAAAGGATAGTAAAACAAAATATGGGAAATAGTGAGAATAATGAACAAGAAAGGGGGGGGGGAGGAATAAAATTACACAGAGTGAATGGTTAGGATATGTTAGAAGGCTAATTGGAGAAGGAAAGAGAGTAATGCTAGATCCAAAAGAGGTAGGACAAGAAGAAATATGTAATGAAAAATTAGGTGGTAAAATCACGGAGCTGGAAGTTTACCAGGAAATAAAAAATATAAAAAAGGCAAGGCAGTAGGAATAGATGGAATACCAGGGAAAGTTTGGAAAATGTATGGGGAAACGCAAAATGGTTTAAAAGTGATGACAAAATTACTAAATAAAATTAAAGAAAGAATGATGTGCCAGAATGTGGAAAATAAGTATGTTAGTACCAATCTACAGAGGGAAGGAAGGAGCAAATAGACCTGAGAATTATAGAGCAATAAGTTTATCTACATTAGGTAAAATGTATACAGGTATATTGGCCGATAGATTAAGAAAATGGGTGGAAGAGGAAGGAAAACTGTCAGAATACCAAGCAGGATTTAGGAAAGATAAACAAACAATAGATAATGTATTCATAATAAAGACTAACATAAATAAGTATCTGAGCAGGAAAGGAGGAAGGTTATACATGTTTTTTTGCAGATTTTGAAGCACCATTTGATACAATAAATAGAGAAGCATCAGCTTATAAATTACGAAGGAAAGGGGTAAGTGAAAATTTTACAAAAGAAATTAGGAAGGTCTACAAAGATATAAAATTCTGTATAAGATGTAGAAGTAATGGAATTACAGAAATGACTGAGCAAAAAATAGGATTAAGAATAGGGTGCAAATTAAGCCCCATATTATTTAACATATTCATAGATGACATATTAGATAGAGTGAAAGAAAAAAAAAATCTGCACCGTCCCATAATAGCAAATAGATACCAGGTTTACCATTCGCGGATGAACTTATGGTTGGGGCTATAATGGTAATTGGGCTACAGAAAGCAATTAATGGAATACAGGAATTCTGTGAAGAATTGGGAATTAAAGTAAATATAAGAAAGTTGTCAAGGAGTTTGATTATTTGGGGATGAGGATGAGCAGTAATGGAGAATGGGTGGTGCATAGCAGGAAGGTTATGGCTAAAGGAAAGGTGGTAATGACAGGAATAAGGATGTGCAAATATAAATTAGAAATGCCTACTAAATGGATAGAAAAAATGTATGAGGCATTGGTAGAAGCAAGAATGTTATATGCAGTTGAAATTTGGGGGGATCTGAATTAAGCAGAAAAATAGACCAGAGTTACAAAATGTTTTGTAAAGAACTATTGGGGTTACCAAGGTCAACACATGGGGAAGTACCGTTAGTGGAATTAGGAAGAAGAAGAAGAGGAAAAGGATATTGAAATTTTGGTTTAGATGGTTGAAAAAAAGATGAAGGGGAAATGTTAAGGATATGTATGGGCCAACAAAAGAGTACAAAAATAAAAATAGCTGGTGGACAGAGGTAGAAAAAAATATGGAAAAGATATGAATGGGAGATATTTGGAGAGCAGGAGAAAGAAATAGCAACGGCTTCTGGCTAACAGTAAGAAACAGAGTAGAGACATAGAAATACAAGAGATCTGGGGAAGCTTAGAAAATAAAAAATCACTAGGGTTCTATAGTTTAGTAAAAAGGAAATGGCGAAGAGAAGGGTACATGGATTATTGTAATAGAGCAGAAAAAGAAGCGTTTGCATGGATGAGAACAGAATCAATGTACCTGAGAGGGCTGAGAGGCAGAAAAAGCGGAATTTGTGAACTATGCGGAAGCAGTGAAAGCACAGAGCATTATATAATAGAATGCAAAGAATTAGCAGAATGGAGACAAAAAGTATGGTAGGAAAAATGGGAAAAAATAGATGGAAAAATAGTAGCAATTAAAATGTTGATAAGAAAAGAAAAATAAGAATATGGGGGAGTTTTTAAGGAAAGTAAAGGAGAAATGGATTAGAAAAGTAAGGGAGGTAAGCAAGGCAAATGGAGGGGGGAGATGATGGATCATAGGTGATTAAGGGTAGCAAGGGCTGCTCAGTTGAGCCATAAGGCTAGGGTACCAGGCAAAATGAGCAGTACAGGCAGAACATAACTGGCCAGAAAATTTGTGCATAGATTAAATTAGTTTACAAGTGAAGTATTGTAAAAAAGGATTGCGTATAAAAAGATGTACAAATAAAATTCATTCATTCATTCTTTCATTCATTCACCTTAAAACCCAAATGAGGGTGAAGAAGATAAGATTGATGGCAAAGACAAAAGTACCAGAAGCTAAATTATGAAATGCTAAAGTAAACAACAAAAGATTAATTGTGTTTATACTGAATAAAACAAGTCATTTTATTTGTATATGAGACCTTTATGTTTGCCAGTTTTTCATCTAAGCATTTTAGCTTAAGGCAGTGTAATTATTACTTAAGCACCTGTTTTTCATATAAGCAATGACTATGCGTTTAGCCCTTACTGTAAGACTGAGGAATCAAACTACTTGAATATTATGTTTAAAAAGCCATCTTTATTTAACAGATCACTTCATAAGTTTCTTCAAAGTTTTAATTAATATTTAAATTGGTCAGAGCTAAAAGGAACTAAGTAATTGTTTTCTTAACTTTTCAGGAGAAGCAAAAAACATTCCATTATTAAGATAACTATATATTTACAGGATAAAATTTGTATGTTATAGATGACCAACTAAAACTTTTCTTTCTAACAAAAGAAACTGTAAATTGTTACATATTATTCAAATGTAATTATTATTTCTTTTCTGACTTGGTGCCTTTCAGCTCCATGTACAAGTGTTGGCTGAAAATAAGTGATGCATATTTGGCATATTCTTTTACCTGTATGTTATTTTAATATTACAGATAACATATTACAACATAATAATGGATGTTTAGCATTTTAGATACTTTTTGAAAATCACATTTTCTAAATTTGTGCTTTTTATATCAAACTTGGTCATTCCAAAAGTTGATCATAGAAGAATCCTAGCATTTATGTTGTTTTAACAGTATAGATAGAATATTAGAACATAAAATGCACATCTATCATTTGAGTAAGTACTTTTTGAAAATCATATTTTGGAAATGCTTGCTATTTAAGACAGACAGGGACATTTCAAAAGCTCATAATAGAAGAATCTGTCCTATAACTAGATATTTTACGTTTTTTGCATCCTCCAGTTTGTTTTGCATTAATGGGGATTTGATTGCTTTAAAGCTCTGTTTTGTGATATTGTAAGCCCTTTAATTTAAAGAGTTGTGGCTTCTCCAGGTGAAATGTGTGTTTTACTGGAGAACCTAATAAATAAAGATGCTTCATCCATTCCTTTCTGTGAATTATGGTGTGATTACTCTTTCAAGGTTGCTGTTTTTGGTTCCTCTCGAGAGCTTTACTTTCCTCAGGTATCAGTCTTTTTGAAAGAGTTAGGCCACTATTCATTAAAGTTTAAAATTTCATCTGTTTTCAGTACATTAACTTCAATACCTTTCTTACTGTTGGTCAGTATTTTAACATAATGTATGAGAATATAAATATGATCAATCTTTTTAGATTTATTTTTGAAGACTGTAAAATTTGCATGATAAGTATGATGCCCTTGCTCAGCAAATCTATGGACTTTTGGCTGGAATTTAACAATGGTTGCCAAGGCGATGAGCATTGTGGTCGTTGTATGGTTTCTATTTTGGCCAGGACAGCCATAAGAGAAGTTAACATGTTTAACACTTTTTGAAACATAGCATTCAAAGTAATGATATAAAAACACACACTTCATTTGAACCCTTCCCTCCTCCTTCGTGGCAAAGGTAAACTACAGATATGTCTGCTTTAAGATCATGCACACTGAAAACATTCACCCATATTTGCTGCAAATAAAAAAATTTCCTGCACAGAAATGTTTGGCAGGGGGAGATTCTACATTAAGTCATATTCTACAACACACACCTCTTCATTATCATAACACAAGTTCTTCTCTTTCATTGTATTTTAAAACTTGCAGCTTCCTGGGAGATGTACATCCAAATCAGCTTTTGCAGCTAATTTTCCACTGTCATTCAGGTGAAGATTCCTTATTTTAGCATTGAGCTCTTCACAAATACAGCATGTGTCTTTGTGGTCTTCTGAAATGATAATTAAAATTATCGTGGAAGCACTGTTTATATAGAGCAATAAATACAATTCTTGTTCAGCAATACTAACTTACAATGTGGCACTAAACGGAATCAAATCAATGAACTTAGTGCTTTATTCCTCCGTATAAGTAAGACATGCCACTTTGACAAGGACGAAGTATCTGACTTAGTTCTGTCTTCTACTGTCCAGTGCACATCACATTGGTTATTTATTTGGCATAACAAGCCAAAAATGCATATTTTTACTTAGTTCCTCTTAACTTTGATTGATTCATTTGCATTCAAAGATTAATTATGGACTACTTGTATGATGTTTGAAAATGTAGAAATGAAAATGCTCTTTTACAGACTGCTTTGCTCATTGATAAGGTATCTTTCAAAATATGTTAGACCCCTCCCTAAAGGAATTGTGGATCCACCTTTGAAGACACCTCTTTGTTATTGCTTTCACCTTAAACTAGCAAAAATTGCTGGATGAACCGACACTAATATGTCAGATTATCGGGATATGAAAAGGCATGTTTATTATTTGGTCAAAAGCAGTGTTATGTTTCCCCAAAAGAGGTGTTATGTTTAATGCAATTTTACTAATTGTCGAGTTAAAGAATGACTTTTGAAGACAAGCTGTTATTAACCTATTTCAGCGTATATTCTTATTGCTTTATGTATTGCTTTATTGTGCTAAGAGTTTTACAAATTTGATTGTCTACTGCACTTTGACCCTGGTCACTCATTCAGTAGACAATCACTACAGTTTATTTACATTTTACAATTTCTTGTGAATAAATTATCTTGTGTTTTCCATTCAAGGTAAGATGTGCTACCTCTTACTTTTCTCTTTCTACTGTCCAAAGCCATTTATTTTTTACTTTAATCAAAAACTGTCCAATGCTTCTAGCGTCCTTGCATATCATTTCAGTCATAAGTGTATTTCTATCCCCCTTCAACCACTTCTTATTAAAAAATTCTTTTCTCCAATTTTCTGTTCCTTGGCACTTAAATACTATGTGTTCAATGTCTTCATTACCACCACATATCGGACATTGGTTCTGAGGAATACCCTGTCTTAGCCCTTTTAGCCTCCATGCTCCGGTTCTTACCCATGCAATAGATTCTCTCTCTTCTTTATTTACTCTGTCTATATATTTTTCCCTACCCCATGTATTTTTCATTGGCCTATAACAAACTAATGAGCTCTTTTCGGCAATCTCACTGAACATGATTTGTATTTCTATATCTTCCAGTCTTTTCTTCACCTTTTTCCAAAAAATTTTCACGTTATTTTCTCTCCTTCTCCACATATCTCCTAACCCATTTTTCTCCAAAATGTTCCGTAATTTACTTACCCATCCATCATTCATTAAGCTATTCTCTTGGTATTCAATGCATTGTCTTAACACATTACTTTTTCCTAGATTTGAAGTTCTGAACCAAAATTTCAAAGCTCTTTCCATTATCTTCCCCTTAGTCGCCACCCTGCCCATCTGTAATTGTGCTACCTGTCTTACAATTGACTTCGGTAGCCCTAGTATTTCTCTACAAAACATCCTGTGCACCACATCTATACTTTCCCATCCTCTATCTAATCCCCATATTTCTATACCATACATCATTTTTGCTTCCACAACCATCTCATAAACTTTTTCCAGCCATTTAACATGTATATTAGGTACTTTATATTTGCAGCTACTAATAAGACTTAGACTATATTCTTATTAATATGCATGCTTATAAATACAAAGAAGCCAATTCACCACAGAGTATTTTAATGTTGATACATATCAACATATGTTTATATCAGCCATACACACAATGTAATATATAAAACAAAGAAGAAAATCACTACAAACCTGGGCACAATATTGATACAATTTGTATATACATACAAACAAAAATCATAAATAAAATGCTAGAAATGCCTTACATGTTGAAAGCTTTAGCTCAATCTTAGAAGTACAAAATATGAGCTAGAGGACAGCTTGATCTTCCAGTTTTGAAAGAAGATTAACTTAGCACTTTCTATGTTCTTTCACAAACACAGCCTGACAATGGATTGTGTCTTATTTCATTTTGGCTAAGGGAGCAAAAGTGTGCAACACCAGCATTTTGTGTTGCCTTCATTTCTTCAGTATTAACAAAGGTAACAAAAAAGGAAAAAGAATTTTATGAGTTAGAAACATTTTCAAACCACCAACTTCTATCGGTGATCACTCTCATAGGAAGCAAGGGTGGTCCTTTACCTTATTATCCCAAAAGTTGAGCAAACAAATGTTTCCTTTTTCTAGGTTGCAGCTCTTAGTTTTAGTCATTGCATCTTTAGTTCCTGCAAAAACTGAGCTCATATGTTCAATTTATGTACCCAATACTGAATATACATTAAGTTTCCACTAAACACCAGTTTTAAGGCATTAGCACACTTGATCATTTACTTTGTACAGCCCATCACCACACTCTTCACATTTTCATAACTTACATTATACACTTTAAGGGATGCAAGAATTGCCTGAATGCAGTGTCTGGCATTCACACTGTCCATAAAGTTAAGACCAGTAAGAAAAAATTAATATCTGAAACATGCAAAAACCCTGAACAATATCACAAACACCCTTCTTCCCATCTTGTCAATTGTTTTGTCATGGAAAACACCAGTCTCTTTCCCCTCCACATCTTCAAGCCAGGAATTTGTCTGCAAGTCCCCTACATACTTACTGTGAAGAGTTCATCTCTCCTGCCCCTGTAAAAGAGAAATGAGAATTAGGAACACAATCATAAGTGTTCAGGTACAGAATGTTAAATATAATTTTCTAGGATATAATAGTTAATAAAAGAATAAGTACTGTAACTTCAGTATATTTATCCACCCATTTCCTAATGTTGGGATAAACCTCTTCCAAAGGTATGTTTGCCTTGATAAATGCTTCAGTTATGTCTCTGGACAATTCTTCATATGCAGCTTCTTCTTAGCAGTCAGGATTGGTGATGTATCGTTGCCAATGATTCAATCCAGTGATCTTGATACGGTAATTTGTATCACAAATTACTCAAATGTAAATAATTATTTTAATATGAATATGTATTTTTTGTGTAACATTGATTTCAGAGGTTTAATAATTGTAATTATTATTGGTAAATAATAATATACGGCTCTATTGAAACTGTTAACAATAACACAATACTGCAGCAAGGAATGAGTTGTTTATCGTTACCGGGAACCAGGAAGTTACGTAATGTTTCGCGCCTTTTCGGTAAAAAAGCTTCTAGAACATTCTCTAAAAGTAATATGTATTAGTGGTTTTCATTGGATAGTAAAATAGACGCTAATGTTGGCGCGTTTTATTAGCCAATAGCAGTTCATTTATAATCTTTAGGTGTATCTTGAGGTAAGCCTATAAATAGCCATGCTCGAAGTCGGTCGCCCCTCAGTTATACAAAATTTTCCGTACACTCCACGTCGAGCCCGCAGTTCAACTACATGTCGCCAATCAGTCTTTCATTTTGTCATAAGTTACACGCAGCAGAAGTACGAGAAATCTTATAAAATATTCTAAAGTTAAATATACAAAGTTGAAGTACGTGAGTTAAAAGTGATAAGAAGTTATTATAAACAGTTTCATTATGGCGATTATCTAGATAAATCTGTGAAAGTGTTAGTGCACGTGTTCGACAATAAAACATTATAAAACACATTTTTTCACTAGTAATTTTTGGATAAAAGATTCCTTTTCCGCTTCACAACCTGTAAGAAAAACATGCCTACCCAGATCAGATGATAGCTAGCCGGTGGACATTTAAAACTGATACAAATTGCTACGCCAGAGGAATCTACAAACAGAACAAATGAACCAACCAACGTATGACGTCACACAAGATGGTTTCGCGTGAAGTAAAAACATATTTGTTCTCTTACAAATTGGCTACCACAACGTGGGGCTAACTATAAGATCTTCAAGATATAATAATTTACGTAAAATAGAATACGTAAGCTATACCCCATCAAATTGGCGCCCAACGTGGGGCGAAGTGACCAGGAAAGGAAGGCGAAGTGACCAGGAAAGGAACTCAAGTAACCAGGAAAGGAAAGATGACCAGGAAAGGATCAACATAACCAGGAATGCAGCAGTGAAATGATCTACAAGACGCAGATTCCAGAAACAAGAGGAGCGACAAACGACGCGGATAAGTGGACGCAAAAACATCGAGACAACGTAGATTCATCATCATAAAACAACGCAGAAGCGACATACAAATCTAGGAGAAAGGGGCAGAACGCTGGACATCAAAGCTACATCAACAGAAAGCACCACAAAGGTATCGTAATTTTTTTTTTAGAAAACAAAAACAATGGCTACTAATAATATTGAAGAAATAATGATGAAGGGGGATAGTGTAACAGTGAGCTGTAATTCAATACAGGTTACAAAAAAAAGCTCAAACAATGCAGTATTGGAGGGAGGAAATGTTAGTGCAGAAAGTAAGAATAGAATAGCAGGAAATATTACTATTGATGCTAGAATAATGATGGAAATGCTGAGAAATTTTAGAGATCAATTTAGGGAAGATATGCAAAAGAATAATGAGAAATTAGAAAAATTAACTCAGAGTAATGAGAAATTAAGGGAAGATATGCAAAAGAATAATAGGGAATTAAGAGAAGATATTGATAGGAGTTTAGAACAAAAACTAACTCAGAATAATGAGAAATTGAGGGAAGATATTCGTAGGAGCTTTGAACAAAACAGAAAAGATACTGGTAGGAGTAATGAGATATTAGAGCAAAAAGTAGATAAAAGCAGTGAAGAAGTTGAAAAGAAAGTTACGAAGCTAGATAGTAGTATGTCAGAAATGAGAGATGAAAATGAGGAAGTAATAGTAAGTGAGATAGGAGAAGTTTCAAAGAAAATGCTAGACATGAGCAGGGAAATATGTAACAAAGAAAGTGAGGTTAATACTAAAAGTGAGGTTAATGCAGAATGTACAGAGTTAGGAAGTCAAATGAGTAGTATTTCAAGTGAGATAAGAGAGATAAAAGAGGTTAGGAATGTAGATGTAAATGAGGTGCAACTTAATTTCAGAGGGGAAATATCAGAAATACAAAATGAGTCAGTAATGCAAAGAAGTAAATTGTACCAAGATGTTCAAATTGAAAACTCCAGTCCAGTACAGTTTAGTACAGATTTGTCAGAGTACTTTCAAATTAAAGAGATAGTTGAAGAATTGAATATGAAAGTTGTTAAAAGATGTATTGTTCAAGAAACTGTAGATTGTTTTCAAATATTATCAGTGAACGAAATGTCAAATGAATACAATAGGTTATTCATGAACAAAAATTTGAAGGTTAGGTTACGGCTACGAGTAATGTTTAGCCACACACAATTTGATCCAGGAGGGTAAATAGCAATAAGATGTAAAGTAAATGCTGGATAGTTAAAGATGACTTGCAGAGAAATGTATTGGAACGTAAGAGGGTTAACTACTTATATATGTCATTTGAAAAGTGAAATAAATTAAATGATAAAATAAAAAAAAAAAAAAAAAAAAAAAAGAGAAATGTTTAAAAAAAAAAAAAATAAATAAATAACTAAATTTTTAGTATCTGTAACAGTATTTGAAAAGAAGAAAATAATAATTGAAACTTAATATGATATTAAAGTAAAAGTACGTAAATACAATTCCAAGAATTAAAAAAAATTAAGAATGCAAAGATTGAAACTTAATATGATATTAAAGTAAAAGTACGTAAATACAATTCCAAGATTTAAAAATTAAGAATGCAAAGATTGAAATTTAATATGATATTAAATTAAATACAATTCAAAGAGTATTGTTAAAATAAAATTCAAAATAACAAAAAATGGTAAAAATAATTCAAAACAAATACTTATGTAGTAAATAGAACATGTGAAACAGTGCCTAGATTTAAGAGATGTAAATATTTGTGTTGAGGGTGAATATTTTGGTACATATGTATAATAATTACAAAAATCTTAAATGTATAAATTTTTGTCAACAACTCAAAGTAAACAATTTGGTAGCAGTAAATAAGTAATTTAGGGTAAAGTATTTGCTATAAAAAAAAAATTTTTGTGATGTCAGATGAATATCTAAATTAATTAAATCAGAGCCAGTAAGTAGTGGCGAGATAAAACATATGTCGTGTGTTAAATACGTGTGAAGTGTAAAGTGAAAGTGATAGCGTGTGTTCCAAGATTTAGGAGACTAAAAACACAAATTATAAAATTCTAAACAAGTTATAAATATTTATAATTATGTTTCTAGTGGGGCATATGATACGGTAATTTGTATCACAAATTACTCAAATGTAAATAATTATTTTAATATGAATATGTATTTTTTGTGTAACATTGATTTCAGAGGTTTAATAATTGTAATTATTATTGGTAAATAATAATATACGGCTCTATTGAAACTGTTAACAATAACACAATACTGCAGCAAGGAATGAGTTGTTTATCGTTACCGGGAACCAGGAAGTTACGTAATGTTTCGCGCCTTTTCGGTAAAAAAGCTTCTAGAACATTCTCTAAAAGTAATATGTATTAGTGGTTTTCATTGGATAGTAAAATAGACGCTAATGTTGGCGCGTTTTATTAGCCAATAGCAGTTCATTTATAATCTTTAGGTGTATCTTGAGGTAAGCCTATAAATAGCCATGCTCGAAGTCGGTCGTCCCTCAGTTATACAAAATTTTCCGTACACTCCACGTCGAGCCCGCAGTTCAACTACATGTCGCCAATCAGTCTTTCATTTTGTCATAAGTTACACGCAGCAGAAGTACGAGAAATCTTATAAAATATTCTAAAGTTAAATATACAAAGTTGAAGTATGTGAGTTAAAAGTGATAAGAAGTTATTATAAACAGTTTCATTATGGCGATTATCTAGATAAATCTGTGAAAGTGTTAGTGCACGTGTTCGACAATAAAACATTATAAAACACATTTTTTCACTAGTAATTTTTGGATAAAAGATTCCTTTTCCGCTTCACAACCTGTAAGAAAAACATGCCTACCCAGATCAGATGATAGCTAGCCGGTGGACATTTAAAACTGATACAAATTGCTACGCCAGAGGAATCTACAAACAGAACAAATGAACCAACCAACGTATGACGTCACACAAGATGGTTTCGCGTGAAGTAAAAACATATTTGTTCTCTTACAAATTGGCTACCACAACGTGGGGCTAACTATAAGATCTTCAAGATATAATAATTTACGTAAAATAGAATACGTAAGCTATACCCCATCAATCTTAGCAGCATTTTTCTTGTGTTTATCAGTTTCCACATGTTTTATACAACTATCCTTTCTTTCCCATGGTACAGTCACATTGCAGTGTCAGCAGGTTTTTTTTGGGGGTCACTAGTATAGAGTTCATTTGCCCTAAATTCACTTTTGCGAAGTTTCACATTTATTATAACTTTCAACATCTTCGCAGACACCTATCAAATGCCTTTTAGGTTATGTGCTACAATACTATAACACATGGTTTATAAGGGAAAAAAAACTAGCGTATTATCCTTGTACAAATCCTTTAATATGCCTTTAGCATTAAGCATGCCATACTATTCAGTTGATACTATTCATACATATTGAATTAGGCAACATTATAAAATAGCTATCAACCACCTTTCTAATCACATGCCGTAATACTAAGTCAGACAGTAATAGATCACTGACTTCCAGAAAACAGGTGTGTTTATGCACCATCATAGAACTTCCACAAACACCATGAATAGTTGGTTATATTTTCTATAATGGGATTATCCAAGGAACGTCCATAACCATTTATGATAGTCGCCTACATTATATTTTTATGTTTGTTTATGAGCATGATGAGAAAGCTGTTTTTGCAGACCAACTTATTTAAAATTATACTCAGGAATGTGTCAAAATGTAAAAATCGTGGTTTTAATGAAAAAACATTAAAATTTACAAATAAAATTGCATTATCATGATCTTTACGAATGTGCCTACAGATTAGTTGTTGAATATTTATTGTGAAGCTTACCAGTACTTTTTTGAGCCTGTTTCATACAAAGTATAAAATTGCTCATGTCAAAACATACTGATTTATATACAACATGGGACCATGTACTATTTGTATTCATTTCATCTTTACAATGCCAAAATATATCATGCATAGTACTCTAGCAGCCTAAAAAACAAAAATCTGTGGTTAAAGTAACATAACCGTAACTGTTATCACCGGGCTCTGATTTTGATGACCTAAAAAGTTTGAAAAATGACCTAGAAAATGACTGTAAAATGTTTTAAAAATGATGTAATAATTACAAAAAATGACCTAAAACTGAGATTTATCGAATTAAAATAGTACACAAAAAATTGTAAATTTATTTATACAAGCAGAATAATGATGAGATAATTTAGAACTGAATTTTAAAAATATACCATGTTCTTGTTTGGAGAATTTGAAAAGAAAACTAAGAAAGTTGTTTTTGAAGCAGGTCTTAGAAAACTGTAGTGTTACCTCCTTTGATTTCTCAGATTATACAAAATTCATAGTAATGAAGAGGACTTCACAGCCTCTAAGGGGAATAAGGATTTGTACAATAAGCATCCTGACTGTACGTACTCATTAATGCTAAAAAAGGAAAACTGACCTGTCTCATTCCTAGTTTGGAATATGAATTCATGACTGAATATCACTCCCCTGGCAATAGTCACCCCTGCACCTACAAACAACCTTTCCAGACTAACCATTAAATAGGAATGTAATCTTTTCCCCAAGAATGTGAGTAAAGGATGTAGAAAATTACTCTTCATTTCTGAATTGAATAGTGTAAAATATCCTTATGTAAAATGTCAATAATATAAAACTCTTTGTATATTCAAGGTAAATGGAAGAAAATGACAATGATGTGCAATCGAAAAAATGGCATAAAATGACCTAAAACTGACCTAACAAATATATGTTTTCATAATCTGGGATCCATGATAAGTGTTTATGTACTTATTAGCAATGCCTACGATACAACAATTGAAAGGTGACATGTTCTCAGAATCCAGGTCCTGGTTATTACCAATTCATTGGATCTTGCAGTCCTTTAGCAGTGAATGTACGGGGTCATCAGATTAAGTGACAACACTGCTAGCAGCACCTGGGTCAAACTCAGGCATTGCAGCATCTTAACAGATTATGGCAGCTCCTCTTGGGAAATGTTGGTTACTTCTTCCCATATATTATTTTGCAGTTCTTGAAATGTTTGGGGATTTTGGTTATACATTTTGTCTTAAATTGGCTCATAAGTAAAAAACCACAGGTCGTGAGGTCTAGGAATCGAGCAGGTCGCTCCCTACAGTGATCAGTCACTCTGTCAGCAAAGACATCAGCAATTGTATCCAAAAAAGTATGAGCTGTAGCTATTATTGAAATACTCTGTGCATTTGTTCATCTGTCAATTGAGGGAAAAAGTGCTCCAAAATTAAGGTTTGGTATCATGCAGCATTAAATGTTTCATGAAAGAAAATAGGGCCAACTATTCTAGCTGCACTCACAGCACACCAATCACTAACCTTAGGATCATGTAGTGGACTTTGATGTACGAGTATGAGGGAAATGGCGCAATAGCGGGGACTGGAGTCTCAGGAGGGAAGTGGCACGAGACCATAATGCAGTGCTGCTTTATCGGATGGCACCGTAGAATTGTTTATTCATGGTATTATAACCTCAACTTCACTTTAAAAGTTGTCTGCAGTATTGTAACCTTCCAGGGATAAACACCAATTTCAAAGATGCTCAGAACTAATTTTGATGAAATGGAAAATAGGAATGGAAGTGTTCCCCAAAGTTTATAAATGTACCTCATGAAGAAAAGGTTAAGTTAAGAAAATAAGTTCTGTTAATCTTCATAGTATTGTTGAACCAGATCATTAATTTTACATTTTTTTTATTATTCTGCTGCATAAATATTAACATTTACATTATTATATTCCTATACTAGTGGCTTGTTTTAGCAATAGCTAATTTGAGGTACAGGTTCTAGTGTGTGTGTGTGCTGCTATGATCACAGATAAAATTGCTTTTGGCAGCCTTAACATTACTAAAGCTTTAGATTGGAGAGTGAAAACCTATGTGTTTGTTCCCTTGAAACCTTTTGTTTGCTACCATCACCTGAAAATGCAAATGAAGCAAAGGAGTTGCTGCCTGTATATTAATTTAGCCACTACAACTACTTTAGCTTATCAGGTTAAAATCTTTAAAAAATTAATTACTTTGTAACACATTAAAAGACATCATTAAAAGGATTTCTTTTACAATTGTTACAGATTGTCTAGGACAATTTAGTTTAGGAGCAACAATTATGTTATGTAATGGAATGTTGTTGATGGAAGTCATTAAATTTATGTTTGCCACTTCTGTCCTATGTTACAATGCATACCTCAGCATTTGCAAAGGAAATTACATACCTTCTGCTATACTGTTCCTCTTCTAATAGCATCAGAAAGATCTTCATTTTCTCTCTATGTGAGTCTAGTTGTGTTACAATCACATTAACAACAGGGTCTCAGAGCTTGATAACTGTAACAACCATTGCGTCAGTCTCAACAAAAGTTTGTGTTACTACAAAATTGCAGAATACCTAAGAGTGAGTAGCAATCGGTTTGCAGCTTTTATAAGTTATTAAGTCTTTAAGTCTTAAAAAAATGTTACAGAATAGCCCTGATTGACTTGCTCTCATAAATTACAACTCATATCAAAATAAATACCAGGAAATTTATTTTGTGCTGGAAGACATGTGTAGGTGCCACAGTTTGTCGGTGGCAAGAAACGAAGCACACATACTGTGGCTGAGCAGTAGTCCATCAGAATGAGGCAGCAACATAATGGTTTTTCACAGTTTATGACACTTGATAGATTTAATTGACTTGCAGATAAGTTCAAATACATTTTATCAGCTTAAAGGTATTTTGTGTGTTCTGTGACAGAATACTACTGACCTTTTTATTTATTTTTCAGAATAGCAAAAAGTCAGCATTATGACTCAGAAGGCCTTATTGACATTTTTCGCCAATATGGTGATCATCTCTACACAAAGGGTGACCACAATGCAGCAATAGAGCAGTATATCAAAACAATTGGAAAACTGGAACCATCATATGTCATTAGAAAGGTATTGTTAATCCAACATTAAGCTATACTGTAGCATTTATCATAATTGAATATCACTTCCGAGTTTCTACAAGATCAACAACATGTTCTTTTTCTCCTGGAAAATTTTTTTCACATGTAAAGCTATTTTTACATCTTCAGCTACACAAGAGCTGAATGACATCAATTCTGCATGGTGGTTAAGCAGCCATTGCTTTATCATTCAATCCTTGATGGTGGCTGGTATCTGATGAAAGGATATCATGGCTTATGTTGAAAATTTTTAAGTGGATGAATCTTATTGAAGTGATTGAAAGAGCTTCACTAATGTAAAAACTGCATTTTCTTGTATCCAATGAATTCCAATTAAACAGGGATAGAGCTTGAGTGATTTTATTGTTGGAAATATAACAATTTCTTGTCATAATCACTTTGTTTTGTTTCACAGTTTTTGGATTCCCAGCACATAGATAAATTGACAACATACTTGCAAGCACTCCATAAGCAAGGTCTTGCAACAGAAGATCATACTACACTTCTGCTTAATTGTTACACCAAACTGAACAACACAGAAAAACTGAAGGAATTTATTATGGTATGCTATTAGTATGAAGTACTACATTACAATTATTGCATGTATTCTTCCAGAGGTTTGCTTGTGAAGATGATTGCTTACCTATCAGGTGCAATTTCTTTGCTCCTTGTTTCTCTGTCCAAAGCACTCCTCTTGAACCAAGAGCTCACAGTCAACTAGGATCCCGTGGTTAAACATGGTGTCTTGGTAAACCGGCAGACACTGCCTAATTGGAGCAATGGTGGTGCTTTGGACTGTATAGGTGAATGAAGCAACCAAGATGACGGAAGACCGGTTATCTCTTGACTCACTCAGTAGCAAATGCATGACCTTATTTAGCTAGTCTCCATTACTTTTGACAGTTTTGAGGGCTGCTCAATTTATATATTTCATTATTATTTTATCTACAGCCTACCTATTATAGGTGGAGGAAGCATTGTATTCTATCCAAACATTCAATATCAAGTTTTACTGGAAATACATATTTTGAGGCCCCCTGAACCCAAAGAAGAATTTTAAGAAAGAGATCCTTGCATGCGTGCATATGCGTGTGTGTGTGTGTGTGTGTGTGTGTGTGTGCGTGTGCGCGTGCGTGCATGCGTGAATGCAGCATAACTCAAAAACAAAAAATCAAATAAATACCACATTTTTATTTAAGACCAACATCTTCCACGGATGTTACACCAAGTTTTTCATGAAATCCTCCCTGCCCAAACTATCGTTTACAGGAAGAACATGAGTTAAGTACTTTTTATTTTCTCAAAATGGTGATTTTGATTAAAATGCCATGTTTTAGATACCTACACTACAAATAAAATATATAACTTGTATTTTATGGGAATAACCTATGAACTCCACTTTACTCTTAGTGGATTGTATGTAACTTGAAAACCACAAGAGAGAGACAAAAAAGCGATTGCACATAAAATGTAAATCTACAAAAGAATACAGAATTTGTTAAAAATATATTTCTGTTTTCGTAACATCAATAGTTCCTTTTAAATATTTCATGCCGTATGTTTGCATTTTCCCAAGTGTAAGTAAATGTGATGAACATTTAAAGTTTTGTGATACTCCTCCTTTCATCTCACAGAATTGATGACAAAAACAACTTAAATCAGTCGAATGTCTGTCCTACATTTTGCATCTAGGTAGTGGTAGTTGTAGTTGTGCAATACTAGTTTTTGTAGTAGTGGCAATATTAATAATGGTAGCAGCAATATATTAGTATTTTTTATTATCATTAATATTCATGATTAGGAACATCATCTTTGTATTCGCAAAGCACATAAAACAGTTATACCCCTAAGCTTCTGCACTAACTTACATTGAATATGCCTCATAAAATATGTTTGGAAAAATACATAAGCATTTGATTCCAACATAAAAAATAATTAATGCTTTAGTCTGATTTATGTCGGCACTAGAACTGATCTGCCACTATGTTTCTCAGTACTAATGCGTCTTCAGCTCTAATTAGTCTGCACGCCATAAAATGGGGTTATATGAGTACTGACAATTGACCAGCTTTGTTCGAACTTCCCAACCTTACCTTCTTTTGTAAACAGAGCTGTCAGTCTTTATTCTCCGGTATCTTGGAAAGGTTGTTATTGCAATAGTGACATGAGAATTATGGCAGAGGAAACAACTAAAAACATTAAAGCTGAAATTACAGGGAAGCTGAACGAAAAATCATTAATTTTGAAACAAAAAGTGACTCCAAAAGTGCAGTGTGGAACAATTTCATGCTTGTGGTGAACCCAGAAACACAGTAACCTGTAGGGAACGTACAACGCAGATTTTGTGAATTGCTCCTTTCTCATTTTTCAAGCACTTCAGGAATAATGAGGCACTGTAATGTGGGTTGTAACAAAACAATAAACAAAGATGGATAGTGATAGATGGTTTCCTAAAGAGGTGCCAAAAATGTATGGACAATGACGGTGGCCAGTTTCAGCATTTCCTTTCATAAAGTTGGTAAGTAAAGCCTTTAAAAGTAGTTTTAAAAATGTTGTATGGTTTCATCTGCACCTTTCTATGATAGCAGCAGACGGCAACGAGCGCCAAAGACGTGGACAGGAAAAAACACTGCACAGGTGATTCGTAGTTTTTTGGCTCACCCTGCAGTATGAGTATAGACACTTCTGTCACTGAAGTGGAGGAAAAAATAATGTGCAGAAAGTATGTTCGAGACATTGTTTTCAAAAAGATAGGCGTGTCAAAAACAAGGTCTTCAGTCCAATATATTTGTATGTCCGTTATCTGAACAATTCCTGTAATGAACATTTTTTATTTTATTTGTTTAGTGCTAAATCAATTACATGAGGAGAGAGGAGACCATAGGAATTGGTTCTGGCCATTTGTCCCATAGACATCCTTTACTTCTATTCATTTTACAATTTTCTTCTGCACTTCGTTTTACATCCCGTATCGCCTTATCTGCCCCATACATCATTAATATTAACTCTTGACACTAGCCATTTCCATTTGGTTCCAACATTCCACATAAATTCTTGTAGTTGCCTTAGCTATGCCTAATCCATAAACTTTTAATCATTACTAAGCTTCTAAGCTGTTTTTCTCATATTAATTTATTCCTCCATTCATCAGTTCCCATGCATTCCAATAAAATATGTTAACCAACCTCATTTTCCATGCAAATTGGATCTATGCCTTGCATTATATTTGAATTTATTGTACAATTTGGTTTACAATTTTTATACAATATATCTCTCTCGTGCCCCTACATCTTGTGTATATTTTGTCTGGTGCTTGTCTTTCTATTGAGCCATTCAGATTGCTTGGCTCCCAGGCCTTATCGCTCACTGAGCGGCCCTTCTTTCTTTGCCTCCCTTACTTTTCTAGATCATTTTACTTTACCTTCCTTAAAAATTCTCCCATGGCCTTGATTTTCTTTTCTTCTTTCCCTGTCAACATCTTTATAGCTACTATTTTTCTATCCATACTTCCCCATTTCTTTTCCCACACTCCTTTCCTCCAGCTCCTTATTTGCTTACATTCCGTCATATAGTAGTGCCCTGTACTTTCTCTTCCTCCACACAGCTTGCATATTCCTCTTCCGCTGCCTCTCATCCGTCTTAAATACATTGATCACATTCTCATCCATGCTGAACCTTCCCTTTCTTGTCTATTAGAGCAATCAATGCACCTCTCTCTTCCCCACCCCTTGTTTATCAATTTATTAAAGCTTAATGATTTTTTATCTTCAAGGATTCCCCTTATCTCTTGTCGTTCTATATCTTCCACTCTGTTTATTAATACTTTGTATTTCTTTCCTCTAGCCCCCATATATCCCCCATTCCAGTTAACTCCATTATTTTTTCAATTTCTGTCATTTAGCTGTTTTTGCTTATTAGAACCTTTTGCTGAGTCATGCATATCTTTAAGAATTCACCTTCCTCCATTGTCATAATCTAAACCAAAATTTTAAAACTCTTTCTATTATTATACCTTTCCTCCTAGTCCTTCCTAGTTCTACTAATGCAACTCGCCTGGTGCTGCTCTTGGTAGTTCAAGTAATTCTTTATAAAACATTCTATACATTTGGTCAATTTTGTTACTTAATTGTCCTTCCCCCATATTTTCACTGCATAGAGCATCTTTGATTCTACCAATGCCTCGTACATTCTCTCCAACCATTTTGTCGATATGTCTAATTTATGAACTTAATTGTTCTTCCACACAAGCCGTGTGTTGGACAAGGTTGGAAAAGTAGAATCACACGACTGAAAAATTCAATGCCATTGCCGGGATTTGAACCACGGATCTCCCGGTTTCCGTCCGGTTACTCTAACCACTGAGCTACCATGGCAACATGCCGGTACGACATTAAATTCCCCAACTGATTCGCATGTTTCCTGGTAAACCACAAGGAGATCTCAAGTTGTATTGAGATGACATATCCCAATGGCGACTTACAATGCCGTAAGTACTTAAGTCCCGGCCTTCTAAGTTTTGACCACTATTAAGTCAATAAGTGGAATTAAATTGGAACAATAAATGAAATTAAATTTTTAATGGAAAAAAATGGAAACATGCGAATCAGTTGAGGAATTTAATGTCGCACTGGCATATTACCATGGTAGCTCAGTGGTTAGAGCAACCAGACGGAAACCGGGAGATCCGTGGTTCAAATCCCGGTGATGGCATTGAATTTTTCTGTCGTTTGATTTTACCTTTCCAATCTCTAATTTATATTTGCATATTCTTATTCCTGACATAGCTGCCTTCCCTTTAGCTAACATCTTCCTGCCTTGTGCTCCCCATTTCCTGTTATTACTCAACCTTACTCTTAAATATTCATATTCTTTGACTACTTCCAGTTCTTGACCACCTAGAGACCATTTTTCTTCCTTCCTCAGTCTATTTCCTTTTTTAAAATTATCACTTTGCATTTATTTATATTTACCTTAATTCCCCATTTTTTACAAAATTCATGAATTTCATTTATTGCTTTTTGTAACCCTATTATAGATATAGCACCTACCATAAGGTTGTCTGCGTATAACAACCTGGAATCTCCTTATCCCATATTACTGGACAATGCTGTTTTCTTATTTTTACTTTTTTTTAATATATCATCCATGAATAGGTTAAATAACATTGGACTCTCCTTACATCTTAATCCTATTTTTTGTTAAATCGTCTTGTGATGCTGCTTTTTTCACAGCATATACCAAATTTTACATCTTTATATATTTTCTTAATTTCTCTTATAAACTTACTCCCTTTTCCCTTAGTTTATACGAGGTGTGATCAAAAGGTTTCCGGAATGGCTTCACCAATGCTGACGCTGAGATTTCTTTAATTCTTACCCAGACAGCAGCGTTCCTTCCCGATAAAAATGAGAGGTCATGTGACTTCCTGTGACCACGCAGTGACGAGGTAGACGCCCTGAAGTGAACACGTGTTTTGCATGTGCTGCGATTTTTCCGCGTAGCAAAAATGTCAGATTACAAAGAACAAAGAACGAAAATCAAATTTTGCTTTAAACTAGGTAAAACTGCAACAGAAGCCTGTGAAATGTTAAGAACAGCTAATGGGGAGGAAGTTATGGGCAAAACTCAAGCATTTGAGTGGTTTTCAAAATTTAAAAGTGGTGCGACATCAGTTAACCCTTTACCACGCATCGCGTAGTAAAGCGTAGTGAAATGATAAACGCCCTGCTGTGCATAGCATAGTAGAACGTAGTAAATGTGTTTTATCATTTCATATAGGTTCTGCTTATGCTGACCTCAGCTTTTAGGAGCTGTGTTGATGTAAACGTACTCCTGCTGCATTTTTCCAGCGATTTCGCAAGCCAGAATGTAATAGCAAACCATAAATAGCACTGTTTACAGCCGGGTGCAGTTGTGTAAGTAAGCAGTTTCCTGTCGCATTTATAGCCATATCAGTACCATGGAGGCTGTTCCAAGTACATCACAGTCTAGAAAACGTTGTAATGAAAAGGTATTGGTAACAGATGAGGAAATACTTGCAGCAGTTTACGAGGAATTAGATTGCGAAAGTAGCTCCGACAAATCTTGGTTTGGTGAGTTAGTGGACGACAGTGATAAGGAACAAAGTGATAGTGAGAGTGAGAGTGCTGAGATACAGGTAGCGGAACAGGGGGCTAAAGCTAGTGAAAGACAAATTAAAACTAAAGCAGTACCGGCATAGTGGACCTCCAATTTGACTTTCAATAAGTTAGAAACATTTTCATTCCCTATAGGTGCAAATCATTCTATTCCTACAGGAAGTCCAGAAATAGATTATCTTGAACTTTTTATAGATTCCAATTTTTGCGGAAAAATTGCGGAGGAAACCAACAGAAATGCAGCTCAGATTCAAGCTAAAACGTCAGATCCAAAATGGGAAGTTACAAATTCAAGAGAGATACAGCCTATTTAGGTATTTTGATATATATGGGGATGGTGGATTTACCTGAAACCAGAGATTACTTTTTGAGGGGTTTTTGCATTTGTCCAATTGTAAAACAAGTAATGACGTTGCTCCGCTTTCAAAATATATCGCAGTACCTTCCCCTGAATGACGAATCTGCAAGGCCACGATTAGGGGTAGATTCTTACGATTATCTGTATAAAGTATGACCTGCTTTAGACATAATCAAAAAGCTTGCAAGTGTCTACAAACCAAATTGTGAACTTTCTGTTGACAAAGCGATGATAGGCTTCAAAGGGCGCTTCTTTTTAAAACAATATATGCCTGCTAAACCAACAAAATGGGCGATAAAGGCATGGGGTATTGCAGATAGTAAAAGTGGGTATTTATTGGAATGTAAAATCTATCTGGGAAAAAAAGAGGCAAGAAACAGCGATCTTCTACTTGGTGAATAGGTTGTTTTAGACATGTGTAAAAAGTATACAGGGTTTTGGCATCACGTATATTTTGATAATTTTTTTACTTCCACGTGGCTAATGAAATCACTTTTGGACAGGAAAATGTATGCGTGTGGTACAACTCGTGCTGCAAGGAAAGACTGGCCAAGACAACTGAAATTGAAAAGGGGCGAATCTCGCAAACTGCAACATGAAGGTGTAACTGCAGTTGTTTGGCATGATAACAAGGACGTTCTTTTATTATCTACAAACTCCGATCCTAGAACTGATGGAGAAGTAGAAAGGAAGACTGGCAAGGGAAAAGAACAAATAAAGATACCTTGTCTTAATGCAGTGATAAATTATACTCGTAATATGGCAGGGATTGATCTGGCAGACCAAAGGAGGGAGTATTACGGTGTCGGCCGAACCTCAAAAAAATGGTGGAAATACCTGTTCCATTTCGTAGTGAATGTTGCTATTGTTAATAGTTTTATTATATACGACATTTCGAACAGACCTACTTCTACAGCTCATGGCAATAGGCTTCTTTACTACAGGCAAAATTTAGTGCAACAGTTAATCGCAGACTTCACGTCACGTAAGCGAGCGGGATTTCAGTGTAGCCTACCTTCTGCTACTCCTGCACCAAGTTCTCTTCACACCCTCGTAAAAATTCAAGGCCGGGTAAAATCGTGTGCTCAGTGCATAGTGAAGAAAAGGAAAACACCATCAGGTCGTGGCATACAGTCACAATACAAGTGCAAACAGTGTGACATTGCGTTGTGTAGAATTGGGTGCTTCCTCAATTATCATGAGGCAAAGGGGTGGAAATTCAAAACTAATACAAGGGTGTACATACTAAACCATTAATAATCTTAGGTGTATATATAACATTTGTATGGTGCAAGAGAATAGTCTAGCTAACATGTTATGGACATGCTGCAATAATGGCAGGGATGTAAACATTTTAAGGGTGAGTACCATAATAATTTTGCAGAAATTATTGTATTTATTTTACTTAAGTATAGCAGATTTTATTCCGGTTTTTAATATCCTAAAGTAACGAATTCCATTGCCATTAATATTGCGGAGTTATAAAGATGCATTGCAAAGGCGTGCATGTATATAAGTGTTGTTTGACTACAAAGGGGTTTATGTTTGCAGTTATAAATTATTGAAATTATATTTAATCGTATTTACTTCAAACCAATTTTAAATGATTTATTAATTAATAAATTTAATTTAGCTACTAAAAGAAATAATTATGCTTGTATATAGGCCACTTTTACTTTAACATCTGTAGTAGAGGCTCAGAATTTAAATGGACACAATTCTGCTTGGAGAACAACAAGTTAATACTCTATGTGCAGCAAAGGGTTAAAGATGTAGATCATTCGGGGTGACCCTGTTCCAGAAAAGCTGATGAAAATATCAATCAGGTAAGGGAAATGGTTTTAAATGATAGGCGCATTATAATAAGAGAACTTTCTGACTCATTAGGACTCTCCTTTGGAAGTGTTCAAAGTATTTTGAAAGACAATTTGGACATAAGAAGAATTGCCGCCAAGTTCGTGCCCCGCCTGCTTTCAAATGACCAAAAGGAAAGCTGTGTGATTGCTTGCACAGATCTGAAAGAACAGCTACAAAATGACCCACAGTTTATGGAGAAAATTATTACTGGTGATGAAACATGGATTTATGGGTATGATCCAGAAACGAAGCAACAATATTTGCAATGGAAGAGTCCATCTCCACGCCCGAAAAAGGCCAGACAAGTTTGATCCAAAGTGAAGTCAATGATGATTGTGTTTTTTGACATTAAAGGCATTGTACATAAGGAATTTGCACCACAGGGTCAAACAGTGATTCAAGTGTTCTACAAACGAGTGCTGCAAAGATTAAGGGAGAATGTGCAACACAAACAGTCAGAGAAATGGAGGAGTGGTGAGTGGTGCCTGCATCATGACAATGCGCCTGCACACAAAGCCCTTTCTGTTCGCCAATTTTTGGATAAAAATAGGATGAATACTGTTCCCCATCCTGCCTATTCTCCAGATTTGGCACCAGCGGACTTTTTTCTTTTCCTGTGACTTAAAATGCGGCTCCGAGGACACTGTTTTGAGGACATTGATGTCATCCATCGCGAATTGCAGAAGGCTCTGAACATTTTGAAAGAAGAGGACTTCCAGAGGTGCTTCCAGCAGTGGCAGAAGTGCTGAGACAAGTGTATCAACTCCCAAGGAGACTACTTCGAGAGTGACAGTGCAGATTAGACAAAACAAACTGTTGTGTAGTATTTATGACGTCATTCTGGGAACTTTTTAATCACACCTCGTATTCCAGAGCTTCTCTATTTATTTTATCAAAAGCTTTTTCAAAGTCAGCAAAAAACATACATGTGTGCATTTCCTCTTTTCTACTCAAATATTTATCTATTATAGTCCTTATTATAAATATGTTATCTACAGTCTGTCTTCCTTTTCAGAAACCTGCCTGGAATTCTGATATCTTTTTTTCAGTTTCTACCCATTCCTTTAATGGGTTTCCCAAAATTCCTGTACATGTACACCTTCCGTAATACAGATAGTAGACTTATTCCTCTATACTTCTCAGGCCTATTTACTCCTCCCTTCCCTTTATAAATTGGTACCATCATACTTGTTTTCCAGCTTTCCGGTATGTCATTTTTTAATTTTATTTTGTTTAATTCTGTGATTAATTGTAATCCTTTCTGAGTTTCACTATATTTTCTCCAAAATTCTCCTGGTACTCCTACCGCTTTCCCTTTCTTTATATTTCTTGGTTGTAAATATACCTCCTGGGTTGATATTCCTCTGTCTAATTTTTCGTTTATCATCTCTTGTCCAAACATTCTATGCTGTAATCTTATCTCTATCCCTTTTCCAATTAGGTTTTTAAAATATTCTACCCATTCAGCTGGTGTGATTTTGTTTTGTTTCCCTCCTTTCCTGTTCATCCTTCTTACTATTTCTCATATATTTTTACTATGTTTCTTTTCAATTGCCCCATTTTATTTTCCATATTTTCTTGCCATTGTTTTTTGTTTGTCTCTAACAAGCATTTATATCCCCATTTGTAAATCATCAAATTTTGCTGTCTTCCTCTTTTTCCGATCCCGTCCATTTAATAAGTTCTTTGAAAACCTGCTTTTTTGCATTTTTGCACTCATCATACCATGTAAATGTTGATTATTTGAAACCTAGTCTTCAAAGGGAACAACTCAGCTCTTTACTTACAACATACCACAAGACACATACAGTAAACTTTCCAACAAGAATCCACAACAGCTCTTCTACAGCTATAGATAATATATTTGTAAATTCAGATAGCATTAATTTTTGCAATGTCTCATCAAAAACTAATTGCCTGTCAGATCATGTTGCACAAGTTCTACACATTAAAAGGTTAAATTTAAAATCCAAACCTAAATATACTTATCAGAAATCTAGGGAAATAAATGAAAATACTCTTTATGAGTTTAGTAAAAAACTTAAACTTGAATTATGGAGTCAAACTTACCAAATGAATGGAACCAACAATAAATATGACAGTTTTCTTCAATGTTTCAAAACCCACTTTGACGCTTCCCGGTCAAGTTAAACAAAATATCTAACTTCAAAAGAGAGAATGCCTGGATCACTTTAGGAATTAGGATGTCATGCAGACGTAAAAGAGAATTATATGAGCAAGTAAGAATTAATAATAACATAGATTGAAACACTACTTCAAAAAATATTGTAAGCTTCTAAAGAAGGTAATAAAAGTGGCTAGAATATTGCATTATAATAAACAGATTCAACTCTCCAACAATAAAATAAAAACTACTTGGAATATAATAAAAAGAGAAGCGGGTAAATTCTCATTACAAAATGACTTAATAACATTAAACATTGATAATCAAGAAATTAGTAAACCTCATGAAGTTGCAGAAATTTTTAACAAATTCTTTTTGGATGTAACAAACAAACTGGGTATTAATTTTGGAAGTAAAGAGGCAACTTTGGAATTTCTAAGATCAAATTTCACTAATGAAGTGCCTGAATTTAAAGTCAACCTGGCAATGCCTTCTGAAATAAATAAAATTATTAACTCCTTCAAAACAAAAAATTCTTCTGGTTATGATGAAATAACAATAAAAATCTTAAAATCATGCTCATCTCAAATTTCCACTCCCCTTAGTTATTGTGCAACGAGTCACTAAGGTCAGGAATTATCCCTGACAGAATGAAATTTTCCATTGTTAAACCACTTTTTAAAAAAGGTGAACGCAATAATGTTTCAAATTATAGACCAATATCTCTTTTGCCAATTTTTTCAAAAGTTCTTGAAAAGGTGATGTTTAATAGGCTGGTGCTTCTCTCAGTTTGGATTACCTTTGTGAGGAAATGGCCAAAAAAAAAAAAAAAAAAAAGAATAAAATGTGTAAAGAATGAAGTGAACTCAATAAAGCGTAATTGTAAAGCATGGATATTCAAGGCACTACAGTGTCTACACATTCCTATTAAAACTTAATGCAACTTGATGCTATAACTGATTAGTTGCTCCGGCAGGAGATACCTGCTTTAAGAATGCTAGCTAGCCATATGACATCACCACAGTGCACTGCCATTGTGGAAAATAGCCTGCAAATCCTGAATAGTAAGTCCTACATTGCTCCTGTTTTCACCATTATTATGCACAACCCAAGATCTTGTAAACTATTAAATAAAATAGATATGTGGATTTTTAGTGCAGTCATTGAATTTCTTCATAACCATATTCAATTTATTGCTTATATGCTCCTCCATTCCTTCCAACTTGTAGACAAACTGCTCCATAATTGCTCGGTCCTCAACTGGTCCAGGATTCAACCCAATACCTTCTATTATCAGAAAATTTGTGATGACTATTGACAGAACATAAATATTGTTAATCACTTCTCCATTTTCCAAAACTCCCCTAGTTTCTTCATTTCAAATAGCCCAATTCTGGCTGTGTATATGTTGATATCCACTCCCACTGTTGCTTGTTCCTTTGTTGCACTGTAAACCAGAACTCTCCCTTAGGACAACCTTCGTCTTCAGCAACTAGCTTAGTACTGATGAACGTCAATCTCATAAATATCATTAGTTCAGGAACATACATCTTTAGTTCATGAACATCTACTGGTTTTCATGTCTGCATCTTCAAATGTTTTGTGAAAGGCTGTAGTGCTGCACTTATCACTTGGGTTGCATACAGATTTGTCTATTCACATATATGTTAAAAAAATTCATTGTTCAAGAGAAAATTTATGTAACCCATAATTTTACTTTCACTTTGTAATTGAATATTTAGGCATGTATTAGATGTATATGGTGTGATATTTGGACAATAACTAGGATTATCTGTATTGGCCACCCGACTTTGTTCTTCTGGCCTGTCAGTTTTGGAAATCAAAATTACACTTTTGCTGCTCCCAGAATCCAATTCAGGAATTAATGCATCACCTGAGTCAGCATTGTAGAAAGTGTATAACATTCCTTTGTAAGAAATGTCCATGGCTATAATCTCACAACGCAAATACTAAACAGAAATAGGGATAAAAGCTGCGGCATTAAGGCAAGGCGAGACTAGGCTGAGATATTTATTCTAGAAAATCCGAGGATGTACCAAACACCCTATCATATGATAAATATTTACATGGAAGGAGAATGTTAGCTCTACTTCCATCTATGTGAAGCAGCCTAACTAAATCATAAAAATGCCTAGTTGCGGAATATCAACAGCTATATTTTAAATGTGGTGTTAAATGTCACACCCCATCCACGGTCCATAGCATGAGAGGATATTTAAACATTGTTGCTGTCTACAATCCTGAATGTGTTAAGTAAATAAAACCTTGTGAAACTCATATATTTACAAAACACCCTATCGCACAATGTAATTTTAAAACCCCACTCAGGTAGGTAAGCTTGTAAAATGCAAAGTGCACATTGATATATGTAATGAAACAACATATTGGTTATATTGGTGTTATTTAAATAATGAGAGAAGAAGTAAAGAATGCTAATAAACCACTAAGCAAATATTCATGGATGTATTTTATTTGAAATTAATAGAAATTATAGAGTAGTTTATATGGGGAATGTCCTATAGTGTACTATTTTAACTATTGTTTACTAAAGAGTGCCTTATATATTAAAATGTAATGCACAAAATTTTACACACACACCTGAATAAATGAAATGTTGTGTGAACATTTACAATCTTGATTTTGTAGATTTTTCACTGTTTGTATTGATAAGAAAAACCCAGTTTTAAGCAAAGTATAAATTAGTAATTGGTACAAAAACTTCATAAAGGAAATCAACCTCCCTGCCTACCTTTATCATTTTTGCCACAGCGGAGCAGCAATAAGCAAAAATGTTGGATGCTATTGTTTGTACTCCTCTGTACCTCTGAGTTGCATTATCCTTTTAAAAGTTGTAAGTGCTTCCAACTACATAATTCCAAAGAGGAATTGTGTAGCCAGAAATTTAATAAATATCACATATCTGTGTCAACAGAACAAAATCTGCGTGGCAGCAGTGTTGATAGCACTATAGTCTTGTATGTCTCATTTAAAGTATATAATCTGTTAAAACACCAACATTTCAATATGTACAGCAAACTAAGTATCAGGGAACTTCTCTTACAGGGCACAATGTTGAATGCTCAGTAATTGAAGAATATGCACGAACAAATGTTGATATTACATTTTATGAAAGTTCAGATATTCACAGAGTAGACATCTATGATGTTTTCTGGATTCGTATTTGCAAGTAGTTTGAGCATATCTCAACAGATGACTTCAGTATACTGGGAATTGTGAAGCGAAATTTACTTTAAAAATTGGGGAACAAAAGTCTGTTACATCGCTTCCTACTCATACACAGCAACAATGTTAAGAAGTGAATGCATATAATGAACACATTGTAGTCAAGAGGTTGTTCTGGTGATTTCAGTGTGTATTACTTAGCATAAATTTAGTTTCCGTCAAAGTAGTCGTGCAATTAGACGATACTAGTGATTATAATGTACTGTTGTCACCAACAATGTTGAAAAACAGATCCAGGAAAAGGAAAAGTGATCCCAGTGCGTGGAAAGATGTAAAATGCAAACGTTTAAGGGACACTGGAAAAGCTTACACCAATAAAGAATGTAGAAGAATGTAAGAAACCAACAGATAATTGTGATTGTAAGTGTAAGAGATGGGGCTGCAAAGAATTGAGTTCTGAACAAAAATGGTCCTATTTCCTAGATTTTTATAAATTACCTTAATAGGAACAGACCTTTATTTAATGAAATGTATTTACCTAGAAGAACCTAATAAATGAAGGAAGGGGCTAACAGATGTAACTTCTCGAAGAAAGGCTACATTTTGTTTCAGATTAGGTTCTCCGCAAGAGAGTAAAACTACCCTTATACACACATTTCTATTTCACACAGAAGTATTCTGACTGTCCAGAGAATATGTGCCCAGACCAGAGGGGCAAGCATTTTAACCGTCCTCACTCTATTAATGCAGAAATCAAGAACAAAGTGATAGAGCATATAAACAGTTTTCTCAGGCGGCTCTGCCATTATTCTCGACATAAAACAGAGAAACAGTTCTGTCACCTGATTTAACTTTGGCTAAAATGTTCAGAGCCTTTAAAACAAAGTACCCTGAGGCTCAAGTGAGCCTTACACACAATCAGTCAACTTTCTGTGAAATGAATTTTAAAATAGACTCTCCACAAAGTGACATTGTGACTGTCAAATTCTTTAAGTTTTAAGATCATAACTATTAATACTTTAGTTTACAAATTTACCATAAAAATTGTTATTTAACAAACTTCAAGCTGCTGAAAAAGAAGAAGAATGGAAAAAAATACAGACTGATAGTATGATGCACCACTTCAAAGCTGATGAAGCATAGAGAAACATGCACAACAATGGTGAAATTGCCACAAGGAATAAAAACGTAACTGTGATTTGACATAAAGCAACAAGTTCTGTTCTGCCCTACACTCACCTTTTCATCCATGTACTACCGGTGCCAGTTGTCTACCTACAATTTTGCTATACATGATATGGGACAAAATAAAGTAACTTTCTACTTATGGAATGAAACAATTGGAAAGAGAGGATTGACAGAAATATCACCATGTTGATTAAAACACATCACTGAGAACTTTCAACCTAACAGCTTGCAGAGCAGAAAACTTATTGTGTGGTCAGATCAATGCTTGGGACAAAGTAATAACTGGCAAAATCTTTCTTTTTCAGGAAATTCATTACCTCAGGATGTTTTTATCAAGTTCATCAAAATTTTCTCTGTTCGGGACACAGCTTCCTCCCATATGATAGAGACTTCACATTAATTCAAAAACAGAAAAACATTTCTATAGTCCAGGTCCCTTGTGATTGGAAGTATGTGATAGGGGAATCTTTAATTTCAGGAAGCTTTGAGGTTTTAGAAATGGACAGGAATGACTTACAAAATTTTTGAAAGATTGACCAGGGGCTTCATGAAGAATAAAGAACTAAAAATCACAGAGGCTATATGAATGAAATTTTCTGAAGGTGAACCTTTTGACATATACGTCAGAAAATCACACAACACCATAATACCATTCCAGTATCATATCATATATATATATATATATTGATTTTCATCCTTTGGGAACAATGTACATTGTTATTGAACATGTCATCAATGGAATATTTACAGTAGTTTATATACATATATACATTGACAACGGTTTAGATAAATAAAACAGTTTCATATCTTCAGTCAAGTTTTCAAGTTACAATTAATTTAAAATACATACTTGAATACAGACAAACAATAGCAATGAGCAACTGTTTATAGAGGGAAACATGGATCATTCAAAATGTCATTTATATTTAAATACTGTTTCTTTAGGAGCAGCATTCTTAGTTTGCTTTTATAGGATTTGGGAACTGAGCTTTTTAATGCAGTATCTAATTTGTTGTACATTAATACACTTAAGTGTGAATGCTCAGTAGGCTCTTGGTAAGCCTATGACTATCCAAATGCAAGTTGTTGACAGTCCTTGTGTTGTAGTTATGATAATCTCAGTTCTTATGGAAGTAGGTTTTATTCTTGTGTATAAGATTTAGAGTTTCAAGGATATATATACAAGGAATAGGTAGAACTTAAAGTTTGTCATATAAATATTTACTTGGTGTTCTTTTGGGTACTTTCAAAATTGCTTTTAATATTCTTTTTTGAATTGTGAAAATATGCATTACTTTAGGAGAGGATTCCCAAAAGGGAATGCCATAGCTGATAGCGACTCTACACAGCTGAAATATACTATCTGTAGCACTTGAATGGAGCACACATTAGCCAATCTACGAAAGGCTTAGCATAATTGGTTTAGTTTTATGCCTAGTTGTGATATATGGGTTTTCCAAGAGAGTACAGAATCAATCCAGATTCCCAGGAATTCTGTTACACTTTTTTTAACTAAGGGTGTTTGATTTATATGCAGTTTCAGATTAATATGTAGTGACTGGGATGAAAATGCAAATATATTGTTTGCTTCATTTACTTTTTCCTGCAAAGATACAGGATTGTCACTGCTGAAAACAGTGTTTGTGTCATCAGCAAACATTATTGTATATGCATTAGGGATGTTGAATGGGAGATCGTTAATGAAAATAAGGAACAATAATGGTCCAAGAATTGACCCTTGGGGCACTCCATGATTAACTTTTTGTATTTCTGACTGAACTGTTCCTATTTCTACAATCTGTTTCCTACATTTTAGGCAGGATGCAAACCAGTCATTTGCAATTCTTCTGATTCCCAAATAGTCTAATTTTATTAATAAAATTTCATGGTTTACTAGATCAAAAGCTTTAGTTAGATCAATGAATAGTCCAAGAGAGTGCTTTCTTTTATCTTTAGCATCTAATACATGTTGTGACACCAAGAAATTTTATAACTGATAAGCAATATTCAATTTTTGTCCTTGTTCCTGTGTATCCAGATGATCTCCTGATTATGAAGGAAAAAAAGAAGAATCTGCAGGATATGGTGAAATACTTAGGAGAAGTGCCATAGTTTTTATTTAAACCTAAAAACAGCTTAATCACAGCAGAGAAATCTGAATTCATTCAAGTTATTTAAAATAACATTATTTTCTTATTACAAACTGAGTTGAAAAATGTAGCTTGAAATGTTGCTATTAATTTTCTATATTCATCAATTTTAATATCTTTATTTGTGCGCATTTTCAAATTTTGATGTTCTTATGCAACCAGATGATGTAATAATTACAAAGAGGGAAGAAATATGTGCAAATTATTGTGTTGAAATACCAAAAGAAAAACAGCATAGTTGTATTTTGAAACTTCATGAAAACACTTTGGCCACCGCAAACAAATGAGTTCATTCAAGTTTTGCATTTAATGGAATGCTATTTTCATAGATTAAGACATTATAAGTAAGTTAAAATAATAAAATTAAACTTAAAATAAAGCTATTCTATTCTATATGCATCCATTATGTGCAAATGAGTGAGTGCGCGCACTTGCAGTGTGCTGGTTTACAGAACAAAAGTCTATGTTATGTCTTACCATGTGGCCCTGTTCTGCAGATAACAATCACTTTTTTTGTCATTTTTCTCAATATATAAGAAATGTAACATAGATGTTTGTTCATGCATATACTTCCTTTTAAGAGAGAGAGGTATGCACTCTATGTTTGCGGGTATGTCCCCCCTGAATGTCTATGATTATTCCAAAAGTCCAGTTGAGGAACCAGAACTCGCTACATTGATGCCATGGTAGTAAAAATGAAGATAGAGATTGCTCAGGAGCTATAATCATGTCTGTTGAAGGCATAAATGAAAAGTAAATTTTGGATAAATATCCAACTTTTAGCAAATGTAATTGAAATAAGGTTCATCTTTAAACCAATGATACTAAACACCATTCTGAGTAAGTTTTGTTAGTAACATTTTCAGCTACCAGTAATTGTAAATACTGCATTAACAAAATCACATTTTCAGCTTGAAATCATTCCGGTGGTAACAGCTTGTTACCTTGAGTTAGGTAATTCATCTTAATAAGCATGCACAGTCTTGGGTTGTCATGTTTAATGTTACTAATGCCAGGACTTGCATGCTTGTTTACATGACGAAGTAACTTAAGGTAACAAACTGGAGGCAACTGCTACCCATGGAGAGACTTATGTTCAACCTGAAAACATATGCAATTTTTGGATGTAACATTACATTTAAAGATAGATGAAAATATTAATTGACAATGCTTACTCAGAATAATTTCTGGTATCATCAATCTAAAGGATGAACCTTACTTCAATTACATTGCATATAAATTAAGGGGAGTGATGGGTGAAATTTCTATTTTGTACAATTTTAAAGCTACATACTAAATTTTTTGCACATGTATTTGTGGTGTTATGTGGAACCATTTGACAGAGTTTCATTTTTGTGTGTCAATTAGTTTTTGAATTATTGAAAATTTTCTTTCAAAAAATTTGCAAATTTCAAAATGAAATTCACTCCACACTTTTTTGAAAAAAGTTGGAATTTTTTTTACAAAACCAGAAACTCATTTAGAAAAACTTGATGCATGGGTTTTTTAATATCTTAACTGTAAGGGAAATTAAAAAATCAATGTGATCTTCATAGCAAACATTTCAAAATTTTTGCAATCATTACACACATTTTATTTTTTATCTCAAAATGTGCTAAGTTAATCCTGAATCCCATGTGTCTTTTTTTTTTTTTTTTTTTTTTATGCTTTATAGAATGTACAGTAAAAATTTCAGCTCTCTGACACCTAATTTGTGGATGTAATTTCGTTTTGAATGAATGAAAGTGTAGCAAAAATTAAAGTGAGGAAAAATGGGTGTAAAAGTTTGCGTGCAATTAAGCAGAAATAATGACTTGCAGACCTTCCTATAAGTGTCCCGCTTAGATGTGTAATTTGTACTCTTTTTTTTCATTACAAGCACTGCAAATCACCTCTAAATTATGGCATAAGCCAGGCCTTTTGGTGCCAAGTCCTATATACAAACACTTTTGATTGTGGCCATTGTGGCACTAAACTGGTGTCCTCCAATATATATTTACACTCTTCATTATTTACAACAGGTATATGCTCACAATTATCCTCCAGCTGTTTCTTCCTTAAATGTTTCTTTTGTACACCACATTCTTGGTCATCTAACCTTTCATCACTGGTATTATTTAATTATTTACACCTGTTCCTGGCTCATGTATATAAAACAACATATAATTTGATATTACACGACATCTACTGGCAGAACTGTTATTATGTTATACTGATTGCATTGGCTCAGTGACGAATCAGAAATTAACCTTCACGGATAAAATCCCTCAAAAATTTGTAAAAAAAAGCAGATTTTTTACTTTATGCAGCAATTTCATCCCCTGCCACGCTGCCCCAGGGACATTTAAGGAGCGCAGACCTTTAAATATGATGTAATTAGAGCAACTTCCAGGCACTATAGTGCTTTAAAACTTCGCATATATACACTTCAAACCAAATATTTTTTTGGTACAAAAAAATAACAAAATGTGAAATTTTGTCTTTTTTGGTCACATTTTCACCCATCTGTCAAGTAGGGAAGGTGAAGATTTTGATAGTATTCCATTTTTTTTATTTATTGTTTTAAATGTCACTGTAACCATTTTTATTAAAGTATCACATGTTTGAGATGTTAACATGGTAAATAAACCGTATAGCTTCACTTTTCTATATTTGGCAGTTGAGATCTGTTTCAATCCTGTAGAATTTTGTATAACTTGGGAACATAGGAGAGATACAAACACCTTATAAAGGAGATAAAGTAGACATTAAGGGCCTGTATTATGATCTCCAGTTAAAGTATTGGTTAGATGCTAACTGGGAATTAGGTGCAATTTTTGTATTATGACCTTCAGTTAACTAACCAGAGTTATTCTTAATAATGAATCAACCACCACTTCGGGTACTGGTTAGGGTGCTAACTTGGAAGTAACCATACAAAAATGGCATACCAAGGCCTTGATTGATAGTCGATAATTATTCCAAGTGAAAATATTGGATGAATATTTAAATAACAGGAAGTAAACCAAAATAATTAAACCTCAAAAGAATAATTTCGAAGATTGGAACAAGGAAGATTTTAGAACATATAAGATTGTCGAAAGTTGCTCTGGGTGCTGCATTTTCTATTAGATTTCTGCTGCATAATCTCTCCAACATTATCCTTAAACATAGTTTGCTAATCATTTTATTTTCTTATTCTGTTTTCAACATGCATGGCATATAATAATTGCTTAAATATCTATACGTCAGAGGTGGAGTATTGTAAGTCACAAATAGGTAATTTTACAGAAGAGCAAAAAGTAGGGAAGAGAGGTTAATATTGCATCATTTACTTGTAAAGCATTTTTTTCAGGTAATTATTGTCAGGAATTTTATTTATTTAGTTGGAAGGGGAATCATAATAAAAAGTAAAATTTTGTTTTTTGTATTATTTAAAAAAATATTGGGCTTACAATTATTTACTTCGGTTTTATAAAATCATTTCAAAGCAATATTTGGACTTGATTTGTAACATATGCTCACTATAATGAAAATTTTATGGATATTATGAACATTTTCCTTTGTTTTAGAACAGATCAATTTGTCTCAGTTTTCATCTTTATCTGAGATATATTGCATGTCTACTGTTGCAACTTCTTGTAAAAGTCATAAAACACAGTAGGAATCCATTGAGGACA
Source organism: Deroplatys truncata (assembly GCA_030765065.1). Lineage (NCBI taxonomy): Eukaryota > Metazoa > Arthropoda > Insecta > Mantodea > Mantidae > Deroplatys > Deroplatys truncata. The sequence continues at coordinate 1,350,798 of JAUKNL010000022.1, read as the reverse complement.
GTTCTGTAGGTCAACACACTATTCACATTGTTTGGTCTTAAGGTATCTCTTATTTTGCTGAATTTCAATTGGCCAAAAAGCTCTTTGACTGTTTCTGCTCAGATCTATGCTTCAAAATTGTCGGATCTGAAGTCAGTTTTGTAGTTCATTGCTATTTCTCCATGATTATTATTCTTCTGAGCACAAATATGCACTGCTTCAGATATGTTGACTTTTTTCCTTAATGATGATTATGATGATGATGATGATGATGATGATGATGGGGATGAACTTTGTGTGGCTGAACAACAGTTTGAAATTCTTGAAATCATTCAGTTTCTGTTGATGACTGTAAATCAAAGGCGTCCAAAATAGGCCTCGTGGTTACATTGTGCATTGCGATTACTTCCCGTAATCACTGGTAATCACCAGTGTCTTTCCTCTGAGGCAGTATTTTAATACCTGAATAATTTCAATTGTAACTTTAAATAGGTAAATTCAATAACAGCCCACCTTGAAACAATATGTTTATAATAATTATTTAAATTGTATGTAACAGTCATTGCAAATACTTATTTTTATTGTAAACATATTTTATTAATGTTATATGAATACTTTACATACTCTAATAATGCAAGAACTGTGAGAATAGTAAATTTTAGGTTGCTAACAATGAATAATAATGAGTTAATTGTGGCAATAATGTGTTTGGAATTTAAAAATGTGCTGGTCATGATTAGACTGACGATGACGTAGTTTCAGTGACAGTTTTTAAAATTAGCCAATCAACAGCAAAGAAAAGTTTTAAGTTAAATACAGAAATTCTATTGGACTAGAATTAGCCAATCAGAGACTCTCATTACCGAAGCTTAAGGTTTTTACCATTGAGGTGGTTCAGTTCCTGGCAAGAAGTGGTAGTGTAAAGATGGAAAAATGTGTTCTCTACGGGCGTTTAGTAAAAAACAGATATACGTGCTAAGTGAATATATATATAAGTTTCTCACAGTTCTTTAAAAAAGTGTAGTGGTTTATAAATATGTGCAAGAAGTTAAAATAAAAGTAAAAATTTAAAAGTTTAATTCTGTGGCGTCTACAATAATTGTCATTACCACACTTTGCATAAGAATCCTGACTCTAAATTTAGACTGACGCAGCCGAGGCAAATTCAAATAATAATATTACATAAGCATTAAATTCAAACTGATGCTCAAAACAACTATTAATACATAACAACTCTTCAAGTTTGCGTAAATATATATTATGCAACATTACGTAACAGCAGCAAAATCATCTTCAAGTTAATGCACATACGTGGGGCTAACTCAAAACTGCATCCACTCAAAAAGCAGCTAAAAATATTACATGAGCCAACCCACATACTTCAAATTTGAAGAACCTTACTTCTTCAAATTGGTGTCCCAAAAGTGCGGCTAATATAGTTCTTCAAATTGACTCCCATACGTGGGGCAGTTATACGTAATTTATTACGTCACCAAACCAACTTCTTCAAATTGGCGACCAACTGAGGGGCTTCGAAATTGACAAGAATTGGTGACGTCAGAGAAGAAAAGAAAACAACGCGACCAGAAACCACAAGATTACATCTCAGAATTTCAAGATCGTCATTAAAATCGTCAGCAGAATCCAAGGATAGCAATAATTCTTCAGGAGTAAGGGGCACATGGTCAACATCTTAACAACAATCTGCGCGGGAACACTGAGTATTAAAGTTTAATAACAGCCAGAACAAAAGGTCAGGAAATTCCATTTTTTGTATTGTAATATTGTTAAGTTTAGGAAAAATATTGTTATTTTTGAGCAAAATTCATGTTATTAAGAAGTGGAACAGTAAAATTAAGCAATTCAAAGGCAAATATAAAAAGTAAAATGGAAACTCAAAACAATGAAAGTATGGAGGTAGTTGAGGTTAGGTCAGCCATTACAGATTGTAATGTAGATTTACAATCAGAACTATAGAAAACAGATAAGTTAAATGTAGATGAGCAATTATCTGAAAATTCAGAGGTAGATGTAGAAAGAGATAGCAGTAGTATGCAAGGTCAATCAGATAGCAGTAGTACACAAGGTCAATCACCTTTATACAGGTTAGTGCAAGGAACAAAACAAACAGATGCTATCCCTCACACATCTAGCCAAAAAGAGCAAGAAAACTTATCACAACAAATGATGTGCCTTATAAAAGCAATAACTGAAATGAGAGGAGAGTTTAATAATAAGTTAACTGAAACTAGTACAGAGCTGAGAGTAGAATTAAGTAAAGAATTTAATAGTAAGCTAGCTGAAACTAGTGCATAGTTAAGTAATAATCTAACTGAAACAAATGCAAAGCTATCTAATATGAAAATTGACCTAGCTAGACAAATAGAAAATTGTATGAAAGAAAGCAAAGCTGAAAGCAAAAGGTTAGAAATAAAGCTAGAACAATCTTCCAAAGCAATTCAAAAAGACATAGATGTAAAAGTAAACAAAGGTTGTAAACAGCTAGAACAAAAATTGTCAAGTCATGTTGACAAAAATGTCAATGAAATTGGAGTTAAAACTTGCTGATACTAAACAGGGTATTTGATACAAGTTAGATAAATAGGGTGAAGAATTGAAAACAATGGTAGAAAATACTAATGTAGATCTTGTACAAGTACAAATACATTTAACTGGGGAAATTAATAAAATGCATGAAGTGGTAAAAACTAATGCAAATGCAGTAAAAGAAGCAAGTACAGGGCAAGAACAAGTAAAATCCATGATAGATGAAATCAAAGATAAAGTACAGGAAAGTAGTAAAGAAATTGATAAACTTAAAAATAGTTTTGAAAATTTAAGTACAAGTGTGCCAAGAGTAAATACAAATGTAGCTAGTTCTGTGAATACTAACCAAATGCATGTCAATAATGCAAGTACAGAGAGAAGTGTATCACCATTGTTAACAAACAACACAAGAGACGCTACTGCATTTTCTATAGCATCAGCCTCTCAAACACACAACAATATGATGAGACACATTTGCATGTACCAAACCAGGTATCAAACTATTATTCTGTGCTTAATGAGTTACCATTACCTAATTTTAATGCTTCCTCAAGTCCAGTATAGTTTATAAATGATCTTATAGAGTATTTTAAATTGAAAAATGTGCCTGAAGCATTAAAAATGATCCTAGTTAGAAAATGCTTAGACAACAAAACTTTAGAGTGGTTACATATGGTAGTACACAGTGAAATGAATTTTGAAACCTTCAGAATTTTATTCATTAATAAATTTTGGAATACCACTGTACAACATAAGATTAGGGCAAGCCTAAGCTACTCACAATACAATAGGGATGACAACTTATCAATGACAGATTATCTTATTAAATATACAGTATATGTCAGATATTTAACTCCAGCTATGCATGAGGAGGACTTCATTAGTTTAATTACTAGACACTACCCTCTACATATACAAAAACTACATCTTAATTGCAAGACCCAAAACAATTTACGAGATGACAGAGCTTATATCATCATTAGAACAACAAGAAAGTAGTAATGGTAATGAAATGTAAAGTCCACACAGGCAAGACAGACAGATCAGGCGAGAAAGGCGTAATGATATGCCTTACAATACACGCTAACACAATGTAAACAGGAGAAATAATGAATTTCAGGGTCAAAACAGATTCAATTACAACACACATATCAGAGATTCAAGACAACAAGGGAGACAGGAATACACAAATTATGTGAGAATGGAAAGAATGAATCAACAGAATTCTACTTCACCTAGGGGTAATAATAGATTCCAGCATAGAGGAAATATGCAAAACAGGGGAAACTTCCACAATTATAATCAAACAAGTGACAATCATCCAGAAGAACACACACGTGGAGGACATAGCAATTTTAGAGGGAGAACAAGAGCTAGGGGCCATGGCTCGTACTCAAACATCAATGATAACGAAATAATTGTAACTGCGGTACAACATGGCAATCCGGTTAATACTGAGAATACTTGCCAGGAAAACTAAGTTATGTATTGCCTGACGTAGATTCTGGTAATACAGTACCTTCTGCTCTTAGCGGCAAGAATAAAATATCTACACACTTTGATTGTTATCGTCTAAGTACAAATACAGGGAATTGTGAAAACAAATATGATTCACCGTACATACAAACTATTATAGCAGGAAAGGAAGTAAATGTTGCAGTAGATTCAGGATCATCAAGCTCTATTTGCTCGAAGAAATTTTTTGAGCAATTGTTAAATGAACGGATACAACTCATGATAGCACCAATAAGCAACATAATATGTAGGGTAGCTATAGGTACAATGACCTAAACCATCAAATCACAAGCATTGATACCTATACAGATAGCAGATATTACATTGGAGGTCATGTTTTTAATTGTTCCAAACTTGATATGCAAAGTTATAATTGAGTGTGATGTTTTAATAGAGTTTTCTGCGATAGTTGATTTTAAGGAGGACAGACTTATATTAAATAAAGAAGAAAAGAAGATATATGTGCCTTTTATTAAAGATAAAGTATGTAAAGTACAAAGAATGGAAGAAGAAAATGCAGTATATGCTTCATACAAATAGTTAATGTCCAAGCAAGCAGGGAAAACAATGAAAGGTTATTGACCCTTAACTTCGAAGAACAGAACACTGACCTTACCAAATGGAAAGCTTATGTAAAGAAATCTAATGCAGAAGAAAATATTTTAGAGCAGGTAGAAGATAGTTATGCAATAGAGATTGAAGACAGGAAGATACATACAGACACACTGATGACAAATACAGTACTGACAGACAATGAAAAGTTAATAATGGAGAAGGTATTAGAAGACAATAAACATGTTTTCAGTGAAATTCCAGGACGGTGTACATCATATGTTCACACATTCACAGTAGAAAATGTACCAGCATTTCGGAGAAAGTATAATAATCTACCAGTGAATCTAAGAAACGAAGCTAAAAAGTTAATAGCTAGCATGCTAGAAAACATCATAGAACTTAGCAATTCACAATATATAAATAGTGTTTGTTGGACAGTAAACAAAGACAATAGTTTAAGAATCAGTATAGATGGGAGATATTTAAACAAATTCATGCTACCAGATCACTTTCAAAATGAAAGTATAGAACAAACAATAGCAAAATTATCACGTGGCAAATATATCTCTTCGATAGATCTTACAGCTTCATTTTGGCAAGTTGAGCTAGATCCTAAAGTACGTGATTATACAGCTTTTCAAGTTTTTGGATTACAATATAGGTATTGTGTAAATCCATATGGATTGAAGAATAGTGCTAGTGGATTCCTGAGAGCAATACATAGTATCTTTGGTAACACAGCAGATGATTTCCTAATACTAAGTCAAACCTTTGAGGAACATTTAGAAAATGTAATTTATGTGTTGAATAAATTACATGAACATGGCATGACTGTAAACATAAAAAAGTCAAAATTCTGTGTACCTGAAATCAAATTTTTGGGATATGTAATAAATGAAGTAGGCATTCGACCAGATGAAGAAAGAATAGAAGCCATATTAGGAATACCACCACCTAAGAATATTCGACATTTACGACGTTTATTTGGAATTTGGAATTATGAAAGTAAATTCTTACCAAGATGTGCTATAGAAGTAGAACCTTTAAGACAACTTCTGAAGAAGACAAATAAATGGAAGTGGACAGCAGAGCTACAAGAATGTTTTGAAAATGTCCGAAAGCTTTTTGCAAATGCAATATTGTTGAAACGTCCAAGAGATGAGTTAGGTTATGAGTTGTACGTGGATACATCTTGTCAGGGATATGCAGGAATACTAGGACAAAGAGAACATGACAACACATTTCATGTAATTAGTACTGCATCATGTGGCTTAACCAATATTGAAAGAAATGCATCAGTAACAATGTTAGAAATTGGAGCACTACATTTTTCACTACTGAAATTTAAAACATATGTGTTTCAGAAGAAAGTGAAAATATATACAGATCATATTAGCTTAACTTTCATTCAGAAATGTAAATTATATAGTGGCAAGTTAGCTAGAGTGATTCTCGCTATAATGGAATTTGATGTTGAAATTGTACATATTCCAGGTAAACAAAATACATTCAGTAATTTAATATCAAGAATCAATCACAACAAACAATTTCCTGAAAGTTGTTCAAGACAATATGAAATTAAAGTGCTTACAATTGACATTCCAATGAAGAAAGAATTGAAGAATCAATTTAGGAATATTAAAGAAGAGCAAGACAAAGATATTAAACTAACAGGTTTAAAAGAAAAAGCTCCAAAGATAGAAGAGGCACACAACAGTACAATCGCTGTTAAAGATGGTGTATTATACAAGAAATATGGAAAGGAAATAAACAGGTGGAAAACATATATTCCAACAAGCATGGAATTGGAAATAATAGAACAATTTCATTTAGGATTAATACATTCAGGTACAGGGAAGACAACCCTAACCATTTTGGAAAATTTATACATCTCTAAATTAGGACATAAAGTAAGAAAATATATATCATGTTGTGATCTTTGTCAGAAAGAAAAACAAATTAATGCTGCCTATGACTATAAAACAAACTCAATACTTAGAGATAAACCAAGATGTTTATTGAGTTTAGATTTGCATGGTCCGATGCCTGTAAGTACATTTGGGTACAAATATTTATGTGTATGCTATAACGTATTTAGCAAATATGTTAGAATTTATGCACTCAAGAATGCAACCAGCATAGCATGCTTAAATAAATTAACAAAGTCATATTTCCCAGAGGAAGGAATAGTTGAGGCCATACTTTGTGACAATGCATCAGTGTTAACCAGTTCTAAATTTATGAACGGAGTCAAACAGTATTTTTCATCAAGATACAGACCAAATGCCAATCCAGTAGAAAGAGAATTAAAAGAAATTGCAAATTATCTATGTGTAGTATGTCATAACAAGCAGAGCAGTTGGTATTCATACATTAGTATTATTCAAAATCTACTAAATCAATCCATAATTGCAGTTACAGGATTTAAACCAATTGAACTTCACCATGGAAAATTGTACAATACTTTGAGCCATAATATACCAGAAGTTATTGAAGACCAAACAGTTAAATTACCAGAAAAAGAAGAAATATTCAAATTAGCATTTTCGAAAATACAAGCAAAAGCCCTCAAAAGAAAACAAAAAATATGAAGAAAGAAAAAGAAGAATTTGGAAAATAAAGATAGGAGATCAAGTATTAGTGAAGAATAAAAGATTGTCAAATAAGCTTCGCAAGAATATTGGAGATTATTTTTGAGCTACCATGGTCCTTATGAAGTAATAAATATTTTTGGAACAGATACATATGAACTTAGGAACAATAACACAAATAAAATAATTGGAAAATTCCACAAGCAAATGTTAAAGCCATATAAAAGTAAACAATCTGAGGCACAATAAGATAAAGAAAATAATGTATCTGGAACATAAAAGGGGAAAGCAATGTAATTTAAAATTGTAAAGTACTATTTAAAATAAATATTTTACTAAATGGAGAATTATCTATAACAAAAGAAAGTTTAGAAAGAGAAGTAATAAAAATCCATTTGTTAGTAAGAAAAACTGAGTAGCAACTACATTTATATTGTAAGTTAGAAATAGTAAGAAATATTAAAAATTTTTAGGAAACAAATTGTAAAGAAAGAGTAACAATTGTAAATATGTAACTTTATGTAAAATGTATAGCATATAAAATGCTTAATAGTGAAAGTGATGGTGAATGAGCAAACTTCGCTCAGATCATTAATCTTATACAAGGTCATTAACCTTGTAAAGTGTCAAACAAGTGAATAGCAAGTGTTCAACTATACACGAGTGTTGTGAAAAACCAGTGTTAAAGAAAAAAGTATAAAGTGAAAAAGGGATAGTGAAAGATAGGAAGTGCAATAATAAAAGTTATGTTTCTTTCTTTCAGAAGACTTTTAGAAAATATTTAAAAGAACAAAACAAAAAAGAGTAAATTTTAAATATTTCTAAAAGGGGGCAATTTGAGGCAGTATTTTAATACCTGAATAATTTCAATTGTAACTTTAAATAGGTAAATTCAATAACAGCCCACCTTGAAACAATATGTATATAATAATTATTTAAATTGTATGTAACAGCATTGCAATTACTTATTTTTATTGTAAACATATTTTATTAATGACTAATTTTGAAGATTTAGAAGCTAGTAACAGTGATGTGTCATAATTTAAAATAGAGAGTTGAGGGTTGTTACACTATATCACTATAATATCACTATAATATAGTGATCACTATATTATAGTGATGTAGTGTAACAACCCTCAACTCTCTATTTTAAATTTATATTTTATTAATGTTATATGAATACTTTACATACTCTAATAATGCAAGAACTGTGAGAATAGTAAATTTTAGGTTGCTAACAATGAATAATAATGAGTTAATTGTGGCAATAATGTGTTTGGAATTTAAAAATGTACTGGTCATGATTAGACTGACGATGACGTAGTTTCAGTGACAGTTTTTAAAATTAGCCAATCAACAGCAAAGAAAAGTTTTAAGTTAAATACAGAAATTCTATTGGACTAGAATTAGCCAATCAGAGACTCGCATTACCGAAGCTTAAGGTTTTTACCATTGAGGTGGTTCAGTTCCTGGCAAGAAGTGGTAGTGTAAAGATGGAAAAATGTGTTCTCTACGGGCGTTTAGTAAAAAACAGATATACGTGCTAAGTGAATATATATAAGTTTCTCACAGTTCTTTAAAAAAGTGTAGTGGTTTATAAATACGTGCAAGAAGTTAAAATAAAAGTAAAAATTTAAAAGTTTAATTCTGTGACGTATACAATAATTGTCATTACCATACCTTGCATAAGAATCCTGACTCTAAATTAAGACTGACGCAGCCGAGGCAAATTCAAACAATAATATTACATAAACATTAAATTCAAACCGACGCTCAAAACAACTATTAATACATAATAACTCTTCAAGTTTGCGTAAACATATATTATGCAACATTACGTAACAGCAGCAAAATCATCAAGTTGGTGCACATACGTGGGGCTAACTCAAAACTGCATCCACTCAAAAAGCAGCTAAAAATAATACATGAGCCAACCCACATACTTCAAATTTGAAGAACATTACTTCTTCAAATTGGCGTCCCAAATGTGTGGCTAATATACTTCTTCAAGTTGACTCCCATACGTGGGGCAGTTATACGTAATTTATTACATCACCAAACCAACTTCTTCACCTCCCTTGCGCGCGACCAAGCAGCTTACTTGAACACACACTACCGAGGTCAGTCTATCGATAGCCTTGAGAAAGGCATATACCTACACACACAGATTGAACAATGGGTGTGCTACGAATAATAGCATTGTCAACTCCTTCAACATCAAAGAAGAGGAAGTCCAAATGGAATGGCAATACCTGTTTTTTTGTTCTGAATAACAAAAACATTAAATGTCTGTAATTATACATGGCATACTATGAAATAATATACAACGGCACTATTGCACATGTCATGCTGAATATGCAGAACTGAAAGGTATTATTATTATTATTATTATTATTATTATTATTATTATTATAATAGAACTGCAGATTATTTGTATGAGGTTTATTCATTCATTATTTCAGGATTGGAACGAGCCAAGAAATTAACCGAGCTAAAGGAGAAGCATACCGTTCCTGCTATTAAATAACAAAATATGACAGAAAAACAACTACTGGCTAGTTATGTTGTGGCATGGAACATAGTTAAAGTCCTTAAACCTTTTCAAATGAGGGAGTTTATTAAATCATGTATGATGGACGTGGTAAAAATTGTGTGCCCCCAGGAACAGATTAATTTTAAAAACAACTTGCACCTTTCACGACAAAGTATCTCCTGAACAATTGAGTTGTTGTCCACTGATACAAGTAGACAAGTGAATGTGAAAATCCGTAAATTTGTGTACTTCTTTCTAGCTCTTGATGAAAGCGCAGATTTGATTGACACAGCTCAGTTGGCAATGTTTGTAAGAGGAGTTGATGAATTAAATGTCAAATAGTATGTGCTAAAATTATTTCCTTTGGAAGACACTACTAAAGTAGAAGACGTATTCAATGCTTTTCTATGTGTGTAAATAAACACAATTTAGAGTCATCCAAGATAGCATCAATTGCAACGGATGGAGCTCACTCGATGATTGGAGATAAGAAAGGGTTAGTTGGCAAGCTCAAAGCCTTTCTTAAGGAAAAGGGTGTAGTAAATGTTTGTACCTTGCATTGCATTCTACACCAAGAAGCCCTTTCTGTATTAAATAAATATTTCTAAGTGTAGAGTAGAGTACATTAGCTGTTAGCAGATACATGACATTTGTGAAACATAACTTGTATGTATTAATTGCAAGTGTTTCTTTGTAATTAAACACTGCTACTGTACAACTCTACAAATAAAATAATTCTTGAATGAGTACATTCATTTCGAACAGTCATATACGTCCACTCTGAACTCGTAGGACACCTCTTCCTGCCCGTGTCACACTCAAACAGTGCAGCCGTTGCGACTGCTTTGCGGGTTGCATTTCCAGTATGACTTGGAGCTGAAGGCTGTTTTGGCCGCCCCTGCTGTAAATGGATTTCTTTTCTTATAAGCCAAAATGCATTGTTGCCAATCCTATGGAATTACAATTTGAGTTTGCTCCAGCTGTTTTTGGAGTATTCAATCATAGAATGGTCACGATAGGCCGATAGGCCTCCAGATGAGTGTGCCCCCTCAGCAGAAATTTGTAGTGTATAGCTTTAAGTTGGTTGATACATTTCAATAATCAGTAGTAGGAAGCCGCCAACGTTAAATTCCTATTCTGTCCAGTACAATTATTGTTCCCGGTAGCTCCTCTACTTCAGAGTTAAACAGATTGATCATGGCCCATTTGTACAATACTAAAGCTACTTCACACCCACGATGACTAGCGATTGTCTCATCCCACATCATACATGTGGTAAAGTTTATGCTGGCATCATGGATGGTTACATCGAATGCCTTTAATTTCGTAAGATATATTTGTATTTATTTGTACTAAGCCATCACACACAGAATATGGCTAACATCAGTCCAGGCTGTTATCATAGCCATACTCTGAATCCAATTATCCTTGTATCTAGTACTACAAATACTACTCCACTATGAAGATAATAATAGTAATAATTATAATATTAACAATGATACAATGTTGCTAATGTTATTTATATACCAATCTCTGTAACATTGCTTATATCGTAAGATATAAGGACTGACCATTTATAATATTTAGGGCAGGTATTATGAAAGGTCTGCCTCCTCCAGATGTGTGTCATAATTTCTCTTGAGTTAGCTCTCTCTTCTTCAGTATATGGCTGCTTCAGCTTTGCCATAAAAGTACAAATATCATTTGCAGGTACCTTGAATGACAAATTGTATTGTTTATTGATACGGTAATTTGTATCACAAATTACTTAAATGTAAATAATGATTGTAATATGAATATGTATTTTTATGTGACATTGATTTCAGAGGTTTATTAATTGTAATTATTATTGGTAAATAATAATATACGGCTTTACTGAAACTGTCAATAATGCAGCGAGGGGGTGAGTTGTTTATCATTACCGGGAACAAGGAAGTTACGTAATGTTCGCGCGCTTTCGGTAGAAATTTCTAGAATATTTCCTAAAGCAATATGTATTCGTGGTTTTCATTGGATATTAAAATAGACGCTAATGTTGGCGCGTTTTATTAGCCAATAGCAGTTCATTTATAATCTTTAGGCATGTCGAGGAGTGGGAGTATATAAGCCAGGTCCGAGGTAGATCGCCCCGCAGTTCAACAAAATTCTCAATACCTTGCACGTCGGTCGCCCAGTTCATCAAAATTTCTAGCACGCTGTATTCAGTTCGTCATAAGTTACGCGCAGCAGAATTACGAGAATCTAAAGTATTATACAGTTAAATATACACAAAGTTGAAGTACGTGAGTTAAAAGTGAGAAGTTATTACAAACAGTTTCAGTTTGGCGAGTATCCAGATCAATATGTAAAAGTGTTTGTGAACGTGTTCGGCAATAAAAGTTATAAAACCAATTTCGTCATTAAGTATAATTTCTGGATAAAAGATTCCTTTCCGATTCACAACCTGTAAGAGATAAATGTTCAACCCAAAGAGCTAGCTGGAGGACATTTAAAGTGAATTATTTAAAAACTGATGCAAATTGCTAACGCCAGAGGGAGCTACGAACCAAACAAACGAATGACGTCACAAGATGGCTTCAACACTGATGTAAACAACATTACGTAAAGCAATTTCTCTAGCAAACTGGCTCCCAAACGTGGAGCTACAATAGTGTTACAATAAATACAACATTAATTTTACTTCATTATTGAAAATTTCCTTATACAACTACTGTTTTGCTGTATTCTGAGATTTATTTCCTTGCAGCTTTCAACATATTGGTGATACATTTTGGTTAAGTTCAGATGGTGACCTAAGTTTGTTGGTTTTTGTTTTGTTCCCTGTATGCTTCCGCTATAATGGTTTTCATCAGTAGGAAATGATTATATAAATGGTGACGTACACTTTCTTGGACTTTTACAGGGAGTTCATTAGCTGGTATATTAAGTCAAGTCCTGGTCTATTAGGAGCAACAGTACCACTGATAAACTGTTTTTCTAGTGCTGTCTTAAACATATCTGAAATGCTTAATGTATTCAGAAAGAATTCCTTGCGTACAGGGATGTATTCATATTTTATTTCAAAGAAATAATCTCCACTTCTGCTCCAATCACGTTCTCTTATCCTTTTTATTGACCACACTGTAACATGTCCACATATAAAAAGCCGTTTCATGTTAATATCTTATGTTTTCATTCCAAAATGATTTGTGTATTAATTCTCTCCATTCTTCTGGTATATGTTGAGTACACTGTTCTGTAGAGTAACTGGGCACAGTTCCTTAATTTTCTTTGCTGGTACCAATTTATTCTCTTAGGAAATGTATTCCAAACCAGCACCTCTTCTATGCTTATGGATGTTGCACTTCCAGCATGAAGGATTGCAAGACCACTTGTGACTACTTTCATTTTCTTTAGGTCCAATTGCATTATTTCAATTCTCATTTTCATCTGAAGAATCATCTGATGTTTTAAGTGAGTAGATGGAGTCACTGTCAGATATCTCGAAGTCTTTCAGTAGGCTGCATTTGGCATCTTCAAGGTCGTATAAAAATGTTGCTATGATAAGCATTATTAATACACACAGAGCTAGTTAACTTTTCAGCACAATAATACTTTGTATTATAGGAATACTTATGATTTATACCAAGGAATTGTCTCAAGGTACATAAAGTTTAGTTCATTGCTATCACCGTATATTGTGTTTTCTCATATAAAAACTTATGAAGATATTTTTTAAGGAAATAGAATTGCTGTAACAAAATACTTACATATGTTCTATTTGTTTACTCTTCGTTTTGAGCCTTCAGTATCTGGAGCATTTTGTAGCTCCTGGATGTCATTTTCAATAATTTTTCACGGCCATGTACAGAAATCTGACGCATACAGAATTGCAACTCAACAGTGAAAGCTTGGCTTATTACCATGGCGGCAAAGCTAATAATCTAAGCAGTTTTTGGAGTTATAACAATGGATTTCATGAACATAGGTTTGAAACTCTTAGAGGTAAACCATTGTGTGAAGAACTTGCAACAATTCCCTATAGCAATACAGCATATTTTACAGTGGTAAAATATCATAACTGGACTTGCAATCATATACCTCTGCTGTGGTCATGGACTTGCAATCATTCAACATTGACTATCTTTGATATGATAAAGTTTTTACTCACAATTCTTCTCCCCTGAAAAGATCTCACTTTGCACATCCCAAAAGTGGACTTAACTAAAAATTGAAAAATTTGGAATTAGAACAGTTCATCTTTAACGTACGGATATAAAGTGCAACTGATATTAAACTAATAGTCATAAAAGCGTTTAACCTATTTTGCAGGTAACCTTTACAAACTGTATTAACAGCAAAACTTTATTTAACCCTATATTCCAAAAAGTCCTGTTTTCCTATTAACCTATAGGAAGTCAAAAGCAAAAGCCCATATAAGCTAATACTATGAAATCCTACCCAACATATCTCCACTCTAATCTATATGAGTATATTAATGGTGAAATCCTACATAACATAGGCTTTCCATTTTTTTCTGTGTGTGTGGGGGGGGGGGGGTTTCTCTCCTAAACATGGCATGTATTAATAAGATAAGTAGCGTGATTTAAGAGCAAAACCCACATAATTTAATATTTTGAAATGTTTTGTTCTAGCGAAAGCCCTACATTATTACTTTTGTAGGGATGTCAATTGAAGTGCTGAAACATTATTTATATCATAGGAAGAAGACCTCAGAAAAATAAATTCAAGGAGAGGGATGAGGAAATTGGAAAATGATTCAGGTTAATGAAAACTGCACTATGGCTTTATTTTCTACTACATATATGCTCTGTAATAATTTCAAGTAGCATCGCAACCTCTTCCTGAGTGATGGTGTTTTTTAACTCAACATACTTGTCGATACTTTTTCTTAAATGTGATCTGCGCAAATTGCAGTGCAGTAAGCCTTGTGGTTAATACCTATGTACTGTAAAACACCTGGCAGAAATAGAATAAGCATGATACTTCTACATCATGTATACCACTTCATTCCTCCCTTATTCATGTATACCATTTCATTCCTCCCTTACTCTCCTAAGCTCAGTGAGTTTGAATATTTTTAACAGTAGCATTAATGAAATACGTGTTAGTGTATATGAGAAAGAAGACAAGACACCAGTCTTCTCGCAACAGTGAAAATTTACCAATATATTTCTATATATGCCAGATCTGTTTTCCATTAACCTAAATAACTATATTGAGAGTGAAACCCCATATAACCTAATACTGTGACATGCTGTAAATTATTTTCATAGAAATGTTGTTATACAAGTATATCCCTGCCGCTGAAACATTGCACTTGACAGCTAGCATATAAGTTGGTACACTCACAAAAAAACAGATGAAAAGCTTTAACCATTTGACTTTCTAAACCAATCACAAGGCAGCATTCCGAATGGTTGATGACAAAGTGGAACTGGAACTGGAAGCGGCTCTGTTGCTGGATGTAGCTATTCCCAACCATGTGCTTCAGTTCGTGAATCTCAAGCACGAGCGTCAAGTTGTGCTTTGCAAGTTACATGTTGTTCATTGTTATTTAAATTTGTGGTTATTGTTTGACAGTTTTGTTATTGTTCGTTTATACATGTATATTTATTTATTTATATTTATCTATTTTATACATATTTAATTCATATTATTTATTTATATAAGGTTTAAGTGTGACAATGTCTGAAAAACAACGCTGATCGCCAAGTGATGATTCACGAAATGAAAATCCTCTGTGCCGAGGTGTGCCACTTGATAGTCAGGCATTGGAACTATTAAGGAGGATCCGGGAATTCTTTGAACAGGAAAAGGAGTATGTGAAGCTTCACGGCCATCCCTCTATTCCTGCTGATAAACCCGTACAACAAACTACAGCAGCTCTGGACTAAGCATGAGAACTTTTATTCAGAAGGGAGTGAAATTCCAAGAGAAAGAGGAAAACATTCCTGAACCATCTGGAACGCAGCAGGTATTTCTGTCAACTCCAGGGAAGAAAAGAAAGCAGCCTCGTCCAGTCACAAATCTTGATGCTTTCTGATTAGATGCCATACGTAGGCACATTTATGCCTATTATCATAGAAAGGAGTATACTACCGTACCAAAGCTACTTAATATCGCTTAGAGAAGCAGAGCTGTTCATTGGGGGAAAAATGGTGCTGAAAGACATTGACTTTCAGTACAAAACACTGAATGGAAGAAAAGTGCTGCTGGAAAAGACACACATTATAGTGGCGCAATGCGTGATTTTGCATAAAATTTTGGGCAAAGACCTCCATAAAATAGTGTGGCTGGACGAAACGTGGGTCAATGCTGGAGAAACTGTAACAAAATGCTGGACAGACGACACTCCTAACAGCTGTGGCCATCAGCCGACAGGGAAAGGAGCCCAGCTAATTGTGGCTCACGCTGGTTCTTCCGATGGGTTTATTGAAGACAGACTACTAGTCTTCAAATCAAAGAAAACTGGAAATTACTACGAAGACATGTACAATTCTCGCTTCCTAGAGTGGTTCAGAAAGCTTCTGCAGCAACTGGACCGTCCAACAGTTATAGTGATGGACAACGCACCGTATCACTTGGTAAAACTGGACAAGGTCCCTACCTCCAATGACAGAAAAGAAGTTATGGTAGAGTGGCTAAATGCAAGGGTTGTTGCTGTAGACATGAGCATGACCAAGCTGCTTCTGTATTCCCTGGTGAAAGAAAATAAGCCTATAACACCAACTTACGTCACAGATGAATTAGCCAGGGAACTAGGTCATGAAGTGATTAGGTTACCGCCTTATCACTGTCACTTCAATGTTATCGAATTAGTGTGGAGCGACATCAAGACTTATGTGAGGGAGAACAATAAGTCATTTACCATTACCGAGGTGGAAAGGCTTTTGCGGGAAGGTGTGGCGACGGTGGATGCGGCTTCGTGGAAGAAGAAAGTAGATCATGAGAATAAGCTAATACCAAAAAAGCACAAGAAATAGCCGGAATTATTAGTGAGTGTGAACCATTAATAACATGCCTCCAGGGATGATGATGACGGGAGTTTGAATGGAATTGAGCCATTGAAGTTTTAAATCAGTGAGTGAAAATAACTTTGTTATTGCATGCTTATAATGTGTTTTATTTCTCCTCATTGTAGCAGACAAGTTTACATTTTGTTTCTATATTGTCAAAAGTGTGTAATTTATTTTACATACGCTGCAATGTTCACGCAGAGTTATTTTCAATTAACAAGAATAATACAAAATAGTTATTATTCATTGACATTCGCTACTTACGTACACTTTTTGTATGCAGCTTAGGCACAATAGAAAGAACTGTCAGTTGTTGTTTACTAGCCACTCTGGCAATGTTGCAACCACAATATAGCCAACCTTACGCGAAGCCACGTGAATGTCAAGTGCAAAGATTCAGCAGCGGGGGTATAAATATATTTTACACTACATCAAAGAATTATATTTGCTGCAAGTCTTATTTCTTTTAGATATACTGAAATGCACCTAACCTATTCCAAACTCACTTATGAGTCATTCCATGTCAAATCGAACACCCATGAAACACCAATTCATCAAATCTCTTTGAAATGTTTTGTATGTATTTGATGCTTTGAAATAGTAGACACAAACATATATTACAATAAATCTGATTCAACAGATAAGTTATTTATCACAGAAATTTTGACTTTTAAAATTTGATTTTGTATTATATATTGCCAACATCAAAATATATTTTAAATGCCCACACATGCTCCATTTACTGGTGGTGTATACATGTGCAATGTTTCAGCAGGGTGTTCATTCAGATATATTTATAAGAACATATTTTCTCAGCTAGAATCCTCCTCATGATATAGTGCAGCAGCTTCTGCCTGGAGTATGAGAGCAGAGGGGATAGCATGGCAACTCGCAGCTGTTGTGAGTTACCCAAGGTTATTCTTCTGAATCATTTTCGGATTTAAAATACGAACAAACCCTTATCACGACAGACCAGATTTGTCATCTCCTTCAGAGGACCAATTCAGAATATTTAGCTTGTGGAGAAACACCACTGTCTGCATCGCTTGTGAGTTTATTCCATTAAATTTAGTTGTTAAAATTTGTTTAATATTTAAGATGAGTAGTACCAATACCGCTACAAAATGCTATGAATGTTGCTTTAAACCCTTCAAAATTAGCAAACATATGTTCAAGAGAAAAAAGAATTTGCAACCAGACACTCATAACATCTTGTAAAACTGAAAATGGAAGGTGTAGAACTGTCCCCACAACTAAGAGCATGTACCTCATGCCGTATAAGAATTGTTTAAATTCCAGATATGAGTGAAAACAAGAGTGACATTTGTGAATCTAGTGTTGCTAGGTTCAGTACCTATGATATACTGGTAAGTCAAGTAAATGAAAGTAGCTCAGAAATTGATAACTCACATTCATATCAGAGTAATAATGCAAATGAGATCAAGGAAAGTGTAGATGTTTCAGATCGTAATACTAGTTTAGTATCAATCCTGGATGAGTCACCCTTAAAGAAAAGAAAACTGTATCAAAAAGTATCCATCCTAGAAATTACAAAAAATAACAGGAAATCATAAGAAGAAGGCATTTCCTATTAAAGGTGAATCAGTCCCAGAAGAAAAACAGGATTCAGAAATATTTCAGAAACTGGATAGATTGCATAGTACAAATGATTGGAACTTAAAAATTCTGATTTTGACTATTTTCGAAAGTTGATCTTTGCGTCGGTATCCCTGCCTATTGTTTCGACGTGGCTTCGTCTTGTAGTCCTTCTCGCTGTTACCCTGGCTAGATGGATCTCAGCGGTGATGTTTGCATGGACTCTGCCTATCATGACATTTGATAAGCTCGTCGATCTCAGTTGTGGCAATGGGAGCTTATAGAGGAATTGATTACACACTGGAACGTTTGCTTTAGGACTATTTATTATTACTTCCTCACTCTAACACTACATACTGTTCCTGTTCACATATCACCACTGTCTTCCCCTGTGTACTGCCTTCTTAACTGTCCGTCTTACACTGTGGACGGTCCTCTACTAAAAGTCAACGGTAAAACTGCCGTTATAATATTTGCCTCGCTCCATACATCCGGAGCGGAAACAAACAGTCATAAAACCTTTACCTTTATTTTCTTACACAAAAGATACCGTTTTAGCTGCACCTGGAAACAGCATGTTTCTATCCTAACTGCAGCTTTCAACACATTCTAAACCTAGTAAAACAGGAACATTATGTACACGACAAATATTACATTATACAAAAATTACTATTTACATTGTTTTCACATTGTACACTTATATAATTTATCGATTAAATTGAACACTGAATAAATTAGTACATAATAAAATTAATTCCGGCACATTCTGTCTCATAATGCCCCAATCGTGAATGTTAAAGAAAATTTTAAATCGTTGTTTCTTTCTTTACATTCTAACGATTCCTTCCTAAGCTAGACATTTATATCTTAATTTTAATACAAAATATTTTACTTCATCATCCATACAGCATTCCTTTTGACATTTCTAATATTTCACACACACACATTGTTCTTTATTCACAACTTAATACCTCTGACATTTATTTCTCACCCCAAATAACACTTATTGTTGTCCTTTTCTGTGTTACGTTACACTAATACTAGATTTTAACATGTCTATATGAGTAACAAGTAATATAAACAATATATTTATTATAAATTTATATTATATTCAATATCCCTAATATTCTATTTTATATACAATACAATGTTAAGCAATTTTATTTTTATTTACAACCATTTCAACCCTAGTTAGCAACCTAGTTGAGCAACCGTATTATACCTAACTGGTTTTCAGTTTTACTTCTCATTTACTGGTCTTTCTTCTTTCTTTTCTACCCGTTACTTTTCATTTTCCTCTATATTCTTTAGTTGTTGCTCTTCCGATGGTTGTTTATATTTCTTCAACAAGGTTTTATGAAATCTTCCTAAGCTTTTTCCATTTTTAATATCAGCAATTTCAACAGTATCCGTACCAAATTTCTTGATGACTTCATACGGTCCCTTGTAATAGATCATTAATCTTTGGTTTTCCTTCTTTATTTTATTGGACAACGATTTATTACGTAATAGTACTTTATCACCAATCTGAATATTCCATTTAATTCCTTGTTGTTTAGCTTCGTGTCTCTCCTTCCTTCTTCTCGCCATTTTATTTATTTTCTCTAAAGCAATTCGAAATATTTCTTCTGCTTCCAATTGTTCATCGTCAACAGGGATAGTGATTGGTAACTTCACGTTCACTGTTTTCATGAGCTGTCCCTGAGCTATCTCTATAGGTTTGAATCCTGTTACATTGTTAGGAACTTCGTTCATCAAGGTTTCAATAGTCTGGATATACTTAAACCAAGTGTTATGTTTCTTGTGACACAATAATCTCAAGAAAACGCCTATATCCTTGATAGCTCTCTCGTTTGGGTTTGCTTTGGGATAATATTTAGAACAGTAATAATGTGTAATTCCTGCTCTCTTCACTTCTTCTGAAAAGTTCCTACCTCGGAATATCGTAGCATTGTCAGTAAGTATCGATTTAATCAATCCCACTTGCGGAATGTATTGATATAGCAGCTTTCTTGCACATGCCTGACTGTTGGCTTTCTTTAATGGGTATATCTTCACATATTTGCTAAAAACATCATAACAGACTAAGATGTATTTATAGCCAAACGATGAGGACCGGAGGGGTCCGTGCAGATCCAGACAAATTAAATCTCTTGGATTTTCTCTAATTACAGAGTTAGTTTCAAATTGGTAATTAACATTTCTTTGTTTACACCGTTGACATAAGTTGCAGCAAGCAATTAATTTTCTTACTTTCTCTCTCACTTTTGATATGTATACATTCTCTAACAGTGCTGCGGTAACTCTATCTGTTCCAGAGTGCAGTAAACTTTGATGAAAATCCATTATTATATTTCTTTCTAGCTCACGGGGGATTATAACCTTCCATTTCTTAACCAATCTTCCATGTTTTTTATATAGCAGACCATCATGCCTGACAATATTTTCCTCTCTCGCACTGCTAAGTTGAGGAGCTTTGTTTATTAATTCTTTTAACTTGCTATCCTCCTGCTGTTGCTTGGCTAAATTTTTAATATTTTTCTCAGTTTCCTTACTTAATTTTATATCTAACTGAAGCACGGTTACTTCCCTTTTTGGTTTTACTATTGTCTCTGGAATTCCCCTCCCAAAGTTGAGCCTTGATAATAGATCGCTAAAAGTATTCTGCTTCCCTGGGATGTGGATTATCTCAATGTCATAATTCATGATAGCATGCACATATCTAGATAGTTTTGTAGATGTTAATTTACATTTCCTTATAAAAGTAAGACTAATATGGTCCGAAAATACCTTCACATGCTGCTGGTATATGTATGTTCGGAATCGACTCAGCGCGAAGTGAAGTGCTCCTAATTCCAGTTCAGTAACTGAAGCGTTCTTCTCTATTGAATCGAGACCTCGTGAAGCGGTACTTATGACATGAATTTCATTCTCTGGACTTCTCTGGCAGAGAATTGTCCCAAAACCTCCTGTCGAAGCATCGACGTAGACTTCGTAAGCCCATCCATCACGTGGACGTTCAAGAAGTATTGTGGAAGCGAAGAGTTCCTGAACTCGTTCATAGCAGTTCTGTAGCTCATCGTTCCATGTCCATTTACGGTTCTTTTTAAGTAGTTCCCGTAAAGGAGCCGCCTCGGCTGCATACCTGGGGATAAACCTGCTAATATAATTCCAGATTCCAAAAATTCTGCGGAGTTGTTTAATATTTTTCGGTGCTGGAATTTTCCTTATAGCCTCAATTCTTTTAGGATCCGGTTTCATGGCATCTTTACCAATTATGAATCCAAGAAGTTCAATTTCTTTAACTCCGAATTTTGATTTTTTTAGGTTCACTGTGAAACCACGTTCTTTTAATCTTCTCAATACAAAATCTAAATTTCTTAGATGCTCATCGAAGTTTTCGGAGATAATGAGAAAATCATCGATGTAATTAACTAAGAAACTTATCTCTGAGTTCTTGAATACCTCATTTAATGCACGTAAAAATCCGCTGCTAGAGTTCTTTACACCAAAGGGTAATCTTTTGAAACGTAGGACTTTGCCTTCCATAATAAAAGAACAGTAATTGCGTACACTCTCATCTAATGGGATTTGCCAGTAGCTTTGGACCAAATCGATCGAAGATATGTATCGTCCCCGCGATAACTTGGTAAGTATTTGATTAACACTTTCATTTTGGAAGTGATCCTGCTTCATATAACTGTTTAACTTCCTTGCATCGAAAGTAAGACGTAATGAAGTCGGAGATCCTCGCTTCAAAGTCCAACACAAAGGGCTTATAAAACTTGAGTCAGTTTCCTCCAGGATGTCGTCTTTTATCATATCATCAATTACCTTTTTAGCTTGTTGTCTCAGACTAATCGGTAGATTATTATATTGGTGGCAAAAAGGTTTAATTCCGTCAACTTGAAATTTGTGCGTATAAATATTGCATTTTCCGGGAATATCTGAGAATACTTCTGCGTTGTCATTTAACATTATCCTCAATTGCTCCTTTTGTTTACTATTTAGGCCGTTGGCATCCTTGCACTTCAGAAGAATTTCTTCCTTTGTGTCATCATTTTTCCGTGGCTGGGTTATACCTGGGCTCACTACCTGGAAATCGGTCGGTATAGCTGTCCCTTCCTGAATAAACAGGTCTGTCTGTCCGTTTTCTTCTACAGTACGCATACTTACTATCTCGCTGTTGTCAATCATTATTTTCTGTACAAAGAGTTCCGAGTCAACAAGTTCCATTTCTTCAGGCGTGCGTTCAATTGGAATAATTTGTTTCTTAATGAAAGGAGCACTTAAAATGAGATCTTCCTTTTGAATAAAAGCACTATGCTTTTCAAAATCAATCCTAACTCTATATTCCTCTAAGAAATCACAACCAAGTATAATATCACTATTTAAATTATTTACAACTAAGAACATTATTTCAAAGATTTCTTCCTCAATGTTTACTGTTAACAAACATTGCCTCTATTATTTGGCCAGATTTTCCAACTGCGACCCTACATATTAGATTAGATGTAGGAAGGCTCATTATTTGTATTCCATTGTTAATTAATTGCATGTATAGTCTTGTTGAGCATACACATGTAGTAGCGCCTGAATCCAAAATTGCGGGTAACACATTTTCACCTATTTTAATAGATATTAATGGGATTTCAGAGTCGTCGGATTTATTATTTTCAATTTTAATTTCCCCGGTTCTTACTTCCATCGGTTCTTTTGTTGCGGGATATCTCACGAACTGATTCTGTGTGACGCCTCTGTGCTCCCAAACCATTACATCACAATCTAGTTTAACTGACTGGTATTACTATCCATGTGAGGGCGGCCATTTTGAACAGGTGCTACTGTGATTTCCTGTCTGCCATCACGTTGATGTTGAACTGGTTGCATTCTTCCACGGTTGTTTGTTGTTCGTACTGATCCATTTGATCTTTCACCATCGGAATGATATCCATTGTATCCAGATCTCCAGTTATTTGTATGTCCCCTTGAATTGTGTGAAAATTCGTTTCGGCCACGAAATCTTTGCCTTGGAGAAAATCTATTCTCGAATTGCATGAAGTTTATGCGTTCATGGCGATCTCTTCGGTTATCTACTCGATTTCCATGCTGGAACTGAGGGATCTGAGTTTCATATCTGTTACGAGGTCTGTTTTCTCTCCCTGATTGTCCCCTACGTCCTTGGTGATTATTGTTTCGGCTGAAGTTCGAGTTATGTTGCGTATTTTCCCAAGAATTTGAAGATTCAGTTTCTTGACTTTCTAATGCAGAAATTAGGTCTACCATTTCAATTAACGTTTTAGGCTTCGCGACCAACAAAGAACGTTGAATATGAATTGGAAAATGCTTTGCCATCATATCCATGAGATCTACTTCCGGTACAGGAGGTCTTAAGTATTTAATATACCTTGCATTATGCAAAAGGTAATCTGCCATGCTCATATTTTCTCTGGGAAAATAGTAACCATAGCACAGTTTTACTCTTAATTCTTGTTGTTTGCTCGCGCTCCAATATCTATTGAGGAACAGATGTTTAAAATATTCAAAATTATTTTCAGGACTCATCGCGATCATTATCCAATTCAAAGTATGTCGGTCCACGCATTTTCGAGTTATCATCATCTTTAATCCCTCTGGAACATTTTTAAGTCTAAAGTATTCTTGTAATTGCTCTAGGAAGTAAATTGGTGAGTCGTCATTGGCGACCGAAAAAGTAGGTAGAGGTAGGTCACTCAACACGTTGCCATTATAAGATTGCATACCGGAATCTATTGTTTGACCTAAGGCCCCTGAAATTACATTGTTAGATTCAGAACTTTGAATGGCACCCCCTGTTGCTTCACTAACATTGTTGGAAAATACAGAAGAGGTTTCTCTACGTCCATTACCTTCACTATTCAATACATTGGAGACATTATTGTTCATAGAACTACTGTTATTATTTACATGCATACTATTAATTTTATGTAGTAACACATCAACAGCTTTTTGTGTGTTCTGACAATTTGCATTCTGTTTCTTAATTTCCTCTGCCAACTTGTCATTTATATCTTTTACTTGACTTAAAATCTCATCATTAGTACTATGCATTTTCTCATATATTTCCTCACGAACTGAATGCAATTTATCATTCCACCCCTGCATACTTTCTACCTGTTGAGCACTTATCTTTTCTTCCACCTGTTTTACACTATTGGTAATATTTACATGCCTTTTATTTACTTCTTCCCTGACTTTATTTATCTCTACTTCTTGTTTCGACATTAGTTTATCTACCCTTTCTGATTGTTTCCCTATCTCTTTAGATATTTTGCTTTCCCTATCTTTAGCTTCCTTTCTAACCTGATTAACTTCTCCTTGGATTTTAATATTAATTGTTTCCATTTGTCCTTTAAGCCTCTCTTTCATTTCACATATTTCTTGGTTCACCTTTTGGCTGATTTCCCCTCTTAAGTTCTGAAGCTCACTACTTTGCTTGTCAATTTTCTGATTTAGTTGCTTCATTTCCCCACTCAATTTCTGACTTATTTCCCCTTTAATATCTTTCATTTCACTACTAAATTTCTGATTTATTTCCCCTTTAATGTCTTTCATTTCACTACTTATTTGCTTCATCATGAACATAAGTATCTCGAAATTACTCTGTTCTAAGTTTTGTGTGGAGGGTTGAGCATTATTTTCTACCTGACTGACATCTACTCTATCTACCTGCTCTGGACTGGGGTTTCTCTGAATGTTTACGTTTGAAAGCGGGTCACTGAACCTATCATCTGGGCTTTCTTCTAAATTCACCTCTGTAGAAATGATACTCGAGGGCATATTTACTACTTCCGTTTGATCGTATCCAACTTCCATATCAGGTTCTGAATAGCTCTCCCTATCCTCCTGACTTTTCTCAAAATTCTCACCCTTATCAGACATTTTCCTACGTATTACCTTATTATTACGTAATAATATAGATTATATAGCACTATTACTAGATTTACAATTTAACATGAATATTAACCTGACCTTTTTTTTTTTTTGTTCTTTCTTTCTTCTTGTAGTATATTGTAGCGGTTTTTATTCTCTTGATATGATTTTCTTTTCTTAATTTTATGCCCCTTCCTTCCTAAGGCACATTCACTACTCTGCACATATCACAACACTGCACTAAATATTTCCACAAGATGCTTCTTTTCGCTTCACGCTGTCTTCGCTGTGCTCCTCTCCTCTGCTCGCTGTCTTGGTGTCATCTTCTTCTTTCTTTCCCGCGTCTCCTAATTCCTTTTTGATGATTCCTATTCTCTCCTCATTTGCTCCATTCAAGCCCCACTAGGTTGGGCGACATTTATGCGTCGGTATCCCTGCCTATTGTTTCGACGTGGCTTCGTCTTGTAGTCCTTCTCGCTGTTACCCTGGCTAGATGGATCTCAGCGGTGATGTTTGCATGGACTCTGCCTATCATGACATTTGATAAGCTCGTCGATCTCAGTTGTGGCAATGGGAGCTTATAGAGGAATTGATTACACACTGGAACGTTTGCTTTAGGACTATTTATTATTACTTCCTCACTCTAACACTACATACTGTTCCTGTTCACATATCACCACTGTCTTCCCCTGTGTACTGCCTTCCTAACTGTCCGTCTTACACTGTGGACGGTCCTCTACTAAAAGTCAACAGTAAAACTGCCGTTATAATATTTGCCTCCATACATCTGGAGCGGAAACAAACAGTCATAAAACCTTTACCTTTATTTTCTTACACAAGATACCGTTTTAGCTGCACCTGGAAACAGCATGTTTCTATCCTAACTGCAGCTTTCAACACATTCTAAACCTAGTGAAACAGGAACATTATGTACACGACAAATATTACATTATACAAAAATTACTATTTACATTGTTTTCACATTGTACACTTATATAATTTATCGATTAAATTGAACACTGAATAAATTAGTACATAATAAAATTAATTCCGGCACATTCTGTCTCATCTTACAACCAAATTAAGAAACATTTTGGAAATAATGTTTTGAATAATATTGTGCCAGTGCTCAGTAGATGAACAGAAAAAAATTTGTAAACACATGTTTTCATGAAGATTTTGGAGTTAGCGCTGAATGTCCTTGCCACTTCATACAGCAGGGGGCCTTGTGATGTAATTGGGACACTACTAAACTTCTAGCAGTAAAAACCAGCCTCCAGCCAGGACAAGATCTCATCACAACACTTCATAAATTATTTACTTAGGTGCAGAATCATATTATGAACATTACATTTAATTTTTTACTGTCTATCAGTACAAACAAGAGAGTGATGATATTTTGGAGGAGGCAAGATATGTAATCCAAAAACAATACCAGGTATGTTAAAGCTAAATTGTTTTGTACCATTATCAATATCTGAAGCTGTAGTGAAACTGCATGTGTTTCAAAGTGAAGGGAAAAGGGTTTCCATTTAAACGAACCATGCTAGATGTGATTTAGGCCTATAGATTGTTTCCTGAGAGCATATCTTGAAATGAACTTTGAATGCTTTATGCATAGTTCCTCCTGTTCATTGTCAGCTGCAGTGGATCCCCAGCTCGACTTGACAGTGCTGCACTCCATATGTCCACAAGCCTTGAGTCGAGTTCACTGCACCACACAACTGAGTAAATAATTTAATTCTAAATGAACCAGAAACAATACCGTCATGATATTTGGCCTGCTGTAATAAAAAACATTGAGCAAGAAGAGTGATTTTTTTTCAGTGTTTTAAATGGTTGATATCACACTTAAAACCCCCCAGGTGCTCACCTTATGATTCTCTGCGCTTGAATCGGTTTCTGGCACTGGGCGAGTGGACCCTCCCTTTGAGGAGCCTATGGAGTCTGACCAACTCCACACCAAAAGCTCGAGCCCAAAGGTCAAACAGAAGGTAATTTTGAGCCGCCCTTCTAAGTAAGAAGTTTATCCCTTTAATCCATGGCTATCCTGACGTGGAATTTACGTGGTGTACGATCGAAAAGGGCGGAACTGCAACTTTTATTGCGTTCCCATTCACCTATGGTCATGTGTTTGCAGGAGACCAAGCTTCGCCCTCACGATCCTTTTGATCTCCGTGGGTATACTCCGGTTCACTACGATCTTGAACCGGATGAGGCTACTCCTACCCATGGAGGTGTCATGCTTTTGGTGCGTAACGACGTTCATTTTCAAACTCTCACTCTTACGTCCGACTTGCAAGCTGTTGCTGTTAGGCTTCAATTACCTGGCTTTTTCTTTTTGCTCTGTGTATTCACCTCCATCGTCTCCCCTCGCTCACGCGGACATTCGAGATCTCCTGTCCGCTCTCCCAACACCATTTCTTCTGTTGGGAGATTTTAATGCCCATCACCCCTTGTGGGCTTCGCCAAGGGCTTGTGCGAGGGGAACGCTTCTTTCCGACATTTTTATCAGTTCAACCTCTCCATCCTCAATACCGGTGAACCTATTTTTCTTTCCGATTCATCTGGTACATTCTCTCACTTAGACCTTGCCGTTTGCTCCATCCAGCTTGCTAGTCGTCTGCAGTGGAACGTCGTCGCTGACACCTACTCCAGCGACCTTTAACCCTGCATCGTTTCTCTTTTGTCTCACCACGTCCAGCATTCCAGAGTACCTACCTGGATATTCCGAAAAGCCGACTGGAGATTGTATTCCAGCCTCGTGTGTTTTGCGGACCAGCCCTTCACTGACGTTAACCACATGGTGCAGCACCTTTCGTCTACGATTCTATCTGCCGCCGAACGCACAATTCCCCGTTCATCCTTTCTTCTCTTCTTTTTATGCACATTTCGCCCCACGCCCTCTTTTACTTCTCTTTACACATCTCTTTTACTTCTTCGCCGGCCTACCTTGCGTGCGAAACGCCCACACACTTTTAGTTATTTTTATCCTTTTATTTAAATCCTCCGTGGACACAGCCTGACGGATACCCGCGCACTTGGTGCGCAACTGGGTGAGTGGGTAATGGCGTCATCCCCACCACCCGGGGTCATGTAGGGTTTGTGTTCGTATCCGCTGTTCAACTGCAGTCCCGCGGGGGGGAACATTGCATGAGCTGCTGACTTCTGACGGCGATTGGGTCCCTCTGTCTATGTTCTGGGAGGTGTGACCCTGGGGTGAGATAGGTATAGATAGGCCACTCACCCAAGCCGGGGTAACGCCCGGGAAGTCAGAGCCCGAGGTCGGAGACGGTTGCAATGGTGGAGGATTTTTTTCGCTATGGAGCACCCTTTCTCCATTATAAACAAGCGCCGAAAAGTTAATGTAACAGAAGTAGCACCGCCAACAGCTGGTTGTTACTTAGTGATTACCCGTACAGAGGAAGGACAATCATTCGAGAAGGTGAACCCTTTTATCATCCAGAAGGGCATTGACTCAATTGCTGGACCTGTTCATCCCTGCACTCGCCTAAGTAACGGTTCATTGTTGGTTCAGAGTAAGTACGATCAACAAAGTAAGACCTTGTTGCGCGCCACGCTTCTCCACGGTTATCCCATCCGTGTTGAGAAGCACCGCACCTTGAATTCCTGTCGAGGCGTTGTCACCACGCATAGCCTCGATGGTATATCGGACGAGGACCTGGTAGAATATCTTGCAGACCAGAAGGTGACAGCGGTTCATCGAGTGCAGGCCAAACGCGACGGCGTATTGGTACTCACTCGTGCCCTGTTTCTAACATTTGATAGCGTCGATCTGCCCACGAGCATTTCAGCAGGGTACGAACGGATTGCTGTGAGGCCTTATATACCTAGACCTCTGCGTTGTTTCAAATGCCAACGTTTTGGGCATACGCAAGTCTCATGTAGGAGTGCCATCTGTGCATCATGTAGCCGACCCTCACACGTAGGTACCTGTTCAACAGTCCCCGTCTGCGTTAATTGTAAAGGGTTTCATTCTTCGTCGTTTGCCGACTGTCCGCGGTACTTGGACGAGAAGGCGATCCAGGAGATCCGGGTAAAGGAAAAACTCTCCTTCGCTGAAGCCCGGAGGCGTTACCATGCGCCCCAACCTTCACTCCTGCGATCTGGCACATTTAGTTCTGTTGTTGCTTCGCCAGTACAACGAGTAGATGCCGAAACTCAGACCTGGACCATGACTGCATTAACCGCCACTACCATCCGGCCGTCCATTTCTGGTATTGTTAGCAAATCATCTAAAGCTGTTCCCCAGTCACTGAAGTCGCAAGCCGCTGAAAAGAAACCAAAGCAGAAACTTCGTAGGGAAGATTTTCTGAAAGACACTCCGCGTGCGCGGGGTAAGAAAAGTTCACCTTCTCCTCGGAGGTCGCAGTCCCAGGACGCTCCTGGGACAAGCCGCGCTCAGCGGCACCCCTCACCCATCGCCACCCAGAACCGATTCTCGGCGCTTGAATCGGTTTCTGGCTCTGAGCGCGTGGGCCCTCCCTTCGAGGAGGCTATGGAGTCTGACCAACTCCACACCAAAAGCCCGAGCCCATAGGTTAAGCACAAGGTAATTTTGAGTTGCCCTTCTAAGTAAGAAGTTTATCTCTTTATAGCTATCCTGACCTGGAATTTACGTGGTGTACGATCGCATAGGGCGGAATTGCAACTTTATTGCGTTCCCATTCGCCAATGGTCGTGTGTTTACAGGAGACCAAGCTTCGCCCTCACGATCTTTTTGATCTGCGAGGATATACTCCGGTTCGCTACGACCTTGGACCGGAAGAGGGTACTCCTGCTCATGGAGGTGTCATGTTGTTAGTGCGTAACGACGTTCATTTTCAACGTCTCACTCTTACGTCCGACTTGCAAGGTTGCCATTAGACTGCAGTTACGCGTTTTTTTCTTTTCTGTTTGCTCTGTGTATTCACCTCCATCGTCTCCCCTTGCTCCCGCGGACATTCGAGCTCTCCTGTCCGCTCTCCCAACACAATTTCTTCTGTTGGGAGATTTTAATGCCCATCACCCCCTGTGGGGTTCGCCAAGGGCTTGTGCGAGGGGAACTCTTCTTTCCGACATTTTTTACCAGTTCAATCTCTCTATTCTCAATACAGGTGAGCCTACGTTTCTTTCTGATTCTTCCGGTACATTTTCTCACTTGGACCTTGCGTTTGCTCACTCCAGCTTGCTAGTCGTCTGCAATGGAATGTCGTCGCTGACACCTACTCCAGCGACCATTGTACCTGCATCGTTTCTCTTCTGTCACACCACGTACAGCATTCCAGAGTACCTACCTGGATATTCACAAAAGCCGACTGGAGCTTGTATTCCAGCCTCGTGCATTTTGACGACCAGCCCTTCACCGACATTAACCAACTAGTGCAGCACCTTACGTCTACGATTTTCTCTGCCGCCGAACGCGCAATTCCCCGTTCATCCTCTCGCCCTCGGCGCATTCCTGTTCCGTGGTGGAACGAGGATTGTCGGGACGCCTTTCGAGCCCGTAGAGCTGCGCTTAGGGTGTTTCGGCGACACCCTACACTTGATAATTTGGTTACTTTTAAACAATCGCGCGCCAGGGCTCGTCGCATTATTCAGGATAGCAAGAAGGCGTCCAGGACTCGCTTTGTCGAGTCTTTTAATCGCTTCATGCCTTCATCTTTTGTTTGGGATAAACTTCGTCGCTTCTCAGGTAAAGTGTCGCATTGTACTGTTTCTGGCCGTCAGGTTTCCAATGCCACCATAGTGGATTCGGCTGTCATTGCTAACACTCTGGGTGCTGCCTTTGAGGCGGTTTCCAGTTCAGTCCATTATTCCGCCGGCTTTCGCTCTCTCAAAGACCGGCTGGATTCCGAGACATAATATATTCGGACTGCTAATAAGGAGTGTTATAATGAACTTTTCACGATGGGGGAGCTGGAGCACGCTCTCCATTACTCTAGGCACTCCGCTCCTGGGCCGGACGGCATTCATCTCCTGATGTTAAAGAACCTTTCAGCCGACAGTAAACTCTTTCTCTTACAGGTCTATAACCGTATTTGGCAAGACGGCTCCTTCCGTTTGGCGCGAGGCCACCATTGTCCCTATACTTAAGCCTGGGAAGGATCGCCAACTACCTTCCAGCTACCGCCCTATCTCCCTCACCAGTTGCATTTGCAAGGTGATGGAGCGCATGATCAACGGGTGGTTGACGTGGTGGCTTGAGTCTCAGAAACTTCTAGCGAACGCTCAGTGCGGATTTCGTCGCCATCGCTCTACCGTCGACCACCTGGTCTCTCTGTCGACGCATGTTATGAATGGGTTTCTGAGAAAGTGTCAAACAGTGGCTGTGTTTTTTGACCTGGAGAAAGCTTATGACACCTGTTGGAGCGGCGGCATTTTACGTATACTTCACCCATGGAATTTACGCGAACGTCTTCCCATATTTCTTCGGGAGTTTATGACGGACCGCGTCTTTCGTGTACGTGTGGGCTCGGTTTTATCTAGTCGTTTTATTCAAGAGAACGGAGTACCGCAGGGCTCTGTACTCAGTGTCACACTTTTTGCAAATGCTATCAACCCCATTGTTGATTGTATTCCACCTGGCATTTCATCGTCCCTTTTTGTTGACGATTTTGCCATTTATTGCAGTTCACGGCGGACCTGTCTACTCGAACGCCATCTCCAGAGCTGTATCGACCGTCTCTACGCCTGGAGTAACGCCAACGGCTTTAATTTCTCCGCCGAAAAATCCGTCTGTATCAATTTCTGGCGCCGGAAGGCTTTCCCTCCGCCCTCTCTCCATCTTGGGCCGGGGATACTTCCGTTTGCAGACGAGGCGAAATTTTTGGGATTGATCTTTGATAGAAAGCTGAGCTGGATTTCGCACATTTCCTTTTTAAAAGCAGAGTGTGGCCGTTCTGTTAATCTTTCACGCGTTTTAAGTGGCACATCCTGGAGAGCTGATCGGACCGTCCTTTTACATCTTTATCGCTCTTTGGTCCGATCCAAGCTTGATTACGGGTGCATTGTCTATTCGTCAGCGCGTCTATCTGTATTACGTCGATTGAATGCCATTCACCATCGTGGTATAAGAGTCGCTACAGGGGCCTTTCCAACCAGCCCTGTACCTAGCCTATATGCTGAGGCTGCAGAGTCTCCGCTGTCCTTCAGGCGTGAGATGCTCTTGTGCAGCTATGCCTGTCGACTCTCCGGCTTGCCTGACCACCCGTCCTTCGCGCTATTTTTTGAGGATTCGCTTGACCGACAGTATATAGTTAGCTCCTCTGCATTGCTCCCTCCAGGGGTTCGATTTCGACAGCTTCTTCGGCATTTGGACGCTACGCCGGCGCCGGCCCTTCCCAGGGGGGAAACGCGTTTTCCTCCTTGGTTGCGCGCTGAGGCCCACTGTGACCTTGGGTTAACGTCGATGCCGAAGAATGAGACCCCTGCTTCATTACTTAGATCCACTTTTTAGAACTAAGGCGCAATTCGGGACTGTCATTTTATATATACTGATGGGTCTAAGACTGATTGTGGAGTAGGATGTGCCTTTGTGTTTGGTGCACATAGTTTTACCTTTCGTTTACCTGGGCAATGTTCGATTTATACCGCCGAACGTTTTAGTATATATCAATGTGTTTTATACATTCAGTGGCAAGTCTTACGGCAGTGTGTTGTTTGTACGGACTCTGAGTGCCCTTCAGAGTATTACCGCGCTGTACGGTTACCACCTGCTCGTACAGCGCATTCATGACCTGCTCCACTCGCTTGGTGCTTCTGCCATCAGCGTCTCCTTCGTGTGGATTCCAGGTCATGTGGGCATCTCAGGCAGCGAGTCTGCCGACGCCGCTGCCAAATCGGCGCTTTTATCACCCAGATGTTTTACCTGTGTTGTTCCTTCCTCAGATTTTTATGTCATTTTACGATACCGCATTCTCTCGCGTTAGCGCGATGAGTAGGTGGCTCTTAGGGGGAACAAGTTGCAGGAGGTTAAACCTCTTCTCGTCGGGAAGAGGTACTTTTAGCTCGTTTACGAATCGGACATTGCCTTTTTAGTCATAGATACCTGTTTAGTGGTGACCCCGCACCACTCTGTGAGCAGTGTGATGCGCCCTTAACGGTGCGTCACATTTTAACAGAGTCTCAAGTTTTAGCTCTGTTGCGCGTTCGTGTGGGCCTGCCTGTTGGCATAGCCTATGTTTTGGTAGACGATGTCAGTGCTGTAGAATTGCTTTTACATTTTATAAGTTACAGTGGTTTTAATCGGCGCATTTGATGCACTGAGCATCTTTTAGCTTTGTGATTTTCTATTGTCCGTTTTTATGGGGCTCTTTTCCCCGGCAGGCATATGATACTCATATTCCTCGCATTCTACAGTTCTTGACACATTGTTTTACTCTTTTATTGATAATGTTTTTAGTGTGTTGGCTTTTAGAATTTGATAATTTGTCTTGTAGTTTTCTTGACATAGTGGGTTTGAGTACCGTGTTTTAGCTTTTGGATTTTAAATTTTATACCTTGTAAGTGCGCTGATGACCCTAGATGTTTAGCGCCCTTAAACCCCATCTCATCATCATCACACTTAAATTTAAATTATAAAATTAAAAGCCTTTTTAAAAACTAGATATGTTTTGTTTAAAATGATTTATATAATATAGGGAGAAAGTGTATTCTCTGAG
The DNA here is from genome assembly GCA_030765065.1 of Deroplatys truncata. Taxonomy (NCBI): domain Eukaryota; kingdom Metazoa; phylum Arthropoda; class Insecta; order Mantodea; family Mantidae; genus Deroplatys; species Deroplatys truncata. The sequence continues at coordinate 1,316,888 of JAUKNL010000022.1, read as the reverse complement.
CTTTCAAATGAGATATAGTCTTCAACATAAAAGTACGGGAGCTATCTGTATTACATGTCGAGGAGAGTGTTATTTTTGAAAATTCATTACTTATTAACAGGCATAATACTACTATTAAATAGTATTTTAAAACACACACACATTTTTTGTCACAAGAAAGCGTGTATAGAGAAGTTTAAAAAACTTAAATGCATGACAGTCAATTTTTGTTAAAAATTGTTCAATTTGACATGGAATGAATTAGGTGAACTAAACGAATGGCAGAATCTTTATAGATGTAGCTTAATGTTTTGAAATGTACCGCCACCTGATCTAAATAAATCATAATATTAACAGTAAGTATGCTTTATTACATTCCTGTATGCATTTAGCCTACTATGAAGCTACCCAAAATAATATATTAATCGTAAAAGCTTATCACACTAATTTAATAAAAGGTTTAGATTTTTTATTCGGAGGTTTGTTCACAATCTACAGTAACAAACTTAAGATCCTCTTACCTTATGAAAAACCACACCTCCACCAGCAGTGATGTTCGATCTGGCAGTCTTTAGCTTCAGCTATCAATCTGCAGCACAATTTCCACTGGAGCAAACTGCTAATAAATACAGGGATGTTCAGTTTATTCCATTCCTCCTGGCAGCTTTCCAGAGACCATCCAAAGTTTATGGGCCGTCTGTTTCCAAGGGCTCTTTTCGGTAACCCAAATGCACAAAACTCCATCAGTGATGCATCAGATGACTTAACATGAATGTTGCTGAAAGGTATGGACTGTATTCCCATTTCTTTCTCTATGTTCTCCAGAAATTTTTAGGTTGAACCAGACGTATGGCTTGATGCCTTATTCTGATGCAACCAGACTTTATTTACATCTGCACCGTAGAAAGCAGGAATTTCTGTATGGAAAATTGGTATCAGGACATTAGTCTGATAATATGACGAATTAATTTTCACATTTTTATGTACACAACGAATGGTTAATTTGCCATTCTTAACTGTACCTTGCTATTACCATGAAACCATTGGGGCAATTTTTGGTAGTTTCCTTATACCAACTTTCAATTTTTTTTTCTCCCCTTGGTCCGTAATATATATATATATATATATCCCAACTTTTGTTGCAGTCACTTAGATAAACATATGCCTCATCCAAAAGATAACAAACATCCACTTTTCACCAGCTAGGTATCATTCATACAGCTTTCTGCTGTTAGTGACTGAATTGTAGTTTTCAAGCTAGTTGTAAATTAAGTAAAGGTGAAAAATTGTCGATGGTTAGAAAGGAATACATGGTAACATGAAAATGTATGAATTTAGGAATAAAAATTGTTGGAGAAGGAAAAGGAAAATTGCAAAAAAAAAAGGGGGGTGGGAAGGAAAAAGGTGTTACATCAGCAGTCAGAGGAAATTTATTTAAGGCACTAGAAATGGAAGTTAAATGTCCAATGGGAGTATTGCAACTGTCCACTTTTTGCTGTTACTTCACTGTGATTTAGTTCAGTTCTCAATGTCACTTCACTAATGTGATCTAGATCAATTTTCACTGTCATTTCACTTTTCTTTGCGATGTAGTGGCATAATGAAATATGCACAAAGCAGTCTCTACTTCACTCACTGGAGAGTTGAATGTAAAATATCTTTAATCTCTTTCAGTAGCAGCACTTACTGTATGTCACAAATATACTTGTAGAACAGCACTTTTTGTCGCATCAGAAACACACTCACTATCTTACTAACTATGGAGCATGCTAGCTTATATACCAGGTGAGTCAGCTGCGCTTATTTATTTTTGAATTTATGCAACGTGCTAAGGACATATGTGACTTACGCTTTTCTTGAATGCCTTCTAATCGCTGATTTGCATAACACTTTATAGAGGAGGAATACATAACTCAGTGCATAAGTGTTTTACGGCACAGAATACAATCGCTATGTATGTCATTGCAAAAAACATCCCACCCTGACACTGGGAGCTGCAGTACCAGTTTTAGCCAATTTCACAAACTTTTATTCTTTAGTATACATCCATGCACCCATTTGAAAACAAAATGGCAGATCTAGCAGTGCGACCAATTGAATTTAAGCCGTTAGTCAATGTACAGCCTTGTCAAAAAATGCTAAGTATTAGGTAGATAATTTCTCTTATTTCACAAACTATGGCATATTTCAGATCATACAGTAATTGTAATGACTGGTGCAGTTTATTTGTTTGAATTAAAACTACCAAACCTAGCTCAAAACAATGTATGACTCTGCGAAAAGTGTGTAAAGATTCGAGGTGGGGACTAGTTCGATTACTAATTCATATAGGAACCTCAGGTCACAAGCTAGCATTGTCCAAATGGTATTATCGTGGTTGCTTAAACACTGTGTCACTTTAATTCAGGTTCAAAACCTTCGGGTTAAATTCAAACTTTTTATTACCTTTTGCTTTATCTCTTTGGGCCTATAATTTGATATTATGATATAAATAACATTTTTTATAACATTATAAGTGTGTACAAAATAGAATAATCATCATGTTTTCCACCGCAAAGCCCAAAGAATGCAGGCAGATTCCACCGCGCATGTTACAGCATACAATTCTGGCAATGTACACAAATGTGCATTGTTGAAGGGAGTCGTCATTTTGAACATTTCCTTCATTGATGAAATCCACGCTCTTTAACAATTTATTATTCTGTTTACCCATGAATTTAGCACATTTAAAACTCCTTTGTCAGTAGAAGAAGTGAAACATAAGGTTTGAACATGAAACAAAAACTGTTAGATTTAATATCGTCGATATGTGCCCAAAGGTATGAAAGCTAACTATGTAACACGGTTTACAACACCAGATACGGTACAGATTATTAGGGTAAATATGATGCACAATTATCTGATTGTAATTCTTGTGTCTTTGGCTCCAAGAGAGCCAGTAACAAAAACAAATAAATTAGTACATTAAAATACAGAAAATAAACACAAGGAGAGAAAAAAAAGAACCAAAACAATTTTTTTATGTTTGTATCAGATTCGAACCTCCGAAGCTAACCTTTGCTTCACCACATTCTGGCAGCTAAGCCACTCAACCAGAACCCATGTAGTCTATCACGCTCTTTGGGAAAATGTTCCTCTATCTACTTGCAAGCATTTATATCCATGAAACACTGTCTTTTTTAAGGCTTTCGCATCTCTTTGGTTCTCATTCAGGTCTTTAATCATTAATGCTAGTTGCGTATAGTACCAAATAGATGGGCACAGCTACAATAACAGTTTGTTTGCTAAAAGGGTCAATGTTTTCACATTAGACTATAAACTGTGGGTTGCATAGATACGATTACCTGCTGGCAGCTGACTCATCTGGTGTAATTGAAATTTTCCAGAGTTAGTAATAATAATAACCACCACCACTTAATAAAATACACTATAGTGGAGGTATGTCAAAAGCTACAATATCATACATTTATGGATACCATTAAATTAAGAATATTATATGTTATCATTCAAATATTCAAGTACAGAGTAATAGAGTTTTTTACTAGAATGTTCACAGGCTTGAAGAAAGATGCTTCCAGAAACAATGTCATTAACTCTCAACAATGCTTGTGATGTTTATGCTGGTGAGGGCACGTTGATAGGTGATTATCTTATACAGGCCATCCTAGGAACATTGCAGCTTTGGCAACATCCCTTTAGTTCCCATGGAAGTATAGAACCATAAAAGGTCACCCTCCTGAAGTCTGGCACTGTTAGCCAGACTGTCATAACGTGCCTTTGCCCAATCACTTGCCGGCTTCAGGTGGTTCCCAGCGAGATAGTAGATGTCTTCTAGCTCTTTTGCAATGCCATCTTTCAAGTCTTTCACCATAGCATTTATTTTGGATTTTACAGTGTCATTGTCAAAACAGAGTTCAGATATTATTTTCTCTATTTCATTCTTAGTCTCTTCTTTTACATTTCTGTCTGCATGTTCTCCATTCCAGATTCTATCTTCATCTCCATCTTCTCCATTCTTTAATTTACACTCTTCACTTCACTCTCAATTTTCTCCATTCCAGCCAAAAGTTTTGGAAGCAATTTCTCCATCTCTAGGCTTTTAAATGTCTCTCCTGACACCATTGACTTTGTCCACTTTTCAGTGTCACTTCACTAATGTGATTTAGTTCAGTTCTCAATGTCGCTTCACTAATGCAATCTAGTTAAATTTTCATTGCCATTTCGCTAATGTAATCTAGTTAAATTTTCACTGTCACTTCACTTTTACTTGCAACGTAGCGGCTTAATGATATATGCACCCAACAGTCCCTTCTTCCTTTTGTTTCATGTGCTGGGGGAATCAAACACAAGATCCCTCTAATCCCTCACAGTAGTAGCACTCACCATATGTCACAACTGTCGTCACAAGCTCACTCATAGAACACCACTTTTTGCCGCATCAGAAATGCTCTCAGTAACTCGCGAGCGTGCTGGAATTTTTCAGGGAGTTCTAGAATGTTCGGAAGCGGGAAGAAAGAAGCATCCAGAGCAGTGCTGTTATCTTTCGATAGCACTTCTGGTGTTTTATGCTGGGTGAGAGTACTTATCTCTAGACATTGGATTTATATGCAAATGCATATTCAGTTTGACTGCATATGATGCAAATAAGGTGCAGAACATGTCTCATTCTCTCTTTCTGAACATAGAGTTTTATAGTGCATATAATTGCATATTTACCATGTTATTGCATATTTCTTTATTTTGGCATGCATTGTGCATATATCAAGTATTTATTGCATATCAAGCATGCTAAATATAATGTTATTTAACAAAAAATATGTTTTAAAGAAGAATGCTAAGTCAAATAAGTTTTCATTACTTGTGAGGCAACCTATTATGAGCCTGTTCATCTGAAGATCCATTGGTCTGGTGGGAATTTGTAGTCTTGGCTTACGCCATTCCTCAGATAAAATAGAGCAGTGTTGTTAACATGCAGTAGCCAGTATGCACTATGCAGGCAACATGTGTTCTTAACTGACATAATTTTGTGTGCTTGTGAAGTGACAAGTCATTTTGATTTTGCCTAAAGTCAGCTTGCCTAGAAGTGATTTATTGATACGGTGGATTAGTGGAGGCTCCAAGTATACAGCAGATGGTAAAATAGTGTTTTACCAAAAATATGGTAAAGAAGTTCCATGTAAAAAAATATTTCAGTTAAAGTAACACACAAAAACTAATGCACACTTAGCAGCAAGTAACCACATGAGTTCTTCTAAATAAAGCTTACACAAAATGCAAACCCTTCTGAACATAATGAATTTTTTTCAGGATCCTTGTGAAAGATTAGTTGCCATAAATATCTCTTAGAATAAACCTAACAATAAACATTTTCGTAGTGTTTCAGAAAAGTCAGAAATAAAAATATTCCAGACAAATTAACGCTCAGAAAATCCTATCTAGATGGCTGCTTTAGTTCAGTAATTCAAGAAATACAGAAAGAGTCAAGAAACTGTTCTATTTTTGGCATCATCGATGAAACAGCAGATTCTTGTGGCCGCCATGTGGCAAACTTCATTTTTGGAAAGTTAAGTGAAGATGGTCCTGGAAAGCCTTACTTAGGGCCGGTTTCACAGTTCAGGCTTAAGTCGAACCTTTACTAAGCTACGGACGCAGCTTAAACAAAACTTAAGCTTTGGTTAAAGCTTTGGGAGTTTCACAGTAGGGCAACCACGTTTGGCTTTACTGAGCTGAACACCTCCTCGGAACTTTAAAGTTGGTAACGCTTGCGCATGCGCATCGAGCGAATTCCCATCATTTGTTAATGGCGGCGCCTATTCCTGACTCGTAAGGTTTTATAGGTTATTCAGATACACACATTAAAATGACCGAAAAATCAGAGCCAAAACGTACTGTTGTAAAGCAGTATAAACACATAATAGAGTGCAAGCAATCTGATAAGGTACTGTGGAGCAGGAAGAGCCAAACATGGGGGAAAATTGCGGAGTTATTCAATGCAAAGAGCGGAATAATATACAAAGATGCTACCGTGTTGAAGAAGAAATATGTCAATTTGAAGAAAGTTACAAAAAAGAAATACGCCGACGAGAAACGTGCTATTCGGGGTACAGGTGGAGGTCCAGCTATGCCATCGTTAATTACGCCAATCGACGAGGAAATAAAGGAATTAATTGGTGTCCAAATTGATGGATATGAAACAATTTTCACAACCCTGCATGTAGATTTTCAGACGCCGGAAAAATCTCCAGCAGCAATTAGCATGCTTCCACTTGCATATAACCTCAACGTCAAAAGAAGCATCGCTTCTGACGAGAGGGCTTTGTTCCTGAAATATAAAGTAATAATACCTTATGAGCGATAAAGTATATTATAAAGGTGTAAGAATAAATTTAATATTAAGTTTTACTTAACAGTCTGTTTTATGTTTAATTGCATCATCAATAATCTCTAGTACCATCATCGCAGACTATTTACTTAACCGAAACCTCTCGTAGAATTCTCGATCATTCCATATGTGGAAATGATTTGGACGCATTCTAAACAGATTAGGCCGTCTTCTGTTGTGAATATGGTTTAAAATAATTTGCATTTCCTCGTCACTAAAATCGTCGTCCTCAGATAACATGGCGACTCCTTAACTTAAACCGCAGATCAGTACGGTTTAAGTCGAGTCCCATATAATCTCGGCTTAGTGCTTGAACTACGCACTGTAAAACTCAGCTGTAGCTTAACACTCTGGTTAAGCCCGATTCGAAGTTTAAGCTTATACTGTGAAACCGGGCCTTAATTGCCTGTAAAGTGTTGGACAGAACAAATCATTCTACCATAGCTTGTTTTATTGACTGTTGGTTAGATTATTATAGCCAGCAGGAGGAAAGAACAGCCAGTTTCGTATTCTTTCTGATGCAGCATCTTACATGCTGTCAGCTGGATTGTCATTAAAGGTATTTTATCCACATTTGGTTCATTTTTGATGCGTTTAATGCACTGTCTTAATGAAGTAGCAGAAACTCTTAGGGTGGCGTGCCCCAACCTGGAGGAAGCTCTACTTTCGTAGTAAACTACTATTCAAGTCAACACTCGGCGACTTCCATGCGGGAGTAAACTACTTCCGAAGAATTTTACTCCTTTCAGATACTCCCAGATTAAATTACCGCAGAAGTAAATGTCGGAGAGCACCATCATATAGTAGGTTACTACAGAATTTACTCTTGCGACCTGGATGGAGTAACTGTCAATTGAACTAGAATACCGTATCGCATTTGGAGGAAGATATTTTTGACGCGTTCATGGATTACTTAGTTTACATTGATGATCTCCATGAAGAAAACAGTGATTACTTAGGTTACATTGATGATCTCGACAGAAAAAAAAACGGAAATGCCATAGTGCTATGCGAGAACCATATGATACTTACACACGCAGAAAGAAAGAGAGCGAGAGCGCGAGAAACTTAAATGAACATTTCGGTATTATGAAAGAATCTTATACACTCCTTTTGAACCTGCTTGGAGAACATTTCAACAAAATTCAGCTCTATAATCCAAATTTGAATAACTTGTGTTGTTGCGTACTTTTTATTTAACTTGTAGAAGGTGTATTTGCTTACATAATTGTATTTTATGTAAGATTTATTTAGTTGCATTTAAGGAGTTCCTGGAACACGCTTTGGGCATCGGTTTGAATTTATTAATTATGTAATAGTTACTGTTATTACATAATATGCTGCTACGTATGAGAAGCTGATTTCAAGATGTTTTTTTTTTTTTGTTATTACACTCCAAGTTTTACACTATAATATTTAACTTTGTTATTAACACTGCTTCTATATATTATTTATGTTTGAATTTGCCTCGGCTGCGTCAGTCTTGTTTGTAGAGTCACGTATATCTTAGTTAGGGTGTGGTGTGACAATGATTGTAGACATCACAGAATTTAACTTTTTAAATTCACTTCTTTTATTAATTCTTGCACATTTTTATAAAGCACTACACCTTTTAGGAACTGTGAGAATCTTCAATACTTTTACTTAGGATGTATACATATTTTATGATTCACACATAGAGAACACATCTTCCATCTGTTCACTATCAAGGCTTGCCAGCAACTGAGCAACTTTCAATAGTTAAAACTCGTAAGCTTTGGTATTTCAAGTCTCTGATTGGCTAATTCTAGTCCAATACAATATCTGCATTTTACTTAAACTTTTTCCTTGCTATTGATTGGCTAATTTTAAACTGTAACTGAATTTACCTTACCATTGCTTTAATCATGACTAGTAATATTTCAAACTCTTAAACTCATTATTGCCAAAAGGTTACCTCATTATTACCTCATTGTTAGCAACTTAAAACTTATTATTCTCGCAGCTCTTGCATTATTAAAGTATATAATGTATTCATATAACATTAATAAAACATGTTTACAATAAGAATAAGCATTTGCAATGACTGTTATATACAATTCAAATAATTATTACATACATATTGTTTCAAGGCGGGCTGTTATTGAATTTGCTTTTATATAAAATACAATTGAATTATTCAGGTATTAAAATACTGTCTCAAGTTACAATTATTGTTATGCGTCCTATTGAAGAAGGTGAACTGTTTACATATGTTTTTACATATAGCTGCCCCATGTATGGGAGCCAATTTGAAGAAGAAAGAATGTTCAATTGTTATTTGTTTCACATAATAAATTACGTAAATTATTTTATCTGCCCCGCAATTGGGATCCAAATTCTAGTATTTGTTTTCTTCTACTGTTGAAGTTTTACTGTGTTGTTGTTAGCCACACGCTTGGAAGCTAACTTGAAGAGGTTAATTTGCTGCTGTTGTTGCGTAATATATGTTTACGTAAACTTAAAGAATTGTTTTATGTAATAATAGTTGCTTTATGTAGTTTGCAACACGCTTTGGGCGTTGGTTTAGAATTTGATGCTTACATAATATTACTTATGTATGTATTTGCCTCGGCTGCGTCAGTCTTACTTTAGAGTCATGTATCTTGGGCATGGCGTGGTATGACAATTACTGTAGACATCACAGAATTAAACTTTTAAATTAACTTCTTTTATTTAAATTCTTGCACATATTTATAAACCACTACACTTTTTAAAGAACTGTGAGAAACTTTTATACATTCACTTAGCGCATATATCTGTTTTTACTATTCTCCCATAGAGAACACATTTTCCATCTATAGTACCAAGTCTCGCCAGCAACTGAGTAACCTCAGTGGTCAAAACCCGTAAGCTTTGGTATTGCAAGTCTCTGATTGGCTAATTCTAGTCCAATAGAATTTCTGCATTTAACTTAAAACTTTTCTTTGATGTTGATTGGCTAATTTAAAAACTCTCACTGAAACTACGTCATCATTGCTCTAATCATGACCAGTACGTTTAAAACTCCAAACACATTATTGCCACAATTACCTCATTATTACTCATGGTTAGCAAGCTAAAACTTATTATTCTCACAGTTCTTGCGTTATTAGAGTATGTAATGTATTCACATAACATTATTAAAATATGTTTACAATAAAAATAAGCATTTGCAATGACTGTTACATACAATTTAAATAATTATTATATACATATTGTTTCAAGGTGGGCTGTTATTGAATTTAATTATTATAAAATACAATTGAAATTATTCAGGTATTAAAATACTGCCTCACTATGAGTGTTTCGTACCAAAATATTTCAGAAGCTTGAGCCGGATTTAAGATGAACTTAATGTAATGTGACAGTCTTACACTGTATTAAATGGAGATATTTAGAATTGACTTAAATAACTTAAATTGACTAGAATTGGCATCAAACTTTTCCTTCCCGTTATGTCAAGTTTGATTTCACATGGTAATTAGAACCAATTGGTACTAGCTCAAAGTAATAAAAGAACTATGAATCAAGAGTCATTCTCATTACGTTAAGTGCATGCCAATTATACCTTTAGTTTACCAGCACTTTCATGTGATGTTAAGAAAAGTTCCTCGTAATTCCAGTATTACAGGCGATCTTATAAAGAAACATTCAGCACGTGTCTGCTGGCCGTGTATTCACTGCATTGTTAGAGCGCTTTTGAGGTTAAGGGTGAGGTACCTACACATATAAATATACACAAGTGTTAAGAAAATAAAAGGCAATTCTTCTTCACTTTCACAGATTTCCCACACATTGTGTGTGGAATTGACTGCACACATGCTACTATTTTGTACCCATCCATTAATATGGTGAACATTTCCGAAATCAGAAAGGGTATTTCTCTATCAACAGGCAAGTGATCTGTGATGCAAAATGAAGATTAGAAACATTGTTTCCAGAATTTTAAGCTGCTCTTCAGTACGTTTCCCGTCGCTAGAATTATTAAACTCGTCAATAACAACTTTCCAGCATTTCTCTTCCAGCATCTTTATAACACTTTTTGGCTTTTTTACATTACTTGGGTCTTCATTGAAAACGTTAATAAAAGTAACCTCCCATGAGTCAGGAAACTAAGCTTATATATAAATATATAAAACCTAACCCTAATCTAACCTCCCATAAATCAGAAACGTAAAAAATTAATAAACCTAAAATAAAAAGTAATTAGGAACACACGTTGCGAGTGTTGGCGGTAACTCACTGCTTTGAAGACCAACGTAATGCAGGTTATTGATCGTTTTTTACACTCATATTGTTTAAATGGATTTTCTTCATTTCTACCAACAAACATTTATCACTTTCGCTGACGTTTCTCCCCTTTTCCTATCGCACATAACCTTATTCATGATTGCATCAAGTAAATCACGCAAACTAAACAATACCTTCAGGAGTAATGGGCTCTTACTTCCGTAGTCATAACTAAAAGAGTAGATTGTAATTGAGCTCTCCGTTACTTTCAGAGTAAATTGATCCCGTAGTAACCTACTTCCGTAGTGGGGACTTCTTTAGTAAATGTTACTTCCAAAGCAATTTACTCCAACATGGTGCACGCCACCCTTAGAGGACTATTTCCACAAGTGAGCCAGTTAAACCTCCTTTGGTCGCCAGAGGCCTGAGAGACCCCTGGCATTATTTACATCTTATAATTTTTGAACGAGCGCATCTATGCAATTTCCTGACTGGGACATCTAACATTACACCTTGCTTGATTGTTTGCTGGAGCGACAACCTTATCTGTTTATTTGTTTGCCTGGAAGAATGATTTGTCAGCAGTTATGTGTCACACAGGTCAACCAGACGCCGCTCGCCTGCTCTCGTTACATATTGCTGACAATTTGTTCCTCAGTAGTTTTGCAATATTACTTTGCCATTCCAAGGAGCTACTACTCTTTGTCATTAACACGAGTAGAAGGTATGATCTACAAAATCTGAATGATTTGGAAGTACATCGCCTACTTTGAGATGATGATGCCTTGCCGTGGATGACAACTTATATGAATCAGATAATTCTGATTCAGAAGATAAACTTGAAACGAGATCTTTAAATTCCGAAACTGATCATGAAGATGAAGAATAAGACGAAAGCAGCTTGTGTGATAACATGTATTTTATAGGTAACATCATATGCTTATCATAGTAATTATTATTATTATTATTATTATTATTATTATTATTATTATTGTTGTTGTTGACAATACATTCTGTTGTTATTTACAGGAACAGATGGAACAAAATGGAAAAAAAAAACACCTTGGAAAATAACACAGACAAGGGCTCACAATATATTGACCAAACTTCCTGGTGTAGTAAGAGCTGCCAAAAATAAAGAAACTGAAATTGATTTTTGGAAGCTTTTTGTTACTGAAGATGTAGTTGATTTGATTGTTGAAAGCTCAATTACTTACATTACCAGTGTGTAGCACAAATTTGATCATGAAAGAGACAAGAGACCTACAGATGTAATAGAAATAAAAGCTTCCCTAGGCTTATTGTACCTGGCAGGAATTTTTCATGGTGGACGCCAGAATATTCACGATTTTTGGAGAATCGATGATCTTGGAGGTCCTCTATTTCAAATGGCTATGTCAAAAAATGATTCAGTTTTCTAATACGCTGTATTTGCTTTGAAGACAAAAGCTCAAGACTGGAGCGACGAAGATTGGATAAGTTGGCTGTTGTTAGAGAAATGTGTACATCGTTTCTGAACAACTGTCAGAACCATTATACTCTTGGACAAAATGTCACTGTCAATGAACAGTTGCCAGCATTTCGCGGTTGATGTGGTTTTAGACAATATATACCATCCAAGCCAAACAAGCATGGCATAAAAATGTTCTGTTTGAGTGATGCAAAACTGTTTTATACCACTAATATGGAGATTTATTGTGAACAGCAGCTGGACGGATCATATTTGCAAACTAATTCGGCAGAGACTGTAGTACTGAGACTAACTGAACCAATCTCTGGCACTGGACGAAACGTTACTGCAGATAATTGGTTTACCAGTGTATCGCTGGTGAATGAATTGCGCAAAAGACAGCTTTCTTTTGTCAGTACAGTAGAAAAGAACAAAAAAGAATTACCACTAATTTCACTTCTCCAAAAGGTCGCAGTCAGTATGAAAGCATATTTGGCTTCACAAAAAATGAAACACTTGTTTCATACATTCCAAAAAATTGTAAAACAGCAGTTTTGTTTCAAGTCTACATATTTCATCCAAACAGTTATCAGAAGGTGCTGAGAAAGAGCCTGAACTAATCCTGCATTACGACGACACTAATTCTGGAGTGGATGTAGCAGATAAATTGTGTGCTACCTACAATGTAGCCAGAACGAGAAGGTTGCCCCATGGTAATTTTTCACCATGTCTTGAACATTGCAGGTATTAATTCTAGGGTTATTTCCCTTGGAAACCAAAATAAATATTCTACAAGACAGGAGTATTTGAAAGCACTGTCTTTAGCTTTACTGTTGCAACAGCTACAAAGGAGAACAACAGTATCAAATCTACCTGGTGATTTGAAAGGTCTTTTGACAAAATATAAACCTGGAGAATCCGCAGAAGATGAATTGCCAAATACATCGCTATCGACATTGAAAAGGAAACAATGTGAACCCTGAACAAAGACAAAAAGAACTGCAAAACTAAATATGCTTGTGGGAAATGCAACACTCCCCTCTGTTTGAGCAAACATCCTAAAATTATTTGCAGTTGTTGCTTAGTTGGGGAAAGCATAGGAGAGGTAGTAGATGATTCTGAGTAACTGAACATTCAAAATTACAAGTTGTATGTATACCTGAAAATTGCAATGTATTTCTTTATACTTATTGTAATACAATTTATAATGTATATGTACTCATATTTTAGCTTGTCTTTTTATGTTGTAACATAATACCTAGTAATGAAAGCCATGTATACTTAACCTAAATAAAGGTAAACATAGGGAAAAATAAGGAAAATAAAAATAAATACAAACAATAACAACAAAAATATAGTGTGGGTGTACTAGGCCCCGCATGACCAACAGTGTTCTACCAAAGTGCGTGCCTGACAGAGGGTTAATATCAAGTGCAAAAGGCTCCTTTTTGAATTGCAGCCTACAGAGAAAGACTCCCTGGTGTCCCACTGCCCCCCAGAGCCAATACTCATTCGAAGGGGTTCTTGAATTGAAGCAGTCCTTTTTTTACCCTACACATTTCAGCTCTGTCAAGGAAGTTGTTGCTGGTTTTGATCCAAGTGATAGTTTGGCAATCAGTAAAGCACAGGACACATTCAGTAGTGTAAAGTTTCAGAGGGATCTGGCTTCAATTAAGGCTTACTTTCAAATTCTGCCTCTATCTATAGACAGATCAGAAAATTGTGACATGCTCCTTAATGATTCTTTAGTAGTTCTGAGTTCAGTAGAGTGTACGCTGAAAACTGTTCCTGCAGATATTGGAGATAGTGCAAATGACAAGTTTCATAGTGTTTTGCAAATAAACCCAGGTTTAAATGCTATAAGTTCTGTAAATAAGAATTTGAAAGGCTGGTGCTTACAACTTCTGGCTATTGCATGTGAATTTAAGTACTGTCCAGTAACGTCTGTAGATGTTGAATGGTCATTCTCTGCATACAAACTTATCCTCACAGACAAGTGACAAAAGTTGAATCCAGAACATCTTGAGAAACCCATAGTTATATACTGTAGAGCCAACTAAAGCCTGGACTGAAATGTAAATGAATATAAACTTCATGTGAGTACTAATAAAACTTAGCATTTTAATGCTTTATTATACTTGGTTTAATTGCATATTTTGGTGTTTTAAGTTTTTTTTTTCTTTCTTTGAGTTTTATGGCAATGACGCATGCATATTTGTACCATTATTATTGCATATAAATCCAAAATGCATTATTTTTAAATTATAGAACATGTTTTTCAAGATTTTGAAAGCATAAATGCATGCATATTTTAGACATTTGTAGTGCATACAAATCCGATATCTACTTATTTCTTCAACCAGCCATTCGGTCAATCGATACCTTCTATAGCGCTGCAGCACTCCCACTTTAACAGAAAACTATTTTTTTTTGTAACTGTTAGAGGATTGTTTGTATCTTGGACATATTTCGCTATTTTTGTAGATGACTACATCAGTTACGGGAAGCCTCCTCTTTCTGAGCAACTGCATAAACTCACTAACTGAGCAATATTTGACTCTCTGGAATCTCTACACTGCACTGCAGTGTTAGGCAGATCCTTGTATATACACTTTCGTGAGGGTAGGGATAGTAAAGGTATAGTTTGAAATAGCCCATGTGGCTGCAGACCTTTGCAGATTGGAAAGGAAACGAATGTCTTTCTCGCCCCCTCTTTACACCCTTTGACCCCCAACCTAATGACTGCAATGCTATGGCAAATGGATTCTGTTCTTTATTAAAACTAAATGGCCGGTATTTATTCAGAGTTTGGATATTTTATAGCATTGTAGAGTATAACCGATTTATGATAGCCAAATTCTGACCTAATATTATATTTGCTGAAAATGACCACTAACAATGTCCTTTTAATGTAGCATATTAAGGGCAAGAAAAAACTGTTTCCAGATTTAGGAAATTTCTCAGTGTATCCGCACATTTCTTCAGTGCGACTGCTGATAGTAATTTAGTGCAAGAATGAGTGTTTCTGAACTTCAGAATAGAAGAATGGACCTCTTTTACAGGAAATAAATTTTCACAGGTACTGTTCATTTATTGTTACTACTGCATAAAGCAAAATGTAAGTACAAAACCCTCACTTAAAAAGATAACTATATATGACTTTTGTTCAAACATGGATTCTAAGAATTTTTAACATACTTCTTGAAGCAATAACTAATTGTTCCCTTCCTTTTAATTCGTATTGCAATATATGTGAGACCAAAGAAAGACATAACCACACGTTAACAAACCTCATATAGATTACTAAGTGAGGTGATTGCACATATACTGAGTTTATTTTTGTGCCACACTTAATTATATCCATTTTTACGGCAAACTTTTGTTATAACAAACTCCTCTATAGCAGCCCAATTCATAAGTTCACAAGCCACCACTGCTGATGCCCATAGCTGCATCACAGTATGTAATATGATGGTCAAGGCCAGAATGTTATACAGAGTTGAAATTTGGGGATTGAGTACGAACAATGGAAACCCATTGACTTTGTTCACAGAATGTTTCACAAAGAAGCTCTTGGGTTGCTAAGAATAACAGCAAAGGAAGCTGCATAATTGAAAGCAGGGTGGGTGACAAGGAAGGTTTAAGGCAAGAAATATTTCAAAATGGCGCGCTCTAAAAACTTCACTATTTTTTGAGAATTATGTCATATGCATTTCAGAGACGTCTTGTCTCCATCATCAGCTAAGAGCACTGACTAATTTTGTGGTTTCCCTGCAGGTGTCTCTTGTGGCTTGATGTAGTTGTTGATGAGATTCCTTGTTGAAACTAAAATCCGTAACATACTCCTCCTCCTTTTGTATTAAGGGATTTTCCCATATAGTTAAATCAATTGGCTTTTGAACGGCCTTTATTAATTTTGCTTGTTTTGTGATTTTTCTGTCCAAAAATGATTGGCAATTGCAAATTTTTTCTGTTTCCTTGTACTTTACATATCTTAGGTATTCTTTAAGCCTCAAACCAATTATCCTTTTTGCTTTACCTATGTAACTTATTTGACAGTCACCACATTTGATTTGTTAAATACCTAGCATCTTGTTACTTGGAATTCTTGTTTTTGTATTGGTTTTTAGTATGTTGTTTAGATTATATTTATTAATTCAATTCAAATTTATTTGCTGTATATTCTGTACAGAATTTTAGCTTTGCAAATATACAAAGAAAAATAACATTACATTTAGGTGGCACTGTAAATAATATCAAGTTTTACTATTCATCAAGATCACACAAGTATTTGATAATAAGGAATTTTTTCATTTGGCATTTAAATGTTGTGCCAGATAATGGTTTTAATATGATATTGTGTATTGTATTGTACAGCACTTTTATAGCATTGTCAAAATACATTTCATTAATTATAATATCAGTATTTATTTGTACATAAATTATAAAAACGTTCACAATTAATTATACATTTTGAGTTAAATTTTATGTCCATATAATCATTGATAGAGAATGGTAAATTACTTAAGAGAATGTGTTTCACAACTGTCTTAAATTTTTTATGACTAAAACCTTGAACATTATTTGGCAGATGATTGTACACATTAATACCTTGATGTGATATTGATTTAAGACACCTGGTAAGCCTATGAGTGTTAAGATGCATGTTACTACATACTCTTGTAGTATGATCATGTAGGGCTTGGTTCCTTTTGAAGCGATCCTTGTTTTGGTGTATAAAAGAGGTTGACTTAAGTGTGCATTTGCGTGCATGGGCGTGAGTCTTCTCAGTTTGTGGATTGAGAAGTTATGCAGTCCCGGCGTTGTACAGGTTATGCTGTAAACACAGTCCACTGCATCGCGTTATCATTTTTGGCCGAAATTATTGTTAAGCACAGCTGTGCGTGCAGTGACTTGCACTCATAACACAACAGTGTGCGCATTGGCCTTCAGTGGTGAAGGTCCCAGGTTCAAATACTGCCACTTGAAGATACTTCTTATGCTTAGTAAATTTGATGAGAACTGATAGTTTGTCATGGAAGTGTCGTTTCAATTAATTAGTTTAATTATGTGAATTTCATTAAAACACAAATTGTTACTTGTTAGAATATGCTTTAATGAACATCATAAATAAATGCAAGAAATGAATAAAAAAAATCATTTATTCACAGGAGTGATTTGAACTTCCAACCTTCACCATGACTTTCCAGAATGTTAACCATTGCGCTACTAGAGCACATTAACAACAAGCACCAGTATAACCCTAATCAGCGGGCTGCTGAATGCGGTGTCAGCACCTGCATTTTGCCTCATACCTAAAATGCAGGGTTGCCTAGTTACCAATTTGCAGGATGAGATGACTCATGCGGTATATATATAGTAGGGGTAATATTGATAACTGTTTAAATATTGCCTTACTATCTGAATGTATCGGTGCTTGTTTTATTATTTTTATGATCCTTTTTTGTAGTTTGAGAAGCTGCATACCTTTTGTAGAAAACCCCCATGCTGTTATGCAATAAGAGAGAAGTGAATGGACATATCTAAAGTACATTGTCTTTAAGGCATCTAGGGATAATATTTTTGTCAGGATTCGAAAGGCATAGCATAGACTGCTTAATTTTTTACTCAAATTATGTATGTGGGTTTCTGAAGTTGGATTAGAATCTACCCATACTCCCAAAAATTTTGTGAATTGCACTTTGGCATTTTGTACATTATTAAAAAAAAATAATCTGTATTGAATCTTGCATACCTTGATGGAATTCTATACATGCTATTTTTTCAATGTTGAGCTTAAGCTTATTACTCAGTAGCCAATTTTCTATTTGTTTTAATACCTCGCTGGTTTTTTCCTGCAATTTATTTTTGTTGGTGTCATTGATTATAATATTTGTATCATCTGCAAATAAAAGGTTCTTTACTTGGATTATGCTGGGAGGAAGGTCATTTATATATACAAGAAAGAGAAGTGGAACTAATATTGATCCTTGTGGGACTCCATGTTTTATGATGGCATTACTGGATTTTATTGAATTAATGACATATTGCTTCCGTTATTCAAATGTGAGGTAAACCAGCTTTCAGCTAATCCCCTCACTCCACATTTGATTAATTTAGAAATCAATAAATTATGCTTTACGACGTTGAAAGCTTTGCTAAGGTCAAGAAATTCCCTACTGTTTTTTCTTTGTCATTTAGTGCTCTAAATATTGACATTTTGAAAAGCATGTATAGCATTACTAATGCTTTTCCCTTTACGAAAACCAAGCTGATACTTGCTTAATATGTTGCTATCCTCCAAGAATGAGATTAAGCCTGTTGTACAGTACTCTTTCAAGTACTTTTGCAAACACAGATAGGAGGGATATTGGATGATAATTTTGTATACAATCTTTTTCTTCCTTTTTAAAAATTGGGTGAACCTTAGCTGGTTTTAAAACTTTTGGAAATAATCCCTTGGTCAGAGAAGAATTTGAGATATTTACCAAGGGGCTTAATAGGTGGGATGCTGATCTTTTTACAATAATATCTGGTATATCACCAGTTTGTTTTTCAAATCTTTAATTGTAAAATTAATTTCACCTGGTGTTACCGGAGTTAAGAATAGAATTTTATCATTTAGCATTTGGGGGAGAGAAGGAAGAGGAGCATTAGCAGTAATTTCCAAGCCTTCAGCAATTTTACTAAAATACTCATTGAATAACTCAGCTATTTCTATGGGATTCTCTATTTTTCCCCATTTTTACTTATTTTAAGTTTTTCTTTAGCGTGAGTGTTATTTTTTCCAGTTTTATCTTTTACTATCTTCCACATTGCTTTCGCTTTGATTTTTGCCTGTGTAACAAACTCTTCGTTTGCTTTTAGTTTTGCTTCATGAATGACCTGATTTTAAAATATTGCTGTAAGATTCATAGTATGTTCAGAGACTATCATTATCACTTATTTTACACAAATTATACAGCTCTTTCTTTCGCATGATATTATTATACCCTTTGTTATCCATTTCTGTTTTTTACCATTCACATTTACTATGCTGACTGTCTTTTTAATAGGAAAAGCTATTTGAAATAATACTTAATGGTGGTTAGAAATATTGAATGTTTTTTCATTAGTTTCAGTTTTAGAAATTACATCTATCCAGGTTTCTCTCTCTAATAAATGGTGGGATGTTTTTTGCATCGACATACATAGCGATTGTATTCTGTCCCGTAAAACACTTATGCACTGAGTTATGTATCCCTCCTCTATAAAGCGTTATGCAAATCAGCCATTAGAAGGCATAAGTCACATATGTCGCTTAGCACGTTGCATAAATTAAAAAATAAATAGATGCAGGTGACTCACCTGGTATAGTTGTTAGTATATGTAGGTTTTCTATTAATTTCCAGTTCTATTTAGCTAGCATTCCTAATATTCCTTATGTCAAAAAATGGAAGTTCATTATTGGATTTAATTTTCATTGTAAATTTCTCTGAAATATTAGATAAATTTAAAAGTTTTAAGGCATCCTCTGCAAGTTTTTTGTTTACTATGGCAACAATATTGTCAATATATCTATAGCACATTTTAAAGATTTTAAGAAAGGCCTCCATTATTTAGATTTCCAAGAAACCTATAAATAAGTTAGCCAAGAAAGGGGACAAAGGATGGCCCATTGCTAAATCTTCCCTCGGCTAACAAATTTGTTTCTGAATAAAAATTGATTATCATTAATGCACAATTCTGTGAGAATCAAATATTACTCTATATATTATTTTTGTGAACCAACTGAAGATAACCAATTTTTCATATAGGTTAACAATTTACCTTTTTGGATACTTGGAAATAGAGAAACTGCATTAAAAGATACCAGTAAACTGACACTTTGATGTCCTTGGTCACTAGATCACTTTATGACTTACACATAGAAACACATAACTGTCAGTCTGTATAGCAGTTAATTTGAATTGTGATGTGTATACTTAAGACAAATATATCTTTGTAGTTGCATCATTGTAGCTTCAGTAGCTACAGTGAGGGTATCAGCAGTTGATTTTTAAACAATTTTGTTTTCCTGAAGGTGTTTTTCAACATGAATTCAACAAATGTGAGAACTTATAACTATTCAAATCTTCTATCTCAAAACTTTCATAATAATTTGATGTCTCTGTTACAGACAAAAGACCGCGAAGTGGATTTTGATGTTGAGATAGCCATTAAAGTTTGTCGGCAAGCATCATCAGAAGATGCTTTGTTATTAGCCAAAAAGCATGGCATGCATGATTGGTATTTGAAGATAGAAATAGAAGATAGAGGAAAGTACAGGGAAGCGCTGGAATACATCAGTAGTCTGGAATTCGAAGAGGTAAATTTTTTGTCTTACTCCAGCACATATTCATCCTAACACAATCAGATGGTATAAAATTCAAGTAATAGCAGTGAAGTGTTCTGTAGTTGAAGAAGTGACATGCAAATATGTACACGTCCACCAAATACAAATTTTCATAAGTGACATAAAACTCATTTCAGCTCTAGTTATGCATGAAGGCAAAAGGTAGAAATGTATTAACATTCCCTTTAGCACTGAAAAGACCATTTACTGCTGATATAAAATCTACAATAAAGATATTTCTTCAAAATTAGTACTTAAATGTATGTATGTATGTGTATGTAGTTTGTTGTACACATTTCAGGTTACAAATTACAAGTTTTGTTACATTTATTTATCATATTTCTACTTTAATATGTAGATGCCTGGTACCTTACTTTGCGTTGCACAGCCAGTATAGCTCCCTGGCATTCAGCACTGCTGTGCAACATTTGCTTGTCTTTGCTAAAGCCTCATTACAATTCATTTTACCTTACCTCTCCGTCCCTCTTCTTCTCTTTGACTTTACTCATCCATTTCTCTCTTATTTTTATTAAAAAATCCCCTACTTTCCTATTTTTTCCTTCCTGCTTGCTTGTTAACATTTTCAGTGCAACTAAATCACCTCCCCCCCATATTATTCCAGTTCCTGTTCCAGATTTTCTCTCTCAATTTTCTTTAAATCTTCACATTCAGTTAAATTATTTTATACACTTTCCTCACCATCACAGAATTCACATATTCCTTTATCATTACTTCTTAAGCCACTTAAAGGGGAACAAAACACAAAAATGAATATTTAATTCACCACACTAGTTTATTTTTTGTCATCAGGAATAAATAACAACTCATGCAGTTTCATCATCCCAAGGTGAATGGTTATCATGTTACAGCCTGTTGTTGAGTCGACACATGACATCATGAGAGCCACACTGCACCCAGACAAGACATATACAGCATAGGTGTTTTAAATGACTAACAAGTTTATGTGTTAATTTCACTAGAAGTTCGTAACTTTTCTGAATAACAAAGAGTTGAGTTAAAACTAGCCAATCACTTTTCATGATCCAGTTAATACCTACTAGTAATAAACAGTAGTCCAACATCTGCTTTGAAAATGAGTGAATGTGGTATCCGACCTTATCAAACCAAAAAAGAGTGATTTTGATGTTTTGAATGTTGTGAGGCATAACTTATCATTAAAAACAAAAAGTTGACCTAAAATGAAATTGCTCAGCTCCAACAATTCTTGAATAAGACCTGGCGATATTCCTTCTACAAACAATTTACAGCGTGGATTAATTCATGGACTGCTATTGGAAAAAGAAGAAGAGTTGTCATACCATCATGTATAGTGCATAATATTAGCAATGCTTTTCCAGAACCCAGCAAAATGTATGTAGGCTTCAAACTTCACTAATAAACACGTACATTAAAAATAGTAAGTTTTAAATTCAACCATTATTATTATTTATTTATTTATTTATTTATTTAAAATTATATAATGTGTCTGTGACCAACCTTCTTATATTGACTAAAAACGTGAGAAGTGCTTCAATTGTAGTAACTCTAATGGAGGTTGAAGTGTGGGAGCTTTATTCTTCGGTAGTGACAGATCAATTACTGTGTCCAGTAATGGATCCACACAATGTGCATGCAGAGATTTTTTATTTCACGCATTATCAGCAGTTTCCATTCTTCGTTAGATTCCTCATATTTATTTTTCATGATCCAAGACTCAGATGCTTTGGAGTACTGAGTTATGACACCAGTCTTTTTTTTTTATTTATTTATTTATTTACATTGAAATTGTGATCTAGCGCTGCTAACATGGATCGAAGTTCAAGGCCATTGTATGAAAAATGTAATCTTTTCAGAACATATCTGAAACACTGTTATAGCTTTCTAAACTGCCAGTATGTATATAATATCGAATATGAGCCAAATCTTTTAAGAAGGTGCTATCCAAAATAATTTTCTTCAGAACATGATAGGTTTTTGATTTGCCTTTAATCCATAGTTTATTTCTTTGGTCTTCCAACAATTCATGTTCACAAGATTTCCGTTCACCATTTTCTAGCCATTTATGTTCATTTATATGTGATGAATTGATGTGAATTTTTTTAATTAATATGGTACCATTCTCATTACAGAGAGCAGTACCATATTAATTTATGGTTATTTATATTGGCCTTCCATGCCATCAGTACTGGGTATTTCTTTTCTACCATTTTAATTTTTTTCATTAGACCTTTAGAGAAATGCCATACATCAAATTCAGTTTCCAGATACTGAGTTTTTAACAGGTATCTTACACCTTTATGTTTGTTGGAGAGAAAAACTTCAACACTACAGATTTCCTGTTTTGCAAGCCTAGTTATTATGTTGTCGCAAGCAGTCTTTTCCAAATCGCCTTTCACCATACCTCTTTGAACAAATTCAAAATCAATAATTTTTCGAGAATTGAAATCCATGACAGAATAGACTGAATCCTGCGGAGTCGTACTGCCCATCCCCTGCCAACCATGTAGGTATACCACAAACTTTTAACGAATTCAAGTTCTTTTGTCTTTCTTGAACCCAAAATGCTCTAACAACTGGTACTGCCATGTTTCAAATAGTTTTATCAAATGTATGCCTTGAAAACATTGCCAAACCCACTGATTTGCAGAAGGACTTAAATTGCTGAAACAATATACCAGATGATGATGATAATAAAGAACTTGCTATTAAAGCATTTCCTTCCGGTTTCTTTCCTGATAAATTTTGCAAGTTCCAAGTGAAAGTATTACCACAATAACACACTGTTTTAACACATAGCATTGTCCCTTTAATATAATGAGAAATTGTTTTGATTTCATTTCTAAATAAAACAGATATCTTGAAAAATAAAAGTAGGGATGTCCAAGCGACAATTAAATATTTCACTGTAGCTTCATTTCCATGTATGGTGAACTTTTCTTCTTCTTCTTCTTCTTCTTCTTCTTCTTCTTCTTCTTCTTCTTCTTCTTCTTCTTCTTCTTCTTCTTCTTCTTCTTCTTCTTCTTCTTCTTCTTCTTCTTCTTCTGCTTCTTCTGCTTCTTCTTCTTCTTCTTCTTCTTCTTCTTCTTCTTCTTCTTCTTCTTCTTCTTTGTTATCACTTGTATCAGAATATGAAGTATCAGGTTCATAGAAACATTTATTCAGCTTATCCTTATCTTCCTCATCTTTGCTTGTTTCATAGATATTTTCAGGTTCCAACATTGTATATTTCCTTATGATTTCAGTACCTAATTCACATTGTAGTTCTTGGTTTCTCTCTTGAGAAGCTCATGAATTCTTGGTTTTTTTTCATCACCTACTATTTTGAATTCTCTTTCACTATTTTCATCATCATCGCCTTCGTTGTCAGTCTTATTGCAAGTAACACTATTGTATAGCTCACAAACTATGCTTTTACGATTTCTCATATCGTTCTGTTCTTTGTCGTTTGCTCTTGATGAAGATGGTAAAGGTTTAGTTGTCTTACTAGAACTTGATACCTGGAAATTGTCTTCATTTCTCCTTATAGTTGAAATAGTTCCAGGTTTAAATAAAGGCCCTCTGAAATTTTCATCCAGCATAAGCTGCTTTTTTAATAACTGTGTCTATTCACAATCTGTGTCATTAAAATGAAAGGAATATAAATTAATACAAGTGAAAAGATATACTTAGGTAAATACAAAAGGCTTGAATATGTTAGCTGAGTGAAAAAGAAAACGATTTTAACAAGTTTTAAATCATATCTTTGTGAACATGACATTGCATGAAAATGCAATATCGTTCACAACTTAGTCATTTGTTACTGTTTTTGAAAAATTCTTTCAAAATAAGACCTAAATGTTCAAATAAAATCATCCCGTCATAAACAGAAAATTGATTTTTTGCATATTTTTCGCATTCATCCCCCCTTAATAAAGGCCCTCTGAAATTTTCATCCAGCATAAGATGCTTTTCTAATAACTGTGTCTTAAAATGGAAGGAACATAACCAAGCACTGGGACCAAGCAAAAAATCTTTTCTTTTGCAAAAATCTACCCATATCCTATATCTTTTGGGAGATTTGTCTCTGGAAATGCATGAACCTGAGTTCCCTTGTGTGTTACCCTTCTCACATTACAGCCATATGCACAGCATTGAGGCATTTTATTTTTCACAATATTACACTGTTTGTATAATACTAAACTGACAACAATGCTATCACCAAAACACCATAAAGTACATAATTTAATTGAATCTTGAGTCGGTGGATACACTTAAGTTTACTTGAAATTAATCGAACATGTTTCAAAAGCAAGTGGTGCTTTCGAAACATGTTCGATTAGTTTCAGGTAAGTGAAGTTTTAGTGTACCCGCCAACTCAAGATTCAATTAAATTATTGTTGTGCTTCACTGTCTCTAACTTCTGAATAACACTTCAACCACAAAGTACACTACTCTTGAACTTAAATACCAATAAGAACAATTTTTGAAAACATATGCTTGTGATCTCCCAACTGCTTCCAACACATGGCTGGCCCTGATGACGTATAAGGTGGTTATTATTTCACTTGCACAGCAATAACAGTGTGGCAGAGTAAGAAAACAATATTACCACTGCATATTATAGGTAATATCCTTCATTTAGGAAGAAACATGATTTTTGTGTTTCGTTCCCCTTTAAGAATATCGTTCCCATTCTCATCCAAGCTAACCCTTCTTTTTCTTGCTCTATATATCTTTCTGTACCCCATTTATTTTTTATTTTCCTGTAAACTTTCAAAGATTTTTTGTTCTGTATGCTTCCCCATATCTCCTGCTTTTCAATATCCTCCACTCTTTCGGTCACTTGATTCCAAAAACTTGGACTGTTCCTTTCATCATGTAACTGTATATCTTTCATTCCTATTTCTTCTAATGCTTTCTTCAAACCTGATCCCCAACCATTCCCATTTTTTTATACTCTCTTGTTGTACCTTGCAACTTCTTAATATATCTCCTTCTTTCCTTGTCAAGCATTTATACCAAAATTTTGCTATTCTCTCTAGCATTAAACCTTTCCTTTTTGTCTTTCCTAATTCTAGTACAGCAACTTCCCCTGGGGCTAATCATGGCAATCATAATAGTTCTTTACAAAATAACCTGTAACTCTGGTCCACCTTATTTGTTAAATCTGATCCCCCTCCCCATGTTTGCACTCTGTACAACACTCTTGCTTCCACCATACCCACATATACTCTTTCCAACCATTTTGTAGACATTTCCAAATATAAATTTACATGTTCGTACATTTATCATAGCTGCTTTGCTTTTTGCCACTATCTTTTCACCGTGATCCTCCCAATTTCCATTACTACTTAGTTGCACCTGTAAGTAATTGGATTCCTGGACTACTTCCAGCTTTTTCCCACTCAAGTTCCATTGCTCGTCTTTCCTTAATTTCATACCTTGTTTAAAAGCCATAATTTTGCATTTATTTATATTTACATTTATTACCCATTCCTTGCAGAATGTTTGCATTTCATTTATTGCTTTCTGTAAACATGTCAATGTTAGGCCTCCTACCGTGACATCATCTGCATATAACAGTCTTGGTATATCTCTGTTTGCTGTAGCTGGTTTCCACCATACCCACATATACTCTCTCCAACCATTTTGTAGACATTTCCAATTTAAATTTACATGTTCTTACATTTATCATATCTGCTTTTCAATATCCTCCACTATCTTTTCACTGTGAGCCTCCCAATTTCCATTACTACTTAGTTGCACCTTTAAGTAATTGGATGCCTGGACTACTTCGAGCTTTTACCCACTCAAGTTCCATTGCTCATCTTTCCTTAATTTCATACCTTTTTTTAAAAACCATAATTTTGCATTTATTTATATTTACATTTATTACCCATTCCTCGCAGAACGTTTGCATTTCATTTATTGCTTTCTGTAAACATGTCACCGTTATGCCTCCTGCCGTGACATCATCTGCATATAACAGTCCTGGTATGTCTCTGTTTGCTATAGCTGGGCGGTGCCAATTGCTTCTACCTATTCTTTCAATTATGTCATCTATAAAACGTTAAATAGAATGGGACTTAATTTACACCCCTGTCTTAAACCTAACTTTTGTTCTGTTATTTCTATTACGCCTTCTCCTATCCTCACACAAAGCTTTATATCTTTGTATGTTTTCTCTACTTTGCCTATGAATTTCTCACTACTACTGTGAAATTGGGAATGAAAGAATTTCATTCTTATTATTTCCATATTTACTGTATCAATAGCTTTTTTAAAGTCTGCAAAAAACATGTACTCTCTTCCTTTTTTTTTTCTCCCTGAGATATTTGTCCACCAATGATTGTATTATAAATATGTTGTCCACCATTTGTTTTCCTTTCCTGAAACCTGCTTGAAATCCTGACAACTTCCCTTCTTCCTCAGCCCAGTCTCTCAATCTGTCCACTAGCATCTCTGTATAAATTTTGCCCAGTATGGATAACAGACTTGTGCCTCTATAATTTTCTTGTTTACTCCTCCCTTCCCTTTATACAGAGTGAGCCAAAAGACTCCTAACCACCTGCGCATTGTTTTTCCTGTCCACGTCCTCGGCGCTCGTTGCCATCTGCCGCTATCATAGAAAGGCGCGGATGAAACCATACAACATTTTTAAACCTACTTTTAAAGGCTTACTTACCAACTTTATGAAAAGAAATGCTGAAACTGGCCACCGTTGTTGTCCATACATTTTTGGCACCTCTTTAGGAAACTATCCATCATGGAATTTATGGGGGGAATTTTCCAAACGATGAGCAATGTCGTCTAATGTTTCTTCGGTAAGAACCAAATGCCGTGTTTTAGATTTCTTAGCCTGAACACTTCCTGTGGCCTGAAATGTACTGTAAAGTTCATGGATTGTTGTACGGCCTGGAACTTTTACACCTGGAAATCTTTCTGCAAATCGTACTTTCACTTGGCAAGCTGACTGAGTTAACACATACGAATCATAAATAAATACACACTGTGCAGTAGAAAACATATACTGAGCCATAATATACTTTGTGACTAAGTACAGGACAAAATGACAAATAACTCGTAATAACTGAACTACATCACATCACCGTCAATTCAATACTGCACTTCACACTGCAAAGCAAAAGCACAACAGCATGACTTTGTTTATAGCAGCAGTGCGTTATCATGTTTTTATCATATTTCCACACGCCCAGTGGAAAAACACTGCACAGCCGATAATATTGTTCATAAAATACCCCTCCGGGGTAACTTAAAACATAAAGTGTACAAGACAAACCTCCACATCCTGCAAGAATTAAAACAAAATATCTGCCAGGAAATTTCTCAACATGAACTACGGCAAGTGATGGATAGTTTGCTAAAGAGTGCCAAAAATGTATGGACAATGACGGTGTCCAGTTTCAGCATCTCCTTTCATAAAGTTGGTAAGTAAAGCTTTTAAAAGTAGTTTTAAAAATGTTGTATGGTTTCATCTGTGCCTTTCTATGATAACGGCAATGAGCGCCATGGACGCAGACAGGAAAAACACCACGCAGGCAGTTCAGAGTCTTGGTTCACTCTGTATATAGATACTGCTATACTCGTTTTCCAGCTTGCTGGAATCCCTTTGCTTTCTTTCACTTTATTTAGCATCTTTGTCAAAATTTCTAACCTTTTCTCTTTTCACTGCATTCCTTCTGAAATTTTCCTGGTATACCATCTGAACACTACCGCCTTCCCTATTTTGACTTTTATTAGCTGTTGGTATAGCTCTCTTTCTGTGAATGTGTCGTCCAGTTTCTCATTTTCCCAACCTGTTTGAACTATTCAGGTCTTGTCTAACTTTATTTTACTATCATTTCCTATCAACCTCCTGAAATATTCCAGCCACTCCCCTGGCGTGATCTCCATTTTTGTTATCTGATTTTTGCTTGCCTCCTTACTATTTCCCATAGTTTCCTGCAATTTTTACCTTTCTCTGCCTCCTTTATTTTAAGTATTAATCTTTTTTCCATTCTTTTCTTTTATTCTCTAATAGGCATTTGTAACTCCACTTGCTGATTAATCAATTTTTCCTGTCCTGCTCCCTTTTCAATCCTCTCATCTCATCAAATCATATACTTCCCTTTTAGCCTTCCTACATTCATCGTCAAACCAACCCTCTATCATTTTTCTGCCACATGTCCCCACTTGCATCCTTTTGGCTGCTCTCACCACCAAGTTTTCTAATAATTCTAATGCTTTTTTGGTATAATTTTTTGTAACTTCTTGCTCAATTCCTCTTTTTAATATCTTGCTAACTTCCGAGTTTATTTCCCTTCTGAAGTATTCCCCACTCTCCTCCTTCCACTTAAAGGGATTATATTTCTTTAGTTTCACCACCTCTTCTGATTTTATTTCTTGACCCACTACTCTTATATCTAAAAATAGTGGGAAGTGGCAGCTGTCCACTATCTCATTCCTGACCTTGAACCTTTTCACCATTTCTTCTAGCCCTTCACTCACCAATATGCAATCTACAAAGCTTTGCTCATTTGCATTTGCGAAGGTAAATTCTCCCTCTTTGTCTCCCTCCATTGACCCGTTGCATATTTATAGATTGTCTCTCTCACAGAATTCTAACAACCTCTTCCCTTCATGTTTGACACAGTTTCTACTAGCTCTTTCCCTAACTTCTTCCTTCCCCCCTTCTAAGTATTCTCCTCCTCGTCTGCTCTTCTCTTCCCCAATTCTAGTGTTCAGGTCTCCCATCATAATAAAGTTAATGTTTGCATATTTGTTTCTAAAGACATCCATATCTTTCTCCAGCTCGCTGTACAAATTATTGTTGTGGAAATGTGAAGATACTGGTGGATTATAAACTACTCCCATGACTGTTTTCGACACTTCTCCAACTCTTTGTCTTAATAATAACAACCATATCACATTTTAGTATTTACTTTTCTCGCCTGTAAACAATTTGGTATCAATTCTGCCTTTGAAAATATTCCTAGCCCCCCTGATCCTCTACCCTTATTGCTTTTTTTAACTGCTATTTCCTCATTATACACACAATCTTTCAATTTTGTCTCTTCCTTCTAACCATGTCTCTGCTACTCCTATTGTATCCACCTCTTTCACCACCCTTTGCATTTCCCCACTTATCACTTTCTCCTTTAAACCCTCCACATTCCAGAACATAATTTTCACAGCTAAATCCTATTAGTCTTTGTTTCTCTTTCGTACTTAACATCTCCCATAAACCCCTTTGCCTTGTTACCCTCGGTGATGGCACTTCCCTTGCAGGTTCCTGCACTCCTTACTTGTATAAGACTACATTGGTCTCTTGATATTGCTTTTAAGTTTTCTCTTCATATCAGCTCATCTGCTTCTTTGCTCGTCACAAGCCTAGTCTCCCCTCTGCTGCCACTGCACTTTCTACCCCTCATTCCCCCTTCTTTTAACACACACACACATCACTACTTCTCTTTGCTGCTATTGCCTCTCCTTCTCTGCTTCCTACTGATGCCATCGGCTTCTCCCTCTGCACTTCTTCCTCTCTTCTGCCAGCTGATGATCCTTTGTCTTCCCCTCTCTCCTTCCCCCTTCCTCCCGGTTGAATATCTTCGACATTTATTCCTTTGTCGCCTCAATCAAAAATTTGCTGTCTCATCTCATTCTTTCTATCAACCTTGTAATTTCGCTGATTCTGCACATCATCCTGTTCATTGACTCTCAGGTTTAGGCCCTATATCTCTCCTTTGATGTACAATTGTAAACCTTCTACAAATGCTTTTCTTCTTCAGCCTTGGCTTCCATCATTTTTAATATTAATTCGTTTTTTATGCCTCTTTCCTCCTTACTATAGTTTTGCTTGATGAAAATCCTTGTACCTTTTAATTTCTTTGCGTTTCTTAAAGTTTTCCATTTTATATCCATTGTCA
This sequence comes from Deroplatys truncata, assembly GCA_030765065.1. Lineage (NCBI taxonomy): Eukaryota > Metazoa > Arthropoda > Insecta > Mantodea > Mantidae > Deroplatys > Deroplatys truncata. The sequence goes on along the minus strand of JAUKNL010000022.1, from coordinate 1,286,568 downwards.
TGAATTTTACTAAAATTGGTCGTTGTCTGCTTCTTCTGCCTAGCCGGAGCATGTCTTCTATTTCCCGTCCTTGTAGTTTAATTTCTAGTCTTCCTATAATTTTTCTTACAATTTCCATGGGTCATTTCGTAAAATCTTCCCTCCTCCATAGAGAATGCAATTTCTCTTCCTCTGCTGCCTCTGTCTCCTCTCTATGTTGTCCAATCATCTTTTGCACTCGTCTAACTGGATGCCTGTCTCATTTTTTTGTTCTCCTATCGTCTCCTCTATGTGTCATGTTCATCATTTCTTTACCTATCTCCTTCACTTTTTCCCCTAGTAAACTTTCCAACACTTCTCTCGACTGGTCCTGGTAATACTTAAATATGAACATGTTCGCTTTTGCATGAACTGCTTAAGAATCTTACCTTTCAATAACTTTCACAAAGATAAAATATTGTTTATTCTTAATTGCTTACATTTGTTTGCTATGTAGGTACATGTTATACTTTATAAAAAATACTAATTTGTAGCATATAACTGTCAGTTCACCACAGCAATGAAAAGAATGCTTAGTATGACAGTGATATTATGTTTTCTTGTGTTGACTGATATTTTTCTCAAAATATTTTACATAATTTCCTTTGTGCTTGCAATAAATACTGAGAGTACTTATTTCAAACAAAATTTAGGGTTCATAAAACAGGAATATGAAAAATTTACCATGTATTCTTGTTTATTAAAAATGAAAAGAAAGAAGAGAAAAGAAGAAAGAAAAACATTGATGTGCCTGTTATATTTTAAGGTGTTGCCCTAGTTCAGTGAAAACATCTTTTTATGGAAATTATATTTGAATTTGATAAAATCTGTTTTGTATATTTATTGATAAAATCTAATCCATATTTTCAAAATAGAAATGCAATCTTGCTGGGTGAAGGAAGAATTCAAGGAAATTAATTGAGACACTTACAATAATAACAGCAGATACCAATCAAAGCTCATTTTGAGATAAATGTAAATTTCTGTTTTGTTCCGAAACGTGGTGTAAAATTGACTTTTCCTTCATTTAACATCTTGAAATACCTAATCCAGCTCTATTTCCAAATCTTCACATTTTTCGTCATCATCAACACCATCATGACAAAGACTGTTATAAAAATCATGATAGATGGGTGGTACATATTTCAATAATTTCATCAGGTCATTGTATTTAGCTTTCTTTATCTTTCTCTGTTCCTGTAACTTAAACAATGAAACATGTGAACTTTTACCTCTTTTCCTAAAATCACTGAGGCGGGATGGTGGTCCCTCTAGGTTTTGGGACCCGCTCAGAAACTTCTTCAGAAGTTCTGGCATACACTCGATCATTCTGGCAGTTCTAAATTTGTTGAATTGTTAAACATTTTTCAACCATAAAAAGGATTTTTCTGTGCCTGCTGTTAGTGTAACGTTCAAGTAGGCAATTGCATTTCAACTCTCTCTGCTGCCTAAGTTTTGGAGTTAAGTATGCAGTACCTTGGCGATAAGCCTTCAGCCCACAAGGTCTTGTCTGAGCAATCTGGACATTCATCTCCTGGAGATGCTCATCTCTCGAACCATCAAATTTTGCTTCCACCCTGGATTTCTTCTAATATGAGCTGCTGCTGCTTTCACCACTGTTCTGATCCTCTCAGAATGTGGACATCTTGATCCTGGTAGGTCAGCAATTGTACCAGTTTCATTAAAGCTCTCAATGCTGTGGTACACAAACTTCCTGCTGATTTTCAGCTTCCCAAGTGTCTGAAAAATCTCAGCTGCCGATCTCCCAACCCTATGTAGGGGTATCACTACAACATGATTTTCCTAATTTCCGCAATACATGACTAAACCTTCAACTAGCGCATTCACTTAGCTGCAGTTGAAGTCAACAAAGTATAAGGTAGAGTTTATAGCAGCAGGCTTGTTATCTGATCTCCCCAACATCTAGTACAATATGTATCAAAAGTTTGTAACAGAACTTATGTCCAGACTGCATAGACACATATATACAAAGTTAGCTTTTTTTTCTTTCTTTCTTTCATTTTCTTTCTTTTTTTTTTTGTGTGTGTTTTTTTGTTTGTTTGTTTTTTTTGTGTGTGTGTGCACGTGCATTTTATTTTATTTTATTTCTTTCTTTACATTCCCTATATCAGGATGTCTCATAACATATGAGTAAATGTTGGTTGGAATTTTCATACTCCCCCTCTCCTTCAGTTCATCCCAAACAAAACAATTTACTGTGGCGTCACCCAAATTGTAAAGCGTTATGTTATGTTTCCTCAAAACTTGGTTTAATGATAATATGCTTTATATGAATGTTAATAAACTATCTTTGTTCATTTTCATATGTATCAACAAAGGAATCATGAATAATTAAGCAGGTAGAACTTCAACCAATTCAAAACCTTAAACATTTAAGGTTTTGAATTTGTTGACTTAACACTCATAGGATCAATTGGTTGAGCAGTTGAAATGTTTCACAGAAGATTATAGAAATTTTAAGATCTTTTAAGTCCCTTTTTTTTTCAAAGAAATTTAGGGTCATAAGTAGAATCATTGGAGATGTTTGAGAAAGAGTTGACTAGACTGTCTGCAATGAGCTGTCAGTAATAGGCATACTTGCTGAAGGTAGATGTAAATACTGTATTTTGTACGAATGTTTAGTTCCATTTATTGCTTACACTTCTCCCCACATTTTTTATTCTGGTCCTGAATGTGGAATAATATGATGATAGGAATTTTAACCAAGATTATGTGTTGCTGCTTTTGATTTCTTTAGGTGCTGCAGCTCAGATATGGTTGAATTCTAATTTAGCTTCAATTGTAGGTCATTATTTGTACTTGTAATGTGTGTTGTTCTTGACTTGAATAGCAGTTTTACAAGCTTTGTTCTAACAAGATATTCTTCACTGATCAAAGGTGTAAATATTAAATGGAATGTAAAATTCAGCGGAAGAAAGTATTTCATTGGTGTGTATGGAGATGTCATCAATCAGAAGTTGTGAGAAGTCATCAGGGTTGGGAAGGTTGTCAACTGCATTTTGAAATGTGCTTCTGTAACATCTTCAGTCGGCTTGGGTGAAATTTCACGTTGGGTGCCTTGGATGTTATGTAATCTGATGAACTATAAAGAGAGTGATAGGAAAATGATCACTCCCATACAGAGAAGAAGATGCTGACCAATTAAAAAGTGGTGCAATATTTGAAGATGATATAGCGAGATCAATATTGCTATTGCTATTGTGGGAGATATCAAATTATATAGGAGCTAGTGGGTTCAGGATTATAAATCGTGAGCTTCTACAACAGATTCAGTTATTTATTCCTGATGATCAGTTAATTTTCTGCCCCATAATGTGCTGGGCTATTGAAATCACCCAAGATTACAAAAGGTTGAGGAAGCTAAGCAATAAGCTCTGTATGTGTAGGTATATCAAAATTTGTGTTTGGAAGATATAAGTTGCAAACACAAATCTGTGTGGTTAGAAACAGAGATTACCACAGCTTCCAGTTGACTATTGAGTGGAATGCATTTATGAGGGATGCTATCTGTAACAATAAATGGCAATGCCTCCACTTGATTACTCTGTATTTACTCTCTTCTTGTAGTATGCAGAGTATTTCAGAAGCTCTCCTATGTAGTTGTCTTGGAAGTTAAGTCTCTTGGAAACGCACTAGTAGAGGATCATGTGTATGTAGGAGTAAGTGCAGATATTCTAATTTGTGACTGAAAACCACTGCAGTTGAGTCAATTCAGCAGCCATGACTACATAGAAAATTAATGTTGAACAGAGTCCACTGGTGGATCAGTGTGCAACTCGTTACGGCTAATATTTTGGTTAATGGCAGGTTGGAGCTTCTTCCTAATTTGGTTGACCTACCTTTTCATACTGGAACTAGGGAGAGAAGGGTGCAACTTGAGAAGAGTTTCCACCAGATCAGAAGGGTTGGCAGAGTAGTTTATGAAATGTGAGGCGAACCAGTAGCATTTTCATAGGAAATGCAAAATTGTGCAAAACTGAGGGCATATTTACCAGAGCATTATTCAATAATGGCTTTAATGGGTAGAAGAGCATCTTGTATTGTTAACGTTTTTGCAGACTTGGATTTTTTGGATATCTCCCTTCTTTATCTTCAAACATTACGCCATGTTGCTGTTCAGCTAAGTCATAGTCAGAAATGAGGCTGTGATTGTGAGGGTGCTCTGTTGTGCTGCTAGATGATGAAATAGGTCTTTTAGTGCATGAAGGATTTGTCACTGGAACTTGAGTTGTAGGAAGAGGTGACTGATTGCTTTTAACAGCTGTGGTTTCATGTGTGGCAGAATTGCTTGTCTTGATGAAAAACAACAGAGATCTGAGTCACCTGTCTGATCAGGGTCTGAGATTTCAGAGCTGGTAAACTGGTATCTGAAGTGTCATTTTGGCAACAGGGGGTGAATCATTAAACTCTTTGTTGCTCAGTGCAGCAGTTTCCTTCAGTAAACGCGGGGCAAACTCACTGTTTGCAGCACCAATTTTGTTAGTATTTGCATTCTGTTTATGAGAAATGGACTTACATTGATGAGCCAAGTGGCCCTCCATTTTACACAAAAAGCACATTGGATTTTTTCAGAGGATACATATATCCAATAATTTGTATCATCATAGTATAGCTGAAAAGTTCCAGGTAACTTATCAAAGTCCTCCGGTTTAACATACAAGCTATCTGCGGAAGCTTAGTATATGAGAATCCTGGAGTGCCTACTCCCGCTCTTAATGTGTGATAGAAGAGCAAGGATGAATATCTGGTTATGCTGACCATTCTTATATTATATGGTTAGGAATTGAAGTGTGTAGCCGAACAACAGGATAAGTGCCATTTTGAGCTGGGTTTTCAGTGAAACATTGAGATTTATACCTCCTCTATAATGTCTCAAAGTATGCTTTATAAAATGCTGGTAGATAGCATGGCATACTCAACTTATCAAATGAGCTATGCTTTGTCTCTGGTGAAACAATGGGACACATTTAAACAACAGCCTGCAGTCTGGTCTGTTCTTCCATGCCCAATGTGCTTTTGTTCTCTATTCAAATCATTTTTCTACTGTAACTAGGTATTTCGGGTACCCTGAAAATATTGTCAAGTGATGAAAGCATATTAAATAAAACTCATAAAAGACATATAAATCATTTAGAATGGGCATCCAATAAAAGGAAATGATTGTGGAATTCTGGTCCATTGTATGTTTCAAAGGGAAGTTCCTGCTGAACTCTGCCGACTATAGTAAGTATGTAATATTATTCTGCTAGTAGTTGTTTACGATTTTTGTAACACTATGGTATGCACCCTTTATTGCAAACCATAACCTAAGAACACACGTACTTACCAATGTCATTCATTTACAGGCCCAAGTGTGCAATGAGAAAATGTGTTCTAAACGTGGCTGTACTGATTTGAACCTGCAAACAAAACTGAGATTGTATCACAATTACCATAGTCATACTTATGATGAACAATCAGCTTTACTAGTGTCTAAGATGAAACTGTCGCATGTTCGAAAACATTGAGTTGAAAGAAGCGGTGCAACTTCAAACCATACTTGTACTGTTCAGTATGCTATTGATAACCTTGAATTCTGCTGTAAAGTTTTCTTAGACATATTCCAAATTACAAAGTGCCATGCCGAAACACCTCAAAATAAAATGAAATGAAATATAATATTGATTTCCTGATGGATGGCTGTGGGAAACACAAGAACAGACCTCACACAGCACTCCACTCTGTTGGGGCCTTGATAGGTCACATATTGTTTGTTTTCTGAAATAACATCTTGTTATAGTAGGAATCAAAGTGAGAAAGAATGTTTGAGCCCTGATCGCAATCTGTCAAAATTGTACCAGTTGTTCACTGAACTATCTATACCCATGTGAAAGCTGGTAGGACCCTTTACAACCAAGTTTTCATTAAGGGCTGCTTTGGGCTCCCTCGATCTCACATCTGCAAGTACTTTGCCTCACTGTATGTCAAGTTCATTTCTGTGGAAACAAAGAGGAGAGAAGGGACATCCAAACTCAATGCAATTTGCACACTGTAAAGCTGGCCAGGCCTACAAAACTTCGAAAGAAAACACACTCACAGAGAAATACAAACATTATCATATTATGCAAGTGCTTTTTTGTCCAAACTTGACTCATTTCTCTCTTTTATCAGAGGCAACTTAGTAATTACAATTTTGCAATCCATAACATGTGGTCTGGGGAGGTGACCATGTGCCTATGGCATGAGTGATAGGCGAAGAGAGGGTCAATTGCAGTTGTCTCTTGCATTTTGAAATACCTGCTTGATTGGTTCTCCATTCTGCCACCAGGGAGGAGCAAAAGTTGGTTATTTGGTTGGATAGATGTGTTGGTCAAAATAATAACTGACACATTTTAAACTTGTATCGTCTTGTACAGTCCAGATTTTTTCAGAAATAAGTAAAAAATGTTTATGTTCGGCCATAGCTTCCTCCCAAGTGACAAGAACTTTGCACTGATTGAGAAGAAGAAAACAACTTTAAAAGCTCTCGTTCCTGCAGACTGGAAATATGTAATCACTGAGGGCAGTGTAAATAAGCCTTTCATTGTTCTTAAAATGTGGCAGGAAGATTTTAAAGACCTAACTCCAGTGGAAAAAACCCTGCTGAGGGATAACAGTTTGAAAATAATGGAGGCTGTGTCGTTGAAAATGACTTCTGATGATCCTTCAAATCTCTTTGTAAAACAAGCCAAAACTTACTGAAGCCACAGAGTATTTTCAACATTTATAGAAAAATCAACGAGGCTTCAGTCTGCAATTTGCTTCACCTGTACACAACAATCATACCTGCAACAGGAGAAAAGAGGAAGGACTTGATGGACATATGCGAGTATTTGGCACCAGAAAAGAAGACTTTTTATCAGAACCTGCTTAACTTGTGAGTCCATTGTGTCGCCTGAAATGTAATGGTTTGTTATTTTCTTTTTTCTTTAAGGTTGCTAGGTAGTTCAGGTTTAAAAGTTAAATTTTTGTTTAGAATCTGCTGAGGTAAAGGATAAATATGATGTGTTTGTAAGAACAAAAACACTTACTTTATAATCATTATTTGTCTAATAAATGTCTATGTTGTATCAAAAATGAGACTTTTGGTAGTAGTAAGTAATGTGTTTACTTTTGTTGTGTTTTTTGCGGGGAAAAAAAAAATCTGTCATTACAGGAACATTTCTGGCTCTGCAAATATGAGTTATTAAAATATAGAGATTTTTTTTTGTTGTTGTTTGTTTGTTCATCTGCTGATGTTTTGTAAGGATTAACACAATGGGTTTGTGAGAACAAAAACGCTTTATTTGTGAAACTTGTGTCTTTGTATAAAAAATGAGACTGTTTGTAAAACAATACCGTGTTTAATCTGTTGTCCAGTTTGTGAAAAAGATGCTATTATTATAGCAACCTTTCTGGGTGTGTAAAGTTGAGTTGAATAACAGGACACGTGCACATTTCATCCTAGGTGGAAGATGGGTGCAGCAGGAGTAGATGTACTTTTTAAACTTGCCTCTCCTGCTCAGTTTGCTCAGTGCCAGTTCCATTGTTCAACTGCATGTTCCAGTCATGGAGCACATATCTGAAAGTATTACACATGTCTGCTTGGTAATGAGAGGTTGGAGGGGTAGGGGTGCATTATTGACAACACTGGTGGAATGGTTGCTGCATAGTTTGTCAGCTGTTTTCTTGTTTACCAGATATATACGTATTCTGTTATTAGAAACCCATGAAGTATAATGGATATTTGCAGGGTCATTGAGTTTACCAACAGCAAAAATATAATTTCCCTCTGCTATGCCATGATGGGCATCTATGATTATAGTCTGTTCTTTAGTAGGGAGACTTTGTATTGCAGTGTAACTGCATGGAGCATAGTTTATTTGGGGATTTTGAGCTCATTGTATTTACTTTAGTGTAGATGTGCTCATACTTGTATGATGTGGTATAGGAATTTCAGTAGTATTCATAGATATGTTATTTACCTGAAGTGCAGACTATGTGTTGCAGTAGATGGTGCAGTAGGAGTTGATGGTTCAGTTGTTTATCTTTGCTGTAGTGAAACAGTGGGGTTAGGTTTGGCTTCCATCATTAGTAGCATCAAAACATGTAATCACAAAGAAATTCATGGCTTGAGTCAAGTTCGGCTCAAGCACTAACATGTAAACACAATATTTCTCCTTTAAAATACATGTAATATGTAACAAGATGAAAAAACTTCCAACTTGTGTATGATATTAAATTCTTTACAGTGCTTAATCTTAGCACATGCTGCTGTTTGTAAATCCAAGGCCTTCTTTGCTCATAATTTTGTCAGAGAACATTTTAAAGATTAAATCCATAATATTTCAATGCCTATAAAGGTTAAAATTTGCAATGGCCAAGATCTTCTGAAGTATCAACAGGAAAATGAAGATGCAAATGAGGGTTCGCAAAGTATATCCTAAGAGGATACAAAGTGAAGTAGTTGAGTGATAGTGGAATTCACCTTAACTTTAATAATTACAAATGATTTAAAAATACCCATTTGTGTGAAAGTAAAGCTTCTGATTAACTTCTATGCAATGCTTCAGTTTTGTCCATCAGTGCAATACAATGTTTCTGAGAGACCCCATAGTGGGTGGACATTCATAAAATTTTAAAATCCATTGAACTAGAGTTTCATAAATAATGTACAATTTTTAACTTGTGAACCTATTCACATCATATGATGAACTGTACTTGCTTAGGTTAGTCATGACATTTACATTGCATGACAGGCATGTGTTTTTTAAAGGTTTTGAATGTCAAATGAATTAAAGAATCTCTTTGTAGGCTACATTTATGTTCTTTATTAAATTAAAATTACATTTTTGGGACTACAGTACATTAATATACAGTATATCTACTGTACTTAATAGTTTGTAGCATATGAATTATTCATTAAAAAAGCTCAGTAATTTTTCTTTGTTTCTTGTCTCCCTCAAAACATTTTTGAGCAGCGATGTCCTGCTATCTTTTCATTAGAAGGACGTCAGCCAGCATTGACTCACTGCATTGTTCAACAAATCTTAGGGCAACCTAAAACATGTAACAACAACACATGTTCTGTAATTTCTGTTATACTATACCCAGAAAGTTTTTGAAAGAGAATAAAATCTTAATTTAGACTTATCTCTAGTGCTCAAAAACCACTGTCAGCTGCCACTCTATCATCCAAATCATCTATAAACAACCACTTGAATGCACTATTGTATCACAGATCCACACTTGTGTGTTGACAGCTAGTGACTGATGTGGGCATCATGGTCTTGTGAAGGGATGGAGAGTTGGCAGAGTGGCTATATTTGGACTATGATGGTGGCTCGGGAAGCAACTCAAGGTTGGGTGTTCACCAGTTTTTCTGAGGCATTTGGGAGAACCTTGGTTTTGGTTCACCCGAGTTCGGTTAACTGTGGTTTGGTTTTACTGTATTTGCATTTTTAACTATTAGGTGGTATTCAAAGGATCTTCATATCTCTTTAGAACACTAATGAACACAAAAACTAATGCTGTTGGCACCATGAGAAAAACTAAGGATATGTCATCTGATGTATCTCGTATTAAAGTGAAACATTGTGAGTATGAATCAAGATCTGAAATGAATGTGAGGGGTGTGAAATGCAAAGATAACAAAGATGTTTTATTTGTATCAGTGAAACACAAAGCTGCTTACATTACAGCAATACCTAGGCAAGCTGAGAAAAAGGAAATGTGACACCCAGTTAGGTAACAAAGAAACCAAAGTGTACCCTTGATTACCAGAAGCAAATGGGAAATGTCAATTTGTAAGATCAGGTTTGTTTCCTGTAATGCAGTGCACAGCTAAAGGTTACAGGAAAATATTTTACTGCCTGCTAGATATGTGGGTATTCAATTGTTTTATTGTTCCACAAGATGACTGCTAAAACTACACAGACCTTGGAATCAATATCTTTCATCAGCTGCTTCAAAGTATAACACACCAGCATTCAGTGTTAGAGGTTGAACTTCACACCATTGAGACTGCAAGCTAAAACATGCACCCCTTTTCCAATATACATTCCACTCACAGACAAGAAAGGAAAAAATGGTAAACAAAGATGCATTGTATGCTACAAAAATAGCATAAGTTCTTTGCAATGCAAAAATTAATGTATCACTCTTCATTTGGAATACTGTTTTGTAATGTACCACACCCAATAACCATATTAGGTCATAAAAATCGGTAAGACAATGCTTCTAGCATCGTGCATGCAACATTTCAGGAAAGAAATTATATTGATTGATTTTGCATGAGCTTTGAAACTTTGTAATGCACTCGCACAGATATACAGGGATTTAAATCAGATTTCTGAGTAACCATCAGGGTATTCAAATAAGATGCCAAAGGGTTAAGAGATACCCATATTGATGGAAAGGATGTAACTAAAGATATCTAGAAAGATAATTGAGAACTTCTGAAACTAATATTTATAAATTGAAAACAGAAATTTAAGCAATTAAAGTTTAATCCTAAATAAGGACATTACAAAGTGATCAACAAAGAGTTCAATATCATTGCCAAATGTTTAAAGGATGGTGAAAAACATTAGTGCGAAACAGTTCATTCTTGCAAAAAGTAAGACATAAAATTATTAAATAAATTGAGGCAGTTTTTATTTTTAATGCCTTAGAATTTCAAAACTACAAACTTCGCCACTACAAGATGATAGGAGATTGTAATGTAGTTCAGATCTTTATTTCATTCCCAGAATTATTTTATGGACATTTGATTTCAATGCAATGTATTCTACAGTTTTTGAAGTGACACCACACTTACCATGGGTATGCGAATGATAAGGGAATACCAAAGTATCATGAAAAAACATCCCATATTATCGATGAAAACTCATCTGTTTCAGTTGTTAAATGTATTATAGACTAAAGGCAGATGTCCAAATTGCATGCTTGAGTGCATTGGATTTCTTCTTCTTCTTCTTCTTCTTCTTCTTCTTCTTCTTCTTCTTCTTCTTCTTTCTTTCTTTTCTTTCCAGTACTGAGTGCATTGCCTTTGATTTCCAAATTGGATTTAAATGTGTGCTATACTCTTCATTGCTCATACCTTCTTCCCTCCCTCATGCCTTGTTTTTACCTGAAAAAAATCACATTAGACAGTGAATGAAAGAACGAAGTGAATGTGCAAACAAGTCATTCATTTTAAGGACTGAGGGTAAGGCTTAGTTAGGCAGTTTTATTCAACCAGGATTTCAACCTGGCTGCAGCATGAAAGGCAAAAACAACCCATGTGCCACTAGTGGCTGCCTCATTGCTATGAAGGAAATGTATATGCAAACTCTTATTATCCAGTGCTAAGAATTATATCATCAGCAGGCATTGGTAAAGCTTCCTCTAAAAATTTTATTGCGGATATGCTGATGTACCACATGTCTAATACAGTTAATTGAGTGTAGACACATCTGTATGAATGTAAAGAATTGGTAAATATGTTTCTTGTACTCAATGGCCTTACAGTATGGAGAAATATATGTATGCTTTCCTCATTGGAGGCAGTTGCACCATTTTGCTAAAAATTGAATTGTAGATCAATGCACATGCATTCTGTTACTGCATATTCAACTTTTAGAAAATGTTATTGCAAATTTAGCTAAATTTGGTAAAGTTACAAACTGCATATAAATGTGCAAAATTAATGAAATATTGCAAGTAATATATGCCCAAAACTCATTCATCGTACTTAAACATGTCCTTTTTTATATTTACCCTTCAAGTTATAAAACTTAATCAAAAGCGTTTCAGATATTTAGCAGTTTCTGGTCATGAATATTAATCAAATAGTAAAATAATCTCCATCAAGCTTTTAAATGGATCACTGTATAAGATGCATGAAATTCAGCAGTTTATGGTCATGAATAGTAATCAAACAGTAAAATAATCTCCATCAAGCTTTTAAAAGCATCATTGTATAAGATGCATTTTGTGATGAATTTGTTCACATCCCCTGCTGTTAAATTTGGCAGTTGTTGCTTGCAATAGCAGAGCCATTAGAGGGAGAAAGACATTTATTAATAGCATCATTGATAATAGGGGATACTTCAGAGCACGTAAAAAACACACACTAAACATAAAGTTTTTTGCAGTAAACTGTTAAGCCCAGTGATATGTGGTAACAATTTAGTTTCTGAGTTTATTTTATAATTTGATGACAAAAAATGATAGGCCTTAGCTGATTATTAATGCATTCATTTTTAAAATGCTTCATCAGGCACTACTGAGGTGTGTAATTTTTCCAATATAGACCTTGCCATAGTCCATGCAGTTTAACAGCATTAATGTAACAGCATTTTTCATGACTCATGTTAGATACAAATATATTTTAAAAGATAAACAGAAGTTTAAGTATGAAATCAATATATATTACTTTACTGTTACAAGTTTCAGATTATTTTAACTTATTAGTTCATCAATAATGAGCATCCTCTTTGCTGCATGCAGAGCAGGGTTTGATCCCCACTGTTAAAATTCATGTTGAGAGGTCTGAAACAGATGCACTCAGCCTTTCTAAATTCCTGGGGACTGTTTAAACAGTCAATATAGAAGCAGCCATAAGTGGCTAGGAAGTTCAGGGTGATGCCACCTTCTACTATAGACTGAGGCAGAGGATACAGTGGTTATTCAACTGGATATGGCTAACCTTGGGCTGTCATGCCTAGAGCTGACAAATGAGTGGTTGCGCTGTCAAGTAACTTGGTTTTGTGGGTAAAGCAAGCTTTGGTACTCTTGAACTTTTGACTTTGTTGCCGATTACTCAGAGCAGCAGTACTTTCGCGATTAACTAATTGGTACTAACTACTCAGAACAACAGTGTTTTGGAGCTATATATGTGGGTAAATGAAGAATCTGGTACCCGCAAGAGAAACAGTTACTTCTATTGTAACTGGACAAGAGTATCCCAGTGCCTTCTACCACTATATATCCATTATTTCTTCTTCTGTTTCTTCTTCTTATCATTCTTCCTTGCTATTAAAAATTCCAAAAATCCTAAAAACTAGTAAAGAAAGTCTCAAAATTTGTGAAGTGGTTAATCTTGTAAAAATGCTTAAAACTTGTAAATATTCTTTAAAATTATAAAATGTTGTAAAAATTGTTGTATGCTGTTGAAATGTATAAAAATCCCTTAAACTTGTAAAACTTATTAAACTTTGTAACAAAAAATCCTTAAACTTCTAACAAATGCTTAGTTAAATAGTTTAAATTCCAAACACTTGTAAAAATCCTATACACCTTTAGAAATGCTTAGAACCTTTACAAAGTAGCTAAAACTTGTAAAAATAGTCATGGCCCTGGAAGCTTCAAATCTTGCATCTTCCACATTTGTTAAACATTTACAACTACAGTTGTAAAAATCTTAAAGAAATACTGCCTATAACAACAAAATAATACTTGCACTTAGTATGAGAAGGAGGAGGAGGAGAAGAAGAAGAATCTTAGTAATGGGAGAAGGAGGAATGGTGATTATAGTTGTAGGGGAGAAAAAGCAGAACAAAAAGGAGGAAAATGTAATGAGGACAGTAACAAATAAAATTGCAAGCTACATAAATTTTGAATTCATATCCCTTGAACAATGCAAGTCAGAACTGGTCAAAGCTGAAGTAGAAAATGGTCTTCCATATCCAAGCACAACTTATACACACCTCTGCAAACTCCTGAATGATTTTTGTAAATTCTTCTGGGTAGTGGTTTCAAACTCGACATACAGCTTCTTTCAGGGCTGCAATTGCGCATGGTTTATATCTGTATACTTTTCCCTTCAATAATCCCAGAAGAAAAAACATCGGTGGCATTAGGTTGGGAGACTATGGTGGTCAAAGATATTTTGAGATAATTTGGTCTGCATAGAAACTTTCTATTTCTCTCATGTTGACATGCAGACTGTGACGTATCACACCATCTTGTTGAAAATGTCCATCATTTAGTTCAACTGTTAACTGATTGACAAATTCAATGAACATGTTCAGGTAGATGTAAGTGTTAATTTGTTCAAAGAAAATAGGGCATATAATTTGCCTTTGAGATACGGCATGCTGCACTCATATATTTTGAGAATGGAGATGGTGTTTATGGATTGTGCATGGATTTTCTTGTACCCATATATGCATGTTTTGAGAGTTGACATAGCCACTCATATGAAACCATGCTTCACCCATAAAACAAGTGATGTCTGAAGTCCAGAATTCTGATTAATTAACTTTTGATACCATAAACTATGGCTGGTTTATAATACTCCCCATATGGTCAATGACCCCCGGGGAAACCTCATTCCACCAAGTGATTTATGGACCCCATTTATTAACTGGAGGCACCCAGAGGACGGAGTCCATTACCTCCGATGAGGGGGTGATAATGGTATTGGTGATTGAATGAGAGGACTTACAGCTTTTATTGTGGATTCTGAACCACGCTGGGCCTTGGGGATACTTCACATGAGCTAGTTAGAGGTGAAGGCTGGTATAGGATCAATGTGAAATTGCCACCCCAGAGCTGGGAATTGGACATGCACAGAAATATATATGAGGTGAGTTTTTAATATGTTTAATGATAAGCGAAAGTTAACAGTTATTAGCTTGTCAAGTATTCATGTATGCTGTACGAATAGTGCACATGGATGAATTTATTTCATTTTCGCTTAAAAGACTTCAAAGATGTAGCCTGTTTAATTGATTCTGGCAGTTTGTTGTACAGCATTATTCCTTTATATTGAAGCTTTCCTCATATAAATTAGTGCAGTGAGACATAATTGACAGTTTGTCCTTATTCTGATTGTGGTGTGAGTGTACAAATGAATTGGTTTGAAATTCATGTATCTTTTTCTTAATGTGGAGTAATACCTCATATTTGTACAATGATGGTAAGGGTAAGATCCCCATTTTTTTTAAATATGTAGTAATCTACAACTACTTATTGATGATTTTAACACAATAAGTCTTACTAATCTTTTCTGAATTTTAAACATTTCTTTGCCTTGTGATGAATTACCCCAGAAAATGATGCCATATACGTGTCTTCAGGCAGTTTCCACTTCCCTCAGTGAGTGTTGTGTGAGTAGGTTTCCCATTGTCTCTTAACTTTTTTTGCCAATTTCTGGATACAACCCTTTGTAGGTATGCATCACACACCAAATTTAGCTTGAAATGCCCTTACACATACCTGAAACAAGGAACATGTGCTCTTCAATTGTGTACATATTAATATTTAGACATTCAAGCAACAGAGATGTGCAGTGTAATGGAACTAAATGAATCCAGCTCTTTCAAGAGCCCAAATCTTTTATGAGGGATAAGGTTCTGTTTTACATTGTTGAAGGTATGTGCATATAAAATTTAAGTAACTTGAATTTTATAGACAAAAGCTTGGTGTCCATAGTGAATCACCCTGAAGTTTACAATATGTTGCAAAGTAAAAAACATAGTTATAATACATTGATGTATTGTGAAACATAAAATAACCAATATCTAAAAAGTAGTGGAATCCCACACAGTGAAGCAATTAATAAAATATTCTTGATGAAAGTGGAGTCAACCTAAACACTCTTACTAGCTTCACTCGCCTATTTATTTTGCAGAACACATATCGTGAGCATGAGCTCACATCATCAGCTGCCTGTTGACTGTTTGGATCAACTCTCAAGTCGTATTGTTGAAAGCCTGGGGTGTCCTCTGGATGAAACTAAATAGAGGGTTCTCTGCTTCTGGCAAATCAAAGTTCATGATGCAGTTTTCAAACTCCTTTATGTAAATCTTCTCCCATATTTCAAGCTCGTTGGGTTTTTGGGCTGGTTTCAGCAGCTGGATATTGGTGTCTATTTCATAGTTTTGAGTTCAGAAGCGAAAAGCAACTGCTGATTTGTTGGTCTTTTTGAACTTTATGCAATGCCGGTGTTCCTTGAAGCGGGTGCCGATGTTCCTTTTTGTTTTTCCAATGTAAACCGTCTTGCAATTTTCACATTGGATCCGGTAGATTCCTGACTTTTTTGTCCTGGGGTATGGGATCAGATTTTCTTGCTTTAATGACATTCTTGATGATAAATTTGTTGTAAGGTAACAGGGTGATGAAGTGATTCTTGAATATTTTCTGAAGTTATCAAGCAGGTCACCACACTTTCTAACACATCAGAAAAGATCAATTTCAGGAAATTCACATAACCACCCAGGTCTCTCTCACATATTTCAGAAAATATCAAGAATCACATCAACCTGGCACCTTACAACAAATTTAGCATCAAGAATATCATTAAAGCAAGAAAACCTGATCCCATACCCCAGGACAAAGGTTAGGAATCTACTGGATCCAACGTGAAAATTGCAAGAAGGTTACATTGAAAAGACAAAAAGGAACATAGGCACACTCTTCAAGGAACACCGGCAGTTGCTGAAACCAGCCCAAAAACACAAAGAAATTGAAATATGGTAGAAGATTTACATAAAGAAGTTTGAAAACCGCATCATGAACTTTGATTTGCCAGAAACAGACAACCCTCTATTTAGTTTCATCCATAGGCCACCAGAGGACACCCCAAGCTTTCAACAATACAACTCATGAGTTGATCCAACAGTCAACATGCAGCTGATGATGTGAGCCCATGCTCACGGTATATGTTCTGCAAAATAAATAGGTGAGTGTAGCTAGTAAGTGTGTTTAGGCTGACTCCACTTTCATTAAGTGTATTTTATAAAATAAACAGTTTTTTTTTTTTTTTGTGAGGGTGGAGGTTTTGTCAATTACTTTAAACTCGCCATAAAAATGTACTAGGAGCAAAACAGGAGCACTTTGTTCCCACAGTAAAAAATGCTCTGCAATGCACTGACTGTTGTCTGCATTAGGCCTGCAGAACTAGAACTTTGTGCCAAACCAACCAGACCAATCCAATTCAATTGTTTGATCTCCAGTAGTGAATTGCATTTCACAAGTATAAAAGAACGCATCATTGTTGGCATCCACAATATACCAAGATGGAAGGCTTAATTTTATTTATGGGATTATCATTAATAAGCAATTAATTTATCCACAAATGATCCCTAAGTTGTTAACCTATCATGCTTTTTATGTTTTTCATTCTATCTTCTAAGAAATCTATGGGAAAAGTATTATTTTTCATTGCCAGTTGGTATTATTTTCTCCTTTATCTAATTTTAAAAGTATAAGGTAATCTTCAGTTTTAAACTTTGCCAACTCTATATGCTGCACATGGACCTTCAGCATCTGATTGAGATATTGAAAACTAAATTATACAAGGCTTGCACCATAAAAGTGACTTTTTAATTTTATTGTGAATATACATGAATATTTACATATTTCCTTTTTTAATTTAAAAAGGCTGAAGAAAACATGAAGAAATATGGGAATATACTAATAGAAAACGTTCCAGATGAAGCTACACAGTTCCTAAAGAGACTCTGTACAGACTACAGGCCAAATAATAAGCCTCTTGTTGACCAGGTAAGTATAACATTTTCTTGTTTAATATAATACCTAGAATCATTTTTTTAAATATTCCAGTGATTTTCTTTCAACAATCTTAAGCAGAAGTAGGCAAGTTATTAGACTTTTGCATCCCAATGGCCAATGGTATTTTAATGGATAGATTTTGCTTATGCAGATATTTGTGTTCCCATTTTCTTTTATTATTTGTTCCAACAGAAAGCTTTTGTATTGTATCCTTGGCTTCTATAATTTTCATTCCTCTTGGCCACTTAAAAACTACCAATTTAGTAATTGTGTATTTTGTTCTTCTGTTCATTTTTCATGCTGTGAACAAATATTTTGAAATAAAAAACATACTTGATGACAAAAGACAGCTTGCAAGCCTGTAAAGCTTCCAGGGCAAATCACTTGGATGGATAAATAGGTGCAAATGAAATATCTCTTCAAACTACCTAAATATTCACATGCTGTTCAAACATTCAGTTGTAATGTTAGAACAAAATACTACAGAGTGAGCCAAAAGACTCTGAACCGCCTGCATGGTGTTTTTCCTGTCCGCGTCCTCGGCGCTCGTTTGCAGTCTGCTGCTATCATAGAAAGGTGCGGATGAAACCATACAACATTTTTAAAACTACTTTTAAAGGCTTTACTTACCAACTTTATGAAAGGAAATGCTGAAACTGGCCACTGTCATTGTCCATACATTTTTGGCACCTCTTTAGGAAACTATCATCATGGAATTTTTGGGGGGAATTTTCCAAACAATTACCGATGTCGACTAATGTTTCTTCAGTAAGAATCGAATGCCGTCTTTTAGATTTCTTAGCCTGAACACTTCCTGTGGCCTGAAATTTACTGCAAAGTTCATGGATTGTTGTACAGCTGGAACTTTTACACCTGGAAATCTTTCTGCAAATCGTACTTTCACTTGGCGAGCTGACTGAGTTAACACATACAAATCATAAATAAATACACGCTGTGCAGTAGAAAACATATACTGAGCCACAATATATACTTTGTGACTAAGTACAGGACAAAATAATAAATAACTCGTAATAACCGAACCATATCACTGCACTTCACACTGCCAAGCAAAACCACAACAGCGTGGCTTTGTTTATAACAGCAGTGCATTATCGATTTCCACATGCCCAGTGGAAAAACACAGTGCAGCCGGTAATATTGTTCATAAAATACCCCTCCGGGATAACTTAAAACATAAAGTGTACAAGACAAACCCACACACCCTGAAAGAATTAAGATAAAATATCTGCCAGGAAATTTCTCAACATGAACAACGGCGAGTGACGGATAGTTTTCTAAAGAGGTGCCAAAAATGTCTGGTCAACGACGGTGGCCAGTTTCAGCATCTCCTTTCGTAAAGTTGGTAAGTAAAGCCTTTAAAAGTAGTTTTAAAAATGTTGTATGGTTTCATCCATGCCTTTCTATGATAGCGGCAGACGGCAACGAGCGCCAAGGACGCGGACAGGAAAAACACCACGCAGGCAGCTCAGAGTCTTTTGGCTCACTCTGTAGATAGGTAATGTCTTGTCAGCAATGTTAAATGTGCAAACATCCTTGCCTGTCACTAATGCAAAAGTTACCTTTTCATCCACCTTGACAAAATAGGTGAATATGTTGGTTGCCGAATTTGTGACTGCAGTGGTACTCTTTTGTGTTATGCAATATTGTCAGTGCTAGTGTTGGTTCGTGGTTCTAAGAAACCCTAATGTGTCCCCTCTTGAATGTGCAGACCTGTGGCTTCATTGGCCAGTGTGTTCTTTCTTTAGAATAGAGATTTGAGGGTTATTACAATTAAGGCATACATTTTAAAACATGGTATCTACCACAAGACTGTAATGAAACATTAATGAACATTTTTAATTTCTCCTCCATGTACCTAGCAGGTAGAGGAAGTATTGCATTCCACCCAAAAATTTGATGTCGAGATTTCACCAGAAATACATTTGAGGCCCCTGATTTTAAAAAAAAGCATTTTTTTGGAAAAAGGTCTGTGAGAGAGAGAGAGAGAGAGAGAGAGAGAGAGAGAGAGAGCTCAAAGACGAAAAGTCAAATAAATATCAAGCTTACATAAGTGCAGTATCTTCGAAAGGTGTGATATGCAGATTTTCAAGAAAATCCCCTACCTCAAACTACCTTTCATATGGAAGAGGTTTGGATATTATTTATTTTCTCAAAATGGCTATAATGATTGGATTAAAATAGCATACATTTAAGATATTCACATGACAAAATGTATATCTTGAATTTTCTGGGAATAGTCTGTGAACTGCTCGTTTGGAAAGAAAATGTATGATTTTAATAATGGGTAAATTTAAGAGATAGATAAAAATGCACTACACAAAAATGTAAATCTCTTTAAAGCATAAAGTTTATTTCCAATGACTTTTTTTGGGTGGCATCAGTCGTATCCAAGATATCCGTTATACATTTGAATTTTTCAATACTTTGTCATTTCTGTGAAGTGCTGGCACTATTCATTTGTTTGTTGTGATGTCATGGAAGGATTATGGAATTTCAAGGCTAGTGTATGGCAACCAGTTTTTATACATTTGACTGCTACTATTCCCTTTGTATATATAATGAAACTATTTATGCAAATGCTTGTCGCAGTTACCTTGAAGTATTTAGAATCAGCTTTTGCAAGATTAATTTATAGAAGCTGTATAAAAATAAACAAGGTTGGAGAAGTCAAGTGAATGTAACATATAAGTTTTTTCTAAAAATGTGCAGCATTGTTCAAAATTATTACTTTTTTTCAAAAGTGGGTTAATTGTAAAAACTGAAGCTCCTTAATCAAAACAGTAACTTTTTTTTTTTCTGAAAATCACTTAACTGTATTCTTAAGATTACATTTTAATAGATACCATGCTTTATGATTAAATTATTTTGATTCAGTGTTACAGAATAGTTAGTATCCTACACCCCAAAAAGCACAGAAATAGCAACATGCAGAAATTTGATAAATCTGAAACTATTCCTTATTTTACTAAATTTTCTCATATGTCTAAACAACGATGGAAATAATTAAATGAACAGTTGACAAAGAGCCTTACACAGTATTCAATATATATACTAATATTTGCGTGTGTATGAGTGCATCTCAAAAACTACTCGGCTGATTTTTGTAGTGTTTTACTATTGATAAATACTGTTCTCTAAATGGAAATATTCTATAAGACGTTTCGAAATATTTCAATATTTAGGATTTGGGAGATTTTCATATTTGTGCCATCAAGTTTTGCAAAGTTTGATTAAACATTAATATCAGATGATGTTGGTCCTTTATTGCAGCTATGACAATTGTTTTATGGTATTTGAGGTCTAAGAGTGAAGGGAGTGCTTAAAATCTTTAAAACTGGACTCTGGGGAGAGGAGTTCTGTCATGTTCATATTACAGAATTTCTCTCCGATTTTGCTGAAAATTGATACAGAATTTTCTTTGTAAAATTTGGACCAAACTTTGGATACTCAGGCTTTGGGACTCAGAAAACTGATTGCCTGCCCTACAACTTTCAAAAAGTTTTGCTGCCTTCTTTTTTAATCCCTTATATACAAATCAGCAAATTCACAGTGGGATAAAAATGAAATTTGGCTGGAATAAAATTTGTTTTGCTGTCTAAGGACCACAATTAGAATCCATTAAGAAGTAAGACCTGATGCTAAACATCTGCTCCCTGTGACGTTTGTTTATGAGGGTCTGGCATGCTAAGATTCCTTCCTCAATCAGTATTGTTTCAGTTATGCTGAAGTAAGTCAGTGTTAATTTTTGTTGGATTAGTGAATTGCAATTTCTTCAAATTATGTAAAGAACAAGGTTTTGGGTTTTTTCAGTCTCATTTCATTGAAATATCACATGTCAGTTATACAGAGCATTACAGAATCCAACCAATAAACCTTTAGGGATGGACACGACACTAATGTAGGACATCTCTGGTCTGTGATGATAAGCTTGTGAAGTTATGTAATGACTTTTCATTTGAATATTTTGAACTGATAAATGCAATTAAATAAAGGCTTAATATTATTGTGGTATTGATTTCCATTCTAAAATAGTTAATTTCTGTTCCGTAAGTGTGAAAAAAAAATTTTCAAATTTATAAGCTATATAAGCACTCAGGGAAAAGTATGTAAGGTGCATCCTTTTCAGAACAGGTTTGGGTTATCCAAGGAAATAACAAAATAAGCAGGAAATTTAAGTAACAATATCTAGCCCAAGACACAAGGGCTACTTAAAAATATTTCACCAGAATGTTCAGTGTATTAAGAATAAGTTACTAAGCATTGAGATTACACTACAGGAAAGGGATATAGATATATAATGCTTTACTGAACATTGGTTAAATGAGAATGAATTGAAAGCAGTAAACTTTCCCAAATATAAATTAGCAGCCTTTTACTGTAGAATCACAAAGAAGCATGGGGATCTTGAAAATTTAGAGAAATGATGTGAAAACTAAAGAATCTCATAAGCATAATCAAATCTATTGCGATACTCATTTTGAAGCATGTATGATAGAGATAAAAAGTATAAATGCTATAACTATTTGTTTATATAGAACACCAGAAGCTAGTGTATATATGTTAGTTAATAAATTACAGACAATAGCAGAGGATATACCATGTACAAAAACATCATGATATTAGGACACTGAAACATGGACTTTTCACCAGGGAAATTAAATAATCAAATGTAGGACTTTATTTTGGCCCAACGTCTTGTGCCATTAATTAATGAATCCACTAGAGTAACATCAGCTTTCAAAACAATTTTGGATCAAATAATGATAAGACATGGTTCCCAAATTGTAAGTTATGCAGGGGTGCTAGATTTGGGTTTCTCTGATCATTATGGTCAAGAATTAACAGTATCTGTTGCAGGGATAAAGAAAGCGACAAAGCAAAATATAACTCAAAAAGATGTAAATTCTGCTTTTGAAGTATGTATAAAAGCAGTGAGATACCACCTGGACATAGCCATACCATAAACACAAATGAAATATTGTAAGGACAAATCATGGGTAACAATGGGCTTGAAAACATCCTCTGAAAGAGATTTCTAAGACAAATTCACAAACCATCATCATCATCATCATCATCATCTAATAGCTTCAAATCATACAACAAAGAATATAAACATGTTATAAGTGCTGCTAAGAAGTACCATAATGATACGAGAGCTATATTTTTTTTCAACCTCCAATTGCTCTGCTACGTGATCAGACAGGCATAAGGAGGCAGATCTGCACACTGTGATACTGCACAATTACCCCACCATAACGTCTGCCCTGGCCAAGTTCAATTACATCAGTTGGAGCTGGGCTACAGGCACTTCAACATGACCGGTATCATTGATTCTCCCGCCAAGTGCAAGTTGCGAAGTGTCATTTGTTTTCTACAGGCAGAAGGGAATAGTACAACAGGAATTCATTGCAAAATGAGCTGTTTTATGGTGCAAGCTGTATGAATGAGGGTGTTGTGTGTGAATGGTGTAAGAAATTTAAAGAAGGCCAAACTGATGTTCATGATGAAGGTGGACAAGGATGCAAGTCTGTTGCTAGTGAAGACCTTGTTCAGCAAGTTGATCAAGTGGTTTGAGAGAGACGGAGATTTACCATTAGTGAGTTGTCTGTGGATTTCCTGGACATTTCAAGGCCAGCTCTGTACATTATTGTTACAGAACACCTAGGCTATGGAAAACTTTTTATGCAAGCTAGGTTTCCAAAAAGCTGTCTGAAGACCACAAACACGGCACATGGCATCAGCCTAATCCTTTCTACATGTTACACTGATGGGGAAGAGTTTTTGAGCTCCATTGTGACAGGGGATGAAATGTGGATTCTTTACGACAATGCCATCAAAAGAGCAATCCTAACAATGGATGCACACACACTCCACGAAAAAACCCAAAAAGTTCGAACAAAACTTGAGCAACAGGGAGACCATGGCTACTGTTTTCTGGGATCAGAAAGGTGTGTACTCATGGAGTTTATGGAACCAGGGAATACGATCACTAAAAATGTGTATTTTCAGACATTACGTTGCCTGCAGAGAGCTATTCAAAACAAAAAATTGAGACGGTAATTTGTATCACAAATTACTTTAATGTGGATGATTATTTTAATATGAATATGTATTTTTATGTAACATTGATTTCAGGGGTTTAATAATTGTAATTATTATTGGTAAAAAAATAATATACGGCTCTACTGAAACTGTTAACAATAACACAATACTTTAGCAAGGGGGTGAGTTGTTTATCGTTACCGGGAACCAGGAAGTTACGT
This sequence comes from Deroplatys truncata, assembly GCA_030765065.1. Classification (NCBI taxonomy): domain Eukaryota; kingdom Metazoa; phylum Arthropoda; class Insecta; order Mantodea; family Mantidae; genus Deroplatys; species Deroplatys truncata. The sequence goes on along the minus strand of JAUKNL010000022.1, from coordinate 1,262,746 downwards.
AATGTTTCGCGCCTTTTCGGTAAAAAAGCTTCTAGAACATTCTATAAAAATAATATGTATTAGTGGTTTTCATTGGATAGTAAAATAGACGCTAATGTTGGCGCGTTTTATTAGCCAATAGCAGTTCATTTATAATCTTTAGGTGTATCTTGAGGCAAGCCTATAAATAGCCAGGTTGAGGTAGCGGGTCCCCCAGTTCGGCAAGATTCTCAAAACATTATACATCGCCCGCAGTTATACAAAATTCTCCGTACACTCCACGTCGATTCCGCAGTTCAACAAGATGTCGCCAATTAGTCCTTCACTTTCGTCATAAGTTACACGCAGCAGAAGTACGAGAAATCTTATAAAATATTCTAAAGTTAAACATACAAAGTTGAATTACGTGAGTTAAAAGTGATAAGAAGTTATTATAAACAGTTTCATTTGGGCAAGTATTCAGATTAATATGTAAATGTGTTAGTGCACGTGTGAGACAATAAAACATTATAAAATACATTTCTTCACTAGTAATTTTTGGATAAAAGATTCCTTTCCGCTTCACACCCTTCAAGAGAAACATGTTCGACCCTAAATAGCTAGCCGGTGGACATTTAAAATTCATGCAAATTGCTAACGCCAGAGGGATCTACGGCCCAGACCAAACCAACGAGTGACGTCACACAAGATGGCAACGCAGAAATCAACATAACATTCTCCCATTATATTGGCTTCCACAACGTGGTGCTACAAATGCACAAATACAACACTATACCTCTCTCAAATTGGCGCCCAACGTGGGGCTACAAATACACAAATACAACACTATACCTCTCTCAAATTGGCGCCCAACGTGGGGCGAAGTGACTAGGAAAGGAAGGCGAAGTGACCAGGAAAGGAAGGCAAAGTGACCAGGAAGTAGCAGAATTAACCAGGAAAAGGCGAATGCAGCAGTGGAACGATCTACAAGACACAGATTCCGAGACAACAGGGTAAATCAACTACAAAAACATCGAGACAACGTAGATTCATCACGACACAGCGCAGAAGCGACATACAAATCTAGGAGAAAGGGGCAGAACGCTGGACATCAAGGCTACATCAGCAGACAGCGTCACAAAAGGTCAGAATATAGTAATTTTTTTTTTAGAAAACGAAAAACAATGGCTGCAAGTAATACAGAAGAAACAATGATGGAGGGAGATAATGTAAAAGTTAGCTGTAATTCAATACAGGTTACAAAAAAAAGCTCAAACAATGTAGTATTGGAGGGAGGAAATGTTAGTGCAGAAAGTAAGAATAGAATAGCAAGAAATATTACTATTGATGCTAGAATGATGATGGACATGATAAGAAATTTTTTTGAAACTGTAAGGGAAGATATGCAAAAGAGTCATAGGGAATTGAGAGAAGCTATAAACAAAGATCATAGGGAATTTATGGAAAGTCTTGGTAGGAGGAATGAGAAATTAGAGCAAACAGTAGATCAAAGCAGTGAAGAAATTAAAAAGAAAGTTATGAAGTTAGATAGTAGTATGCCAGAAATGAGAGATGAAAATGAGGAAGTAATAGTAAGTGAGATAGGAGAAGTTTCAAAGAAAATGCTAGACATGAGCAGGGAAATAGGTAACAAAGAAAGTGAGGTTAATGTAGAAGGCACAGAGTTAGGAAGTCAAATGAGTAGTATTTCAAGTGAGCTAAGAGAGATAAATGAGGTTATGAATGTAGATGTGAATAAGGCGCAAGTTAATTTCAGAGGGGAAATATCAGAAAGACAGAATGAGACAGGAATGCAAAGAAATAAATTGTACCAAAATGTTCAAAATGAAAACTCCAGTCCAGTACAGTTTAGTACAGATTTGTCAGAGCATTCTCAAGTTAAAAAGATAGCAGAAGAATTGAAAATGAAAGTTGTTAAAAGATGTGTTGTTCAAGAAACTGTAGATTGTTTTCAAATGTTATCAGGGAACGAAATGTCATATGAATACAAAAGGTTATTCATTAACAACAATTTGAAGGTTAGGTTACGGCTACGAGTAATGTTTAGCCACACACAATTTGATCCAGGAGGGTAAATAGCAATGAGATGTAAAGTAAATGCTGGATAGTTAAAGATGACTTGCAGAGAAATGTATTGGAACGTAAGAGGGTTAATTATTTATGTGTCATTTGAAAAGAGAAATAAATTATAAAAAAAAAAAAGAGAGAAATGCTTAAAAAAAAATAAATAAATAAATAAATAAATTAAATTTTTTTTTAGTAACTGTAACAGTATTTGAAAAGAAGAAGGTAATAATTGAAACTTAATATGATATTAAATTAAAAGTACGAAAATACAATTCAAAGAGTATTGTTAAAATAAAATTCAGAATAACAAAAATTGGTAAAAATAATTGAAACAAATACTTATGTAGCAAACAGAAAATGTGAAACATTGTCTAGATTTAAGAGATGTAAATATTTGTGTTGAGGGTGAATATTTTGGTACATATGTATAATTATTATGAAAAAAATCTTAAATGTATAAATTTTTGTCAACAATGTAAGAGGGTAAACATTTTTGTAACACTAATTAAATAGTTTAGGGTATAGTATTTGCTATAAAAAAAAAAAAATTTGTGATATTAGATTAATATCTAAATTAATTAAACCAGAGCCAGTAAGTAGTGGCGAGATAATAAAAAAAACATGTCGTGTGCTAAATGCGTGTGAAGTGTTAAGTGAAAGTGATAACGTGTGTTCCAAGATTTAGGAGACTAAAAACAAAATTATAAAATTTCCAAGCAGGTTATAAATGTTTATAATTATGTTTCTAGTGGGGCATATGAGACGGTAATTTGTATCACAAATTACTTTAATGTGGATGATTATTTTAATATGAATATGTATTTTTATGTAACATTGATTTCAGGGGTTTAATAATTGTAATTATTATTGGTAAAAAAATAATATACGGCTCTACTGAAACTGTTAACAATAACACAATACTTTAGCAAGGGGGTGAGTTGTTTATCGTTACCGGGAACCAGGAAGTTACGTAATGTTTCGCGCCTTTTCGGTAAAAAAGCTTCTAGAACATTCTATAAAAATAATATGTATTAGTGGTTTTCATTGGATAGTAAAATAGACGCTAATGTTGGCGCGTTTTATTAGCCAATAGCAGTTCATTTATAATCTTTAGGTGTATCTTGAGGCAAGCCTATAAATAGCCAGGTTGAGGTAGCGGGTCCCCCAGTTCGGCAAGAATCTCAAAACATTATACATCGCCCGCAGTTATACAAAATTCTCCGTACACTCCACGTCGATTCCGCAGTTCAACAAGATGTCGCCAATTAGTCCTTCACTTTCGTCATAAGTTACACGCAGCAGAAGTACGAGAAATCTTATAAAATATTCTAAAGTTAAACATACAAAGTTGAATTACGTGAGTTAAAAGTGATAAGAAGTTATTATAAACAGTTTCATTTGGGCAAGTATTCAGATTAATATGTAAATGTGTTAGTGCACGTGTGAGACAATAAAACATTATAAAATACATTTCTTCACTAGTAATTTTTGGATAAAAGATTCCTTTCCGCTTCACACCCTTCAAGAGAAACATGTTCGACCCTAAATAGCTAGCCGGTGGACATTTAAAATTCATGCAAATTGCTAACGCCAGAGGGATCTACGGCCCAGACCAAACCAACGAGTGACGTCACACAAGATGGCAACGCAGAAATCAACATAACATTCTCCCATTATATTGGCTTCCACAACGTGGTGCTACAAATGCACAAATACAACACTATACCTCTCTCAAAATGAGGTGTGCTGTCATCTGGAATTGTTGTGCCAATACAAAGCTGCATACTGCTGCGGTAATCCAACAGCTGCCTACTCAGTTTCATTGGGAAGTGTTTGACCACCCGCCATACAGCCAAGATCTAGCTCAAGTGACTTTCATCTTTTTCGGCAGCTGAAGAAAGGTCTGGGGGGACAGCGCTTGCGCGCCAAGGGAGAACTTCAAGATGCTGTGAAGACCTATCTCCACATTCTGGCAGCAACCTTCTATGAAGAGGGTATTGAAAAGCTTGTCTATCGATATGACAAATGCCTTAATCTTCATGGTGAATGTGTGGAAAAGTAACTGACTGTGCTTGACTCCTGGTAATAAAACCATTTTGTGATACACATTTGTTTTTCTCTTATGCTCCATTGGAGGTTGAAAAAAAATAACCCTGTAATATAATCAATCGTACTGTTAACAAATCTAAAGCTATGTGGATGATAACAGACAATGAGCTGGGGAGAACCAAACAAAAAAATCAAAATGTTATACTGTAAAGTGAATCTGTGAAGTGGATTACTAATGTAAAAGAGGTCGTTCATTCATTCATTCAGTGAACTGTTTTTTGAATAGTGCAATCGCCATCTCAGACCACAACCATTTACAAGAAGAGATCAAACGCCTCAACTACACTTTCTGGCAGAATGGCTATCCGATAGAAGATATCAAAGTCTCCATCACAAGAGCCACATGCAGTCAGCCCACCAGTACATGACTGGCCACAGAAAAACCAACCGCTAAAGTTTGTATTGCTTTTACTGACAAGTTATCAAGTAAGATTGAATTGAATATTGAATTTATTATTTACTGTAACTGTTAATATGTTTTTATAAATTTACAAATACAAGCAAAACAACAGAAACATTTTTTATAATTACAACTAAAGTGCTAAACATAAATTTACAGTCTAATAAGTCTTAACATTTTCTATATGAGGCTTTGTTACACACAGCTCCAGGATAATATGTATGATGAAGCCCCACCTGCCACTATTTACATTCCACTATTTAACTATTTTAACAATTTATACCTCAATTCTCTCATCTTAACTGCTCTAATCCATTTCTCCCTTACTTTTCCCAAATATTCTCCCATCATTTTATTTCTGTTTCTCCCATACCAGTTACATTTTAAGTGCTATAACTTCTTTCTGTTATTTGTCCCATTTTATTTCCCATATACCCTGCCTTCATATCTTCTCCCCATTACACTCTAATAAACAATGGAATATTCCTTGTAGCTCCCCGCACATAATGCTTCCTTCCCATTATCTCCTCTCAAACCCATTAAAGATAGTGCTGCTGATCACATCCATGCAAATACTTCTCTTCCGAATTTATCGCAACAATCCACATATTTCTCCCTCCCCCAATCCTTTTTAATTATTCTATATAATTTTAAAGAACTCTTATCTCTAAAACTAGCCCAAATATCTTGCCTATCTATATGTTAAGTAAGATTAGCAGATTGTTGGCTAAACACACCATCAAGACGGTCCACATACCTCCGCCCAAAATCAAAAACCTTATCAGACTGGAAAGACAACCTTGAATTGAGACTACCAGGTGTCTACTGCATCTCTTGTGAATGTGGCACTGCCTACATAGGGAAACAGGAAGAACAGTAACCACCAGGATTACTGAACACAACAGAAGCCAGAAAAATCAGGTCTGGCAAAACACTGTTTTGAACAAGATCACAGGGCTAACTTTGGCAGAACAACAGTATTAACCAAGTGTGTGGGTTATTGGCAAAGGAGGATGAAGGAAGCTTTAGCTATCTCGTCCGAGAAAGGCAACCTAAACCAAGATTCTGGACTATCAGCTGGTGCGGTATTACAAATAATGTTACATGTTGATGCTTGTGATGTTTATGTATGTGTGTTTACTTTACGCATATTTGCGAGAGAACTTGCTTTACGTAATGTCTTTTTGTTGTCGAGCCCCACGTTGTGGAGCCAATATGCTGCGTTAATGTTGTAGATCATTAATTGTAGCTCCGCGTTTGGAAGCCAATATGCGACAGTTGCTGCTTTACGTAATGTTGTTTACATCACGTGTGTTGAAGCCTTCTTGTGACGTCATTCTTTGTTTGGTTCGTAGCTCCCTCTGACGTTAGCAATTTGTATCAATTAGTTTCTGAAAGAATTTAAGGTTATGTATATTGTCCTCCGGCTAGCTATCATCTTATCTTGGTAGAACTTGTATCTCTTGCAGTGTGTGAATCGGAAAGGAATCTTTTATTCAGAAATGATACTGATGAAGAAATTGTTTTTATAACTTTTATTGCCGAACACGTTCACTAACACTTTTTACATATTGAGATAGATACTCGCCAAACTGAAACTGTTTGTAATAACTTCTTATTTATCACTTTTAACTCGCATACTTCAACTTTATGTAATTTTTTAAATGTATGATACTTTATAACAATTCTTGTAATTCTGCTGCGCGTAACTTGACGAAATGAAGGACTGGCTGACGATGTGTAGTGTACACGAAATTTTGATGAACTGATGGGCGACCGACCTCGGGCCTGGCTTATATACCCCCACTCCTTGACATGCCTAAAGATTATAAATGAACTGCTATTGGCTAATAAAACGCGCCAACATTAGCGTCTATTTTAATATCCAATGAAAACCACTAATACATATTTCTTTTAGGGAACATTCTAGAAGCTTTTACCGAAAAGGCGCGAAACATTACGTAACTTCCTGGTTCCCGGCAATGATAAACAACTCACTCCCTTGCTGCATTATTGCGTTATTGTTGACAGTTTCAGTAAAGCCGTATATTATTATTTACCAATAATAATTACAATTAATAAACCTCTGAAATCAATGTCACATAAAAATACATATTTATATTATAATCATTATTTACCTTTAAGTAATTTGTGATACAAATTACCGTATCATATGCCCCACTAGAAACATAATTATAAATATTTATAACTTGTTTAGAAATTTTAAAATTGTGTTTTTAGTCTCCTAAATCTTGGAACACACGTTATCACTTTCACTTAACACTTCACACGCATTTAACACACGACATGTTTTTCCCCTATCTCGCCACTACTTACTGGCTCTGGTTTAATTAATTTAGATATTAATCTGACATCACAAAAAAAAAAGTTTTTTTTTTGTTTGTTTTTTTTATAGCAAATACTTTACCCTAAATTATTTAATCACTGTTTCAAAATTGTTTACTCTCTTACATTGTTGACAAAAATTTATACATTTAAGATTTTTGTAATTATTACACATATTTACCAAAATATTTACCCTCTACACAAATATTTACATCTCTTAAATCTAGACAATGTTTCACCTTTTCTGTTTGCTACATAAATATTTGTTTTTAATTATATTTACCAATTTTTGTTATTTTGTACTTTATCTTAACAATACTCTTGTAATAGTATTTATGTACTTTACTTTAATATAACATCATGCTTTATTTCACATGTTCAGTTACTAATAAAATGTTATTTTCCTCTCAAACATTTAGTCATGTCCAAAATTTATTTCTCCATTCACATGACGTACATTTTTATTTAACCCTCTTACGTTCCAATACATTGCTCTGCATTTCGCCTTTAACTATCCAGCATTTACTATTTCTCATCTTTGTCTTTTATTTCACCATGATCTTCATGGTTGTATGGTTTAAGCATCTCAATATGGAACTTTCCTATGCTTTTTCGAGTTGTTGGATTACATAACTCATATGTATTAGTTCCATATACTTCAACAACTTCATATGGTCCATGGTATTTGAGAAACATTCGCCAATAAAGTTTATTTTCTTTATCCGACAATTTCTTGGTTTTAACCGAAACTAAATCTCCTATTTTGATCCTCCATTCCTTTCTCTTCTTTTCTTCATGTTTAATTTTTCTTTTTATGGCCTTTTTCTTCATCCTCTCGAATGCTTTCCGGAGCATTTCTTCTGTTGGTGATATCGAATGCGTATCTGGAATGGCTTCTGGAATTTTTTTACACATTGTATTGATCTTCTTTCCCAACTTAAGTTCACATGGTTTATATCCTGTCACATTGTTTATGGTTTCATTTAGTAGGTTCTGAACAAAGTTCACGTATCCATACCATTGGGTGTGTTTTCGATGACATAACACCCTTAAATAATTTGAAATTTCCTTAATTTCCCTCTCCACTGGGTTGGAGTTCGGTCTGTATCTTGACGAAAAATATTGTTTAATGCCATTTTCTTTCAGTCCATCCATAAATTTTTTTCCTGTGAAGTACGAAGCATTATCGCTCAATACAGATTGAATAGGTCCTTCTTCTATCACATATGACTTAAGTAGTCTATTCAAACATGCTAAACCTGTAGGTTTTCTCAAAGGGTAAATTCTTACATATTTGCTGAATATATCATAACAGACAAATATATATTTATTTCCAAATTGACTTGGAGGCATCGGACCATGAATATCAATACTAATTACACATCTCGGTTTATCCCTTATAACCGAATTAGTTTCAAATGCATATGCTGCATTTATTTGCTTTGCCTTCTGACACAGGTTGCAGCACGATATAAATTTCCGAACTTTCTGACGCAATTTGGATATGTATAAATTCTCTAAAATCATAGAAGTTGTTCGGTCCGTCCCTGAGTGTGCTAACCCTTCATGAAAATTCTTAATTAGTTCCTTTTCCATGCTTTTCGGAACCATTATCTTCCAACTAGGCATTTCTTTTCCATGCTTCTTGTATAATGTCCCATCTCGAATTGCTATAATTTCTTTCTTTGCCTCCTCAATCAATGGTGCATTTTGTTTAAGTTCAAATAATTTTGCATCCTCATTTTGAATTTCCCCCATATTTTTCAATTTTCTAATCATTTCTTTGCTTAAAGGAATTTCAATTGTCAATATTTTGACTTCATTTCTAGGCCTTTCAATATTTTCGGGAATTTGTGGGTTGTAGTTCAATCTTGATAGCAAATCACTGAAGGTATTGTTTTTGCCAGGAATGTGGATAATCTCAATATCGAATGCAGATATTGCATGAATATATCTAGCAAGTTTTCCACTACATAATCTACACCGTTGTATGAAAGTTAAGCTTATGTGGTCTGAATATACTTTCACCTTTTTCTGATAAATATAGGTTTTAAAACGAATTAATGAGAAATATAGTGCTCCAATTTCTAACTGAGTCACTGAAGAATTTCGCTCAATATTTGTAAGTCCTCTAGAAGCTGTACTAATGACGTGAAAGTCATTGTTGATGTCTCGCTGTCCTAAAATTCCGGCGTATCCTTGCATTGATGCGTCGACATAAATCTCATATTCCAAATCTTCTCTAGGCCTCTCGAGTAATATGGACTTAGCAAAGAGTTCCTTTACTCTCTCAAAACATTTTTGATGATCCTCTGTCCATTTCCACTTATTGTTCTTTCGGAGTAGCTGCCGCAGTGGTTCTATTTCAGCCGAATATCTTGGTACGAACTTACTCTGAAAGTTCAATACCCCTAAGAGACGTCTAATTTGTTTTACGTTCCTGGGTGGCGGAATTCTCATTATTGCTTCTATTCTTTTCTGATCAGGTCTTATACCTCGTTCATCCACTACATAACCCAGAAAATTTATTTCCTTGACACAAAATTTTGATTTTAGTATGTTCACAGTCATACCATGTTGTTGTAGTTTATTTAACACATAATGGACATTATTCATGTGTTCTTCAAATGTTTGACTAATGATTAAGAAGTCGTCAATATACTTTATTAAAAAGTCATCTGCAGAATTTCCAAAGATACTGTGAATGGCTCTCAAAAATCCACTTCCTGAGTTTTTTAAACCAAAAGGATTTACACAAAAGCGATACTGGATCCCTGAGTACTGAAATGAAGTGTAATCACGCACTTGCGGATCTAATTCCACTTGCCAATATGATGCAGTGAGGTCAATGGATGTCAGAAATCTCCCTCTTGAAAGTTTTGTAATTAGTTGTTCAATTCCCTCACTTTGAAAATGATCTGGTTTCATATACTTGTTGACATATCTACCGTCTAAAGTTAATCTCAAACTACCATCTCGTTTAATACTCCAGCAGATTGAATTTATGTATTGAGAATTACTTTGCTCAATAATCCCATTTTCTAACATGCTATTTATTAATTGTCTAGCTTTGTCTTGAAGACTTATAGGTAAATTGTCATACTTGTGCCTATATGGTGGTACGTCTTCTACTTGAAATGTATGCTAATATACATTACATCTGCCTGGGATATTACTAAATACTGAACTATTGTTCATCAAAACATCATAAAGGATTTGTTTTTGCATTATGGTAAGATTATAAGCTTCTTCACACTTGTGTATTATTTCCTCATTTCTCTTCTCTTTCCTGCTGTTGTTTGTCTCGCTCACATGGTCGTCTTTTGTTTGGATTGTAAATTCCTCTACTTTCTCTGGCATTTCTGCTAGCTGTTGTAAATATGGCATGGTATTTCCTTCATATTCTGTGACTACCTGCTTTATCTGACTATTTCTATCAGTTTCTGTTATTTGCACAAAAAACTCTTGGTCACAAATATTTTTCTCATCCTTTGTCATCTCGATTACAGAAACTTTTTCTTTTATAAATGGTACCCTTATTTCTCTATCTTCTTTTGTTATTTTTAACTCTTCATGTTTAAAATCTATACATGCTTCATATTCATGTAGGAAGTCACATCCTATAATTATGTCACAAATCAGATGGTTTACAATTAGAAACATAACCTCAAAATTCTCTCCGCCAATAAGTATGCTAAGTAGAGCTTGTGTTTTTATGACCTGTGTAGTTCTTCCAATTGCAACACGACAAACTAAATTACTAGTGGGAAGAGCCATAATCTTGTTACCTTCATTAATCAAATTTATGTAAAATTTCTGTGAGCAAATTGAAGCTGATGAACCAGAATCTATAGTTGCAATGATTTCTTTCTTTGCAATTTCCATTCTAACATGAGGTGACTCAAAATTTTCTCCCTTATCTTTTGTTGCTGTAATCTTATTACAGGGTGTATGTGTAGGCGTATGATTTGTATTGGTAATGGATACTGAATTATTAAAGACGTCCTGAGAACCTACTACACAGGAGTCTGTTAACAGTTTTCCTGGTTATTTCCATGTTCACGTACGGGACTGCCATTCCTAACAGGCGCTAAATCTATCTCCGTGTCGCTACCATTGTTTTGAGTTCCCCTTCCTCGAGTTCGAAATCCTCAATTTCTGACATTTTGTCCCCTTGGCACGTAATTTTCTTGCCGTTCCTCAGATCTTTCTCGGTTATTATTTTCCCTCCAGTGAGTGAAATTTCCCCTCTGTCTAGTGTACCTCCTTCCATAATTTTGCCCTCTTTCAGGCAATCTTTCTGTCCGGACATAATTTATTTGTTCCTGCCGGCCTGGTCTCCTATCTATCCTTGATCTTTCAAATTGTGGAACGTATGATTGATACCGTTGTCTGGTATTAATTTCATGATGTCTGTCTTGTCCTCTTATTTGTTGATAACTACCTTGGTAATTTCTTCTATCTCGTACATCTAAAAATCTATGTTCCCACTCCCGAGAAATATCTTCTTCCTGTTGTTCCAAAGCTGTTATTAATTCTGTCATCTCATAGATGTTCCGTGGTTTTGCAATTAATAAGTAATTTTGTATCCTTATAGGATAATGCCTTGCGAGCAAACTCACAAAATCTTCCTCACTGATTGGAGGTGACAAGTTTCTAACCTGACTTGCATGTTTTAGTAAGTAATCAGTCATCGATATTCCCTCTCGTGGATTAAATTGACCATGACTAAGCATTGCTCGTATTCTTTGCTGTACCGTAACATTCCAAAATCTGTTCATGAATAATCTCTTAAAGGATTCATATGAAATTTCACCCCCTGATACCATTTGTAACCAATCTAAGGTTTTCTGGTCCAAACATCTTTTGACAACTATCATTTTCAATGCTTCAGGTATCTTTTTAATTTGAAAATACTCTGATAATTCTGCAATGAACTGTACTGGACTGGAGTTTTCATTAAATTTTGGAAGTGGAAAATCACTTAAGATATGATTGTAATTTTGCAAATTCCCTATTCCCATATTTAAATTCTCTAGTGTAACTTGTGAACTCTGAGTTTCAGCATTAGCTATAGATGAAGCTGCCGCATCACTCACATTATTTGTCATACCTGAGGAACTACCTCTATCATTATTTTGTACATCTGACACATGTACATCACATATATTTGCCCTTGAATTCAATTCTAATCTATTTACAGTACCCTGCAGATTTTCTATTGTCTGTTCCAATTTTTTATTATTCTCATTTTGAACAGTTTGGTGTTTGTTAATTTCAGAAGTTAGCTTTTGATTCAAATCTTTAGACAAATCTTTAACTTCATCAGATAATTTATTTCTCTGTTTTTCTGACTCCTTCTGAATTTCAGATATTTCCCCTCTGAAATTAACTTGCACCTGTATTAAATCTGCATTTGTAGCCTCCATCATCTCTTTTAACTCACTTGAAATGCTACTCATTCGGCTACCTAGCTCTGTACATTTTACATTAACATGCTCTATTTTATTATTAACCTCACTTTTTTGGTTAGATATTTCCCTGCTCATGTCTAACATTTTCTTTGAAACTTCACCTATTTCATTTGCTATCATTTCTTGATTTTCATTTTTCATTCTAATCATACTACTATCTAGCTCCATGAATTTCTTTTCAATTTCTTCCCTGTTTTGTTCTAAGCTTTTACCAATATCTTCCCTCAATTCTCTCTTATTCTGATCTAGTTTTTGTTCTAAACTCCTATCATTATCTTCTCTTAATTCCCTATTATTCTTTTGCATATCTTCCCTGTTTTGATCTATTTTCTTTTCTAATTTCTCATTATTCTTACAAATTTCTTCCCTTATACTCTGAGTTAATTTTTGTTCTAATTTCTCATTATTCTTTTGCATATCTTCCCTCATATTTCTCAGCATTTCCATAATCATACTAGTATCAAGATTAACATTTCCTGCTATTCTATTCTGACTTTCTGCACTAACATTTTCATCCTCAAATCCTAAAAAGTCTGGGCTATTTCCTGTAACCTGTATTGGATCACAGCTAACTGTTACACTATCTCCCTCCATAATTATTTCTTCTGTATTACTAGCAGCCATTGTTTTTATTATCCTACCACTCCTAAGGTACATTTAAAGTTGTTTACCTTTTTGATGCTGTATGTTGCTGTTACTTTAATGTCCAGCATTCTGCCCCATTCTCCTAGATTTGTATGTCGCTTCTGCGTTGTGTTGTGATGAATCTACGTCGTCTTGTAGTTGATCTCGGAATTACGATGTCCAATCATCCGTATAGTCTGTCGTTCCTTTTGTTTCTGGAATCTGCGTCTTGTAGATCATTTTACTGCTGCTTTCCTTCCACGTCCTGATTATGCTAATCCTTTCCTGGTTAATTCTGCTACTTCCTGGTTATTTTGATCCTTTCCTGGTCATCTTCGCCCCACGTCGTTGGGCGCCAATATGATGCGGTATTAATGTTGTAGATCATTAATTGTAGCTCCGCGTTTGGAAGCCAATATGCGACGGTTGCTGCTTTATGTAATGTTGTTTACATCACGTGTGTTGAAGCCTTCTTGTGACGTCATTCTTTGTTTGGTTCGTAGCTCCCTCTGACGTTAGCAATTTGTATCAATTAGTTTCTGAAAGAATTTAAGGTTATGTATATTGTCCTCCGGCTAGCTATCATCTTATCTTGGTAGAACTTGTATCTCTTGCAGTGTGTGAATCGGAAAGGAATCTTTTATTCAGAAATGATACTGATGAAGAAATTGTTTTTATAACTTTTATTGCCGAACACGTTCACTAACACTTTTTACATATTGAGATAGATACTCGCCAAACTGAAACTGTTTGTAATAACTTCTTATTTATCACTTTTAACTCGCATACTTCAACTTTATGTAATTTTTTAAATGTATGATACTTTATAACAATTCTTGTAATTCTGCTGCGCGTAACTTGACGAAATGAAGGACTGGCTGACGATGTGTAGTGTACACGAAATTTTGATGAACTGATGGGCGACCGACCTCGGGCCTGGCTTATATACCCCCACTCCTTGACATGCCTAAAGATTATAAATGAACTGCTATTGGCTAATAAAACGCGCCAACATTAGCGTCTATTTTAATATCCAATGAAAACCACTAATACATATTTCTTTTAGGGAACATTCTAGAAGCTTTTACCGAAAAGGCGCGAAACATTACGTAACTTCCTGGTTCCCGGCAATGATAAACAACTCACCCCCTTGCTGCATTATTGCGTTATTGTTGACAGTTTCAGTAAAGCCGTATATTATTATTTACCAATAATAATTACAATTAATAAACCTCTGAAATCAATGTCACATAAAAATACATATTTATATTATAATCATTATTTACCTTTAAGTAATTTGTGATACAAATTACCGTATCACAGCACAGCACAGCCTTAAAAATGCATCAAAGCCAACACAGAAATGTAAAACCGTCGTATCAGACAGCTATTTGACATAAATGGTTTTCTATAAGTCTGTGCCTTTGGTCACCGCAGTGTACCCGACAATGGACATTAGTATAAGTATGGAGGGCTCCTAATTGTATCATTCAAATTATCATGAAGTTGGGAACGGTGTACATTCACAAAACATTGATTTCTAATCAACTCGAACCTCCTGGAAGCCCGAGAAAATCTAGAGTAGCCATGTACAGTTTTGTAAAAAAAAAAAATAAATCAATCATTGGATGCTAGGTAATTTAATATTAGGGTATTCCTTGGTCTATCTAAGATTTTTGACTTGGTGAATCACAATATACTTCTTAAAAAATATAATGAATAATGGAATTAGGAGGATGGCATATAAATGGCTGGAATCATACAACTGGAGCCATAGGTAGTTTGGGGAGATTGCAAGTAGAAATGAAATAACATCTATGAATGAAATATTTAATTCTAGTGTGCAGTCTATTAGCACAGGAGCCCCTCAAGGCTCACTTCTAGGTCCAATTTTGTTCCTTTTATGTATTAATGATTTAACTAATAACTTCTCAGCAGGGCACATTGCCTTATTTGCAGATGATACAAATATATTAGTGAGTGGTAGCAGTACATATGAGACTGAATTAAAATTAGCATTGGTCAATGAAAATGTAACAAGATGGTTCTCAAAGAATAATCCTGTAATTAATAAAGGTAAGATGCATGCTATCTTATGTAGACACTCAAAAAATAAAAATATATGTAAACCTCATTTGCAAATAAAGGATAAGCTAGTAAGCTGCATAGAACATGTTAAATTTCTAGGGTTATGGATAGATACAAATGAGTTGGGGGTGTAGATGGAAAAACTAGCAGCAAAATTGAGCCTTTTAAGTTTTGCACAAAATATTTTGAGAGAAAGACTTAACCTTGAGTTCTAAGAAGCTTATACTATGTATATTTCCATAGCATAATAAATATGGGATTATATTGTGGGGGAATAAGGCAGGTATCATTTTCAAAATTCAAAATTCAAAAAAAAAAAAAAAAAAAAAGGTCATAACTATTCTGTTTAAAAGGCAAGAAAGAATCATGCAAATCACTGCCCACTTAATAAATATATTAACATTTCCTTGTGTATATATACTAGTACTATTATTATATGTTAAACATTTATCTGAATTTAAGAAAAAATCACAATAAACATAATTACAACATAAGAAATAACAGCATCAAAGCAACAGCTATCATAGGACCTCACTATACAAGGAAAGTGTTGTATACAATGATATTAAATTACAGAATAAATTACAAGATATCAGGGAAATCTGTTCCACCGACAAATTTAACAAATGCAGACATTATTAATGAGAAATTGTTTTTATTCATTAAATGAATACCTAGACACTATACAACAATGTTAATATTCAATTGTGTGTGCATGCGTGCATGTAAAAAAAATTGAACTTATTAGTTTATAATCTATTAAAACTCGGTTGTGACCATGTATGTGATCAAAAAGGATTAATAAAGTTACTGCACCTCTCACTGAAAAAAATGTTTCATCAGCAAGGCTCAGTGTACCATTGCTACCTCCACTTTCACATGGAGAATTATGTCTATCAGAGAGACATACAACAGTTAGCGTAGTAATAGTGCAGTTATTAGTGTGCTTGGCTGTCAATCTGGTGGTACTGGGTTCAAACTTGTACAATTATTATGTATATTTCTTGCACATAGGTTGTAATGGATGATAGATAGGTATTAGGTATACAGATGTGCATGTAATAGCTGCATATGCATACTTTTAAGGTCATTTCAGACTAATAGCATATGTGTTTCACTACTGCTCTTTGTATTACTGGAGGCTGGATTATGCACATTAAGTGTGTGTTTATTAATAATGCTTATTAACATATTAACAAAGTTAACCGAAACTGTAAATAAACAAAACTTTTATACTCTCTCTTTTAAACCATATTTTGGATACTTTAATTACACAAGTTTCAAGTGTCGATATGATATAAAACATTCTGTTATATCAAAAAATAGGAAAGGTTGGAATTGAGCCCATAAATACACACATGACATTAAATTTCAAGTGCCTTTGATTTGTGTGGAAATATTGCGTTAGTATATATAAAGTGTTACTATCTGGAATATTTTGGAGAAAGAAAAAAAGACACTATAAATCCTAAATTTTATGGAGAAAATGCATAATTTTTGCACTGTAAAGAAATTTGAAATTTGTGAAGAAGCTGTATTCAAAATCATAAAAAAATTTATATTCTGTATATGAAGCAATTTGCCTATAAGTCGTTAAGTATTTATATGGTCCACTTAAACAACCTTAATTTTATATGAATTTTAAAACTGAAATTTGTTGACATATTTTCTTTAAGCTCTTGCATGTAAGATATGAAACTTTTTATTTGCAGCACTTTATTAGCTGTTTAGTACATACAGAAGGATTGAAGTGATGCTTATAGATGCTTTACAGTAGCAAGCAACTAAAAATATGGTTTGGCTTCTTTTGGGATATGCTTTTCTAAATAGCCTTCTGAAAAGTTACGTATTTTTAAATATGCTTTTTCATATCTAAATCACAGATAAATAACCAATTTTAAATATTAATCTTGTTTGGTTTAACTGTTAGCTTGCTGGTTGACACAGTGATGATGGATTACATGCATAATCTCATGTTGTAGCTTTAATTAATTAATTTGTTAACATTTTCTACATTAGGCAGGGCCAGCAGTTTCCACTGTTTTTGTTGCAAATCAAATTCGCGTATGCCCAGTTTCACCCTCTTACTCTCTTTGAAATGTAATCACCTCTGTTAATACTTTTCCTAAAGGAACTTGTGTTTACCATTGAGGTCATTGGCAATGCAAGTAAAACTGAAATTTGTTGACATATTTTCTTTAAGCTCTTGCATGTAAGATATGAAACTTTTTATTTGCAGCACTTTATTAGCTGTTTAGTACATACAGAAGGATTGAAGTGATGCTTATAGATGCTTTACAGTAGCAAGCAACTAAAAATATGGTTTGGCTTCTTTTGGGATATGCTTTTCTAAATAGCCTTCTGAAAAGTTACGTATTTTTAAATATGCTTTTTCATATCTAAATCACAGATAAATAACCAATTTTAAATATTAATCTTGTTTGGTTTAACTGTTAGCTTGCTGGTTGACACAGTGATGATGGATTACATGCATAATCTCATGTTGTAGCTTTAATTAATTAATTTGTTAACATTTTCTACATTAGGCAGGGCCAGCAGTTTCCACTGTTTTTGTTGCAAATCAAATTCGCGTATGCCCAGTTTCACCCTCTTACTCTCTTTGAAATGTAATCACCTCTGTTAATACTTTTCCTAAAGGAACTTGTGTTTACCATTGAGGTCATTGGCAATGCAAGTACAACCGGCTAACTAGGAAAGCAAATGCAGTATCATTCAACACTGAAGTATCTGGTCAAATTTACCAGGGTGGTGTAGTGTGCACACAAACACTACAGTACTAGTGTCAATGACTAGCATCACTACCAGGAAATGGAGGGAAGGTGTTGCAACTAGTCAGCACTAGAGCTTCTGTGAAAAACTAGATTAACTGGTCCTTTCCAGGGTCGTGTTACATGCTGCAATTGTGCAATCCCATATTAAGCACATTGCTCCCTTTATATACCAGACTTACTGTTAATAAGATTGCAAATAGCTTTGCAGAAAATGGAACCAAAATAATTAGTCTAGTAACAGTCATTGTTAAAACAAAACCAGAAGCAAAGCTGAAATACTATTATCAAGAATTTAAAAACAAACAAGCAGCCTTAGCTTTTGAATAATTATTCAGCTTAAAGAAAAAGCATTTCAAATGGATTTGGCTGCTTCACAGTGGAGTGTTAAAAGAACAACAGTACAGCAGCATAATTACCAAACTGCTGAAGCCATGGATGAAGAAAATGTTTGTTTGCTTTCTTTTTTCCTTAAGTACATATACAATTCCCATGTATATTCTAACTTACAGAGTATGCTAGATGGATCCTGTGCTCCTAAGGTTGATCGTGCAAATCCTGAAGATTTCATTCATCTATTCCTCAACAGTTCAGAGAGACTAGTAGAGTTCCTTGAACATCTTGTAAAGGTAGGTTATCTTAGAATTAGAGCTGAAGTAACACTCGGCTGATTGACGTATTTTGTAAATAAGTAAGTTTGCTGCACTCATGGGCTAGGTTCACCCATCTGTTCTAGTAATAAATGAATTAGTCCAAAATAAAGAGTTAGCCATTTGAAGCTGATGATTTTAAGACACAAATTAACAGTATAAGATATATGTTAAAGTTTTAATATTGTTGTATTACAATAGGTTAATGAATGCCATTCTGGAATCTGAGCTCATTCTGAACTTCAGTTTGAAAAATTCTATTCTTAGGGGCACATAAACCCCCCCAAAAGTAAGGTGACCAGATGAAAATTTTCAAAAGGACTTTTGAAAGAAAAAAGCAGGACATTTTGAAAAAAGGCGTAATAACACATTAAGTTTGTACTTATTCAGTGAGAACAAGATAATTTATAGACAAATACAGTACCAACAGTGTTATTCATTTTGTTTTACTGCAGATTTTTCATATTTTTGTGAACAGAAAATTTCCTTCATAGTATTGGGGATTTCAACAAATAGGTGTAAAATTCTTTACATGTAAAATGCTTCAAATTGTATTGCATTGTTACAATGCCCTTTACTGCTTCTGCTGGAAGTCTGCTTCCTTCATCTGACCATTGGGTGTTGACCAATAAAAACACCCTTTCAACATTGGCATTATGTGCAATTATTGCAAAAAAGAATTGAATTGTGTACAGCAAGGTTTGGAAACATTTCACATTCACAACTTGCTCAAAAAATGTATTTCAGTAAAAATCTATTGTTTCCGAGAAAAATGCTTCATCTTGCTTCAAAACCAACTCCTTTAGAGCACAAAATTCATCAGACAATCCAAAACAATACATTTCTGTTTTTCATTAATGTATCTTACAGAAGGAATAATATAATTGAAATTACAGTCTTTCTCTTTCAAATCCTTTATGTTCAGCCAATAAAAGCACTGAAATTCTTCACATTGAGCAGTCTGTTTATGTAAATAGTCCTTATATGACTGGTACAGACACAGGGCAGAATTTATGATACAATTTACTTCTGCTTCTAATCCATCTTCCCTTAGATTATCAAGTTTTTGGGAAATATTGTTTTGCAACGTATTTTCCAATGATTTTGAAACAGAGTTCTGAACCTAAATTACATCCAATAAACAGCTCTGTTCTTTTTCCAGATCTTTAATTGTTGTATGAAATACATTCATGAGTGGTGATCTAGAGAAAGATAGAGTTCAGAAAACTCATTTTTGAAGAAATCTTGCAATATTCTTGGGATACTCGACCATGACAAAAAAATGAGATCTCAAAGCAGGATACCTCTTAACAATTATCTCTATGGCTAGAAAAAGATTTAGCCAATGTGTTTTACAGTGGTGAAGCAATTGCTGATGATTTATGCTGACGAAATCACAGAACTTCTGAAGTTTCTCAGTGCGAACACTGTATATTGAAAAGAAATTGAAGCTCATTAGAACTACTGATTATATATCAATAGGCAATAAATCAGTCCCATGTTGCAAAGTATTGTGCAAAATATGTGCAGGGCTTCCTATTCCTGCAAGGTCATTTGGCAAAGCATTATTTAGAATGGCAAAAACATTGTTTCCTGAAGCAGATCTGAGATGCCTCCAAAGTTTGCATTATCACCACAAAATGAAATGCATTCATCACTGACAGCATATGTTTCTAACACACTAATTAGAATTTCTGCTATTGTTTTAACAGTTTCATTCTCACAGCTACATAAATCTAGAATTTTAGACACTACACCAGTTTTCCAGTCAAAGTACTGAACCATGACTGGAAATAAATTGAGATTGCCATGATTACTGGCATCAATAGCTGCTCTCAGAAATGGAGTACTCTTAATTGATTTTAGTTTAGTACACAATCAAAAGATTGCAGAGACAATTTTGTTAACAATGGCCTGTTTTTATTCACACACATTGCAGTTTCTTTGAGGTATCTGAATCCTTAAACCGTTTAAAAAGTAATGATGAGTACAATCCATGGATCTGTAAGTGTGGAGGTGACGTATAGTATGAAAAGCTAATGTACCCTCGGCTACACTAACATTTTTGTCTATCTTCGACAATTTTGGTGTAAAGTAAGATGTCACCACATGAGAGGAAGATGCACTTTTAAAGCACATGATATATTTACTTGTTGCTAGGTGACGATCCAACTCCATTGCACCTCTTGAAGCCACAGACATGTAACAGCCGCAGACCACATGCACTTTGCTTCCATCTCTACATGACCTGGAGTGAAGCATGGATATTTACTCCTCATAGAATCACTCAATTTGCACTTTCTTTTCTTGACTTATGTTTTTCGATCGTCACTGCCTGCCTTCATCATCATCTTTAAATGTAGCACTTCAGTTAAATATACAGTTGAAGAATATATTTTTGTGAATACAGATTACTAACCAAATACAACAAGTGGAAGCCGCATGCTCATTGAAACCAACAGTACTGCAGAATTAAAGCAGAAAACAGAAATCACAGAAATCGATTTGAATGCCAAATTCTGTTGCGAGTGTTGTGCCAGTTAACCGGAAGTAGGGTCACCATATGTCTTTACGATCAGCAAAATTTCCTTCAAGTATGCATCTTTCATATAATGACAGAAATATACTTTTGATCTCCGATTTTCTTTTTGCCTTTTATACTGTAATTCAATATTTTTGGCCATAATGTTGCTGAAAGGCAAAAAGTCAGACATTTTATGTTTACCTAAAAAGCCTGCCGGATGCTCACAAACTACCTAAAAAGGACATGTTTGGCGAAATCCGGATACCTGGTCACCCTACCCCAAAAGTAAGATTTTAAACATGTTTGCATATCTCAGGCATTTTAAAATGAATAGCTTTATTTTTCGCTAAAATATTGCCAACTAAATTATCTTTCTTCTCCAAGAAGGAAATTTTAAGTGTTGATATAGTTATTTAGAGAAAATATTTAAAATAAAATCAAATTTCTTAATAAGCATAGTAATTTAATATTTTTGGGAGGTTTTAAATTACATTAAAACATTTTTCAAGAGTGCCATCTAAGACTATTTTAAGCACTAAGGTGCTCTCATCTGGTGTCTAGTGCAATCTATAGCTTACTTAAATTATTAGGAAGTACAAAACGAGACACTAATTTCAAATACACAACAGAGAATGTTCCACTGAGTAGTCATAACAGCTAGAGTGAGACCTCACTCTATGGGCATTTAAAAATGGCGTGATTTAAAGGGCCAAATTATATCTATGGTCATAAATGTTTAACATTTGATTGTATACACCTTAAACTTTAATTTTATGCTAAAAGTGAAAGATTAAATTTTTCATGCTAAAAGTGAAAGATTAAATTTTTCAAAGTGTTTTATGGATTTTGGGGTAGCGTGTTTTCTGGTTGAGCAACTAGACTCTTTACCATGCCTCTCTGACTCTTTCGATGTTTTGTGGTATTCTTACAGTGTGTATGGGACCTAGTGATTTCTTCTTCATTGCAGAAGCAGTTGTTTAGAAGTTCTATCCTTAACTTCATACTGTTCCTGCAAAGAATTGCAAACATTAAAATGGCAATGAAGTAATTGTTATTGAATGAGAACTGAGTCACATTTTTTTAAAGAAAAGTATTTCTACCATAAATAGCAGGGTTTTCAGTATTTGATAGCATCATTTTTACAACAGCAAACATTACACATGTCCATAATAACTCTCATACTCACCTACATACACTACGTGATCAAAAGTATCCGGACACCTGGCTGAAAATGATGTACAAGTTCGTGGCGCCCTCCATCGGTAATGCTGGAAGTCAATATGGTGTTGATCCACCCTTAGCCTTGATGACAGTGTTCACTTTCGCAGACATACTTTCAATCAGGTGCTGGAAGGTTTCTTGGGGAATGGCAGCCCATTCTTCACGGAGTGCGGAACTGAGGAGAAGTATCAATGTAGGTCGATGAGGCCTGGTACGAAGTCGGCATTCCAAAACATTCCAAAGGTGTTCTATAGGATTCAAGTCAGGACTCTGTGCAGGCCAGTCCATTACAGGGATGTTATTGTCATGTAACCACTCCGCCACAGCCCTTGGAGTATGAACAAGTGCTCAATCGTGTTGAAAGATGCAATCACCATCCCCAAATTGCTCTTCAACAGTGGAAAGCAAGAAGGTGCTTAAAATATCAAGGTCTGCGCTGTGATCGTGCCACACAAAACAATAAGGGATGCAAGCCCCCTCCAGGTAAAACATGACCACACCATAACACCACCACCTCCGAATTTCACTGTTGGCACTATACCCCCGCCGCTGAATCTTTGCACTTGACAGTTCATGTGACTTCGCGTAAAGTTGACTACATTGTGGTTGCGACGTTGCCAGAGTGGCTAGTAAACAACAACAGCTGATAGTTCTTTCTATCGTGTCTAAGCCGCATACAAAAGTGTACGTAGTAGCGAACGTCAATGTATAATAACTATTTTGTATTATTATTGTTAATTGAAAATAACTTTGCATAAACATTGCAGCGTATGTAGAATAAATTACGCACTTTTGATAATATAGAAACAGAACAATGCAAACTTCCTGCCACATTGAGGGGAAATAAAACAAATTATAACCACGCGATAACAAAAGTTATTTTCATTCACGATTTAAAATTGCAATGGCTCAATTCCATCCAAATCCCCGTCATCATTATCTTCACCAAGGCATATCATTAATGGTTCACACTCACTAATAATTCTGTCTATTTCTTGTGTTTTTCATCTTAGCTTATTCACATGATCTACTTTCTTCTTCCACGAAGCCGCGTCCACCGTCGCCACACCTTCCCACAAAAGCCTTTCCACCTCGGTAATGGTAAATGACTTATTGTTCTCCCTCACATAAACCTTAATGTCGTTCCACACTAATTTGATAGGGTTGAAGTGACAGTGTACGGCTTTATCAGCAGGTATAGAGGGATGGCCGTGAAGCTTCACGTACTCCTTTTCCTGTTCAAAGAATTCTCGGGTGCTCCTTAATAGTTCCAATGACTGACTATTAAGTGGCGCAAAGGATTTACACTTCGTGAATCATCACTTGGCGATCGACGTCGTTTTTCAGACATTGTCGCACTTAAATCTTGTATAAATAAATAATATGACTTAAATGTATATAAAACAGATAAATATATAAATATATATGTATATATATGTATAAACAAACAATAACTAAACTATAAAACAATAACCACAAATACAAATAACAAGAACAATATGTAGCTTGCAAAGAACAACTCGACGCTTGTGCTAGAGATTCACAAACTGAAGCACGTGGTTGGGGATAGCTACATCCGGCAACAGAGCCGCTTCCAGCTCCCATTCCGCTTCTGCTTTATCATCGACCATCCGGAATGCTGCCTTGTGATTGGCTTAGAAAGTCAAACGGTGAAAGCTTTTCATCTGTTTTTTTGCGAGTGTACCAACTTAAACGCGAGCTGTCAAGTGCAACGTTACAGCGGTGGGGGTATACACACGCTGGCAGATGACGTTCACCAGGCATTCGCCATACCCACACCCTGCCATCGGATCGCCACATTATGTACCATGATTCGTCACTCCACACAACATTTTGCCACTGTTCAATCATGTAATGTTGACACTCCTTACACCAAGCGAAGCGTCATTTGGCATTTTCCTGCGTGATGTGTGGCTTATGAGCAGCCACTCGACCATAGAAAATAAGGTTTCTCACCTCACGCCTAACTGTCATAGTATTGGAGTGGATCCTGATGCAGTTTGGAATTCCTGTGTGATGGTCTGGATAGATGTCTGCCTATTACTCTTTACGACCCTCTTCAAATGTCGGCGGTCTCTGTCAGTCAACACACGAGGTTGGCCTGTATGCTTTTGTACTGTACGTGTCCCTTCACGTTTCCACTTCACTATCACATCAGAAACAGTGGACCTAGGGATGTTTAGGAGTGTGGAAATCTCGCGTACAGACTTCTGACACAAGTGACACCCAATCACCTGACCACATTCGAAGTCCATGAGTTACACAGAGCGCCCCATTCTGCTGTTTCACGATGTCTAATGACTACTGAGGTCACAGATAATGAGTACCAGGCAGTAGGTGGCAGCACAATGCACCTAAGATAAAAAACGTATGTTTATGGGGTGTCCGGATACTTTTGATCACATAGTGTATATGTCATATTTACCAACTTATTGTCGGTATATCATTAGGTTTCCATGGCTCACCCGTTGGTGAATTAGTTACCCTAGTTATTCTTTTTCATTTATGTAACCTGCATAAATTAAGGCATATATGCCTTAGATGACTCATTTACAATTCAAAAAATATGCTAACTTTATATTCAAGAGTTGCACCTTTTTTCTAGCTGCTTTTATAAACATTTCCAATATATATTGGTATACACTCTATGAAGACTCCCAATCACTGAACTAGTATGAGTCCAATATCAAAAGTCGATCACAATGAAAATGACAACTGTGCAAATAGAGAAGTGATAGGGTACAACCAATTACAGGCATACAAATACCCTTGCATACAAATACTCATAACCAGTGTTTGCACTCAATTCACTTCACTTATTAAACAAGTTGATATTTCAGTTTTGAGATGAAGTATAGCATGCAGATGGGAATGAACGGAATGTCAAAACTAGTTGGTGAACATTGCTGAGTAGTGCTTGCAGGATGATGGAGAGGGTTCTGAAGAGGTATCTTGAGTTACTGGTGGTGCTGTTTGCTCATGTGTCATAGAAATATGTGACTCTCAAACAGATGGCATTTCATCTTCAAAAGAGAAGTGTTGTCACCAGCATTCTTGGAAAGCTCTTATAATGTGTTAAAAAAGAAAGAAAGAAAAAGAAAAAACAATCAAATGGTGGCCTTGTGGTTTTTTTTTAAATCAGAAATTGCTTTCAGCAATTCGTAATCTTTTATTCACAAGTTTGTTAATCAACATTTATATATGTAAGAACGTAGGTTTTCACGGCCGGAGTCACAATTATAACTAATATGATTTTCCGGGCTGTTATGCCGTGGTCTGCTGAAGAAAGATTTCCCAGACGTTTCGTCCACAACTGCGGTGGACATCTTCAGTGGCGCGGACGAAGTCTTCTCGGTGAAAGTATCGCAGCGTCTGATGCGTTGGCCGTTAGTGCCGCTCTCTTTATAGTGTGGGCGCTCTCTGCTGATTGGCCCGCTGGTATGAGGGGGCTGGCGCCGGCTGTGTTGTTGCTCTCTTCTGATTGGCTCGCAGTGTTTTTCGGTTTTGTATGACCTTTCTTGTTTTTGATGACTAGATGCCAGTTACTGTTGAGTTTCAATGCTTCTTCTTTCCTATTGAAATTATTGGGATGTTTATAAATCTCTATTGCTTCGCGTTGTAGCCGGGTATGGTAATGTTTTATGGAGGAAAGAATGTTGGTGTCCTGAAATCTAATAATGTGTTCGCCCTCGGCTTCAATGGCATGTTCGGCGACTGCCGATTTTTCTGTATGGCCCAGGCGGCAGTTTCTTTTGTGTTCGCTAAGTCTGGTGTTAGCGCTCCGCTCCCAATAATTTCAATAGGAAAGAAGAAGCATTGAAACTCAACAGTAACTGGCATCTAGTCATCAAAAACAAGAAAGGTCATACAAAACCGAAAAACACTGCGAGCCAATCAGAAGAGAGCAACAACACAGCCGGCGCCAGCCCCCTCATACCAGCGGGCCAATCAGCAGAGAGCGCCCACACTATAAAGAGAGCGGCACTAACGGCCAACGCATCAGACGCTGCGATAATTTCACCGAGAAGACTTCGTCCGCGCCACTGAAGATGTCCACCGCAGTTGTGGACGAAACGTCTGGGAAATCTTTCTTCAGCAGACCACGGCATAACAGCCCGGAAAATCATATTAGTTATAACATTTATATATGCTTAATTATTCTCAAGTTGAATATTTCTGAAAATAGATTTACAATAGCGAGCAGCAATTTAACTGAGGAATTGTTAAGATTCACCCATCTCCATAATGTGTGGTTTGCATGCCTGCTTTCCAGCCTAAAGGCTTTACATCTCAGTTGATAGTTTTCTGGTTATGGGTTTCTCATGTGCTCATCAAACATGTTTGTCAACTTTAGCTGGATGGACCTCAGGCTCGTTTGAACTCATTTCAACCACTTTATTCACTGCCAGTGCAGACCTGGGATGTTAAAAGGGGGCAATAAAAATATTTCTGCTTTCTACCACCCTTGCTTGCAAAGCACTTCAGGGTCAGTGGCATATAATCTAGTGGGGATTTTAATGGAAGTTCTGCATTTCATTCATAGTTTTAACTATTGTAATGCTATGGGCAACACTTTTAATGTCAAAATGTGTAAAACTCTTTTCTTAGAGACTGACCATTATACTCAATCCCATGCCACCATAGGTAAAAAATTGTAAATCCTGGGTGTTCCTTATTACATCAATGTCTGGCTGTTTTCGGTACAAAACATGTTTCCAGTATTAGAAGTTGAAGGAAACCATAGCATGAATGCAATATTTTAATTTTTGACACATTAATTGTTTTAGTTTTTTTCAGGTTATCATAGTTAATTTTTATGCACATTGGCTTTAATGTACTCTTGATATTTTTAAGGTTCAGTCAAAATGGAGTACCTTGGTGTACAACACCCTCATAGAGCATTATTTACATGTTTGGGCATCTCAGAAGGATCCAACAAGCAAAACACAGTATGAGCAGAAAGTTGTACGGCTGTTACAAAATTCTGAAGCTAATTATGACAAAGATCAGATACTCATTCTTTGTCAAATACATAGTTTCAAGAGTGGAATCCTGTACCTGTATGAAGAAAATAAGCTGTGAGTATGACAGAAATATTTTCATAGTATTTATTTATTTATTTATTTTATTGCTGTACAATACAGTGGCAGAGCACAAAAGTAAAATGTCAAAATTTCATACATACTCACACATAAGAATACACACATTCACCCATAAATACATACAATCACACCCACATATATACATTCATTTATTTACAGATTCATTTATGCTATAATATGCTTTTTTCTATTAAAAACCTTTTTAACAACACATTAAATTTATCATTTGTACACAGTGTTATGTTCTCAGATAGCTCATTGTAAAATTTTATTCCCATATAACTAGACAACCCTTCAAAAAACCGTAGTCAATGACTGGGGATTGCTAAGTCATCTTTATGTCTTGTGTTGTAGTTGTGCCTATCAGAATTAGTTTCAGGAAGAGAGTTGAATTTTCTTAAGTGTAGTATAGTCTGATAGATATATAGGCTGGGTAGGGTTAAAATTTTCAACTGTTTAAATGTTTCACGACAGGATTCATTGTATTTGAGGTTACCAAGAAGTCTGATCGCTTTTTTTGTAGTATAAATATTTTATTAAAATTTGTAGTTATGGTATTTCCCCATAGTTCTATCCCGTATGACAGTTGTGAATGGATTAAAGAGTAATATATCATTTTGGCCGTGGTTTTCAGTACATATTTAATTAAGTGTTTAAGGGCAAATAAATTTTTGCTAATGTTATTACCTAGCTTGTCAATATCATTTGTAAACATGAAAGTTTTGTCTAGTGTGACACCCAGCAGTTTTGTACTTTCCACTATATTAAGTGGGTTGTTACCAGTGTTCAGTGTTATTTGTAAATTTGTGCTTTTGGCTCCAAATGGCATTAGTTCACTTTTGCTTGGGTTCACAAACAGATTCAAATCATTAAAATATTTCAATAATTTATGTGTAGTGTCATTTAAGGTTTCCTCTAGCATATGTGAATCTTTATGGCATACAGTAATAGTGAATCATCAGCATACTGAAAAAGTCGGTGTTGGTGGGTATAAATTTATTGATATCATGCATGTAGAGAATAAAAAGGAGTGGTCCTAAGATAGAACCTTGCAGTATGCCATGAGTTAGTACTTGTCGGGGAGACATAAATTCGTCATATTCAGTTTTTAACATTACAAACTGCTCTCGACTGGTTAAGTAAGATTTTAAGATTTGTTGTGCATGGCCTCTGATGCCAAGGTCATAGATTTTGTGTAGCAGGATAGTATTATCCACGCAATCAAAAGCTTTAATTAGGTCCAATAAGACACCAACAGCATAGTTACTTGCATCAATGTTATTAATGATCTCTTCCATATAATCCGACACGCATTTGATAGTGGAACTGTTTTTCACAAATCCATATTGACATTGTGGTAGTAAATTAAGGTTTTCCAAATAGCGCATAATTCTTTTGTATAGAATATGTTCTAGGATTTTGGAGTGAGCTGGTAATATGGAAATTGGGAAAAAATTATTTTTATATACTTTGTTACCTTTTTTGGGATGGGTATAATTTTTGCAATTCTCCATGCATCTGGAAAAATTTCGGTTTTTAAACATGAGTTTATTATGTCTGTAAGGGAATCTATTATTGACATTCTACACACTTTAATGACAGAAATGGTATGCCATCATTGCCTACACTGTTACTGACATTCAAAGACTTGATTACGTCTAATTTCTCCTTGCTGTCTGTAGGATATATGTACATACTAGAAGCGGATTTGGAGCTGTTGCTTTGACTGCCATTGTTGCCTACGTTAATCCAATTGGTTCGTATATTTGCGGCAATGGACACAAAATGGTTATTAAGAATGTTAGCTATGCGAGTTGGTTCTTTGACAATTTCATTTCCATCATTAATCGCTATGGTGTGGGTATCTATAGATACTTTCCGAAAGTTATTTATTATTTGCCAACTAGTTTTGCATATGTTAGCTGAATTTAATATTGTATTGCTGATGCTGACGCATTTAGCATCGATTACTAGTTGGTCTTATAATTGCTTTATTTGTTTATATTTATCAGGGTTAAAGGTGTTATCTGTCTTATTGAGCATACTAGCCAGTTTAAGCCATATACGTAATTGTTTAATTTGGGGGGTAGTCCATTTATCTTGATATGTATGTTTCGGGATGCCTACTTTTACTGGTCTAAGGGGGCAAAAGATATTAATGTAATACTGTAAAATGTAGAATATTTGTAGTTTAGTATTAGGGTCTGCTTCCGAAAAAACACTAGCCCAATTTTCTTTAGTTAAAGCCTTATTCATTGCACTCAAGTTTGCTGCATTAAAAGTGTTGACCTGTTTGTGTCTCATTTTATGACTAATTTTAGGAAATCCTACTTCTCTCAAAATGATATACTGAGCTGTATGGTCAGATAAACATGAGTGATGGACACTCACATGATAGTGAGCATTACTAAAATTAGTAATAACATTATCTATCGCAGTACTGGATGTAGCTGTGATTCTGGTTGGTTCATTGATTGCTGCGGTTAGGTTGTATTCATTTAGGATATATTGTAATTGTCAGGGGAGTTCTGTAGAAAATCTATGTTAATGTCGCTCATAATTACAATTTTGCTATCAGGGTTAGTTGTATTTAAGTTTAATAAATATTCTAATATATCAAAAAACATGTTGAGATCTCCGCTGGGTGGTCTGTATACCCCAATAATATTTATTTTAGATTTAGGGAGGGTTATTTTAATTCCAGCAAGCTCAATATGCCCCTCTACTGATAAATTTTGTATATCGAGTTCACTGATTTGTCCAGATAGGTAGGGGTTAGTGTAAATACAGACTCCACCCCATTTTTTGATTATGCGACAAAAGCTAGTTGATGGATTCATGCTGGGGATTAGATTGTGTGCAAATTCCTGTTCTCGTAGGCCATGCTCGGTGAGAAGCAGGACATCAGGTTTTTCTTCTAGAATGAATATGTTTAATGGCTCTATCTTGTTAGTAAGCATTTGGATATTCTGATGTAATAACTTTAGTATGCTACGGTTTTCCATCTTGTTTGAAAGGGTGCCTAGTTTTTTGGGCTGGGTACAGTTGATTCCTTTTGGCTAGTTACTTTATCTTTTGCAGAGTTATGATTAACTTTTGGTTGCTCATGTATTATCAATTGTGGTGGATCTCCATTCCTGCCTACCTCAACTGCATCTAAATATGCTTTATACAAGACTTCACCTAACCTTCTCTTGCCGCATTGGTTAAAATGCAAGCCGTGTTTAGTGTGCATTCTACGATCAGCTGTAGAAGCTTTAACTACTTTGACATGCTCAAAACCTTTACATAAAAGATCAGTGTTCCTATTTACTATCTTAATAACATGGTGAATTGTACTGTTTTGTCTATAATCATACCTTGTGGGAAGATCCACTATCACTGCATTTGTGTGACTTAGTTCTGGTGGTAACTTCTCTAAACTTTCACTGACTGCTTCCGGGTTTCCCTTTTCTATATCATTAGTTTCTCCAATTAACACTACACAGTCCTTTTTCGTGAAATCCTGGACACTGTTGCCGATGGAGTTTATTGTGATGCTAATACCCGCCCCTGGTAGTACACAGGCCTTTGTTTCCGGACTTTTGTGGTTGCCTCCGACGTACGTTGTTAATCCTCTGCTGTGACTATCGCAGAAGATAAGCATCCTGCCTTTTCATTTCTGAAGTTCCATGTGGAGTCCTGATGTCTTACCTCTTTGTTTCCCATAGCATCTGGCACTTTCTTGCACTGAATTCTCAAATAATTTCCATCATTTCCCAGAATCTCGTACCTATTCTTTATTAGAATAGGGTTCAGCAATGTTTCTTTGGTCTTTCTTTGCATCCTCTTCTTCGAATTAAATACTGTTGTCCATGGACTGCAGTCACTGTCATCACGTGGCATCTGTTCATGGCCGTTTGCATCTTTACATTCGGCTATTGTTTGGATTGTCTTTTCAACTTTTGTTTCCCTTTTACTTTATTTCAGTAGTCTATTTTCTTCTTTTAGTGTTCTGATTTCTTCATGTGCTGTTTTCAGGTCCCTGTTTAGAGTTTCACTCAGAGCCTGTAGTGATAGTATAGACTCAAGGCCACGCTTTTCGTTGCTTACATCATTCACACATTCGCTATTGAACATTACTGATTTCCTCTCGAAATATTTTGTCCCGTCTTACTCCTTCATTTCCACAGTTGCTGTCATTACTAATTAACTCGTCACTGTTCTCAGCACTCATGTTTTCTTGATTTTTATCGACATTCACCACATTTAGAACTCTACTTTGCATAGTAATTCCACACGCTGCCGCCATCTTGTTCTAAACTCAAGTCTTAGGTGCATGCAAAAGCCTAATAGGCAACACTTTTTTAAAACATTATGTTTTCATAATTTGTTAACTTCAGAAGTTGTAGATAGATAAGATAACTTTATTTGTACATTTTTTATACCCAACCATTTTTACAATATTCCACTTATAAACTAACTTAACCTGTGTATAAATTTCCTTGTAAGCTATGCTGCTCCTTTTGCCTGGCACCCTGGCCTTCCTTCTGACTTATCTGAGCATCCCTTGCTACCCTTAATCCCTATTTCCCATCCTCTCCCTCCTCCATTTGCCCTTCTACCTTTCTTATCTCTCTTACTTTTCTAATCCATTTCTCTTTTACTTTCTTTAAGAACTCCCCCATATTCTTATTTTTCTTTTCTTAACACTTTCATTACTACTATTTTTCCATCCATTTTTTCCCATTTTTCCTCTTGTCTTCATTCTGCTTATTCTTTGCATTTTGTCATATAATGCTCTGTGCTGTCACTACCTCCTGAGACGGTAATTTGTATCACAAATTACTTTAATGTAAATAATTATTTTTATATGAATATGTATTTTTATGTAACATTGATTTCAGAGGTTTAATAATTGTAATTATTAATGGTAAATAATAATTTTCGGCTCTACTGAAACTGTTAACAATAACATAATACTTTAGCAAGGGAGTGAGTTGTTTATCGTTACCGGGAACCAGGAAGTTACGTCATGTTTCGCGCCTTTTCAGTAAAAAAAGCTTCCAGAACATTCTATAAAAGTAATATGTATTAATGGTTTTCATTGGATAGTAAAATAGACGCTAATGTTGGCGCGTTTTATTAGCCAATGGTAATTCATTTATAATCTTTAGGTGTAGCTTGAGGCATGTCTATAAATAGTGTAGATTCAAAGAGAGCGTCCTCCAGTTCGGCAAGATTCTCGACACAGTACACATCGTCCTCCAGTTCGGCAAGATTCACGAAGCACTACACATCGTCTCCTGCAGTTATACAAAATTCTCCGTACATTACACGTTGGCCGCTCAGTTCACCAAGTTACACGCAGTGAAAATCATTAAAGATCTAAAATATTACAAAGTCACTTATATACAAAAATTGAAGTACGTGAGTTAAAAGTGAGAAGTTATTATAAACAGTTTCAGTATGGCGATTATCTAGATAAATCTGTGAAAGTGTAAGTGCACGTGTTCGGCAATAAAACAGTATAAAACACATTTCTTCACTAGTAATTTTTGGATAAAAGATTCCTTTTCCGCTTCACACCCTGCAAGAATTAAATGCCTACCTAAATAGCTGGCCGGAAGACAATATACATAACCTTAAAACTAATTCATATAGATGGCAACGCAGAAATCAACATAACATTCTCCCATTATATTGGCTTCCACCACGTGGTGCTCTAAAACAAATATACAATTCACACTATATTTCTCGCAAATTGGCGCCCAACGTGGGGCGACAACTAGGAAAGGAAGGCTAGACGACTAGGAAAGGAACAAGAATAACCAGAGAGGCGAAAGCAGCAGTGAAACGACCTATAGACGTAGATTCCGGGACAGAAGGGTAATTCAGCTACAAGAAAACATCGAAACGACGTAGATTCATCACGATACAACGCAGAAGCGACATACAAACCTAGGAGAATGGGGCAGAACGCTGGACATCAAAACTGCAGCATCAGACAGCATCAAAAAGGTAATTAAATGAGACTGAGAAGTGGTAGGATAATAAAAACAATGGCTACCAATAATACAGAAGAAATAATTATGGAGGGAGATAGTGTAATAGTTAGCTGTGATCCAATACAAAGTACAGGGAATAGCCCAGATTTTTTGGGATTTGAAGATGAAAATGTTAGTGTAGAAAGTGAGAATAGGATAGCAGGAAATGTTAATCTTGATACTAGTATGATAATGATGGAAATGCTGAGAAATATGCATAGGGAATTAAGGGAAGATATGCAGAAGAATAATGAGAATAGTAGGGAATTAAGGGAAGATATGCAAAAGAATAATGAGAAATTAAGGGAAGATATGCAAAAGAGTCATAGGGAATTAAGGGAAGATCTTAGTAAGAAAATAGAACAAAACAGGGAAGATATTGATAGGAGTTTAGAACAAAAACTAGATCAGAATAAGAGAGAATTGAGGGAAGATATTGGTAAAAGCTTTGAACAAAACAGGAAATCAATTGAAAGTATTGGTAGGAGGAATGAGAAAGTAGAGCAAACAGTCGATCAAAGCAGTGAAGAAATTGAAAAGAAAGTTAGGAAGTTAAATAGTAGTATGCCAGAAATGAGAGATGAAAATGAGGAAGTAATAGCAAGTGAGATAGGAGAAAATTCAAAGAAAATGCTAGACATGAGCATGGAAATAGGTAACAAAGAAAGTGAGGTTAATACTAAAAGTGAGGTTAATGTAGAATGTACAGAGTTAGGCAGTCAAGTGAGTAATATTTCAAGTGAGCTAAGAGAGATGAAAGAGGTTATGAACGTAGATGTAAATGAGGCGCAAGTTAATTTCAGTGGGGAAATATCAGAAATACAGAAAGAATCAGAAATGCAAAGAAATAAATTGTACCAAGATGTTCAAAATGAAAACTCCAGTCCAGTACATTTTAGTACATATTTGTCAAAGTACTTTCAAATTAAAGAGATGGTTGAAGAATTGAAAATGAATGTTGTTAAAAGATGTGTTGTTCAGGAAACTGTAGATTGTTTTCAAATGTTATCAGGGAACGAAATGTCATATGAATACAAGAGGTTATTCATTAACAAAAATTTGAAGGTTAGGTTACGGCTACGAGTAATGTTTAGCCACACATAATTTGATCCAGGAGGGTAAATAGCAACGAGATGTAAAGTAAATGATGGATAGTTAAAGACGACTTGCAAAGAAATGTATTGGAACGTAAGAGGGTTAATTATATATATGTCATTTGAAAAGAGAAATAAGTTATAAAAAAAAAAAAAAAAAAAAAAAAAAAAATATAAATAAATAAATACATTTTAGTAACTGTAACAAAATATTTGGAGATTAAGAATGCAAAGATTGAAACTTAAGATGAGATTAAAGTAAAAGTACGTAAATACAATTCCAAGATTTAAAAATTAAGAATGCAAAGATTGAAACTTAATATGATATTAAATTAAAAGTACGTAAATACAATTACAAGAGTATTGTTAAAATAAAATTCAGAATAACAAAAATTGGTAAAAATAAATAAAACAAATACTTATGTAGCAAACAGAAAAGGTGAAACATTGTCAAGATTTAAGAGATTTAAATATATTTGCAAAGTACAAAATAACAAAAAAATTGGTAAATATAATTAAAAATAATTGAAACAAATACTTATGTAGTAAATAGAACATGGGAAACATTGCCTAGATTTAAGAGATGTAAATATTTGTGTTGAGGGTGAATATTTTGGTAAATATGTATAGTAATTACAAAAAAAATTCTTGAATTGATAAATTTTTTTTAACAATATAAGAAAGTAAACAATTTGGTAGCAGTGATTAAATAATTTGGGTACAGTATTTTATATATAAAAAAAAAAAAAAAAAAAAAAAAATTGTTTGTAACGTCAGATTAATGTCAAAACAAATTAAATCAGAGCCAGTAAGTAGTGGCGAGATAAAACATATGTCGTGTGTTAAACGCGTGTGAAGTGTTAAGTGAAAGTGAATAGCGTGTGTTACAAGATTTAGGAGACTAAAAACAAAATTATAAAATTTCCAAACAGGTTATAAATATTTATAATTATATTTCTAGTGGGGCATATACTTTCTTTAAGAACTCCCCCATATTCTTATTTTTCTTTTCTTAACACTTTCATTACTACTATTTTTCCATCCATTTTTTCCCATTTTTCCTCTTGTCTTCATTCTGCTTATTCTTTGCATTTTGTCATATAATGCTCTGTGCTGTCACTACCTCCGCATAATTCACAAATTCCATTTTTTCTGCCTCTTAGCCCTCTCAGATACATTGATCCTGTTCTCATCCATACAAACTCTTCTTTTTCTGCTCTAATACGATAATCCACATACTCTTCTCTTCCCCATTTCCTTTTTACTAATCTATAGAACCCTAGTGATTTTTTATTCTCTAAGCTTCCCCAAATCTCTTGTCTTTCTATGTCCTCCACTCTGTTTCTTACTGTTATCCAGAAACCGTTGCTATTTCTTTCTCCTGTTCTCCAAATATCTCCCATTCCTAACTTCTCCATAATTTTTTCTACCCCTGTCCACCAGCTATTTTTATTTTTCAACTCTTTTGTTGTTCTATGCATATCTTTAAAATTTCCCCTTCATCTTTTCTCAGGCATCTAAACCAAAATTTCAATATCCTTTCTTCTTGTTCTTCCTAATTCCACTAATGCTACTTCCCCTGGTGCTGATCTTGGTAACCCCAATAGCTGTTTACAGAACGTTCTATAGCTCTGGTCTATTTTTCTGCTTAATTCAGATCCCCCCCCCCCCAAATTTCTACTGCATATAGCATTCTTGCTTCTACCAATGCTTCATACATTCTTTCTATCCATTTAGTTGGCATTTCTAATTTGTATTTGCACATCCTTACTCCTGTCATTGCTGCCTTTCCTTTAGCCATAACCTTCCTGCTATGCGCCACGCATTCACCATTACTGCTCATCCTCACCCCCAAATAATCCAACTCCTTGACAACTTCTAACTTTAAACCCCCCATCTGCCATTTCTCTTCTTTTTTTAGTTTATTTCCTCTTTTAAATACCATAACTTTTGATTTATTTATATTTACTTTAATTCCCCATTCTTCGCAGAATTCATGTATTCTGTTGATTGCTTTCTGTAAGCCCAATTACCATTATAGCCCTGACCATAAGATCATCCACATATAGTAAATGTGGTATCTCTCTATTTGCTATTATGGGGCAGTGCAGATTTTTTTCTTTATCTCTTTCTAATATGTCATCTATGAATATATTAAATAATATATATTTGCACCCTTGTCTTAATCCTATTTTTTGCTCCGTCATTTCTGTAATTTCATTATTTTTACATCTTATACAAAATCTTATATCTTTATAAATCTACTTGATTTCTTTTCTAAAATTTTCGCTAACCCCTTTCTTGCTTAATTTATAAGCTAATGCTTCTCTATTTATTGTATCAAATGCTTTTTCAAAATCTGCTAAAAACATGTATATGCATCCTCATTTCCTGCTCAGATACTTATCTATTATAGTCTTTATTATAAATATATTATCTATTGTTTGTTTACCTTTCCTAAATCCTGCTTGATATTCTGACAGTTTTCCTTCTTCTTCCACCCAGTTTCTTAATCTATTGGCCAATATACCTGTGTATATTTTCCCTAATATTGATAGTAAACTTATTCCCCTATAGTTTTCTGGTCTATTTGCTCCTCCCTTTCCTTTGTAGATTGGTACCACCATACTTATTTTCCAACATTCTGGCACATCATTCTTTTCTTTAATTTTATTTAATAATTTTGCCATCACTTTTAAACCATTTTGCATTTCCCCATACATTTTCCAAAATTCTCCTGGTATTCCATCTATTCCTACTGCCTTGCCTTTTTTTATATTCCTTATTTGCTGGTAAACTTCCAGCTCCATGATTTTACCATCTAATTTTTCATTGAATATTCCTCCTTGTCCTACCTCTTTTATGTCTAACTTCACTCTCTTCCTTTCTCCAATTAGCCTTCTAAAGTACCCTATCCATTTGCTTAGTGTAATTTCGTTTTTCTCCCCTCTATTCTTGTTCATCATCCTCACTATTTCCCATATTTTTTTACTATCCTTACTCTCTATTGCTGCCTTTAGTTTCCTTTCTATATTTCCCTGTCATTCTTTCCTCTTAGCCTCAAGAAAACCTTTATATTCTCCCTTAAGTTTCATCAGATTTTGTCTATCCCTTTCCTTCTCTGATCTCCTCCATCTAATAAGCTCTTTAAACACCTCCCTTTTTTTGCTCTGCACTCTTCATCAAACCACCCCTTAATTTCTTGGCCTTTTCCGTGCCTTCCTTCCATCCCTGCTCCTGCTCTTGTTAGTAATAATTTCAGTACCTCTAATACTTTTTCTGGATTTCCCTCATCCATTGCAATTTTTATACCACACTCCACAGTCTGACTTACCTTTGAATTTAATTCTTTTAAGAAGTCCTCTTTTAGTTCCTCCCTCCATTTATATACTTTCATTGTTTTTATTTTAGCTATTTTCTTATTCTTTACCTTCTGTTCCAAAACATTTATTTCCATCATTAATGAAAAATGGCTACTACCTACTACATTGTTTATTATTTTAAATGTAGTGATTCTGTCCTCCAGTTCCTCACTACATAACATGTACTCTATCACACGTTGCCCGTTTGTGTTTACGAATGTAAACTCCCCTTCCTCATCTCCTTCCATTGTTCCATTACATATTAACATGTTTACCTCACAAAATTCTATTAATTTTTTTCCCTCCCTATTAATCACTACATTCCTGCTTTTCCTTGGCCTTATCACCTTCCTATCTTCTTCTACCTGCTCTTTACCTAATAACCTTCTCTTCTCCCCTATTCTCGCATTCAAATCTCCCATCACAATAAATTCTGTCCCTGGCATCTTTTCTTGTATTTCTTCCATGTCTTCTTCTAGTTTACTATAAAAGTTACTGTCGTAAAAATATGATGCTTCTGGCAGATTATATTCAACCCCTATTACTAATCTTACTCCGTTATTCTGTTTAATTACTATCCATAACACATTGGGACCTCTATTCTCCATTTTTTCTATGTCAATAATTGTTTCCGTATCATTCTTTATAAACAAACCTACTTCTCCTGATGCTCTTCCCCTATAGCATCTTTTCCTTGCCTTTTTCTCTAGAAACTTAAAACCTGCTATCTCTGCTACCCCTTCCTTTCCCAACCATGTGTCTGCTACTCCTACAAAATCCATAGAACACATAATGTCTTTAATTTCACCGTGCCTATCTTATTTCTTAGCCCTTTCACATTCCAAAGCATTAATTTCAGCCTCTTTCCCTATTTATTCTTGATTGTTCTTGAAACTTAAAAATCTCCACCAATTTCCTGTATCTTGTAGTTCTAGGCTCCCTTTCCCTTTCTTCTCTTTCACCCCTAAGCTGAATGTAATCCTTGGATGAAATTGCTAAACCTTTCTTTTTTATTATTTCTTCTGCCTCAACATGGACCCTACCAATATCACTTCCCCACTTTGTATTTTACCCCTTCCCTCACTCGTCACTTCTCACTGCCTCCCTTCCCTCACTCCTCACAACTCCTGCTGCCTCCCCTCTTCTTTCTTCTGGCTCCTCCCTCTCGGTCATTTCGCTCACCAATGTTGCTTCTTCGCTTTCTCCCTCCACTACCAACTCTTCTTCCTGCCTTCCCCTTGTTGTCTCTTGTTGATGTATCTCCCTTGTCTCCTCCTCTTGCCTCTCTCCAAAGCTGCTTCTCCCACTTCTTCTGCCCTCCTGATCAGCTGTCGGTCTCTCATGTTGATGCCCTCTTCTTACCCATGTTTGACTTTGCTGAAATCCTGCTGACGATTCCATTCTCTGTTCAGGCCTTTGTCCTGTGTTTTCCGGCCATTCTATATTTTGCTGTAGTGCATATGTTCCTCTTGTTTCATTTCTTTTAATACTCATATTCCAATTTTCACCTTCCACTATTAATTGTAGACCTCTTAGGTATGCTTTTTTTCCTACCACCCTTGCTTCATTCATTCTTTTAATTAATTCCTTCCTTAGATCTTGTTCCTCTTTCGTATAGTCCTGTTCTATAAATATTTTTGTCCTCCTTAGTCTTCTTGTTTGTCTTAAAATCTCTCATTTTTTTCTCATTGTTGTCAATTTCAAGATAATAGGTCATGGCTTTCTTCCTTTCTTGCCTATCCTAAACATATCTTCAAATTCCCAGCCATACATCCGTATTCCCAGTGCATCTTCTATAATTTCATATACCATGTCTTCCAGATTTCTTCTGACCTCTGCCACCTCAAATATTACAGAGTTTTTTCCTTCTCTTATCCATTTCGTATCTTTTTTCAATCCCAACTATTCTTTCTTTACATTCTGATATCTGTTTCTCCATTTCTTCTCCTTGTATTTTCATTGCTTCTTTCAGCTCTCTTGTATTGTTATCCATCCTTTTTCCTAGTTGCATTCCCATCTCCCTTATTTCTTCCATTAATTTGTTTATTTCTGCTGGTCCTGGGTTCTGTTCCACTCCTATTATTAGCAATATCGCGATTACCATCATGATGACTCTCCATATCTGAGTTTCCATTTTTATTTTTATGTCTTTTCTTATTTTTTTCCTGCCGAAACTTCCGATTCTGCATCGGTATGTTTGAACGTCCACTCCCATTTTTTTCATGTTCTTTCGTGCTTACTCCGCTACACAACCTTCCCCTCTTGCTGCTGGCTTACGACTCCCAGAAGTTGTATATTCTCATATGAAAGAAAATTTGGTGTATTGGAATTTTAATACACCAAAAATGCATTCTTATTCCTTTCCACCCGAGGATACATGTTTGCCTGGGTTTCATATTTAAGCTTTTGTGCTTAAGGGAGAATGTTTTTCTGCACCAATTGTGTAGGCTCTGGTTAATGTGTTGCAGCTGTTTCTGTTTCCACTCATCACCTATAAAGGTAATGAGTGATCACTGAATTTGGTTTTACAATTTTTCCATGTGCTCACAAGTTAACTACAAATTTTCATAGAAATATAAAATATAATATTATAACATCAATTTATTCCTTGGCATTTTCTCTGTAGGTTACAGTATTAAAAACTTTATACTATGTCTTTCGCTTCGTGAAGGAAACTGCAGAAATATTACGCAAGATTGGACATCTACTACAGCATAATATGAGAGGTTGCCCATTGCCCACAACATTGCAGCTTCTTCTGGCACTATGATTTTTGACAACTGGTGCATTCATGCAGTTAATGCCAACATCATTATTATTCGTGCATCAGCCATATCCAGGACTTAAGTCCGTGTACTTCCTGCCTTTCATTAAACATGAATTCATGGTACTTTTTTCATTGTGCCATTCTTTAATTTCTGGGATAATTTTCCCGGTGTAATGGGTGCCTCCGATTGCACCCACATCAGAATAACCTTCCCTCTGTGCGGTAGGACTGTTGTTTAGATAAACCAGAAGGGGTACTTTAAACAGCAATTTTTGTCAGAACCTGCTATTTTAAGCTTTGCTCTCCGTTGTCTTTTTATGATGTTTGGAAAGCATGGTCTTTTCTTTGACAGAAAAGTTTACTACTTATTTGACCGTGATGTTTTGTCTGTAAAATAAAAAATGGAAGCAACTCTTAAAACAAAAATGTAATGCTGGCTGCAAAAATGTGAATTACAGCTGATAGAAATCGCCAAATATCATAAAGAAAGATATTCCATTCTTCCTTTTCACAGCTGATGTTCAAACCTAAAACATTGTTTAGCTAAACATAGGCTAAACACTGTTTAACTAATGGAAGAAAATATGTATCTATCTTACATATAGTTTAGCGAGACAGTTTTTAGGGTTTAAGTAACTTACCCTTTCTGCATTTGGCCCTTTATGTTTAAAGGTAAACTGATGAAATCCTGAAAATAATACTAGAGATTTCAGGTGTTGTTGAATTATCAAGTGATGATGATTGGACCCCTGTCGAAAATTTGTATTGAACCTTCAGTGAAAAGTGATGAGGAGGATGAACACATTAACAACAGTGGAAATCAAGAGGAGTTAGATACTTTTACAAGTGAATCACAATAAAATCAGCATGAACTGTCCAACGTTTCATATTCGGAGAAAAGGCTTTTGTCAAGAAACATCATCCCAATCCAAGAAATTATTATATTATGGTAAGGTATTGCTGTAAGCATATTTGTTTATATTTAAATGCTAGAAAGATTTATTAGCTGTGTCAGTGTGTTTTTAAATTATTCTGTATTTATTTTCTTTCAGGATCCTCCTTCATTACATCCTCCAGGACAATATGTTGCTGACTATTTTACTGATTAAGTCTAAGAAATAGCAGAGAAGTACAATGTTATGTATAGTGTTTTAAAAAAGGAAGTTTTTTTTTTTAAGTTTAATATCCTTTAATCGGGTAGGTTATACCAGACAATTAATGAATAAAATGGTTGAAATGATGCTCAAATGATCCGGGGTCTTTAGAGCTTAGAGTTATATAGGTAATAGGTTATACAATGGAGGAGGACACTTCTTGCACTGTGACCTACATAGATCGATTGTGGCTACCATCCCCCAGGGGATAAAGTGAAGGCACTACAGGAGGCTATAGGCTGCAGGCAGACGGGCTATAGAGACGTGTGGAAGTCCCTAACAGTTCCAGGCTTGCAGACCTGTCCCACTGCTGGAGCTGCCTGAGAGTGCAATGAACGACCAAGCAGCCCTCTAGAGTCCATGGGGAGCACTCTTTTCCTTTGAGCAAGCATCCATGCCATTTGTCCAGCACTGCCATATGCCACAAAACTTAGAAGCATATCTGAAAGATGAGAAGGAAAGGAATAAAGGGAAATAATGGTAGATGAAAAGCCACCCCAGCATTTGCCTACCAACTAGGGAAAACCATGAAAAACCCAAGGTCAGAGTGGGTGGTCAATGGGAATCGAGCCTGAGACCTCCCGAATGTGAGCTTTGCACATTACTATGGAGTCATCTTGCTCAGTCAGAGTTTACAGTTACCTGACATTCGTCTTTTCAGTATAAGGGAAAACCCCAGAAAAAGCTTTATCTGGGTAACTCATCCTAACCAATTTGAACACAAGAGCTCTTGAATGTGAGGAAGACACACTACCTGCCACACCGTGGAGGAAGCCAATTGAACTGATAAAGGTTTACGTGAACAATTACTTTTGGGTTGTATTGCATAACCCAGTTTAGCAATGTACTGGCAACAGGATACTGTCCTCTTAGGAATTTCTGAAAATATGTCATGGATGCATTAAAGTGTTTCCTGCTATGGATTTAAACGTCTGCAAATCTGCACTGATGTCAAGAAAAGTAGTGTCATCTGTATATAGAATTGAGTGAGTGAGTACACAGGATGGGAGATCATTTATCATTAATAAAAATAATAACGGTCTGAGAATTGAACCCTGTGGAATACCACATTTGACCTCTTATTTCGTATACAAACCACTTGCTTACAATTTGCCAAATAGGATCTGAGAAGATCTATTGCAGGACTTTTTACGCCATAGTAAATTAATTTGCTAATTACATAAGTGTGGTATACGCAATCAAATGCCTTCTGAGGTTGCAGAAGGTAGCCTGTGCAGAATTTTTCGATTCAAAGGCTGTAGGTACTTTTCTTACCAGTGAAACCATAACGTCAACAGTTGACTTCCCTTTCCTGAAACCGGTGTGATAAAATACCAAGAGATTTTGGATACTACTTGATAGATGAGTAGATACCTTTTACCAGTCACTGTAAGCTAATACAGTATATAAAGAACAAGCCTAGACCTATAGGATAAAAGAATAGTTCTATATTTTGAGATATACCAAGGCAGAAATACCCCACTAAAAAGCAAAGATCGTGGTTTAGAACCTTGAGCTATCCTCCATCTTGTGTGATCACTCCCTAAAGGTAGCTATCATAGAATTGAGGGAACAGTAACTGTAATGCTAAATGCAGTCAGGAATGTGAATTTTAAACCAAAATGCAAATAGTTGAGAGCCATTGTTATGTTAGATCAATGATAAAGTTATAACTGAATGGAAAGATATTCAGAAAGTTGTCATGGCTTCAACTAGCTCTGCTGTGAAACCACAAACCTAAGTGAATCAATGAAGTAAAAAGGATGTAAAATATGTAGTGATTAATATACCAGCCTGTTATAAAAAATTACAACCAGCACTTGGATGGAGTTAGTATTTGTGACCATTTTATTGAATGTTACTGAACATGATTTAAAACCAGAAAGTGGACATTAAAAGTAATCCTGCATTTGTTGTAATCTTGCTGCAGTTGATAGTTGACTCACTTAAAGAGGAGAATTTAGAGCAAATAATCTACTGGCAAATAAACTTCTGGATCTCCTTAAATGGGAGATGGCCATTTCAGAGGCTTCAGTTGCCATAACTGACAGAAAAAAAGGCTACCAGATATTGAACAAGAGTGATTGCTCTTTTACCCAAAAGGAAAAAATATATACACCATCCCCTAAATTGGTTCAAGAC
Organism: Deroplatys truncata; assembly: GCA_030765065.1. Taxonomy (NCBI): domain Eukaryota; kingdom Metazoa; phylum Arthropoda; class Insecta; order Mantodea; family Mantidae; genus Deroplatys; species Deroplatys truncata. Next base: position 1,218,807 of record JAUKNL010000022.1, on the reverse strand, counting down.
AAATGTTACGATGCTAGATTATTGGCCAGAGGTCAATAATATTAGTTCAACAAGAACTTGTCAGCTGGAAGGTTATAACAGTAAATGAGAAACCAGGTGCATTAAGTGTAATCAATATCGATGTCTGTCTAAAGACAAAGATTGTTTCAGAAGATACTATGTGAAATCTGAGAGGTTCATTTTTATGTATTCTAATAGCCTTTGCAGCATCTCTGCAAAACAGAAATAATGGAAAATGAGATTTCAGCTATAATTTTTATAGCAACTTAGTATATTTGGACAGAAGTCTATCAGTTAAACCCTAACTGCACAGTTGTGATAGGGCATTTTTTTAAGAAAGTACTTAAAGTTGGAATTATTTTACTATTTTTGCATGAATTAGACAAAAAATAACACTGGGTAACACATTTGGCATCTTCAAAATTTGAAAACAATTTTCTTACTGTTGAAAGGGATATGCATCTATTGCATAGATTAAGTAGAAATATAACAACTCTGAAACTTGTTTTAGCGCATGTTTGAAAGCGTCACTTATTGGATTCTGTATGCATTCAAAATTATACTACTTTTTGCCAACGGAGAGAAAGTCCCTGACAGGAATGTGCTACCCTTATCTGTTTGGAAACCGTGCGACAAGGACAGTGAATGTGTGTGATGGAGAACGCATGCTACGCAAGGAGTAAAACTATTCAATGGGCTGTAACTGAGCTGTCGTGTGTGTCATAAATAAGGGTAACATAAGCAAGTAGGCAGGGTTTGGACCATGTCTAATCAGCAATTTCCCCTCTGCCCTTCATTCCCCAGGGACTTTCTTTGCTGTGGAAGACAGGCTGGTCAGCCGCTTTATTCTGGAAGGTATGCAATTTATCAAGCCATAAATGAGATGATTTGGAATTGCTTAGCTTGCCTCTTATTATGACAGCACATCAAATATACATTTCAAAGCAAAACTAACTCTTATTAAAGACTTCTGCATGAGATTGGAACCGTTTCGAAATCATAGTGTTGACCACCTGAAGTTGCATTAGGTCTGGTTTAACCGAGCAGAATGGCTCAAGCGGTAACATCTGTGGGCCACATTCAGAAAGTTGTGGGTTTGACTCCCATGGCTGAACTTCCTGACCCATGGATTCTTTTCGTGGGGTTTCTCCAGGTCACTAGGCAAATGCTGGGAAGGATCATTAAGTTCTCTGAATTTCCTGTCCATTTCACCTCCATTCTAATTTCACATCGCCTTTCATCTGCTTGTTCTCTTTCAGGGGTATACATGTCAGCAGGAGGTCTCAGCATGTGCATGGCAGGGGAAAAGGTGCTCCGTGGAAACCTTCGTCCCTCAGAATGGGAGCAGTCTCCAGGTTTGGGGCCCCACAGGGGGGAAGGGAAGCCGGCTGCACCAGTGCCCATCCGGGAAGTTTAAATCTGTAAATGGTAGGGACTGTGCCCTCTGCCTGTCATACCCCCTGGTTCGGCCAGTCTCTTGTCTCCTCTCACCTCATCCCTCCCTCCCAGCGGTGCCCCATCTGGGGCATTAGTACAAAAGATCTATGTAGGTCGATATACTAAGTCCCCCTCCATGTTGAATCCTAATCCTAGATTTGTTTTATGGCTGTTGAAAGCTTGTGGTATATGACCAAGTAGGGTGCAGTTCAGTTGAATGAAGACTGAAAATATTGACTTGAGTAAAAAATAGTTACACATTGATGAAGTGATGAGGTTTATGCAGTAAATAGACCTTCTAAGAGCTTTGCACATTGGCTGGATAGCTTAGTGAAAGCAATGCTAAAGTCTGTTTGGTTTGCAGCACTAATTGTGGCCAATCACAATGCTGTGATCTTTGTGTGCATTTCTAGCCTCTAAAATGTTATGTTAATATTTTAATATCCGTTGTATCCAAATATCTGCAAAAAACTAACACTTTTCAGATTTATTCAAACGGTCTGTTCAGGGTTAAATTAAAATTAAATTATGTATGGACACCCTTTAACTACTCTGACTCTTAGCATCCCATTCTATATTGGGTATGAAAAACTGGAAATTTTGCTCAGAGGCCTCTTTATCAGACTTGAGGTTCTTTTACATGCCATAAATCTACAACATGCTACCACCGGCTTTATTTCCCTTCTGAAAGAAACCATGCTAGGGATTTTTACGCCCGAAAAAAAATCTACCTCCCTCTGCCAGGTTTGAACCCATGACCTCGGGAACTAGAGGCTAGCAAGGTACCTCTAGACCACGGAGGATGACATGTTCAGGGTTGTATTGTCACCCATGCACTTAAAATAATATGTAATAATTAATAAAAAATACAAAAGAAAAATCTAACTGAAAATAAAAGAAAAAAGTACTTTAAAATTAAATGAGTGTTAATATTTTAGTTACATTATCTTTTTATACCACAAAAAGAGGACAAATATAACTTTCTCGCTGCAAACATCCTTCTGTTGCACAGCTGTTTTACTATGTATGGTCTCATTCTGAACTATGTAACGTGATGATGGATATGTGCCAAAATATTTTTTAATTTCATGGTTGTGGTGTACATTTTGTGTTGCATGCAAGTTTCATTTGCACCAGGAAGTATTTTTCACATGTATTTGGTAACAATAGCACCATCTTCCATAATAGCCTTGTTTCACAAAGTGTGTATTCAGAGAGATGAACTATGCAGTTTGCAAATCTAAATCCGTGTCTACACTTATTAACATTTAATAAAACTTGTTAAGTGCAACATGTTAACATTTTGCATATTGACCAAATTTTGATTGCAGGATTGACTTTAAAATGTTAATAAAAAGTGTTGCGCATGACATTTTTAAGATGTTGGATGTTTTCTGCTTTCAATAGAAAATATTTTAAGTCAATTCGCACTTTGTGTGTGATTGGGCGAGCTTCGGAAGTTTCTGGACTGTAACCATGGCAATGGCATACTTCCGATTTGTGCACAGTATTCATCATGTGTTGGGTAGTTCCATTGTTTACTTGTATTCTGTGCTCATTTGCTTGATTTGGTTTGCTTCACATGATGTTATGGAATGGATGAAGGAAAAGTCACTTTCATTAATGAATAAAATTATCTTGAGGCCATCATTGTGGATGTTTAGTGCAAAGAGTAAGGGACAAGATAAAAAGGACGGACAATTATACCAAAGTGTGTGCAATTTATTATTGTGTTCCAGACACAATATTGGAAAAAAGATAGCCTCATTCTACTCACAATACAGTGGTAGAGTATTGCAAAAAGAACCTCAAGTGTGGTGGCTGGAATGACTGCTCTCAAATGTGTGTCCTTTTTGTGGACTATAGGTTCTACTTTGCTGAAAACAAAGTTGAAGTCACTTTAACTCATTCTCAAGAAATTGTTGAAGCCACACCTGAAATAGGAATAGTCAAATCCTGAACATTGGAATCCGTTTTGCTTTTAGTTGAGAGATTTTGTTGTCCTAACAAGTCAACTGGTGTGGATGGAATGTTAAAAGTTCACTGTTACATGTTAAAGATATTTAACATGTTGAACAGTGTGTACTCACCTATGGAGACCACAGTGTGAAAAAACAATGATTAAGACCTGCCTTGGATAAAGATCACCTAGTTGTAAATTTTAGTGATGCTGGTGATTTAGTGAGGCATTAGATATCCCATCTACAGAAAATGATATAGTTTTATATTGTTTCATGTTTACGCAAATTCTGGTACCATAGTGGGGTTACTTGAAACACTCCCAAAAACTTATCACATCATTCACAATTTCTGTGCAATTCTTGTTTAACAGCTCTCATATTATAGGTGACATGCTGAAAAGAGTATTGGAAATATGTTACAAAATTTTCATTTTCAGACTGAATTTTAATTTATATTGATGTTTCAAGTGTTCCCAAACAATGGTGATACTTAAACATCAATGACTTGACATGGAAGCATCCTGATTTTTCAAACTAGAAACCAAGTGGGATACTTGAAACAATGAACCAAGATTTAGAAAGGTGGAACAGAAATATAACACTTAATTTTCATTATTATATAGTATTCAATGCTTAATGTTACAAATAGTGCTCAGAAACATAAAAGAAATGGTGAGAATAACAATCAGTGCTACCACATCACTTTTAAAAATGAAAATATTTCATATATCACCACTACTTCAAGTAATCACACTTTATGGCACCGGAAGCTTTAAATGATGTAAAAGAAAACAATTGAAGAGAATACTTTGCTGAAGAATGGTGCACAATGATGTTAGATTGTCTTGGTTCCACGTACTTCATTTTCAAGGGACAACTTTTCAAACATACCAATGAAGAACCATTGGAATGCCACTCTCACCTGCTATAGTCAACATTTACATAGAGCATCTGAAAGCTGATTTTCTTAGCAAAGCACATCTTAAACCTATTGTGTGGTTATGTTATGTGGATGGTGTTTTTGTTATATGGATACATGGGGAAGACAAGAACCAAGATGTTTTGTCTCAAATAAATAACAGATGCAAATATTAAGTTTACGATTGAGAAAGAGCAGAATGGTGTGCTTCCATTTCTGAATGTACTAAGGCAGAGAAAATCAAGTAATAGGTTATAAACCTTAATGTGTAGGAAACCCACACACAATCAGATATCTACATGATACTTCCCACCATCCACCAGTGGTAAAGTGAACAGATATAAATACCATTGTTAAAAGAGCTAAAAGCATATGTTGACCTGGTGCATTGGATAAAGAAATTACAAAATTCCATACTGTGATCGGTAAATGACTATTCTGCACCTGCACCTGAAATGGCCTGAAAGCAAAGGATAACCAACCTAAAGATAAGGACAAATCTGCATCACCATCCATTTCACAGTACATAAGTAGTAGTATTATGAACAAAGTGACAATACTCCACATATTACACCTCCACCCCAAAATGATAGTAATTTTTCAGCATTTTAAAAATCACCCAGACTCTTACAGAGGAAACTGTTTTATTTGGGTTGAAGAATATAATATCCTTTTGGAATTCCAGATGGGCTTTCGCAAGGGAAGGAGAACAACTGATAATTTATTTATTATAAAAGCATTAGCAGACAAATATTTAAAAGAAAAAAGGGGTAAATTGTATATGGCTTTTGTAGACTTACAGAAAGCTTATGACCGAATTGAGTTACAACTTCTGTGGCATAAATTAGTGTGTAAGGGAGTAAGTCAGCAATTGGTGAAAATTCTTAAAGCATTGTATTTTGAGAACACCTTCTGTGTAAGGGTGGAGACAGGCTGTGTAACAAGAGAACAACAGAAAGGCCTCAGGCAAGGATGTAAGTTAAGCACAGTTTTATTTAATTTATACATAGATGATGTCTTACTAGAAATCGGAAGGTATAATAGCTGTGCACCAGTAATTAACAACATCCAAATGCCAGGACGTCTTTTTGCAGATGGTCTAGTGGTAGCATCTATTACAGTAAGTGGTTTAAAACAATCATTATAAGCAATTGATGTATATTGTAAAGAATGGAGGTTAAAAGTGAATCAAGAGAAAACACAGATTGTGGTATTCAAAAAAGGGGGGGGAAATTAAGCAAATATGAAAAGTGGAAGGGAGAGAATAAAGATTACAGGGTGGTGTGTGACTGTATTTATTTAGGAGTAAAAATAGATGGAGGAAATAAATGGGAGAAACAAAAGAAGTTTGCATTGGCAAAAGGTAAAGGGGCGATGGCAGCAATCAGAAGCTGCAAATATAGAATATCTAATATAAATGTTAAATGGGTGGAAAAAGTTTATGAGATGGCTGTGGAGGCAAAAATGATGTATGGTATAGAAATATGGGGATTAGATAGAGGATGGGAAAGTATAGATGAGGTCCACAGGATGTTTTGTAGAGAAATACTAGGGTTACCGAAGGCAATTGTAAGACAGGTAGCACAATTACAGATGGGCAGGGTGGCGACTAAGGGGAAGATAATGGAAAGAGCTTTGAAATTTTGGTTCAGAACTTTAAATCTAGGAAAAAGTAATGTGTTAAGACAATGTATAGAATACCAAGAGAATAGTTTAATGAATGATGGATGGTAAGTAATTTATGGAAAATTTTGGAGAAAAATAGGTTAGGAGACATGTGGAGAAGCAGAGAAAATAACGTGAAAATTTTTTGGAAAAAGGCAAAGAAAAGACTGGAAGATATAGAAATACAAAACATGTTCAGTGAGATTGCTGAAAAGAGCTCATTGGTTGTTATAGGCCAATGAAAAATACATGGGGTAGGGAAAAATATATAGACATAGTAAATAAAGAAGAGAGAGAATCTGTTGCATGGGTAAGAACCGGAGAATGGAGGATAAGAGGGTTAAGACAGGGTATTCTTCAAAACCAATGTCCGATATGTGGTGGTAATGAAGACATTGAATGCATAGTATTTAAGTGCCAAGAAGCAGAAAATTGGAGAAGAGAATTTATTAAAAAGAAGTGGTTGAAGAGGGATAGAAATACACTTATAATCGAAATGATGCTAGGAGCATTGGACAGTTTTTGTGTAAAGTCAAAAATAAATGGCTTTGGACAGTGGATAGAGAAAAGTAAGAGGTAGTGTATCTTACCTTGAATGGAAAACTATGGTGAATGTGTGATGGTAAAGCAATCAACAAATGACAAGTGAAAAAGAAGTGGAAATGGGACATGAAAAACTGAAGCAAGATAATTTATTGACAGGAAATTGTAAAATGTAGATAAAATGTAATGATTGTCTAAAGGAATGAGTGGCCAGGGTCAAAGTTCAGTAGACAATCAAATTGTAAATCTCTTAGCACAATAAAACAATACAATAATTTGTGTTGTGCAAAATCACCTCCATGCATATGTGTGCTTTTTTAATTTCAACAATGTTTCTAACAACTGTATTCAAGTTAGAAACTGGTATGCCGAATCACAAAGCCAAGTCCACATGTGTTCCAAAATTTTCATGAACTTGATTTAAAATGTAAATTTATGTTAACAGAAAACACCTACTGCTTTTCAACCTTGTGAAGTTCCATCATACAATATAAAAGTTGCAAATGAACTTTTGATAGTCGCAGACTATGCAGATTACTAAAACATGTATCATTTTGGTTTTAACCTTTAAAGCCCCAAAGCAAACATATGTAAACATATCACAGTTGCTGGTAAGGTAACTTACAGTGACAGAGGTTGTCTTGCTGCCACCTGTAGGCAACTTTTAAGATTTATCAGACAGATGCATGTTAGATTGTACCACTGCCTTCTGTTGAACATTTGGATGGTTTAGCCAGAAAACATAGAAACATATTCTTTCTGGGTTTGGCAGATGATTTATCAGGGTAGTCAGCATTACACCAATTAAGTTGCAGATTTAAATGTTGGTAGTATTGCTTATATTGATCAAGTGAGGTTATTTTATGAAGTTTGTAATGTGAAATGAAGTGTTTACATATATATATATATATATATATATATATATATATATATATATATATCTCACTTCCAATAGAACCAATAACTGTATGTTGATTAATGATAATTTTATTTGTTCAAAACTTTAACCTCAGCCTGCAAGTTCTATTCCAGAGGAAACCAATTGTTATCCCATTTGGTCACACTCTTATGAGGAATCAACTATTATGACATGAAAACGATGCAGATGAAAAAGAAAAAAAAAATGTTTATATATATATATATATATATATATATATATATATATATAAAAGAACATAACATTGTGATAAATATTGTCTGTTAAGGCTGATTTTTAGTTGTAAAATCATGGAAAACATAAAATTGGATAATTTAAATGTGGGGAAAATTTAACATTACATGTATGAATTATTATACAGACTCTTATCTTCTTGGTGTAGAATTGCAAAAAGTGTTAAATCAAGGAATGAAGCACAGAAAATTCATTTCATCCGTATGCAGGACTTCAATTTCCAGGCATTGCTATCCCCTTTAAAGTATGAGGGAGCATTGTTAAGTCCATGACTTTGACCTGAGATAGCGGTCTAATTACAGGTTTCTTATTTGCAGCCAAGTCTTATATCTATTCTGAGTATAATTGCAGAAATTAGTCGTCATTTGTTTCTAAGAACATTGTTCAGAGCATCTAAAATAAGCAGATGTGTGTTGCTTCATAGAAAATGGAGAGAAGTGAATTTCGTGTTCTGATAAAGCACTACTTTTTGCGAGGTAAGACATTGAAGAAAATGGAAGAAAACCTGAACAAATATTATGGGGACTCTGCTCCATCACATGGCATGGTTCTCAAGTGGTTCACAGATTTTCAATGTGGCCGTTCGAGCACAAGAGATGCCGTACGCACAGGATAGCTGATTGAGGTCACAACAAAAGAAATGGTGAACACCAGTCATGATTATATCAAAGATAAGGTAAATTCAGTAACAGTTTAAAATTAGCCAATCAACAGCAAGGAAAATATTTAAGGAAAATACAGATATTCTATTGGACTAGAATTAGCCAATCAGAAACTTGAAATACCGAGGCTTACAGGCTTAACCGTTTAAAGTTACTCAGTTGCTGGCAAGCCTTGGTAGTGAACAGATGTATGATGTGTTCTCTACGAGTGAATCGTAAAATATGTATACTTGCTAAGTGAAAGTATTGAAGATTCTCACAGTTCTTAAAAAGTGTACCTCTTTATAAAAATGTGCAAGAATTAATAAAAGAATTGAATTTTAAAAAGTTATATTCTATGATGTCTACATTCTTGCTGCATCGCACCCTGAATAAGAGAAACATGTTTCTAAAGTAAGACTGATGCAGCCGAGGCAAATTCAAACATAAATAATCTATAGAAGCAGTTTTAATAACAAAGTTAAATATTATAGTGTAAAACTTGGAGTGTAATAACAAAAACACATCTTGAAATCAGCTTCTCATACGTAGTAGCATATTGCGTAATAACAGTAACTATTACGTAATCAACAAAATTCAAACCGACGCCCAAAGCGTGATCCAGGAACTCCTTAAATGCAACTAAATAAAAATTATGTAAAAATACGCAACAACAACACATCTTCAAGTTAAATATATTACCTAAGCATTACCATCTTCAAGTTTAAACAATACATAACAACACATCTGCAAGTTGGCGTCCAACTGCGGGGCAAGAATTAACAGCACGAATGGACAGCAAGAATCAACAGGAATTGTGACATTAGAGAAGAAAAGTTCGACGAAACAACACGACCAGAATCAACGAAACCACAAGACTACATCCCAGAATTTAAAGATCGTCAACAAAATCCAAGGATAGCAACAATTCTTCAGGAGTAAGGGGCACATGGTTAACATCTCAACAACAAACTACGCAGGAACACTGAGTATAAAAGTTTAATAACAGCCAGAACAAAAGGTCAGGAAATTCCATTGTATATTATAATAATTGTCAATTTTAGAAAATATATTGTTAGTTTTTAGCAAAATTTATGTTATTAAGAAGTGGAAAACTAAAATTAAGCAATTCAAAGGCAAATATACAAAGTAAGATGGAAACTGTAAACAATGAAAGTATGGAAGTAGTTCATGTTAGGTCAGCCATTACAGATTATAATGTAGATTTACAATCAGAGCTAGAGAAAACAGATAAGTTAGATGTAGATGAGCAGTTATCTGAAAATTCAGAAGTAGACATAGAAAAAGATAGCAGTAGTATGCAACGTCAATCACCTTTACACATGTTAGTGCAGGGAACAACAAAAGAAAGAATGCCTCAAAACATCTAGCCAGACAGAGCAAGAAAACTTCTCACAACAAAATTATTATGTAATGTGCATTCTAAAAGCATTATCTGAAACTAGTAATTTGATAGATGAAATGAAAGTAGGGTTAATTAATAAGATGGATGAAATAATAACTGAAATGAGAGGAGAGAGAAAAGAATTTGATAATAAGTTAACTGAAACTAATACAGAGCTAAGAGTAGGGTTAAGTAATAAGGAACTAGTACAGACACAAGTAATAAGGTAACTGAAACTAGTACAGAGCTGAGAAAGGAAGCTAATAATAAATCAAATGAAACCAGTACAGAACTGAGAAAGGAAACTAATAATAAGTTAAATGAAACTAGTACAGAGCTGAAAACAGAGTTAAATAAAGTACAAGAAACTAGTCAGGAAATTGAAGAAGTAGAAAACACAAATCTAAACATTGTGCAAATACAAATAGATGTAACTAGTTCTGTAAATGCTAACCAAATGCATGACAATAATGCAAGTACAGAAAGAAATGTATCACCATTGTTAACTAACAAAACAAGAGATGCTACTGCTTTTTCTATAGCATCAGCTTCTCAAACACACAACAAGAATGATGATACACATATACATGTACCAAATCGGATGTCAAACACAATTGTGCAACATAAGCATAGGGCAAGGCTAAAAAGTCTGTGACACAAGAACAAAAAGAAAGAGAAAATAAATGTAAACAGTCTGAGAAACAAAAAGAAAAAAAATAAAGTATTTAAGTTATGTGTGGCACAAAAGGAAAGAGAAAATAAATGTAAACAATCTGATGAACAAAAGGAAAAAGAAAGTAAATGTGTGGCACAAAAGAAAAACAAAATAATGTATCTGGAACATAAAACGGGAAAGCAATGTAATTTAAAATTGTAAAGTACTATTTAAAATAATATTTTACTAAATGTGGAAAATTGTCAATAACAAAGGAAAGTTTAATAAAGAGAAGTAATAAAAATCCATTGTTAGTAAGAAAAACTGAATAGCAACTACATTTATATTGTAAGTTAGAAATTGTAAGAAATATTAAAAATGTTTAGAAAAAAAATTGTAAAGAAAGGGTAACAAATGTTAATATGTCAAATTTTATGTAAAATGTATAGCATATAAAATGCTTACTAGTGAATGTGATGATGAATGAGCAAACTTTCCTCAGATCATTAATCTTATACCAGGTCATTAACCTGGAAAGTGTCAAGCAAGTATATATGAAGTGTTCAGCTATATACGTGTGTAGTGAAAAACCAGTGTTGAAGAAAAAGTGAGAAAGTGACAGTGAAAGATAGGAAGTGCAATAATAAAAGTTATGTTTCTTTCTTTTAGGAGACTTTTAGAAAATATTTAAAAATTTAAAAGAAGAAAACAAAAAGAGTAAATTTTAAGTATTTCTAAAAGGGAGCAATTTGAGGCAGTATTTTAATACCTGAATAATTTCAATTGTATTTTACAATAAGTAAATTCAATAACAGCCCACCTTGAAACAGTATGTAACAGTCATTGCAAATGCTTATTTTTATTGTAAACATGTTTTACTAATGTTATGTGAATACATTATATACTTTAATATTGCAAGAGCTGTGAGAATAATAAGTTTTGAGTTGCTAACAATGAGGTAATAATGAGGTAACCTTGTAGCAATAATGAGTTAAAGAGTTTGAAAAGTTACCAGTCATGATTATATCAAAGGTAAGGTAAATTCAGTAACAGTTTAAAATTAGCCAATCAATAGCAAGGAGAAAGTTTAAGTAAAATGCAGATATTCTATTGGACTAGAATTAGCCAATCAGAGACTTGAAATACCGAAGCTTACGAGTTTTAACCATTGAAAGTTGTTCAGTTGCTGGCAAGCCTTGGTAGTAAACAGATGGAAGATGTGTTTTCTACGTGTGAATCGTAAAATATGTATACGTGCTAAGTGAAAGTATTGAAGATTCTCACAGTTCTTAATAAGTGTAGTTCATTATAAAAATGTGCAAGAATTGATAAAAGAAGTGAATTTAAAACTTAAATTCTGTGATGTCTACAATCATTGTCATACTGCACCCTGACTAAGAAACGTGACTCTACAAACATTACTAAAGCAGCCGAGGCAAGTTTAAACATAAGTAATCTATAGAAGCAGTTTTAATAACAAAGTTAAATATTATAGTGTAAAACTTGGAGTGTAATAAGAAAAACACATCTTTAAATCAGCTTCTCATATATAGCAGCATATTGCGTAATAACAGTAACTATTACGTAATCAACAAAATTCAAAACGACGCCCAAAGCGTGATCCAGGAACTCCTTAAATGCAACTAAATAAAAATTATGTAAAATACAATTACGAGAAGCAAAACAACTTCTACAAGTTTACGTAAATAAAAATTACGTAAGACAAACATCTTCTACATGATACTGTGTTGGAAGACTGCCGAGTGAAAATCCGTGAGATAGCCAAGATGTAAATATTTCGAGTGAACAGATGTATAACATTCTACATGAATTTTTGGATATGAGAAAGCTGTCAGCAAGATGGGTGCCGCAACTGCTCACAGTTGAGAACAAGCAGAATGTGACCATTTCACAGGGATGTTTGAACATGTTCCAGCGCAACCCAAATGAGTTTTGCGGCGTTATATCATGGTTGATGAAACTTGGATCCATTATTATCAACCTGAAACCAAACAACCATAAAAGCAGTGGATTTCCTTTGATGAACCTGCTCCAAAGAAAGCAAAAACCATTCAGTTGGTAGGAAAAATCATGGCAGCTGTCTTTTGGGATTCACAAGAGGTGATAGACATCCACTACCTGGAAAAAAATAAAACGAATACAGGCTCATATTATGCTGCAATGCTGGATCAGTTTCACAAGGAATTGTTAAAGAAACAACCCCATTTGGTGAACTGTTCTTCAGTTATGAATGGCGCTGGCATAATCATGCAACATGCGCACCTCATAGCCTTGGAGTTCTGCAAGATATGTTAACAGTCATACTGACTTTTGCAATGGTTAAGCACACACATAAAGACAAAGCTACAAAGAGATCTCTTCTTACATTAGTGAACGTTGCCAGATACTTCGTGTCTCAGGCTGCAAGAGCACTTGAAGTCCCTATATCTATGGCTACAAGGTGGGTGCAGTTATCCAGTGAAGGGATGGTTCTTCGTTGACCTGGTTCAGATTGAAAATGTTTGTCCACTCCTCAGTAGGACACTGCAATTATAGAAGAGGCAGACAAGAATCCCTTCCAGCATGTGTCTACAATTAAAGTAATTCTAATTTACGTTGATATTGTAATGAAAAGAAGCTAGAAACAGTGATGTGTATTGAATTTATTTAAAGGTGAGTCGGAATTGTTACACTAACATCACTTAACTTTACTCACTTAACATGTTTCGGGAAACCGTTGTTCCCATCCTCAGAAGGTTAATTCGACTGGCCCGTGTTGTTGGTGTTTCCGTTTTTTGGACTGGATCCTGTGGTGGCATCTTGTGGTGGAGAAATGTACTTCCAGAGAGGATTTGGTGGCGGCAAATCAAAATTCATTAGATGTATGTTGTGTTTTAGAATGGTGATCTTCTCCCATGCATCTAATTCGGCTGCAAACTTGGCTGGTTTGACTAATGTAATATTGGGTTTGATGTTGTGATTAGTGATCCAAAAATGGTGTGAAACTGCAGATTTGTCCATTTGTTTGTATTTAATACATCTCATGTGCTCCTTTAGCCTAGTTTCTTTTTGTCTTACCTATGTATACTTTATTGCAATCTGAACAATTGATTTTATAGATTCCAGCTTTTTTGTCTTGTGGAATGGGGTCTTTTAACTTGTTACAAAGTAATTTCTCTATGTTAAATTTGTTCTGTGGAGCTAGGCTGATGTTATGTTTCATGAAAATCTTCTTAAATTTGTGAAAAGTTCCTGGGTGGTATGTGAATTTCTTGAACTTTAGCTCTTTATCTTGCTGGCTGAGATTTGTTGTGTTTCTGATGTGCATCTGTCGTTTGAATTTTGCAATTTTTTTGTCAATAGTTGTTTTGTTGTACCCATTATGTATTGCTGTGTCTACTATATGCTGGTATTCTTTTTTATTTAAGGGGGTATATACCAGTCTATGTGTTAGGCTGTTTAGTACTGCATGTTTGTGTGTGGTTGGATTGAAACTCTTTATTTTTTATGTAATTAGTAGAGTGTGTTGGCTTCCTGTATATGCCAAAGGTTAGGTTCTTTTGTTCTCTGATGATTTTTAGGTCTAAAAATGGTAGCATGCCTTCTTTTTCTATTTCTATGGTGAATTTTATTGATTGGTTCTGTAGGTTTAGTAAGGCTAAGGAGTCTTGTATGAACCTGTTAGGGACAACAGCGAAGATGTCGTCAACATATCTGTGCCAAACTTTAAACATGTATGGAAAGGAAGTTGTTATGTGTGTTTCTAAGTAGCTCATAAATAAATCTGCCAAGAAGGGTGAAAGTGGGTTGCCCATGGTTAAACCAGTTGGTTGTTGATAGAACTTCTTATTGAAACTAAAACAATTTTGTGCAATGCATAAATTGGTAAGTTGTATGAGGTCTACTATTTCTTCTTCAAGTAGGTTAGTCTGCTGTAGCCATTTCTTTAATTGACGCAGGAGTTGATCTGTAGGAACACTTGGAAATAGTGCAGTGACATCATAGGAAACTAATCTGTCTTCTGGTTCGAGTTCCAGGGATTTTATCTTCTATATTAAATCTTCTGAATTCATTATGTTTTTGCTATTGAATTTTGGTAGTGAAGAGAATCTCTGTACTAACCATTTTGCCAGTTTGTAGGTAGGAGAATCAATATTGCTGACAATTGGTCTCATCTTATTACCCGGTTTGTGTATTTTAGGTAGAGTATACATTCTTGGTAAAGTGGGGTGATCTGGTTTTAATCTAGATTTATCAGTGTCTGTTATAGTTTTGCTTTCCTGGATGGTTTGATTGAAGGCTTTTAAATGTAATTTTAATGGGTCTTCTTGAATTTGTATGTAATTTTCTTGTTGCAGCATATTTTCTACTCTGGCAATATAATCATCTTTTTGCAGTACAACTAGTTTATTTCCCTTGTCAGCTTTTGTGTATACTACTGGTTTTGATTTTAATGTTTTGATCACATGTTTGGTTGGGAAATTGTTATGTTTATCTGCTTGTATTTCTTGGAGAACCATTTCACATTCTTTTTTTATAGTGGTTTTACTATTTTCATTTAGGTTGTAAGTAGCAATCTCAATGTCTGCGACTATTTCATCGGTTGTTTTTGTGTAGCCAACACATGTTTTTAGGCCAAGGTTTAATACCGATAATTCTGCTTTGGTGAAAGTTACATTTGAAAGATTAATTACGTCTGGGTATGACGTCGTTTTTTCATTTTTTAGGTTAGGTTTATATGAATGTTGCTTCCGGCGTAGTATGTCTAGTTTTTTCTTTAATTTCAAAAAATTGAAGAAAAGAGAAAAAACACATTTGCGGACATCCGTTTTTTAAACCTATGCATACAAAGCAAAGTCACACCAAAGTTTGTAAGGAGAATTGTAAAATATGACAAAAACAGCAAACACCAAACATCAGCCGATAAAAAAGTAATAATAATTGAGAGAAACAACCACTACGCAAAATTACAAAAATTGGAACTGGAATTATATGCTCTTCACCTTAAATTAACGGACACACTCGGCTACCCACTTTGGCAAAACATGCAATCAAAATTCCTCACTATTCTTAGCTACAGGATGAAAACAAAAACGCTGAAATTAAAGAAAAAACTAGACATACTACGCCGGAAGCAACATTCATATAAACCTAACCTAAAAAATGAAAAAACGACGTCATACCCAGACGTAATTAATCTTTCAAATGTAACTTTCACCAAAGCAGAATTATCGGTATTAAACCTTGGCCTAAAAACATGTGTTGGCTACACAAAAACAACCGATGAAATAGTCGCAGACATTGAGATTGCTACTTACAACCTAAATGAAAATAGTAAAACCACTATAAAAAAAGAATGTGAAATGGTTCTCCAAGAAATACAAGCAGATAAACATAACAATTTCCCAACCAAACATGTGATCAAAACATTAAAATCAAAACCAGTAGTATACACAAAAGCTGACAAGGGAAATAAACTAGTTGTACTGCAAAAAGATGATTATATTGCCAGAGTAGAAAATATGCTGCAACAAGAAAATTACATACAAATTCAAGAAGACCCATTAAAATTACATTTAAAAGCCTTCAATCAAACCATCCAGGAAAGCAAAACTATAACAGACACTGATAAATCTAGATTAAAACCAGATCACCCCACTTTACCAAGAATGTATGCTCTACCTAAAATACACAAACTGGGTAATAAGATGAGACTAATCGTCAGCAATATTGATTCTCCTACCTACAAACTGGCAAAATGGTTAGTACAGAGATTCTCTTCACTACCAAAATTCAATAGCAAAAACATAATGAATTCAGAGGATTTAATACAGAAGATAAAATCCCTGGAACTCGAACCAGAAGACAGATTAGTTTCCTTTGATGTCACTGCACTATTTCCAAGTGTTCCTACAGATCAACTCCTGCGTCAATTAAAGAAATGGCTACAGCAGACTAACCTACTTGAAGAAGAAATAGTAGACCTCATACAACTTACCAATTTATGCATTGCACAAAATTGTTTTAGTTTCAATAAGAAGTTCTATCAACAACCAACTGGTTTAACCATGGGCAACCCACTTTCACCCTTCTTGGCAGATTTATTTATGAGCTACTTAGAAACACACATAACAACTTCCTTTCCATACATGTTTAAAGTTTGGCACAGATATGTTGACGACATCTTCGCTGTTGTCCCTAACAGGTTCATACAAGACTCCTTAGCCTTACTAAACCTACAGAACCAAACAATAAAATTCACCATAGAAATAGAAAAAGAAGGCATGCTACCATTTTTAGACCTAAAAATCATCAGAGAACAAAAGAACCTAACCTTTGGCATATACAGGAAGCCAACACACTCTACTAATTACATAAAAAATAAGAGTTTCAATCCAACCACACACAAACATGCAGTACTAAACAGCCTAACACATAGACTGGTATATACCCCCTTAAATAAAAAAGAATACCAGCATATAGTAGACACAGCAATACATAATGGGTACAACAAAACAACTATTGACAAAAAAATTGCAAAATTCAAACGACAGATGCACATCAGAAACACAACAAATCTCAGCCAGCAAGATAAAGAGCTAAAGTTCAAGAAATTCACATACCACCCAGGAACTTTTCACAAATTTAAGAAGATTTTCATGAAACATAACATCAGCCTAGCTCCACAGAACAAATTTAACATAGAGAAATTACTTTGTAACAAGTTAAAAGACCCCATTCCACAAGACAAAAAAGCTGGAATCTATAAAATCAATTGTTCAGATTGCAATAAAGTATACATAGGTAAGACAAAAAGAAACCTAGAAACTAGGCTAAAGGAGCACATGAGATGTATTAAATACAAACAAATGGACAAATCTGCAGTTTCACACCATTTTTGGATCACTAATCACAACATCAAACCCAATATTACATTAGTCAAACCAGCCAAGTTTGCAGCCGAATTAGATGCATGGGAGAAGATCACCATTCTAAAACACAACATACATCTAATGAATTTTGATTTGCCGCCACCAAATCCTCTCTGGAAGTACATTTCTCCACCACAAGATGCCACCACAGGATCCAGTCCAAAAAACGGAAACACCAACAACACGGGCCAGTCGGATTAACCTTCTGAGGATGGGAACAACGGTTTCCCGAAACATGTTAAGTGAGTAAACTTAAGTGATGTTAGTGTAACAATTCCGACTCACCTTTAAATAATTCTAATTTCCTAGGTTGAACTGCCTTGTATCATTTGACCACAGCAGGGCTCTTGGCTTGATCGGCAGCTAAGAAACAGTGTCTTACAGATGATCACAAATTTTCTCACCTTGCATTTGTAGAAGAAAATGTCAGCCACAACTGGAATATGGTTATATCAGAGATGAGGTGACATTTTAATCTACAAATGGGGGAAAGTAATTGTCTACTGCTCCAGAAGAAAACTTTACAACACAAAATACATGGCACAAATGAGTTGCCAAGGTCGCATATCTGTGTAGTGTTGTGGTTGGATGTCACAAGATGGCCTAGGTGTGTTGTGCCAACTTGATGCTTATAAAGACATCCTCGAAAGCACTATAGTTCCTTCTGTAAAGACTAGATATCCCAATGGAATGATTGAATTCCAGTAGGATAACCACACAAGTTAGCAGGTTTCAAACTGATTCTTGCAAAGGCAAGATTCACAGTGATTGGTTGGCCTCCTTGCTCACTAGATTTGAATCCTATTGAAAATGTGTGGAGAGGTGAAGAAAGTTTTGTAGTTAAATTGGCCTGCAAGACAAAAGAGGTTTTGTGGGATGCTTGGGAGGAAGTATTCTCTAATGAAAATTTGAGTAGACATTTGATATCATCCATGCCCATAGAATGAGGGCAGTGATAGAAGCAGAGGGTCACACCTGATATTGAGTTAATTTCTATTTCTATATGCTTTTTCATTTAGGAATATAATACGTATTTTATATTTAGTTTGAAAATGATAAGGAGTGTATATCAGTTTTTATGTGTGAGCATAAATGCCTTGAAATCAAATAAGCCTTAGCAATTGGAGTTTATATTATAATATGCACAATAAGTACTGTGTTTTTGTGCAAAAAACAAAGTTATGCTGGCAATATGAACCTTGGTAGGCCTCATTGCTATGTACCTGCTTATAACCGCTCGGCAGTCAGCGCATATTCAATAGCAGGCACTCAGTATGAAAGGTGACAATAAAATGAAGCTAAAGGCATGTGTCCTGAGACACCATTGTAAACCAGCTGTGGAAACGATTTAGATTTCGACAAATATATGCTTCGAGAGTCTGCCAATTTTTTTTGTCGTAGGGTGTACATTGAGAGATGTAATAGGGATCAAAGAGAAGACATTGCATGGTTTAAACTGGGAGTTTGGAGGTTAAAAAGTTACAGGGTATGGACAGAAGAAGGAATTTGCCTTATATGCAGGGATAAAGAAGATGCAATCCATATTTTATTAGATTGCAAAGGCACGGATATCTGGAGGAAAGAGTTTAACCAAAATAAATGGTTAAAGATGGCAAAAATAGTAGTAATTGAAAACTTTTTTATAAAGAAATCTCAGATTATTAATTTAGGAGGGTTCTTATTTAAAATTAAGAGGAAATGGATCTGGTCAGTAAATTAAACTGAAGTACATAGCATACATTCTTGGGCTTTCGCGGCTGGCATCTATCCAGTAGAATGTAGTTTCGGACTTGTAGGCCATGGTCCAGTCAATGAGATATCACCTGATGTTACGCCAGTAACTCCATTGGGCATCTTCAGAGTGAGTGACTCCTGGCTGGTTTACAACTAGAGTAGGAGTCATAAACTAGTTATAAACCAGTTAAGGGTCGCTTACTCTGAAGATGCCTGACAGAGTTAATGGGCAAAACATCTGGACCGCAGCCTACAGGCCCAGAAACTACATTCTACTAGATCAGAGTATGTAGCCCAAACCAGCTTGTTAACTATAAAGCATTATAGTATGGTAACAGCAATGTATTAGCTAAGAAAGTAGTGTTATTAACTATTTTATATGGCTTGGAATAGAACGAGGATTAGCTCTAGGCATGTGAACTCTGTAAAGAGTTGAACTGATTGCAGACCATCAGAGACTGGCAGTTTGTGCCATCCAGACAGTATGTACCACTCTATACTCTCTGGCACTATCATCATCATTACAAGCATTTAGCCATAGACTTAGCCAGATATTGTGATTGGCTAGGAAGTTTAAGTCATGACAGCCGCTAGATATGAAAACTGTAAATGGGAAAAAACATTATGCTTTCAGCTCTTATGGCATTTCTTTCTTGCTAAACTCGGTTTACAATGTTTTTTTTGTTTAATAGTTTTTTTGCAAACTACTTTTTAGCTTGTGATAAAATCCAGGAAAATGTTTAGCCCCCATAGCTAGTGGCTGCTGTGAACGTAAACTTGTTAGCTAATCATGAAGTCCAGCCTAGTCTGTGGCTAAATGCAGACTGCATGATGCTACCATTTGCTGCTAATTCTGACTGACTATGATTGAACAAGTATCTGAATTCACAATGTGAATGCCATCAAGGTTTTAAGTTACAGACTAAAAGAAATACAAATTTGCATTACTTTATGAAAACTGCAGAAATCATGTTATTCACATAAATGTCATATGGCTCATACAAAAATTTGCTCTATCACAAATGAAAAATATAAAGGTTCCTGCTCATGACTAGGCAGTTATTTTTACACCATTACTTACTGCTGAGGGAACAGTATTGATACAAAAAGCTGAAGATCCTTGATTTCAGTCTGACCATGGCAATAAATTCCTCAAATATGATTCAACTTTGCAACGTTAGCTTACACAAGGCCAATATGATACAAAATTATAAACTTAAAATGCCACTTATACTAAACTAATGATTAATCTTGCAGTTATTATATCACCACTGTTTTCAGCTATTCCTTCACCAGCAATCAAAAATGAAGATAAGAGGAAACTACAAAAAAGAAAATTTATTAATGTAGCCAGAATATTACATAGACTTGTGGTGCAGTTAATAGAATACTTGTATACTAATCAGAGTATTCTGGGTTTGATTCACATCTGGATTTGAGAAATGTTTTATATTAAGAATATTTCTCAAAATTTCCAGACCATGGTGTCCATGAGGTTGCATTCTTTCTTTGTGTGGATGGCTTCTGATTTTTAAATAAATTGGTTAGGCTATCTCAGAACTGACATTGGGCATATGCATGAACACTTCTTATAGTGTTTCTATATAATGCATTGCATTGTAATGAGCTAGTATTATTGTAATATGTGCCAAGAGTTACAGAGAATTGTTGATATTGTCCCTTCATCTCCAATGGTAGATCAAGTTGTGCAGTGACTGTCTATAGGCCATCCTCGTAGTGCTATAATAGCTGTGTGCAATACAAGGAGATGCAGGTTTGATTCCCAGTATCAGCATAAGACTTTTTTTCCCCTGATGAGAGCCTTGGTATGGGTCATATTCAGCCTCAGCAATTGGGAACCAATTCAATTGATAAGCTATTTGATGGAAAATAGTGGTTCCAGTTTTATAAACCACACCTAAGGGACTGGGGAGGAAAGGTGGCATGTGGATAGTATGCCACCCTTATTATTACACTCTGTCCATGATGTCCTGAACAGAGGCAGAGGGTGCAGCAGCCATGGTCTGTTGAGGCAGTTGTGTCAGGGAAAATTAGGTTCAATCTGTATTGTAATCTCCAGTAAATGAAATGTCTGATGTATGTAATATATTCACATAACATTATGAAATATGTTTACAATAAATATAAGCATATACAATGACTGTTATATACATTTTAAGTAATTGTTACATGCATATTGTTTCAAGGCGGGCTGTTATTGAATTTACTTATTATAAAAATACAATTGAAATTATTTAGGTATTAAAATACTGCCTCAAATTGCCCCATTTTAGAAATACTTAAAATTTATTCTATTTGTTTTGTTCTTTAAATTTTTAAATATTTTCTAAAAGTCTCCTGAAAGAAACAAACCTAATTTTTTTATTATTATTATTATTATTATTATTATTATTATTATTATTATTATTATTATTATTATTGCACTTCCTATCTTTCACTTTCTCACTTTTTTTTAACACTCACTGGTTTTTCACTACACTCGTGTATAGCAGAACACTTGTTTGACATTTTCCAAGGTCAATGACCTGGTATAAGATCAATGATCTGAGTGAAGTTTGTTTATTCACTATCACATCCACTAGTAAGCATTTTATATGCTATACATTTTACATATAATTTAATTAGACATATTAACACTTGTTACCCTTTCTTTACAATGTACATCTTAAACATTTTTTTTTTATTTCTTACAATTTCTAACTTATACAATATAAATGTATTTGCTATTCAGTTTTTCTTACTAACAATGGATTTTTATTACTTCTCTCTATCTAAACTCTCCTTTATTGTTAACCATTTACTACATTTAGTAAAATATTATTTTAAATAGTACTTTACATTTTTAAATTACATTGCTTTCCCCTTTTATGTTCCAGATACATTGTTTTCTTTCTCTTCTTGTGCCTCAGATTGTTTTCTTTTATATGGCTTTAACATTTGTTTGTGGAATCTTCCAATTATTTTATTTGTTTTATTGTTCCTAAGTTCATATGTATCTGTTCCAAATATATTTATTACTTCATAAGGACCATGGGCTCAGAAATAATCTCCAATATTCTTTACGAAGCTTATTTGACAATCTTTTTGTTTTTCACTAACACTTGATTTTCCAAACTCTTCTTTTTCTTTCTTCATGTTTTTGTTTTCTCTTGAAGGCTTTTGCTTGTATTTTCAAAAATGCTAATTTGAAGATTTCCTCTTTTTCTGGTAATTTAACTGCTTGGTCTTCAATAACTTCTGGTATATTATGGCTCAAAGTATTGTCAATTTTCCATGATAAAGTTCTATTGGTTTAAATCCTGTAACTGCATTTATGGATTGATTTAGTAGATTTTGTATAACACTGTTGTATGAGTACCAACTGCTCTGCTTGTTATGACACACTACACGTGGATAATTTGCAATTTCTTTTATCTCTCTCTTTCTACTGGATTGGCATTTGGTCTGTATCTTGATGAGAAATACTGTTTGACTCCCAAATCTTTAATTCCATTCATAAATTTAAAACTAGTAAACACTGATGCATTATCACAAAGTATGGCCTCAACTATTCCTTCCTCTGGGAAATATGATTTTGTTAATTTATTTAAGCATTCTTGAGTGCATATATTCTTACATATTTGCTAAATACGTCATAGCTTACAAATAAAAATTTGTACCCAAATGTACTTACAGGCATTGGACCATGTAAATCTAAACTTAATAAACATCTTAGTTTATCTCTAAGTACTGAGTTTGTTGTATATTCATAAGCAAAATTAATTTGTTTTGCTTTCTGACAAAGATCACAACATGATATGTATTTTCTTACTTTATG
Organism: Deroplatys truncata; assembly: GCA_030765065.1. Classification (NCBI taxonomy): domain Eukaryota; kingdom Metazoa; phylum Arthropoda; class Insecta; order Mantodea; family Mantidae; genus Deroplatys; species Deroplatys truncata. The sequence continues at coordinate 1,195,906 of JAUKNL010000022.1, read as the reverse complement.
TCCTAGTTTAGAAATATATAAATTTTACAAAATAGTTAGGGTTGTCTTCTCTGTACCTGCATGTATTAATCCTAAATGAAATTGTTCTATTATTTCTAACTCCATGCTTGTTGGAATATATGTTTTCCACCTCTTTATTTCCTTTCCATGTTTCTTATATAATACACCATCTTTAACAGCGATTGTACTGTTCTTTGCCTCTTCTATCTTTGGAGCTTTTTCCTTTTAAACTTGCTAGTTTAATATCTTTGTCTTGCTCTTCTTTAATATTTTTAAATTGGTTCTTCAATTCCTTCTTCATTGGAATGTCTATTGTAAGCAATTTAATTTCATATTGTTGTCTAGAACAACTTTCAGGAAATTGTTTGTTGTTACTTATTCTTGATATTAAATCACTGAATGTATTTTGTTTGCGTGGAATATGTATAATTTCAACATCAAATTCCATTATAGCGAGAATCATTCTAGCTAACTTGCCACTATATAATTTACATTTCTGAATGAAAGTTAAGCTAATATGATCTGTATATATTTTCACTTTCTTCTGAAATATATATGTTTTAAATTTCAGTAGTGAAAAATATAGTGCTCCAATTTCTAACATTGTTACTGATGCATTCCTTTCAATATTGGTTAAGCCACGTGATGCATTACTAATTACATGAAATGTGTTGTCATGTTCTCTTTGCCCTAGTATTCCTGCATATCCCTGACAAGATGCATCCACGTACAACTCATAATCTAGTTCATCTCTTGGACGTTCCAACAATATTGCATTTGCAAACAGCTTTCTGACATTTTTAAAACATTTTTGTAGCTCAGCTGTCCACTTCCATTTATTTGTTTTCTTTAGAAGTTGTCTTAAAGGTTCTACTTCTACAGCATATCTTGGTAAAAATTTACTTTCATAATTCCAAATTCCAAATAAACGTCGTAGCTGTCGAATATTCTTAGTTGGTGGTATTCTTAATATGGCTTCTATTCTTTCTTCATCTGGTCGAATGCCTACTTCATTTATTACATATCCCAAGAATTTGATTTCAGGTACACAGAATTTTGACTTTTTAATATTTACTGTCATGCCATGTTCATGTAATTTATTTAATACATAAATTACATTTTGTAAATGTTCCTCAAAGGTTTGACTTATTATTAGGAAATCATCAGTGTATCTGATTAAGAAATCATCTGCTGTGTTACCAAAGATACTATGTATTGCTCTTAGGAATCCAGTAGCACTATTCTTCAATCCATATGGATTTACAAATTACCTATATTGTAATCCAAAAACTTGAAAGGCTGTGTAATCACGTACTTTAGGATCTAGCTCAACTTGCCAAAATGAAGCTGTAAGATCTATGGAAGAGATATATTTGCCACATGATAGCTTTGCAATTGTTTCTTCTATACTTTCATTTTGAAAGTGGTCTGGTAGCATGAATTTATTCAAATATCTTCCATCTATAGTGATTCTTAAACTATTATCTTTATGTCCAACAAACACTATTTATATATTGTGAATTGCTAAGCTCAATGATGTTATTTTCTAGCATACCTGCTATTAATTTTTTAGCTTCATTTATTAGATTCACTGGTAGGTTATTATATTTTCTTCGAAATGCTGGTACATTTTCTAATGTGAATGTGTGAATATATGATGTACACCGTCCTGGAATTTCACTGAAAACATGTTTATTGTCTTCTAATACCTTTTCCATATTAACTTTTATATTGTCAGTCAGTATTGTATTTGTCATCAGTGCGTCTGTGTGTATTTTCTTATCTTCTATCTCTGTTGCATAACTATCTTCTACTTGCTCTAGTATATTTTCTTCTGCCATAGATTTCTTTGTATAAGGGTTCCACTTGGTAAGGTCAGTGTTCTGTTCTTCAAAGTTAAGGGTCAATAACCTTTCATTGTTTTCCCTGCTTGCTTAGACATTTACTATTTGTATGAAGCACTCTTCTTCATATACTGCATATTTAATAAGATAATCTGTCATTGATAAGTTGTAATCCCTATTGTACTGTGAGTAGCTTAGGCTTGCCCTAATCTTATGTTGTACAGTGGTGTTCCAAAACTTATTCATGAATAAAACTCTGAATGTTTCAAAATTCATTTCACTGTCTGCTACCATATGTAACCACTCTAAAGTTTTGTTGTCCAAGCATTTTCTAACAAGGATCATTTTTAATGCTTCAGGCACATTTTTCAATTTAAAATATTCTATAAGATCATTTATAAACTGTACTGGATTTGAGGAAGCATTAAAATTAGGTAATGACAACTCATTAAGCACAGAATAATAGTTTGACATCTGGTTTGGTACATGCATATGTGTGTCAGCATTATTGTTGTGTGTTTGAGAGGCTGATGCTATGGAAAAAGCAGTAGCGTCTCTTGTGTTGTTAGTTAACAATGGTGATACACTTCTTTCTGTACTTGCATTATTGACATGCATTTGGTTAGCATTTACAGAACTAGTTACATTTGCATTTACTCTTGGTACACTTGTACTTAAATTTTCAAAACTATTTTTAAGTTTATCAATTTCCTTACTACTTTCCTGTACTTTATCTTTGATTGCATCTATCATTGACTTTACTTGTCCTTGCCCTGTATTTGCTTCTCTTACTGCATCTGCATTTGTTTTTACCATTTCATGCATTTTATTGATTTCCCCAGTTAAATCTATTTGTACCTGTACAAGGTCTGCATTTGTATTTCATACCATTGTTTTCAATTCTTCACCCTGTTTATCTAACTTGTAACAAATACCCTGTTTAGTATCAGCGAGTTTAAACTCCATTTCAATTTCATTTTGGTCAATATGACTTGACAATATTTGTTCTAGCTGCTTACAACCTTTGTTTACTTTTAAATCTATCTCTTTTTGAAGTGTTTTGGAAGATTGTTCTAGCTTTATATCTAACCTCTTGCTTTCAGCTTTGCTTTCTTTCATACAATTTTCTATTTGTCTAGCTAGATCAATTTTAATACTAGATAGCTCTGCACTGGTTTCAGTTAACTTATTATTAAATTCTCTACTTAATTCTACTTTCAGCTCTGTACTAGTTTCATTTCATTTCATTTCATTTCATTTTTATTGATCCAGTTAATTGTTATGTACAGAAGTACAGTTAATGTTGGACACATCACAGTAAGATAGCAAAATATTTACGAGATATTACAAAAATTAATAGATCAAATTATGTATAAGTTTACAAAACATCAATTATGATTACATATGTACAAAAGGTGCAATCAGTGCTGGACACATCAAGGTAAGATTACAAAATATTACAAAATTTATCAAACCAAAACATGTATAAGTTTCCAAGAATAAATTATAATTACATGTTAAAGTACTTATAAATTCTCTTTAGTTAAGAATTCTTGAATAGAGTAAAAGCAGTGGTTAATCAGATATGCCTTTAAAGAGTGTTTGAGAGTATTTTCTTGCTTAATTCTTTTCATAGATTTTGGTAGACAGTTGTATATCTTTAGTCCAGAATGTAATATACTTTTTTGGCACATAGGGGTATTACATTGAGAAATATGTAGATTATTGGTTCGCCTTGTATTGTGCTCGTGCACTGTTTCATTCATCATGAAGGGGGAATCTGTATTGTTTGTAGTTTTGTTGATGAACATTATTGTTTCAAATATATAGATGCAAGGGAGTGGAAGTATGTTTAATGATTTAAACAGGGGTTTACATGATGATTTTGAACTTGCCCCAGTCATTGCTCGAATTATTTTCTTTTGCATTATAAAGCATTTTTGCTTGCTGCTGACTCACCCCAGAATATTATGCCATTTCATAATAAAGAATGGATGTATGCAAAATAAGCCATTCTGGTGGTCTCTATCCTTGTGCTTCCTGCTAATATCTGCATCATGTAACATGCGGTGCCTAGCTTTTTATTTATATGACTTATGTGGTTTTCCCATTTCAAATTGTTTTGGACCCAAAGACCAAGAAATTTTGTTTTTTCCACTTTCTCGATAGTCTGGTTAAAAAGTTGGATTTGGGGAGCTAGATATTCATTATTTGCTTTCGCATGGATGTCCATGGCAACCGTCTTGTTGATGTTTACTATAAGGTTGTTTTGCGTGAAATAATTAGCTATTTTGTTTGATGTTTGATGATCTGACTTTAGAAAGTTATCTTTCTTGTTTGACCTAATAAGAATATTCGTATCATCAGCAAAGAGAAAGGACTTGGCGTGAGGGTCGTCTAAAGCAAAGTCATTTATAAAGACCAGAAATAGTATTGGACCTAATATGGAACCTTGAGGTACTCCATAGGTAATCGCAAGGGAACTTGATCTATAGTTTTTTAGCTCATAGTTTCCTCTGTGTTTGATTTGTACAAGCTGTTTCCTGTGGCATAAATATGAATTGATCCACTTGTGGGGTAACCCTTTAATTCCATAATTTTCTAGTTTTGCTAGTAGCTTTTTATGGTCAATTGTATCAAAGGCTTTTGATAGGTCTAAGAATATTGCAGAGATATGGTCTTTTACATCGATGGCCCTGAGGGACTCTCACATAAAAGAGAATATAGCTGTTTCAGTAGAACGGTTACTTCTAAAGCCATGTTGGTTGCTAGATAACAGGTTATTTGTTTCTATGAAGCTCAAAAGTCGCTTATAAAAAAGCTTTTCCAGAATTTTTGAGAATATGATAGTAAAGCAATGGGTCTGTATTTTCCATATTATTTCGTTCTCCTTTTTTGTATAGTGGTTTAACAATAGCTGTTTTTAGACAGGTGGGAAAAACTCCACTGCCAAATGATTCGTTGCATAAGTACGTTAATGGCTGGATGATTAGATGAACACATTCTTTAATAAGGAAATCTGATATCTCATCTATTCCAGCTAAATGTTTTGGTTTTAGGTCCTTTATTATTTGCAGAACTTCTGATTCGGTTGTAGGGGCAAGGAACAGTGAATCTTTCATTAGACCGCTAGTTTTGACAGTTATAGGTGCATTTGTAGTTTGTTTACTGTGTTCTATTAGGTTTTTTGCTACATTAGTGAAATAAGTGTTGAAGGAGTTAACTATATCAGTAGGGTCTGTGATATAATTGGAGTTTTCTTTTAAGGTAATGTTACTGGACTGAGGTAGAATACCTGTAGTTTATTTTTTAATTACTTGCCATATAGCCTTTGATTTATTATTCGCTGTTTTGATTATTTTGTCATTTGCTTGACGTTTGGCTTCTCTTGTAACCCTAGTTAGTGTTTTTTTATAGTTATTATAATAATTTTTTAATGTAGGGCTTAAGGAGTGGTATTTTAATATACTATGTAAGTAGCGTTTCTTTTCGCATGATTTTTTTTATACCAGAAGTAATCCAATGATTATTATTATTATGATAATGTTTCTTAACTTTTTTCGGTGGGAAGGCTACATTTAAGTAGAATTGAAGTGTTTGGATGAAAGAATCAAATTTGCTACAGACAGTGCCTTTGTACATTCCTTCCCAAGATTCTTTACTGATTAGATGTGAGAAATAGTGGATATTTTGATCATTTATTACTCTTTTCTTTATGACATCTGGGGCTTGAGTCAAGCCATCTATGATTGGAAGCATTAGTGATTGAGCAATGTGATCACTTAGTCCTAAGTCAACAACCTCCCCTTTACGCTTATGAGTGTCAAAGTTTATAAAAATTTGGTCTAATAGAGATGAGTGTTGCGTGACTCGTGTGGGCTGGAATATAGTTTGTTTAAGATTGTAAGTTGCTAATAAGTTTGTTAAAATAGATACAGTGTTAGATTTACTATTAAAATCAATATTAAAGTTGCCAGAAATAATCAATTTTGTGTTATTATCGTTATTTTGTTTTAATGCTATATCAAGTTTATTTAGAAAGACCTTAATGTCATTTCCAGTGGACCTATATATGCATATGATTTTGATGTTAGAATTAAACAATTTAATACCGGAGCATTCAAATTCCTTTTCTGTAGTTATATTTTGCAGGTTGTTAAGAATCTTAAACTCTAAGTCCTTCTTTACAAAAATACAGGTTCCCCCTCCTTTAAAGTTGGATCTGCAAGTGTAAAGTTGGATAACTTAATTAGTCTTAAACTATCCTCTCTGAGCCAGTGTTCGCTGAGGCAAAGAATGTCTGCTACGTTTAATTGTGTTGAGAGTAAGATATCTAGCTCGTTAATTTTATTGCCTAGTGATTGGATGTTTTGATGGATGAGTGTTATATAGTTTTAGGCATAGCTGAGTAACCACCTACCTTTTCCTCTTTCATCATTGATGGTTGTCCTGGGTTCTGAAATGTCTCTTGTTGATCCATAAGAGGATCGGCCCTTCTGGAGTCGATTTCTGGTGTAGCCTCAAGTATCCTGCCAGTCGATTTAAGTTCATATGGATTTTGATTTGTATTTTTGGTCTCTATTGAATCATCCACCACACAATTTATTCATTTCCCTGACGTACTGAATTAATTACTTCACATAACAATCGTCCAAATTTGAAGGATCCTTTGTGGTTCAGATGAACTCCGTCTCTTCCAAACTTGTGATCTGCCAACCAAAAGTTCCCATCCCCAAAGGTACACTGTTTGGTAGAGCATAGCCAATTTAGCTCTTTGTTGATTCGCATTGTTTTTCTCGTAGTCATATTTTGCCGTCTGAGTATCCCACTGATAACTATTTTGGCATCGGGTGTTTCGAATCTTATGTAGTTCACGAGGTCCATTGTGTCTCCCATGATTTCTTCTGCTGAAATCCCTGAAATTATATCATTGGTCCCAGCATGCACGTCGACAACGCTGGGGTTACTTCCTTTTAGGTTAAGTTACTCAACTTGATGTTGTAGTTCATTTAGTTTGATACTGGGAAAGCATTGTATGTCATAACCTTGATCCTTGCATAGCTGTCCTGAGAACTTTAACATTGAGTCGCCTACAACTAAGACATCTGGTGCCTTTTTATTTCCTTTGGTAGCACAGCTTTGCGTATTAGTTTCACTTCCATTTTTGTCATCCACCAGCACATTAAACCTGTTTTTTACCTGCATTTCACAACTGCCATTCGTATGCTGCACTCGATTATTTCGAGTAGCATCTGAATATCGTCTTTTATGATTATATTCTACCTCTGTGAATCCTTTGTCCATAGCTGTTAATTTAGCTTGGAGGGCAGTGTTAGTTTCTTGCAATTCTGTATTTACTGTCTTCAGGTCATGAACTTCTCTTTCCAGAGAACTAGCATTTGAAGCGTCTTTGATGTTTGCTAATTGTTCTGTTTTCAAAGCATAGTTTTCACTTCTGAGCCTTTCTATTTCCTTTTTTGCTTCTTTTAGATACTTGTTCAGAATGTCGATTATTGTGTGTAATGAGGATGCCATTTCCTTTTCTCGTACTCTATGAGCCTCTAGTTTCGCTGCATGCCTTTTATTTGGTGAATTCTCCGTGTTGAGTCGGTCCTCCGTATTCCCATCATTTACACCTTTTCCCATCCTTATTATGATTTGGTTTAACACCGTTTTTAAGTAATTTAGCAGCACAATTATCACTTATTGCTCAATATGAGGTGCATGCTACGGGTCACGACACCTTCCGCCGCCATTTTTTTTTGTTCAGTTATCTTATTATTAGTTTCTTTTAACTCTCCTCTCATTTTCTCTATCTTATTACTTTGTTCAGTTAACTTATTAATAAAATGATTTATTGCTTTTAGAATGCACATAACATTTTGTTGTGATAAGTTTTCTTGCTCTTGTTCCCTAGATGTGTGAGGGATAGTATCTCTTTGTGTTGTTCCTTGCACTAACATGTGTAAAGGTGATTGACCTTGCATACTACTGCTATCTCTTTCTACGTCTACCTCTGAATTTTCAGATAACTGTTCTTCTACATCTAACCTACCTGTTTTCTCTAGCTCTGATTGTAAATCTACATTGCAATCTGTAGTGACTGACCTAACCTCTACTACTTCCATACTTTCATTGTTTTCTGTTTCCATTTTATTGTTTATATTTGTTTTTGAATTGCTTAATTTTAGTTTTCCACTTCTTAATAACATGAATTTTACTCAATAACAACAATATTTTTTCTAAACTTGACAATTATTATAATACAAATGGAATTTTCTGAGCTTTTGTTCTGGCTGTTATTAAACTTTTATACTCAGTGTTCCCACGCAGATTCTTGTTGAGGTGTTAATCGTGTGCCCCTTACTCTTGAAGAATTGTTGCTGTCCTTGGATGTTGTTGATGATGATCTTGAATTTCTGAGATGTAGTTTTGTGATTTCGTTGATTCTGGTTGTTCTGCGTTGTTTCGTTGATCTTTTCTTCTTAGATGTTGTCACAAATTCTTGTCAATTCTTGCCCCGCAGTTGGACGCCAACTTGAAGTAGATGTTATGTTTGCTTTAAGTTTAACTGCCCCACGTATGGGAGTCAACTTGAGATGGTGTATGCTTACGTAATATTATTTACGTAAATTATTAACTTCTCGCTTGGCAAGCCAACTTGAAGTATTGTTCTTGGAGTTTACTTTGTTTAAGAAGTTTGCAACATGCTTTGGGCGTCGGTTTGAAGTTGTTGATTACGTAATTGTTACTGTTGTTACGCAATATGCTGCTACGTATGAGAAGCTGATTTAAAGATGTATTTTTGTTGTTACGCTCCAAGTTTTACACTATAATATTTAACTTTGTTATTAAAACTGCTTCTATATATATTATTTATGTTTGAATTTGCCTCGGCTGCTTCAGTAATGTTTGTAGAGTCACGTTTCTCTTAGGCAGGGTGCGGTATGACAATAATTGTAGACATACACAAATTTTAAGTTTTTAAATTCACTTCTTTTTATTTTATCCTTTGCACATTTTAATAAAGCACTACACTTTTTAAGAACTGTGAGATTCTTTAATACTTTCACTTAGCTAACGCGTAGACATATTTTACGATTCACACACAATATTTCTGTAGAGAACACATCTTCCATCTGGTCACTACCAAGGTTTGCCAGCAACTGAACATTATTTCAACTGTTAAACCCATAAGCTTCAGTAGTTCAAGTCTCTGATTGGCTAATTCTAGTCCAATAAAATATCTGCATTTTACTTAAAGCTTTTTCTTTGCTGTTGATTGGCTAATTTTAAACTGTTACAGAATTTACATTATCGTTGCTGTAATCATGACTAGTAACATTCAAACTCTCAAACTCATTATTGCCATAAGGTTACCTCTTTATTACCTCATTGTTAGCAACTTAAAACTTATTATTCTCACAGCTCTTGCATTATTAAAGCATGTAATGTATTCACATAACATTATTAAACATGTTTACAATAAATATAAGCATATGCAATGACTGTTACATACATTTTAAATAATTATTACATACATATTCTTTCAAGGTGGACTGTTATTGAATTTACTTATTATAAAAATACAATTGAAATTATTTAGGTATTAAAATACTGCCTCAAAAGACAGGTTTTTTTCAGAAGTCTACATTTTCATTTTCTCAAAAACTGTTCATTTGTGCCCAGTGTTTAATGAATCTGATATCATCTTGCTGTTAAAACGTAAAATTTTGCCAAATTTTATAGGGAAGTCCCCCCTCAAAAAAATTATAAACATGAATTGAAATGGTGATTTCACCCCCTCCCAAGTCTTGAGACAAAAGTTTTTTTTCAGGAGATAAAAGAAACTCGCTACTATTTAAAATAATGTGCAGGTCAGAAATTACTGTGCTATAGACATACAGTCAATCAGTATTCATAGATTTTATCAACTTTGCAAGACTCCTCCCTACCATTGAGGGATGAACAATGTAGGTGCACTTTGAAAGTTTTGAAATCACTTGTAATCACTTTGAATAAACATATTTTACTCCAACTAGTAAACTTTTATTGAAAGATTATACTTAATTACATACTATAACAATTAAAATCAGAGTTCTTGTAATATTAATAATTTATTGCAATGCTGCAGTCTACATCGAGGCATTCATTAAGGTGCTCTTTTATAGATGTTTTGTAACATCGCCATAATCTGTCTTCATAGCATGGTTCACCAAGCAACATAATAAAGTTGACAGTATCTGGTAGTAAGAACTTCAACAGAGGCTTAACATCAAGTTACTTTTGTTGAATTTTGATTGGTTCATTGTAAGCCTTACAACCAGGGATTATGGGTTTCATATTAGGCTTCAGCATACAGAAATGGTGTGGCATCATCCCACTCATTGTTGTGTCAAATTTCATTAACATGGCAATTATTAAAATTAAATAATTTGTACTGTGTAATACAAAACCTGTCTTTGTTTTGAGTTATGCTGGATTTGAAATACTCCTTATATCCTGTTTGGAAATCAATAATTTCATCAAGTTACGAAAGCTCAACAGCCAAGTTAGGGCAGAATGGTCCATTCAGAGGTGAAAATTCTGCCTGTAAAGGTACTTGTGGAACTGCTTAAGGCTTTCTACAACAGCCAACAACTCTCGCTGTGCCACGCAGTTCAGTTCTGGACAGCCTGAAGCAGGCCAGCATTCTCGCTTCTCCGCCCTGCTCTTGCGACAGGAAACCCCTGATACCGACCACACTTGCATCCGTGTCCATGATGAACTTTTTACCATGGATGGGTTATCCTAGGACCAGGGCCATGTACAGGACATTCTTCAAGATCTGGTAAGCTGCCTCAGCTTGGTCAGACCACTGGAAGATTTGCCATTCCTCTGTCAGATGTGTGAGTGACTTGGCGATGTTTGCATACTGCCACAAATTTCTGGTAGTATGTGCAGAGATCCAGTAATGGTTGTACTTCTTGCTCATTCTTTGGCCAGGGCCACTCCTTGACACCCTGCAGTTTCTGGGATTCAGCAGCTCCATCAGGGCTTGTGATATAAAATGTATGAAATTGTATTTATTCAGTTTCTCATATTAAAACTGTAAAAGAGATGTAAAAAAATAAACAAGTGTAATAAAAAAGTGTGCCAAGTGGTGCACTTTCTTTCTAAACTACTGACACTTCTTGGGGTTTAGCTTGAAGTTGGCTTGGGGAAGCCTCTCGAACACCCTCCTCAGATTGGTCAGTTGATTCTCGAATGTCTTGCCTATAACAATGATCTCGAGATAAAAGAGGCAAGCGTCATAGAAGAGGTCCCTCATCACAGACTTTACGAGTCTATGGAACGTTGCAGTGTTGTCACATCATCTTCTCTCTCAAGTAGATCAACATAAAATTTCAAGGTTTCATCCTCCTTCCAGCTACCAACAAAGCGTTGTTTCAGAAGAGTGAGTAAATCCCTTTCTCTTTTTTTTTTTTTTTTCTTTTTTTTTTTTTTTTTTTTTTTTTTTGATTTTATAGTGCATATCAAACTGACAGTATTTGGGTCACTAAGCCCTTCTGCTACTTCCTAGATGCAGAAGAGTGGTCCACTACTAGTACACCTATGTTCATTTACATGAACTGCAGGCTAATACAAAAATTCAACAAACCTGCCACATATGACAATACTTTGGCTGCAACAGTAACTGGTATACAACCAAAACCATTGTTGTGAAGGTCAGCATTCTCAGTTTGCCATATTTTTTATTAGACTTTGAGTATATTATGCATTAGCAGTTGCAACAAGCTGGAGTTGCAACAAGTTTTGAACCAATCCCAATGTTGAATTAATTGTGTTTTGAACCAAAGCCCAAAATTTGTACTTGAAGTTAAAGGTTAAAAATTGTGTTTTGAATTAAAACAACACCATAACTTGATGCAGCCCATCTCTTGGAGTAGAAATCCATTTCAGACTAATTTACATTTGGGTGTGGACTTGCTGCATTTTGAAATGTCACTCCTCACATTTTTGTAATATAAGAGTGTATTCATTGGTGAAAATAGTATCATCTATATTTACAGGGTTTGATAAGACAATATAATGAAAAATTATGTACTAGATGTTGATATTGAACTGAGAAAAAAATGTTCACTTTACTACGTACATTTGCTGGAAAATATATTTTCTCCCCTATGTGAAAGGGTTGAAATAATTATCTGATTTTAATAAAATAATTATGGTACCAAATACAAAATTTCATCCAAATCCAATCAAATTCAAGGAAGAAATTAATTTTGGCCACCGAGATTGTCAAAATTACACAGTGTGGCATCCATGCATTGTGGGTAGCAATAGCCTCAAACTGCCATTTAAATACCACCCACAATGAAATATCATCAGATTTTGGACACTTCACATTTTTTGCATTAGCCAGTCTCATAATCATGGGACCCTCTACAGTTTGTAGACATGGATCTTGGTTTGTAGGTCATGGCACATCTCCACCATGGCAACTGTCATTTTCTGTTTTCCTTCTTCTGTTGGTCTAATCATGATTCTTGCTGATCTAGATGCTCTTCCACCACATTAATTTTTCCTTCCATATCAGATTTGATTTCTTCTGTCTCCTTTGTGATATCGTCTTTCAAGTCTTTCATCATAGCATTTATCTCACATTTTACAGAGTTGATGTCCCAGTTGAATTCAGATTTCAAATTTTCCATTTCGGTCTTCATTTCTGTTTTCATACTCTTCATTTTACATCTTCTCCATTCCAGATTTCATTTCTATCTCCATCTTCTCCATTTCATTCTCAGTGCCAGATTTCAGTTTCTCAATTTTGTTCTTTATTTTCATCTTCTCATTCCAGATTTCATAGTCTTCATTTCAGTTACTAATGGTTGAAGTATTTTCTGCATCTTGGCATTTAAATTCCAATCCTGATGCCAGTTTCACATAGTTCAGTTTTCACTGTCACTTCACTTTACTTTTCTTGCCCATAATGTTGTAATAAAACACGTGTGAAGCAGCCTTTTCTTCCTTCCAGTTCACTCACTGAGTGTCAAAACAGACTAGACTTCTTTCTTCCACGTCACTCAGTACAATTTCAAACACAGTACTCTTCGTTGACGCTCGCATGGTAGCATGCACTCTACATAACCACTACCTCACTCGTTCGTAAAACACACTGGAGTAACCAGCACTCTGTCGTATCAACAATAAATTGATATTGTTTTGACTGAAACCTGGCTAAATTATGAAATCTTAAGTTCTGAGCTTTTTAATTCATCATATATTGTCGTGATAGAGCTTTTAAAAGAGGAGGGATAGCTATAAAAATTGTACTGAATTCAGTGAATTTAGTCTTAACTGCATCAAATTAACTGTATCAAATAAGTTATTATTTAGTTACTGTATACATTCCTCCTATTTCACCATTTAAATTTTATGAAGAATTTTTTAATGCATTTGAGATGCACACCTTTTACTTTGATAATATAGAGTTTTAGTTGCTGATTTTAACTTACCGCTTGTGATGGGCACTAAGTTTTCTTTTGAGAATTCAGGAGCTCATTATGGACATTTACGAAACTTTATGACTGTTTATAACTTAAAATTAATTAACAATATTATGAACATGGCAAAACCCTTGATCTGGTGCCATCAAATGTGTTGGACTTAACTGTAGATTGGAAATTGTTACCCCTTGTTGAAGAGGATAACTATCACCCTTCCTTAAAAATTAATTTTAAGTGTAAATACATTAAAAACATCGAAGAAAAATCTAATAATTATGTTTATAACTTTAAATAGGCCAACTACTTGATGCTTTTTAATATGTTAAATGATACTAACTGGGAATCTCTAGAAATGTGTAGAACTGTGAATGAAGCAGTTGAAATGTTCTATAAAATAATTTATAATATATTTGTTGCAACTGTATCGATATGCAAATTTAAAAAAAAAAACTAAATATCCTTTTTGGTTTAACTACGATATCATTAACACTCTTAAATTAAAGGAATACTTAGCCTCTTCATGTTGGACGGTTCACTTCACTCAGGAGTTGAACACTAGACATCCACAACCCATTGCTCCGCAGTAGCACTCGCTGCATGTCACAACACCCATCACCAACTCGCTCGGAGAATTGCTCTGGATGTCACAGAGGCACACTTGCTAACTCACTCACTGACTGACACAACTCAACTTGCATTGACTGACTACCCGTGAGAGCGCTCACTTATAGATCCAGTGAAATCTTTCCACAAGGTTCTCAAATGTTCTAGAACTGTTTTGACACACTTTCTGGAGGAGGGGGAAGAAGAAGGTTCCAGAATGTTCTAGTTATCTGCTGGTAGCATGCCTGGTGTTTACACTGATGAGCGGCAGTTAACTTGTTTTTTCCAATCGCCCAGCACGGACCTCCCAATAACCTTGGGCCATAGCTGCTGCGTCACAAATTGTTCTAAGTCTTCTTGCCCTCCACAAATGAACACTCACCATGAGTAAAACCATTTCTTTGACCTTTCAACTTCTACTCTCCTGTTCTTGCCCATTATACCCTCTCTTTCCTCATTTTCTTTATTTATATAATTTTCTCTTTCCCATGCACATTTCAACCTAACAAAATACCAGCGATCTGTTCTCTGTTATACTTCTAAACAATTATTGTATCTACATATATCCTCAAAAAACCTGCTTGCCTCTTTCCAAAAGCTTTAACGTTTGTTTCTCTTCTCCTGCAAACATTCCCTAAGTCAAGGGCGGCTAAAACAGCCTTCAGCTCCGAGTCATACTGGAAACGCAACCCGCAAAGCAATCGCAACTGCTGCACTGTTTGCATGTAACACAGACAGCAAGAGGTGTTTTAAAAGTTAAGAGTGGACACCTATGCTGTTCAAAATGAATGTACTCATTCGGAGAACTATATTATTTGTAGAGTTATACAGTAGCAGTTTTTAATTACAAAGGAACACTTGCAATTAATACATACAACATTATGTTTCACAAATGTCATGTATCTACTAACAACTAATGTACTGCACTACACACTTAGAAATATTGATTTAATACAGAAGTTCCTCGGCAAATGCAACTGGCGTTTGACCTACCATTGTACGTATTTTAAGGTTCCTCCTCCTCATGTATTGTTTGCATTATTATGGAATTGCAGTCAGGGGTTATCTCTCATGTGTCACATACAGCCAATCGCAGCTGGTCACACAAATGTCTGTCTGACAGACGGCTTCTACATTTAGATGTTACAAGTTTCATTTGTGAGAACAGTTGCTCACATACATAGGTTATTCCAAAAATAGCTTCCATGAAGCACATAAAATTTCAAACTTTATCATATATTTACCACACAATCCTGTGTATAGTTCAGAGAGGTACAGTTTGTATATCGTTGTTTCATTGATATGTTCTCTTGTAATTTAATGAGTTCCTCCTGAATATCTATTCTTCCTTTTCTAATATCTACGGAGAATGGATTGGTATACACAGTGAAAGGGTTTTTCTAAACGTCTCAAATCTGTAAATCAATTCTCTGTAAATTCCACTTTCAAATTTTCTAACATTGTACTACAGCTATTGAGTTTGTGTGGAGGAACACATGCGATAGAGTTCAAACAGGGAAAGTAGTGAAATTGGGATTCCTGGACATGTTCAGCCCAAATTTCAAGTTTCTTAACAAATACGTTAATCGAGCAATACATATTGACAACATTTTGTTTTCGGCCTTGCAAAGAAATGTTGAGTGTGTTTAAGTGTTCACAAATGTCACTCATAAACGCTAACTCACATATTCATTCATCATTACTCAACTCTGCTATTGCTCTTCCGTGCTGCTTCATATATTCATCAAAATGTTTCGAAGATCAAAAGAATCCGAAGCATCTGACCTCCGCTCAGCCACCTAACATCACAAAAGTATTGTAAATCTTCAAATTTCTGTTTGGAAGATTCCATTAAACGTCTAAATTGATGGTGCTTCAATACACTGTTCTTTATTATTTGCACATTGAGTCACAACTTTCATAACAGTTGGCATGTCTACAGATTTTGCAGAAAGAGCTTCTTGGTGTAGAATGCAATGTACAAACATTTTCTACACGCTTTTCCTTAAGAAAGGCCTTGAGCCTGCCAAGTAATCCCTTCTGATCTCCAATCATCGAATGAGCTCCATCCGTTGCAATTGACGCTATCCTGGACCACTCTAAATTGTGTTTGTTTACACACATACAAACAGCATTGAGTATGTCTTCTACTTTAGTAGTGTCTTCCAAAGGAAATAATTCTAGCACAAACTCTCCAACATTTAATTCTTCATCAACTCCTCTTACAAATATTGCCAACGGAGCTGTGTCAATCAAATCTGTGCTTTCAAGAGGTAGACAGTACACAAATTTACAGATTTTTGCATTCACTTGTCTACTTGTATCACTGGACAACAAGTCAATTCTTCGGGAGATACTTTGTCGTGAAAGATGCAAGCTATTAAAATTAGTCAGTTCCTGAGGGCACAAAATTTTTACCACATCCATCATACATACTCCCTCTTTTGAAAAGATTTAAGGACTTTACGTATGTTCCATGTCACAACGTAACTAGCTAGTAATGGTTTTTCTGTTATGTGTTCTGATTTAGTAGCAGAAACAGAGTGCTTCTCCTTTAGCTCAGTTAGTTTCTTGCTCATTGCAATCTTCAAATAATGAATCAATAAGTGCCATTCAAGTAATCTGCAGTTCTGTAATAATAATAATAATAATAATAATAATAATAATAATAATAATAATAATAATACCACCTTTCAGTTCTGCATATTCAGCATGACATGTGCAATAGTGCCGCTGTATATTACTTCATACTATGCTATGTATAATTTTCGAACATATCAAACACTTAATGTTTTAGTTATATTCACAACAAAAAAGAAAAACAGGTATTCCCATTCCATTTGGAACTTCCTCTTCTTTAATGTTGAAGGAGTTGACAATGCCATTATTCATAGCACACCCACTGTTTACTCTGTGTGAATATGCCTCTTTCAACGCTATCAATAGACTGACCTAGGTAGAGCGTGTTCAAGTAAGCTACTTGGTTGCGCGCAAAGGGAAAGGACACTGGTGATTACCAGCGATTACAGGGACGTAATCGCGAGGCACGATGTAACTGTGAGTCCTATTTTGGTCACCTTTGCCCTAAGTCATTGCTCTCTAAATTATTTCTTAAATGTTGTGATTTGGTTATATGTAGAGGTGTTCGCTAATACATTATGTAGTTAAATAAAGAAGTCAACATGTCGACTTTAGTAAGAAACCGGAAGTGAAGAATTCATTTATTTTTTTATAGAGTAGATAATACAGGCATAGTGCAGTGTGCCAATCTAGTAATTAGCAGCATAAATTGAAGCAACTGGATTACATCATGTACAGCATTAAACTGCTTACAGCATTAACCTTGGTTAAGGATAATTCTTGATATAAACATTGTTTTATTAAGCACTCTATTTCTAAGTTTAAGATCCTGTGCCAATATTTTAAAACTATCTCTGTAATCAAACCTTTTCTTGCTATTGTTCCATTTCTATTTGAGCAACCTCTTTCACTGCTGCAATTGGTAGGCTAAAGATTTCTTCACAAATGATCAGTGAAGTGCATCTACAAGTTCCCAAGAGTTCTTCATTCACCAAATATCAATACTGTATTGCATTCATGCTTCCGCCATTGTATTATATATTCTTTCCAGCCATTCGACTTCCAGTTGTATTTTAAATAAACATCCTTTTATAATTTAATGGCTGCTTTCCATTTTGCAAATGCCAAACTTGTTTGTTTTTCCACTTGCACCCTCCATCCATTTTAATTCCTAAATAAATAAAATCATGTACTACCTTTATACTCCTGGGTACCTATGTTCCATTTTTCATATTTGCTTAACTTTCTCCCATTTTTACATGTTAAGATTTGTGGTTTGTTTTGGTTCACATTTAAACCCCATTCTTAACAATAGCTATGGATTTCTTGTAGAGTTTAATTTTTGAAGTAGTATTAGTGTGGTATTTGTGTCCCCACGTGGTGGATAATGTTTCTCACGTAATGTTGTTTACCTCACTAGTGCAGCCATCTCGTGTGACGTCATTCGTTGGTCTGGCTCGTAGTTCCCTCTGACGTAGCAATCTATATGAATTAGTTTTAAGGTTATGTATATTGTCTTCCGGCCAGCTATTTAGGTAGGCATTTAATTCTTGCAGGGTGTGAAGCGGAAAAGGAATCTTTTATCACAAAAAATTACTAGTGATGAAATGTGTTTTATAATGTTTTATTGTCGAACACGTGCACTAACACTTTCACAGATTTATCTAGATGATCGCCATACTGAAACTGTTTATCATAACTTCTCACTTTTAACTCACGTACTTCAATTTTTGTATATAAGTGACTTTGTAATATTTTAGATCTTTAATGATTTTCACTGCGTGTAATTTAACGAACTGAAGGACCGATAGGCGACATGTAGTCATGTATTGTACACGAATCTTTGATGAGCTGAGCGGGAGACGATGTGTAATGCTTCGTGAATCTTGCCGAACTGGGAGACGCTTGACTTCGAGCATGGCTATTTATAGGCTTGCCCCAAGATACACCTAAAGATTATATATGAATTACCATTGGCTAATAAAACGCGCCAACATTAGCGTCTATTTTACTATCCAATGAAAACCACTAATACATATTACTTTTATAGAACATTCTGGAAGCTTTTTTTTACTGAAAAGGCGCGAAACATTACGTAACTTCCTGGTTCCCGGTAACGATAAACAACTCAAACCCTTCATTGCAGTATTGTTATTGTTAACAGTTTCAGTAGAGCCGAAAATTATTATTTACCATTAATAATTACAATTATTAAACCTCTGAAATCAATGTTACATAAAAATACATATTCATATGTAAATAATTATTTACATTAAAGTAATTTGTGATACAAATTACCGTCTCATTTTAAAACAATTACTGCAATAGAACGAATTATCAAATCATCTGTGAATGATAAACCAGGAATCTGGATATTGTTTATAAGTGGCATGAAATTGTTATTTTTCTTTGTTTTGCAATATATCATCTATATACAAATTAAACAAAATTGTGATTAACTTAACCCTTGTCTTAACCCCTTTTCTTGTCTTATTTCATGGTTGTTTGTTGTTCCTTCCTCAGCCCATACAGAAAAAGTATTTTCTTTAGATGGAGCTTTTAAGACTGCTATCATGTCTATTAAGCTCTTTGTTCAAAAGTTCATGCCATAATAACTACTGCTCAATTTGATCAAAGGCTTTTTATAAATCAACAGAAGCTAGATATAATTTGCTCCTCTTATTTTTACATGTTTATCTATTAAGATTTTCAAAATGAATATGTCAATAGTTCTTCTTCCCTTTTGAAACCCCATTTGGTATTGTGCACTTTTAAGTGATACAGTTGTATTACATCTATGAAATAACATTTCATCATGATAGACATTGAATTGAATATTCATTCTTAACCATAATACAATTTCATAAATGTATAAACACAAACAAAATATAGAAACATTTTTCAGTAACTAAAGCGCTAAACCTAAGTTTATAATCTAATATATAATTCTAACATCCATCTATATGAGACTTCACACACAACCACAGGGTTATCTGTATAATAAAGCCCCCTCCGCTATTTAACTATTTTATTGATTTATATCTCAATTCTATCATCTTTCTTAGTTGCTATATCCCATTTTTCCCTTACTTTTCCCAAATATTCTCCCATCATTTTATTCCTTGTTTTCCCCCTATATAGTGAACATTTTAAGTGCTATAATTTTTTTCTGTAATTTGTTCCATTTTATTTCCCATATACCCTCCTTCCATCTCTTCACCTTATCACATTCTAATAAACAATAAAATATTCCTTCTAGCTCCCCACACATAATAAACCTTCTCTATTATTTCCTCTCAAACTCCTTCAAAATAGTGCTCCTGATCACATCCATGCAAATCCTCCCTCCCAAATTTGTCACAACAATCATGACACACATGTAGGTGAACTAATAGACAATCCATTTCTGCATTACAGTGACACTGAAAAATGACTTGTTTTAGATAATGGTAAGCCCACACCTTTACTAAGCTCAGTTAATCATACGTCACTGGCAAGGGTGTGAGAAACTTCAATTCTTCATGGTGTAAAACATGCAAATGGCTAACGGGGTGAAATTAAAGCCAAATTGTACTACTGGCTTTTCTACTTTCATGCAAAGAAGGCACTTAGAACTGTGATTTTTTTTCTATGTGAAAAATTTGTCAAAAGCCTTTCATAAGCATGAAAAGTTTCAGAACGTACATTTAACATTGTAAATCTAATGAGACTAAAAGATAATTTCAGGGATGCTATCCAAGGAGCAATACAGTTTTGGGGCAACAAAATAAGGAGAACGTAAAAAAAAAAAAAACAGGCAAATAATGAGAACTGTTATTTGATATCACATATTGCTATGTAAGCAAGAGCTTAGTTTTTTTGGCCACGATGAACAGTTTTCTGTTTACCATGGGGGTTACATAGAAACTGAGAGGTGTTTTCTGCAAGTCGATAGATGCAGAAATCAAAATTTTATAGGAATCGCATTGTTATTTTAAGCACACAAGTATATATGTACTTTATAACAAAATTTTTTGGTATGGAACATTCTTTGTTCAGAAGCAATGAAAGTGGGTTAAACAAGAATATGTGCTCTTTTTAAATATTGGTCTATTTTCCTCCAAAAAACTGAGGTTTCTTCAAAACTCGGTAGATGCAGTCTTTATTCATATGAGTCTCATTAGAGCACTAATAAAACTGAACCAAATTAATAATTTTAGCACAAAACTGTAGTTATCACAAAAGTCTAATGGGACACCTTCGCTAGAACAGTTGTGTAGAAGTCCTTTGGCTCATCTGTTATTTCAAAATACTGCACGAGTTCCTTAATGTCATTTTTTTTTTTTCTTCAGACACCATATTAACTTCTGAAAGAATACAGGAATTTAACATAGAGTCGCATGTTTTAACTCTTGGTTCTAGTACACAAACTGTCATTGGACATGCTGTATGTGTGTTCTGCACTTCAATAGATACATTATGATGTGTGGTTGGTTGTTTTTTTTTTTTTTTCTTTTCTTTTCTTTTTTTGGGGTAAGTGATCACTTGCTGCGGAGCCATTTTGAAAGCCAATGTCGATCGTAACATCTTTTGAGCACTGGCCTTTAAGTTCAATATTTTCTAGTCCTTGTTGAGAATCTCCATTGTGCCATAATTCTTCAATATCTAGTAGTAACCACTGGGTGTCAAGATGTCTTCCATTCTTCTGTATTCTCTATTCTTACAAAAACATGATCTGGAGCCACATAACTATGACCGTGTATTGGAAAAAATTAAGAATGCGATCAAGACATTTGCTTTGCTGCAAAAAAGCCATGAGCATTGCCATTGTAATGCTGTTCTTGTTCTGACTTTAAGAGGATTTTTCTCTTTAGTTCTTGATTTTCTACCAGCTACTGTTTCTTGAACCATAATAAATTCACCCCCTGTATCCATTTATACTCACACACAAGTGAATGTCAGAAACTATGGTACTGATCTGCAACCAGGAGAAAAGTCGTGAGAGGAATCCGCTAGCTTTGCACCAGCATGGTTTCAGATATGAATGTTATGGCAGTGCAGCACAAGTTAAGTGGAAAACGCTTTAAATATGACTATTAAACACCAACGTATGTCCAAAGATTGCAAGGATTCACATTTTGCTCTGCCACCTGAGTACCACGGAAGCTTTTCGTAAAATTGCAGTAGTTGGAATATTAGACACTGTAGAATGCTCTTACTTAAAACCTTATACTATGGTGAAAAACATTTTACTTGACCTTGTGTATATTTCAAATCATCAGTCCAGCATATATTTAATTTTGCTTTAACTAGAAGACTGCAGCTATCAAGTTTTTAAAAAAGCCTGGAATGTTTGGTTGTCTCTAATTACGGCATGAATCGAGTTTTGCTAAATCTGATTTCATAGATCGATTCAGATGCTAAAAGATACATAGATGCAATATATAACTCATTTTCGGTAATTTTTGCATCTATTGACTTTTGCAAAAATGCTCAGTTGTTACTTGCATCATGTAATACAATGATGACTTCCTCTGACACTGGGAGGAACTAGGGAAAATCTTCATAGGTCTGTCCATAACCATTCGAAATGATGTAATTGAATGCATATATGAAGAAATTATGACTAAAATAAAACTGAAATTAAATAAACTCGCTTTTTTTCTGTTCATTGTGACACAACTGATGTACCATACATTTCACAATTGCCAGTCATTCTGAAGTTTGTAAATAAGACAGGAATGATTCAGGATGAGTTTTTGGAATTTCATATTATCAGTACAAGCAGAACTGCTTCAAAAACTTTGTGATTGGTTACTTAAAGTTTCCCAAGAATTTAATATAAAAGAGAAACAGTTTGGTCAGTGCTATGATGGCACTAATGTCATGGCTGGTAAACTTTCAGGACTTCAACACTAGTGAAGAGAATACCCCAAAAGCTTTAGTTACACACTGTTGCGTGCACAGATTAAATTTGATGTTACAGATTGTACGATATGTATAAAAGATACCTTTCTCCAATCTTTAGGCCTGTTCTGCATACTTTTATAAGTCAATTAAACACACAGCTGTTTTGTATAAACTAATTGGAATAAATATTCCAACTGCTACAGATGTGCATTGTGCATTCTCAAGGTAACTTCCAGTCAAAGGGAAGAACTAATCACTGTTGTTTTTAATATAGAAGAATATCCTCTTTCCAGTCCTAGATCCATACATTGAGCTGTAGATTTGAAAAACCATCTTAGAAACATGGCATTTATATCTCTGTTAACTGTATTCAAGGACATATGTTTTCAATGATTGAAGTACTCTTTTATATAGGATTGTTAATACAACTAGTGGCTGGTAGAACTTTCCTTTGAAATGATAACATCTGGCCCGCCATTGCCAGTCCAGGCTTGCGGTTATCTAGTCAGTTGGAGGGCATTATTCTCAAGGACTGGCCATGTTATATGCACTTCTCTGTTTATATTGTGTATTAGTTTAGGGTTTTGCTTTATTATTATTATTATTATTATTATTATTCTTTGTTAATTATGCCACCATTCAATGTTGAACAAAGAGTGTTTATGTACGATAATTACATGAAAACCGATTCTTACGGAGAAGTGATAAGGCACTTTGCAAAAGAATACACTGGTGATCTTGTTCCAATAGAGAAACTGTTTGATGACTTGTTACAAAGTTCTGAGATACAGGAATTGTGAGTGGTAGGAAATGGGTTACAAGGTGCATGTTCTTACTAAAGAGAAGTAAGACACAATAAGGCAACGTCTCAAACATTTATCGAAAAAATCACTCCATCATCTTGCTCAGGAAACAGGAATGCAAATATCCTCTGCCAGAAATGCAACCAAATTACTTAAATTATATGGAAGTGAATGGGAATTTCATATGTAGATGTCATGGATGTATTGCTGCTGAGGGACAACATTTTCAACATCGCTTATATCACAGGTTAGTGTTTCATTATTATTGTTGTTGTTGTTGTTATTATTATTATGATTATTATTATTATTATTATTATTATTATTATTATTATTATTATTATTATTATTATTATTATTATTATTTTCAGTAATGTATTCAGTAAACATTTTATGCCTAATGATTTGGTGTCTCTTTCTCGTGCAACTTACCATGTCTACTGGCCATTCAGCTGGCCGCTCTGCCAGGCCTAGTGGTATTAGCAACCCTGTATATACTGCAGGAAAAAAAATAGATATTCAGGATTGCTTCAGCTATTCAGGTTTATAAAGAAATTGCAAGATCAGGCAAAAAAATATTTCAAAATTGTGAAAATCATTAAGAATAGAAACAAATAAGGGATAGCTGTAATAGAAGCCTAACACAATATAGAAAGCTCTATTTTGAAATTGTGGACATTGCATTTCGGCTTCAGACCAGGTTTACAAACATCAAAGAGTTTGGAATGCATTCATTTAGCAGGTTCATCATGATTCAGTGCCTTTAGAAAATGTTTTCCTACCAAAGTTCATTACAAAGTTATTACGCCATGTATTTTGACTTTTCACAATTGAGAAATGAGCTAGAGTTTGTCTTCTCTAGTGACCAGCTGTTGTCTTGAAACATAACTGAATTTATAGAAACGCTTGCATAAAGTGATATTCAAAGAACATTGATGGAAGCATACAGACTATTTTGCTTAGCTGCAACAATTCCATCTATAAGTTGTAGTACTGAGAGATGCTTCTCTTGCTTGAACAGAGTGAAATCTTATTTCAGGAGCGCAGGTTACAGCTTTAGTAATGGTTCTATTGAATATGAACTTCATTTAGTGGAGAACAAGAGTCATGGGTGCAGTGATACCAAGTGATATTCTGGCATGAAGGATAGGCACAACTATCTGCTCTACAAGTTAGGTTTCTGCTAAATCTGTAATTGGTGTTTTGTGATTATCTTCCTACCCTGAGAATTCCACTGCAGGCTGCCATGCTACTGGCAGTAAAGCATTCATATACCAGACCATACAAATAAGCATCTTGGGCATCCTTGGATATGTCTATATTGAAGTTGTTTAAAACTGTTAAAATGCCTTCTAACATAGTCATGTTATGTTTACATCAGTATCTGTCAGTTCAAAATTAGGCTCAGAAAACAATAGGTTTAGACACTTTTCCTTAAAAGCTTTAAATACTCTTATGAAATAAATTCCTTCTAAAATAGAACAATAAGATTGAAAGAAATATCTTAAAATAGCGTATTGAATTATTTACATCCCTGAATAAATTTCCTGTTTTGCAGACCTCAATCTTCTTGCCAACTGCATTAATATATCCCCTACCTTCCCTTCTTAATTTTTTTTTTTCAAATCTCATGTTTCCTTTTAACTTATCATTGTTGTCATCGTCATCAATAGATTTGCTTACAAATTTCTGACATTGTCAAAATTACAGTTAAAAAGAAAAGAAAAAAAAACAGAGTAATCTAGACAAAATTAATACCTTCAGAAAATAGCATTTAAGAACTATTTACAAGTTATCTAAATTATATGTACATTCATTGTTAAGGAATATTTTAAATTTTGTTTTAATTCTGTTTTTTTGGGGGGGGGGGGTTCCAGCTAGTTGTTTAATGTTATTTGGCAGTTTATTGTACAAAATTAAAACCTGAACATCTACATTTTTTCTGATATTTTCTACTAAAGCCGCCTCTAAAATAAACTGTATTATTTCTGATATAATAATGGTGGATGTTATTGTTCTTTACACTTCCATTTTCTACTGCAAATATAATTACATAATTACCTTATACACATACAGTGAATGTAGTATGAATATGCTATTATCAGTGAATGCATGCATACAGTAACAGTGGGTTTTAAGTTGTAAATTATACCTGAGCATTTCTTTTGCAGTATGAAGAGTAAAAACATAGCAATAGCAAGCTTTTGTGACTTAAGCAAGGCATTTGATTGCGTGGACCATGCCCATCTGTTAAGTAAACTTAAACACTATGGTATAGGAGATACACCCCTAAAAATGATAAAATCGTTCTTGACCATAGAACACAGGTAGTTTGTATTGGAAAGGAAACATCAGAACCCTTAAATATGGCGTTCTGCAGGGTTCGATTCTTGGACCATTGCTATTTACAGTAATCATTAATGATCTGCCTTCCTTCATAGATACACACACTGTCTTATTACACTGATGACCAGGTTTAGGAATTTTAGGTGCAAATTTCAGATGAAAAAAGGAAGGGAAAAGGTGCTCAAATAAGGTGAAAAGGGACAATAAGGTGCTGGTTTATTTAAGGGAATGCACAACTGAAATTGCTATTTTCTAAACTATCCATTCATTTAGGCTGAAATTGTAACCACATGTCAGTCTTCTTTAGATACAATTGTTTTGTGAATTTCAATCAAAAATATTAATTAGTTTTCAAGTTATTAATTTTCAAAATATAAAATTATGGGTATATGCAAAATGCAACACATGATGCATTTTTCAAAAAAAAATCTTATGTTGCTTCTGTGTCAAGGAACTACAAATCTGTCATATAATTTTTTTTCTACCATTCTTAGTTTAAGAGAAAAAAAAGTTTTGCAGTTTTGTATTTGCATTTTTTTTTGGTATACATTGTTATCTTCAAAAATTAGTATCGCAAAAACTATTCATTACGCAGAAAAATTATATGACAGTTTTATTTATTTGGGTTTTTTAAATAAGCATAAAAAATGTCAATATGAATGGATGAAAACTACATCGTGTGGAACATTTTGAATATGCAGAAATGCTGAAAATAAGAAACACCTTAAAATGAAGTTTTAAAAACATAAACAGCTAGCGACCAAATGTGCAAGGGTATTTAAAATGTCTCGTAACGATCCTGAAGCGTTTGCTGGTCAAAAATAAAAGTGGATTCTAAAACTACAAGCAATGGAGAATTTTTTAGGAACTTTTTTTTTTTATTTATTTATTTATTGTTTGAGATTTTGGGTTAATTTCAATTGCGCGTTCCCTTAACTAATTCAATGATTTCTCTTTCCTCTATTCTAATTTATTGAACTACAAACAAGTACATCAAATTATCACTTGTCAAAAGAAGGAAAAAACATGAAGCTGTTGTACTTCAAGACATTAAGCATCTCCACATTTTTAAAAGTAAGTCTGTTTCTATTAGGAGATAGAATGTCTTTGTAGATGCTAAAGCTTCTTTAAACATGCACAGAAACCAGTGGGGCAAACCTTGTATTCACTCAGAATGGCAACTCTACAGATGTGGCAAATTCCTCAATGTCTGGATTCTTCTGAAGGCTAGATTCAAGTTTGTCTTTGGCAAAGCCATCTAACTGCTCCCTCATGGAAGTAAAACTATCCCATTGGTTTTCCTTTTCCAGACCTTATTCTTCCAATCATTTAATAGCTGCAGGCAGGTACTTGTACCTATGGACACAATATAGTTCTGTCTGCAAATTATGTATTTTCTCTGGTAACAGAAGTTGCTGTGCCTTGGAAATTGCACCTGCATCGGATGGATCCAAAGAAAACACAAACTCTTTAATTTTGTCAAAATTCTCACACAACATAGCAGCACACTCAATCCAAGATCCCCAGCGAGTAATGACTAGGAAATTTGGAAGGGGCAGGCCAGTGATTTCCCTGTAGTAAACAACACGGCTCGGGGCTTTCAGTAGAATCTTCTTCAGGGCAGAGATGAATTGATTTGCGATGTCGTATTTGTTCCTTATGGATTCACAAACCCTGTGAAGGGCATGAGCCAAGCATGTCACATGCTTCAAGTTAGGAAATAAAGGTTTCAATTGGTTAACAGCTGAAACCATGTATGGAGCTTGGTCCGTAACCACAAGAAGAAGTTTTTCAAACTCGATACCAGTAGGCCAGAGTTTTTGGCAGAAGTCCATAATGGATTGCATTACTGTACTGGCATTGGCTTTCTGCAGCTCGTACATTTTTAACAACATGGGCTTAACTTTCTCCCCTGCTAAGGGAAAAACTAAAATGTTCAAAACATATCGTTCCTTTGAGTCTATGGTTTCATCCACAATGATTCCCACATCACAATCAGACACTTTCTCCATGATTCTTTCTATGGTTTCTTGGTAAACAGGCTCCATGTAGTTTTTTCTTAAAGTACTCTCATTGGGCATTGACATCTTTGTGTATTTTTCAAGAAATCCCTTGAAGTGCTGGATGGTTCCTGCTTGTGTAAGAGCTGCACACCAATCAATGTTTAATTCCTTCAAATTTTGGCTTTTTGAAGAACTATGTTGAAACGCATTTCGTAATAAAGGTTGCCGTGGTTTGTTTGCTTGAAGAGTCTTGTTCATTTGATGCTTAGAGCTGGAAATGTGTTGTTTGATGCGATCTCACTGGTGTTTTTCATCTTACAAAATTCCTGAATCACAAATAGTACATTGCATAACAGTTCCATCAGTGTCAATAAAATCTTGTTTGAATTCCTCAGCCAGAACAATAAATCGAGCACTGGACACCTTTGGTATTGTAAAATCCAGTACTAGTACACTCGTTTGGTAATGTAACATAGAGCTAACACTAGTTCACTTGCTAACACAATGCGACTGTCACGCAACTTACTCTTGCGCCCATTCACTGTCCACATTCTCTTATAACACCATGACAATTACCAGAATGTTCTCATTCATGCTGGAACTTCAGTCTCAGCGATTTCTAGTAGTTTCAAGCAGAACCCAGTCTTAATAATTCTCGGAACTGCGCAGGTGAGGTTACTGCCGTCTCTGCGTGCCCAGCCTTCGCCTCCACGCAAACAGATAACGTCTCTCACGAACAGCAAGCTACTGTTTCTGGCGGGATAGAATCACTCATTGTCAATTGCATTATTGCAGGCTACTTTATAGTGGTAGAGCGAGAGAAAGAGGTTTTCGTCGAACACACAATTATTTTCCATTGTTGCGGGTGTGCTTTCAATTCCTGTGCGGTATTTACTGAAAGAGGTAGGCTTACTATTCACACGTACACAGCAAGCTGAGGAGATGTTAATTGAAAGTTAAAGAATAAATTGGAATGAAACTTAAAAGAAAGAAGGAGGGAAAAGGGGATTATGGACATGGTTGGGGAAAATGGGATAAAGATGTCAAAAAGGGGTAAAGGTCCCAAAAAAAGGGAAAAGGTGCGAGAAAAAGTGCCTCTTTTAAACAAAATTTCTCACGGTGATATCTTTTTGCACAGCTTTAACTTACCCTAAGAAAAAGGGTGCGCACCTAAAAATCATAACCCTGCTGATGACACAAGTTTCTCAATATTAACTCAGAATATAACAAACTCATAGAAATGGCAGAAAATACCTTAGCTCGAGCAGATTTATGGTTCAGGGCCAATGGGTTTCTACTTAATAATAGTAAAACGCAGAAAATTATATTCAGTTTAAAAGATATACCACCTAAACCTTGCAATGTCAACGTAAAATTCCTGGGTGTAACTGTTGACAGTAAACTAACCTGGGCTCCTCACATTAGGTGTATCTCAACAAAATTGTCTAGAGTCATTTACTTAATAAAAATTTAAAATACCAAGTACCAGATGCATATATAAAGCCCACTTATTTTGCCTTTTTTCATAGTATAATATCCAACGGCATTCTACTATGGGGAAGTAGGAGCCATGTGACTGAAATACTGTTATTACAAAACAAGATTGTTCGTATAATCTCCAATGCTGACACACGAGAACACTAAACCTTTATTTATTAAACTCAGTATTCTGACAGTGATAAACCTATATATTTACACCGCAGTTAACTATGTGAAAACCCATCTACATGAGATGGATTATAGACAGGATATACACGGTTGTAACATTAGAAATAGTAACAAAATTAATGTCCCACATCATAGACTTACAACAACAGCAAAGGGTTTCAAAGTGATAGGATTAAAATTGTATAATAACATACCACAGAAAATAGCAATTCTACCAGCTGCAAAATTTAAAAGAAGACATATGACTGTTTATTTACAACTCCATATTATTCCATTCAAGAGTTTTGTGAGGTCAATAATAATAGTACTTTGAACAGATAGAGTCCATATACAAAAATAATAATATAACATAAACCATTAATTTTGGCATTGTATAGGTATACCTGTAATCAGTGGTAATTTATATTAACATTGTACTTTAATTGTACCCAATTTGTTTTACAGTATATTATCCATAAATCAGTGGTAATTTATATTTATTAATACTGTACTTTAATTGTATCTAATTATTGTATATAGTACTGTATTTATCATTTGACAATTACTGTTGTACTATATGTTTAGCTTGTTGTATATAGCACTGAATTTGACTTCTATTGCTGTAACAAAGCCTAATGACAATAAAATATTGATTTATTAATTATTTATTTATAGGATTTGCAGTAAATACCCCATATTTCAATGCCATAAATTTTTTGTGGATACTCTATAATACATTTTTATCAATAAACTTAAGTTATTAAGAGATTTAAAATATTGTAGTGGATAAACAGATGTACTTTCTTGTTACACACATGATGTGTATGACCCACCCTTGTTAAGCTACAGTTTATAATTATACATAGAAATTTTTAAGAATTTTAATGTTTTATCTTATTGTAAGTGTAAATTTCTATTTTGTTTGAAAGTCGTGAGATTCAAAGAAATTTTGGAGTAGTTACAGTATTTTCTATATTTTTATGTAAAAGTTCATAGCTTAATTCAGAGCATGTTTGCTGTAGTGTCATGTACATATAATACTATCATAGTACGTGATGACACCCTTATATTGTTTATGTAAATTATGAAAAGAAAAGTACCCAAGACAGTACCTTGTGGTACACCATATTTCACTTGCTTATACTTTGACCAGAATAATTGTATATGATATCCTTTTTTGTGGCAGATCTGTGTTGATTGATAACTACCTTCTATGTACAAAGAGATTTATTGTCCAGGGAGTCCTCTTTTCCATATGACTCCAGTATATTTAAAGTATTTTATGGTCAACACAGTTGAAGGCTTTTTTAAGGTCTAAGAATAGTGCAGTAACTTTCTCATTGTTTTCAATTTTTTCTGTTATTTCATCTATGAATTTAAAAATTGCTGTCATTTTTGGAAACCCTTTGTAAAAACATTTTGAAAATTCTTTATAGTGTTATATTTTGTAGTATATTCTGTTTGCCTACTTAATAGAAATTTTTCATAAAGTTTTGCAGTTTCCAATGTTAGCGATATTGGTCTATAATTATTAACTTGATTTGCATCCCCCTTTTTAAATAATAGTTTAATGCTACCAAGCTTTAAGCCAGGTTCATAGTCATGCTTATTTCAGGGAAGTCTTTAAGCAGGGATTTCAACAATTCACGGATGTCACTC
The DNA here is from genome assembly GCA_030765065.1 of Deroplatys truncata. NCBI lineage: Eukaryota > Metazoa > Arthropoda > Insecta > Mantodea > Mantidae > Deroplatys > Deroplatys truncata. The sequence continues at coordinate 1,165,046 of JAUKNL010000022.1, read as the reverse complement.
TTTCAGGCAAATAAGGAAATGAGGAGCATCATTTCAAAATGCAATAAGTCTGCAAATAACAATTTTACAGGAAAGCCAAAAATGTAATAACCCCTAGAGTAAACAATACTTTTGAAATGTAATTATGTTATTGTGCTTTAGAAATGAAGGAATAACATGGTGTTGAGTGTCAAAAATCAGTCTTTATGTAAAGCTATAATTGCGGGTTAAAATATGAAAAATTCTGGACCCAACCTGTTTTGCACCAAATAAATGGACATAAAGCATTTTGAACCATTCTTCCATATAAACAATGTTAACTTCAATAAATGGTTTTATTGCAGAATTTTAGCTCTTGCATGCCATTGTAATTTATAATTACACATTTTGCTGTTCTTAAAGGGTTGTCTAGGACAATGTAATTGAAACAATACAAATTTGAAACCAAGTTAATATGATAATTATGCATATTAGACCTAGGCATATGGAAAATCCTTACTAATGATCATGTTTTGTTAATGTGTTAACCATACTATACTCGTATTTGAGCAAATCTAAGGGAAAAAGTTAATCTTCTATGAGTGCACTTAGAACTTCTAACAATTGTGATTGATAGTTATCAAAGTGAAAGAAAACTACTTTAATGATGAACTTTGATGCAGCTCTCAAATTAAATTAAAACCATGTTCTTCTTCCAAACAATCACAGTCTTCATTCTCACTTCCCTCCATTTGTTGTGCATCATCTTCGTACTGAATTAACCTTGAATAAAATTTCAGCTCAATGTTACCATACCAATCTTAACCAAAACTTTTTAAAACCTTTTTCAAATCATTCTTTTTTTCCAATTTGATGGGCTGTTCCAAAGGCAGAATGAGGGGATCTGCTAGTTGTTGCACTGCTATTCCTTGTTTAAGCATGGAGGTGAATTTCTTGGATTCATCATTTAGTCTATACGACATTTCCATTTTCAGAGAAATTTAAAATTTGTTCCCTTTCAGTTTCTTTTTTAAAACAATCCTTTTCATTTCCCTTATACCATCTGGTTTTTTTAAGTAATTGCAAAACATCTTGAAGTCATACACATACCAATCCTTGCCCAGTTAGCAAACAGTACCAAGCTTAGAATATGTTTCAACATACTTTTCTAGAGTTAATATCTCAGACTGTTTTCTAAGATCCTTTTTCAAAACTCCAAACATGCAGTCTGCATGTAAGAAGGAATAGCCTCTCATGGGAAATATCATACATATTTCCTTCAGATAGTCTGCAGACCTTTTCAAGAGCCAACAATAGAGTACATGGACCACGTTGGCATTTCTGTTTTGGCCAGCATAGCCATCAGAGAAGAGCCTTAATTTGTATAGTCCATCTTCAAATTGCTGTTTACTTAAAAAATTTGTTAACGCAGAAGCCACTTCAATAGCTCCACAACCTGTTTGGTTTTCCGTCCAGCAATAAAATGCTGGTGATTTATTCTCTATCTCAGTGTTGCATAGAATGATAATTGGCAACCATAATAGGCTTCACCTAAAGCAAACTGAGGCAGTGGCTGCACCTGCTGCAAATCGAAGCATAAAGACATAGTAGACAAGTCTTTTTCTCTCATCATTTTGCGGAACGCCTTTGCTTTCAGTTTTATGCACCATGAGTTCAGCTTGTAACTCATTCTTTCTATGGGCATTTTCAGTGATTTGCAGTTCATGTTCTGTCCTACTGCAATAACTGCAAACATCTACAGCTGGTTCACCAAAACCCAAGCCAAATTTTAAATGAAAAAATGGTGTGGAAAAACCGCTTCTTTATGTTTAGTGATTCAGCCACACTAGCATTCTACATTTCAAATAACTTAAAGAAAGGTAGAGTCACTTACTTTTTTGTCCTAAATAATGACTTTCTCTGGCTTTTAGCTTGGATAAGAAGCTAATTACCAATTCCTTCTTTTGGGCATATTGTTTGGCTTTCCGATGACCTCCCCTTCTTTCCATTATTGGTTCACCTGCTATTAAAGAAGTTGCTATGCTGTTTACTCTTGTTGGGCCAATACCAAAAAGAGCTTGAAACAACTTAGAACAAAGTGAAATAGGTTCCTTGTTTACTCTAACTTGATATTTATTAACCACTGAGTTAATCCTATCTGGTTTTCTCAGTCTGCACCTTTTGGGAGATGATACAGACATCATTGATGCCAGAAATCTGTCTTCTTGTGATTTGTTGCTGAGTTATACACTAATTACCATCACTAATTACCTCTCTGCATACATGGAGACTCAAATTCCGGCATGCAAGGATCTTGATCAGAATACCTGAAACACACCAATGAATGATGTGGTAAGAACGATCGATACTAATCGCAAAGTAGCTCTGAATACATCCAGTTCCTGTGTTTTTGTTAAAATAATTCCAATAATTATTATTTTTATAAAGTTTAAATAGCATTTACGTTTCTTCTTGCTTTCTTCCATATTCATAGACACAACTGCATGAACTGCTTACAATGCTCACAGTAATAGCAAGACAGCTGTGGACAGTGCAATCTGGTCAAACAATGAGTGACAATGAAAAACATATGTTTCTGTCATTCAGCGATAAAAAAGGCAGAAATTCCTTAGCACAAGACCAACAATGTGCGTAAGAAAGTGGACACTTTGTGGTTTGATCCAGTCTAGGCATTGGACATATCGTTTTTTGCACTGAACCCACAATTTTGTTCTCAATGTTAATGGGTTAAAAATGTGATTTGATGCAAACAGGGACTTCAGCACAATGCAGGGTATGAGAGTTCAAATTTGCTTCAAATTAATTTTCAATCGTGAGTGGACTTATAGAATTTTGAAACAATACTCTTCAAATACTCATTCATATAAGGAAGCTTTGACCTCTGCTTATATGCAAAATGAAGAGCAGATGCCATCTTGCATCAATTGCTTACAATGGAGGTTAATTATGTCAACAATTTTGTGGAATATATGGAGTTTCATAACAAAATTTTGCTACACACTAACAAGCAGTATTTGCGTGATTTGCAGAATCCACTTGAAATGTATAGTGATGTTTTTCAAGAAACAATATAATTTTATCAAGACCACTATTTTAAATGTAATACTGCTGCTAAATAACTTAACCTTAACAAACAAAGGTTTACCGATTTCTCCACTGTTCAAGATCCTAATAGCACTGAGATTCTATGCATCATCTTTCCAGGTAAACCTGTCTCACATCACTGACTTCATAACCAAGCGTATATTTGCAAATTAATGGTAAAGAAGTGTGAATTGTATCTGTGGCTTGTATGGATACATTTGCACAGTGCACAGATTGTTGTAAATACTTCTATCTAATAACACTTCATACTAGAAAGTCAGGTCTTCAGTTTTGAAACAGTCCACAAGTGAATACCATTTTAAGGTTAGTAGATGTGCTCATTTTCATTCATGTGAATACATAACATTGTAACATAAAGCGTAGGTGGTTGTTTTATATATGTCTGGGCCACATGAAAATCAATAATACACATGTTTTCTTGTCTATTTCTGTATGCTAATGATTATAATAACAATGAAAGTTTACAGAAACAAAGAGGACTTCACCCCTCCTGAAGAAGAGTTGAGACTCTCTCTTTGTTAAAGTAAAAAGTTAAAGCATAACATTCTCAGAGGAAGAGAGCAAAGATAAAATGTGCGCAACCCCCCTCCAAGAAAGTTATATTTACGCTATTGTTAGGTTGTTCTTAACAAATAATATCCAATAAGGGAGCTAGTAATATTCTAAATGTCATTAGCATTGAAGAATAGTGGCAAATACGTATGCTGGCCAGTCTTTATGTACATCTACTGTCTTAATGTTGTAAGTGTTGAGCATAATTCCATACATTTGCTTCATTGAAGAAACAAAGGACTGTTATGGATATTTAGTATTCCTCCAAGTACATCTTACATCTTTACCACCCCCTACAATTCATGTAAATGGGCATATGTACAGCATCACACTTCATACACCTGCATTTGTTGGTCTCTTGGTATTAGCAAGCACTCTTTAATGTATGAAATGTTATTTTTTACAGTTAGTGTGTGCAGATCTGTACCATGTCAGCCAACCTATGGTATACAGGATCATATCAGAAGTTGCAGAAACTCTCTCATGACATATTAAAAGATTTGTGCATTTCCCAAACAGTGAAGAGAAATTCAGTAAGTGGGGGTGTTTAGGAATAGGAAGGGTTATTTCTCCATTAATGTTCAGGTAGTTGGTGGACCAAATGATGAAATTCTGGATATTGTGGTTAGGTGGCCTACCTCTGCGCTTCATAGCAGAATTTTTGAAAACAGTACAGTAAGCATGAAGCTGAGTGAAGGTCAAATCCCAGGTCACTTGGTTAGTGAGAGCAAATATCCACAGCAGCAGTATATACACCCTGTTTCCTAATCCTATTAATAGGTCCAAGATTAATTATAACAATGTCTTGAAAAGAACCATGAATGAGTGGCATCAAAAGACTAATAGGAATTTGGAAGAGAAGATTTTCTTACCTGTTTTTGAACTCCAAAACAAGCTCAGAAATGCAACAAGAATAACAGCAGCTTGTGTTGTACTACATAACATCAGCATAAACATAGAAAATAATTGGGAGATGTGGAAGGAAGACAGGAAATCTTGGAAATTGCAGCAGGATTTATCCCAGATAATGCAAGGGGAATTCAAATTAGGCAATGTTTCATTGAAATGCATTTCAATTGATGGCTTGTCTGTTCTTTTTTTAAAAGCATTTGTTGTGTTTGACAAAAATAGACACACGTGTTCATTTACAGAATTCGTCAAGTCAACTGCAGTAATTGTTCAGAAAACAGAAAAGACAAGCAGTTAAGCTTCAGAATAAGCAAGAGTGTAGTTTATGTAAAAGATGGCGTGATTTGCTTTTGTGCAAACAACAAGCCTCTAGAATTAACTTACAAATTGCTTGGATTTAGAGTTGTTTGCAAATTAGCCTCCAACTCAAATCCAATTATTAATGGTCTCTACAAGTTCTAGAAATGGGTGCTTTGTGTCATAGATCATGGAATAGGGTAAAAAATTACCATATTCATTTATGTATTGTGAATTGTTTAATTTGCACTTTTTACAACTTCTGTGGCTTCACCACATTCAGTTCATATCTACACTTCTTTTTCAGAAGTCTTTCTGATTCTATCTGCTCCTTCAGAAGCCCAAGGCATAATCTTATCTCTTCATTGTGCATTTCAGCAGTTTCTTTTTCAAGACTTAAGAGCATATCTTGCCTTTCTTATGCACAGGTTGGCTTCCTGGGCAAATGCATTTCCTTTTGGTGCTTTTTTGTTTTGCTTAACTGAAACAAAGTAAGATAACTTTGCCAAAATGTATGGCATGTATAACTGTATGCTACATGAAATAAAATTTATCTGCATACTGTAAAAGGCACAAACTATTGTCTGAGTTTCTATACTTCACGATTGATATTTTTCTATGGTAGGCATTGCTACAGGTACAGAGTGGTAAATATGCTCATAAACATTATCTGTAGGACTATAAAGTTGCAGCATATACCTGCGAATTATTACCAATGCTACAAAATGGTTATGGAAATATGTTGTACAATTACAGTAAAAACCTAATAACACCTTTGAATAGTTATAATAAAAATAACTCTCTGTATAACTGAATGACACCATATGGATGCAGAATGTATTTTCAGGCATGATGGATCTCAGTGTAATGTGGCAATGCTGTGCTTTGTCTGTCTGTTCAACATTTTAGGTAGTGGGTGCAGGAGCCCTTCCAAGCAGGTAGGAGTTTAACTGCTGGAAGGAGGTAGTGTTTACTTGGTATGAGGCAAGTGAGGGGTAAAGACACATGCGATAGTGAAAGACTGTTGGCTGTTTTCCATTGTAAACTTCATGTGTGGCAGGAGTTCAGAATACTGTGAACCCCTCCCATCAGCTAGCTGAAGCTTTACATGAGAGACAAGTCACCCAACCCTATTACCTGAAATATCACTGAACAGATAGTAGTTACTCAGATAAAGCACTGTGATTGGCAGTTTCCATGGCATATAGTGCCACAAATCCACAAAATCCTGAGATGTCTATCCTAAAGTTAACACAATCAGACTGTATGTGTACGTGTCAATAAAGTAAGCCTATCACTACAAGTTAGGAAAAAACAGTTTACTAAATTGTTAAAATTGTTGTCTTAAACTGTGTATAGCAATGATGGAAGTTTCTGTCACTCCTTTGTGGCTTATTAGCTAAATCAGCTTGAATGGGTGCTTGCAAAACCAAGCTAACCATAGTTTTGTAAGAAGAGATAAAATTATCCTTTGCAAATACCCAGAAAATGCTTATCATCCACAGCTTTTAACATACATAGCAATAAAGTGTACAAACCTGTGTGTACAGCCTTCTTTTAAGAAGTGTGTAAGCCCAATTTTGCAATGACAAAACAGCATTATTTTAATAAAATTACAAGCTTTGTTTTCCTTGCCCAGATTTCCTTGGCGTTATCACGTAAGAATTTTGCATTTTTATGCAGTAGATGGTATCATGTAACTGTTTTCTTTTGGGGGGGGGGATAAATTCTGAGAGTAACCCTGTTTTGTGAGCCACCTCTAAACTTCTTCAGTTGACAGAAGTACAATTTCAGGTTTATACATAGGAGAGAATGCACATGTTGAGAGAAAATGCTGACGATGGGAACAAGCCGTCTCCCGAAACGCGTTCAAGTAAGAATATCATAGTGATGTAGTGTAACAACCCTCAACTCTCTATTTTAAATTATGACACATCACTGTTACAAGCTTCTAAATCTTCAAAATTGAGCTTATACATAGGATGTACAAGAAATATGCATTTTTGTGATACTTATCCAACATTGCTGCAATCAAAATTGTTACAAACCTCTTTAGAACATACAAAAAAACAATGAATAATTTCCAAGTGCTATTCGGATGGAGAAAATTGTAAGAAAATTGATCTTGATTTCTCCCAAGATGTCTTAAAAGTACAGATTATTACTAGAGACTGGATGTTAGGCAAAATACCTATACTTAATTGTTACAGATGTCATAAAAATGACTTAAAATAAGTTCATATCATGATATTAGGTTTGTGCACAGCAAAGATAGTTTTGCTTATTTTTGCCTGTTTTTGTTTTTAATTCCTATAAATGCCTATTTTATTGATTTTTCAAAATTAACTTTGCATTGCATTAAAATAAAATGGAAAGCTACGTTTGGCTGCGGACCAATATTTTCTGAATGTGTTTTACTTTCACTCCGTATCATAAAAATTCCATTTCATATTTTCCTTAGTTTTTGGCAACCCAAACTTATTCCTGGAAGGTTACTTTTCCTCATTTGCTGACTTCTTATGTACACCATGGTGGGTAGAAAGCTTGTTGTTGTTGGTTTTTTTTTTTTTTTTTTTTTTTTTTTTTTTTTTTTTTTTTAATGGACACTGCTTAACTACTATGGTTCTTAGTGTTCCATTCTATATTGGCATGAAAGACCAGAAATTTTGTTCAGAGGCCTCTTTATCTGGCTTGAGGTTCTTTTACGTGCTATAAATCTATGACATGGGACCACCGGCTTTACTTCCCTTCCAAAGGAAGCCATGCTAAGGATTTTTATGCCCAAAAAAATCCTTTGCCCCCTGCCGGGTTTGAACCTGCAACCATAGGAACTGGAGGCTAGCATGGTACCACTAGACCATGGAGGAGACTTGGTGAATGGTGGGAGGGGATTTATGGACTGAGCGCAGTCATTCACCACTTTAGCTAAAAACAAAAATGGTGCTATTAACACACCCATCCTTTTCTTAAGCTATCGCCTAACTGTACAAATATGTGAATGTCAGGTTGCAGAAAGGACCGTGGGACATTGTTGACTTTCTTATTCTCAGTTCACTTTTCTCATCCACTAAAGGCTGGTGTTTGCAAAAATATATTATGTGCAATCAGTGACATTTTATTTTCTTAACGACTGCTAAGGACTATAGTCCACTGACAGTATTTTGTGTTGCACTCAACAGTTATGTATTATTTTATTTGGATTTACCATATGTACTCAGGTATGTTGATTTATTAAATGAAGCATAATTTAAAGGTTTATTTCATTTGATAGCAAGTAGTATGTAACATGTGTTCGTATTTCACACAAATTGCATCCAGTAGGCGTGTATTGCCATAAACTTTAAGTACATACTTTGAAAGATACCACACTGAATTTAAAAATAAGTGCCTATTTTTATGATTTTTAGTGCCTAACATCCAGTCTCTTATTATTACACTTCCTATTTATTCATAGATGAACCCCCACATAAACGAAATAATTTCTAAACATAAAATAAAAATCTGGGGTCCCAAAGACAATAACTTAGGTGAAATGTCTTTGGGTGAAATGCATCATTTCCTCCACCAGATAAAATTCTGCCTTTACTCTGGGTTGATATATAAAGAACTCAACAAATAGTATGATTCATCCAACTGTTGATGCAACTGGAGGAACTCTGACACTGTTTTACTTGCTGTGCAACTGGTGCACTGAGGTAAGTGTCACCTGCTTGTAAATTGCTGTACCTATTAAGAATAACTGTGCAGTTAAAATGAAAACAGAGCTTATGTGTATATCTGCATCTTTGTAATTTTAAATGCTACAAAGTGATTTAAATTAGTTTTGTAATGAATTGCTGCAGTGATATACTTAGTAAATTGTGAATTATGTATTGATGTATGTATGCCTTATGACCAGAGGTAGCATGGTTTTTGTATATGCTCTTTTGTCACTGAAAGTAAGTAGCAGCTGTATAGGTAGAGGGTAGAGAAAGCCGCACAATTGTGAATAATGCCATATTGTTTCATTTTGTGCTGGTGATAATTCTAAGCATTATGCCTTTATGCTTTGAGATTCTGCAAAACATATACATTAAATTAATTGCACATCAGTTTGCATGGATTTAAATGCCATGTAAGGCATTCAACTGCACCAAAAGTAACATTTTTAGAGCATATAATATTGTATATATATTTTAAGGAGTGCTAAGCAAGCAGTGGAAGAGAGTGGATGTGTGTTGAGGAAGCTCCTGGAGTGGAAGAAAAGAAGGGCTTAAGTAACTATGGGAATCAGTATTAAAGAGTACAGAGGAAGAATTGGAACCTTTAATAAGTTAAAATGGAATGATTCTAAAATAAACAAAGGTACAGAAGAGATGATAAATATGATTCTTCTCACATGTATAATAGGTATGCTGGAGTCAAAATTAATCCTGGGCCAAATGGGAATCGAAACATTATGGACAAAATTTTGGCTAGTATAAAAGATATGGATGAGAAATTAGGAAACAAACTTAATGGAGTAGAAAAGGAACTAATAGATATCAAGAGTGAGATCAAAAATGAAATGCAAGATATAAGAAATGTGGTACAGAAACTCAAAAGAAGAGTAGAGCTGTTGGAAGAGAGACACCGCAGATTTAATCTAGTTATAACAGGAGTGAAAGAAAGGAATGGAGTATGGCCTGTTGAAGAGTTTAGAGAGATTATAGAAGGAAAGCTTGGAATGGTGCTACAGGGAAGATTAAGGAAGCATTCAGAGTGGGGAGATCAAGAGGTGCCAGAATGATAGTTGCAAGATTTATGTCATTGCAGTTTGTTTGTGAAGTGTTAAAGAAAATAAAGCAACTAAAAGGGACAAATATCTTTATAAACAGAGATTTATCGGTGGAACAACAGGCCTTAAAGAAAGATTTAATACAACAAATGAAGCTGGCAAGAATGGAAGGGAAACGGGCCATCATAAAGAACTTACGGTTGTGGGTCGATGGGCGCATGGTGGCTGGATGCGAAAGAGACACATGGAGCAGCAGATTGCAGGAGCAGGAAATGTTTGTCAAATACATCCGAGACCAGAGAGAAGGAATGCAGATCAGAAGGAAGTCCAAAGAGCGATTGGAAATCGGAGAAGGATGGATATATGGAAGTTACGTCACTGCTACGTGGGCCTGGTGGGAAGAAGATGGCTGTGTCAGAGAGGAGGTTGGGAGCCGAGGCAGTGACGTCAGATCAGAGTGACGTATGGTCAACAGCTGGCAAAGTTAGGAAAATGACATCATTGAGGAGGGAGGAAGTTCAATTATCACATGATATGGTTGCGGGCAGGGCAGAGGCGTGATTTCAGAGTGGCGAATTGGTGGAAGAAGAAAGCATTGTGTTGACACCCAATGGGAGTTTACGGATTTTGAACAGAAACAAAGTGGGACCGTTAAGGGAGCCAACAGAAATAGATTTATGGAGTAGGAAAGTGTGCCATACGTACAGAAATAGTGCAGGCTCTGTGAGAAGTATGGGAAAACAGAAGCAGTAATAATGGGGGAGTAAATAGAATAGGGAGGGGAGTGACTATAGAATGAATAGAAGGGAACAAATTAGACAAAGTAAAGACAAGTGTTGATAAGCAAGTGATAGATTTATATGAAATTGTGAAGTGAATGATTTAGATATAAAGGACGGTAAACATGGAGAGGGCTAGGAGGGAGAGAACATTTCTTAATATGAATGAGTGTTGTTATGGACGATCAGTACAGGGTACAAATAAGCATTCTCTAAATTGCATGGTTCCCATTTCCCGCTGACAATGGAGTTTCAAAGACGATCGGAGGAAGCATGGGAAGGGGAGAAGAACACTAAACAGTATAGTGACTTTAAATGAGAAACATTAGCGATATGAAGCTAACTCAACACACATGCTTTGTAAATGCGGAAGCTTGGGTACAATCGGCAAAAGGAGCCAGGGCTCGACATGATCATGCCCAAATGTATTGTATTAGCTCAACACTCAATAAAGATATCATATCTTATCATATCATATATTTTAAATGCCAAAGGACTAAATAATCACTGGTTCTTAATGCTGATGTCAAATGAATGGTTAAAAACTAAAGATTAGCCTTTTAAATCCTCACTGCATGTGTAATTACTTTTAATATGCAAATGGATAATATCATTTGGTTCAGCAGTACTCCAGTGTAATGTAAACATAGCAGATGTGTTTGTATTATACTTGTTACCCAATGCAGAATTAGCACTTGCGAAGGGAGCAGGCCTTTATAATGTTATTACTTGACACTTCCGCATACTTGTCCTTTGCAGCAAAGCAGATTCTGCAGTAGTTGGGTTTTGTTGCAGAGGAGTTTCTTGTGCTGTGCTGACACCTGTTAAAGATAAGATAATAGAATTAAATTTCCAAGTATAGAACAACTGGATGACCTTAAAAGCCAGAAGAAGGAATTACAATAATGGACTTGTGACAAAAGGTACATAATCAGTTAGTCCCAGTTGTCTGGCAAATGCCAGGGAGGTATCCTAAACTTAGGTCTGGAATGTCCCTTTCCCAATTATTATTTAATTTCATGCATCATCAGGTCCCATCACCTGTGTATGTAGTAAGAATGGGAGTAAAACAATACAAAAAAATAATAATTATATATCCAAAATGCTCAGTTTCACAAATGTATCCACTTAATTTAAAATCACTGGAACTGGCAAGACATATTTCGAGAACCTATTGTCCCCATTCTCGGCCGCTGCGAGGTGTATGATAATCAGAGCTTTTAGTTTAGCAAATACAATGTTTCAGTTTGGTGTGTTTTTCAGTTATGTCAGAGCAGTGGCTTAATATGTGCATAATTAGAGGGAGGAAAAAAAGGGATCATAAGTAATTTCAAAATAATCCTTTTTACATATACAAGGTGGGAATGCTTTTGGAAGCAAAATAAGTCTAGTGTATATCTCCATTTGTCTGTAAATCCTACATGCATGCTTAAATTATGTACCTATCATCATTTTCTGCAGTCACAAGAGTATCATCAATTAAGATGTATTGTTGTCCTTCAGCACTGCTCTCAACCAACAGTACTATAAAGGCGTGAGAACAGGGTAAGGAGTTCTTCCCTTTACTTACATGGGACATGGAAAGAAATAAAACATAACAAACACTGAAATAATATGCTAGTAAAACTTTAATAAAGTTGTTAGTGTTAATGAGTGAATACATATATAAAATGAATACTAACTTTCCCCAATTATTTCCCTTATTCCCTGCATTCTAACATTAACATTGACTAGAAACAAACCTAAGGAACTATGAGTATTAATACACTAAAGCGAGGTATGAAGTGAGCTTTAAGTGAAGCTTGTATGCCCTATATAGTTGCAATAATCTTTGAAGAATTAAATGTTCAATTTAGATAATATTAGGCAGCTCTGATGATAGGTCTTACACCATACTACATACTTATGAGGCATAGGAGGAAAATGATGTCCATCGTAGTTTCCTTCAGCAACAAGATGCTGTTCTGTGGAGGTGAGTCCTTATATATCTGTCTCAAACCAATGCCTAATCTACGTAATTTGTGGTCAGCTTACGGCTTTCTCACGTCCGGTTGGACATTAATCTTTCTATCCATAACTTAATGATGTAGCCTGAGGGGCTCTAGATGGGAGTTTTAAGCTGTTCATATTGATAATCTTACTTATATAAGTTGTATTTTCTTGGCTCTCCCAAAATGTCAAGGTAATCAGGTGGTCCTCTCTTATATTTGGGCTTCTAATTAATGATACCCTTAAAGCAGCATAACAATCCCAGGTCATTATACCACTCTGTCTGAATCCAATGGATTCAGAATTTCAGTGTTAATTCTGCATGAATCCAACTCTGGATTTGGTTTCACTTTGTGCACTCTGCGCACTCTGCTTGACCACCACAAGTTTTCATAACACATCTTTTTTCTGCAGCAAATTCTGCTTTGTGTTTAAATTTGATATTGTCTCGCAGTTTCTTCAGTGTTCACTGTTTCTCTGAAATGAAGATATCCATTTTTAATTTGTATGCATCTGCAGGAATGGATTTGAAATATATTCTAGGATATGAATCAAGAGATAATTTTCTAGCCGCAAAATAAGCATGCAAAAAACAAAATACTCCATAAGTTGCATGAAACACATAAGGATAAGAATAACTGTACTGCTTGTAAGTTACTAAAGAATAAATGTAAATGTAATGGATATAATGCACACAAGTTTGTAATACAATTTATGATACATGTACAGAATTGCTAAAAGAAGGTTATCTAACCTAACTTTTAACATTCTGCAGCATCATAAGTGATGATAAAAAGTAATTCAGTACTTATGGGAATATTCTAGGAGGTAGCATTAAATTCCTCAACAATCTTTTGCCATGGTTCCCTTTTTCTCTTTGAAAAGACAGTGTCTGATTGCCTACATTCTACAATATCTTTATATCTGAGCATCAACTCTCTTAATTGGTTTATTTCCTGCTCGCTGAAATGTTTCCCTTTTGGCATGTTTTTGACCTAACTATTATGACTATACAACTAAAACTATAAACTCTTAACTAAATTTACAATCTACTTGACCTTGAAACTAAAGTAAACTAATTGATAAATGCACCATTCAAAACTTGCAAACTTTTACCATGTGCTCAGCAGCTGTTACAAGCAAAACAACAATGGCTATGTGATCACTTTGCATGCTTGTTTACACATCCCTTTGCACATCTGAGTGGCTGTGAAACAGCTGAACCATGTTGCCACTCTTGCTTTGGAAATAAGACAGGTATTAGCATTGAGCATATAAGTACCGTCTATGTATACCAAGTGGCAATAAGCATATGCTTTCCATATAAGTGATGACTGTGAATTCGGCCTTTAGTATATCCAGGAAAACCATGTTTATTAAGGACTGTTTATTAAATGGTTTTACATGCTTATACTTAAATTGCTTTAAAACTTGGGCTAATTTCAGGCCACCCACCTGGTTTTATTTGACAATGCTGATAGTGATTTAAGAAATTCTTCTATAGTTGGTCTTTTAAGAAGTTAAGTATGGATTCTTATTAAGCTTTACTGTAATAGTTTGCTCAGCTACATTGAGAAAGTAATTATTTAAATGTTCAGTGTATTGGTTCTGTTTTCACCACACCATTTAAGTGCAGTTCCATATTTTTGCGTACATTTTTTGCAAGCCTTGATTTGTTTATAATTCCACAAATAACTTTTGTTCACATTGAATGATTACTAATATTTTCATTGTGGTTCAGCCATTCAATGCCCTAAATTCTTGCCATCCATTGTGGTATTTACATTTACTTATTTTGTATGTATCTTTATAATAGTCTAGAGGTATCAATTGAAGGGCTGAGAACCATAGTGGGCCATCTCCATGCAAGTTGAAATTGAGCTGTTGCCATCTGTTGGTATTTTTATGGTTATACGTCATATATTGCAGTGGGCCATGTCCAGCATTTCCCATTTACAAACTGCAGGGCATCAAAATATTGGTCTAATTAAAACTATGAATTCTGTTAGAGTCAGAGTGGTCCATATCCATACAGCAAATCATGCTACCGCATTCTGTCAGGTGATTGATGAGAAAACAATGTATTAAGTAATATTGTAAATAGCAGTGGAAAGTTGAAAAAAGATGTGTAAATCATGAGATTTGGGTGGAAAATGTGAGAAAAAGAAAGAGTGGTGAAGAATATATGAGTGTTAGTGGCAAGTCACTAGTGGAAAAAACTATATGTAGATATTGACTGTAAATGTCTGCTGCATTCCCTAGATCAAGGGTGGTGAAAACGACTTCCTTCCGCGAGTCACCAAATATGCAACACGCACTGCGTCACTCGGCATCACGTGAAAATCAAACTTATGGTTGCAGAGAGGGAACGTGCGCCTGCGAGTCAAAATGCCTCGCGAGTCACGTTTTCGCCACCTGTGCCCTAGATTGTCTAGGTACCTGTGAAGACCAAAAACATGTTCATGATTGATTCTGGAATCTAGGAAGTTCCAATGAACAAAATGTACACATTGTTGCCCTGGTTCACATTATAGACATAAAACAGCATCGTGGAAGTAAAAATGATGAAAGTCATAATCAGAATTTCAGGATTTACTACATAAAGTTGAAGGTAGATTTTTGTTTAAGGTTTGACTTTTTTTTTTTCTTTCTTTCTTTCTTTTAGCGACACTGTCAATAAAACTACCAGGGTCATACCAGCATCATTGAATTGCTGGAATTTTTCCCGCAGGAGTTTGTTTACATGCCAGTATACCTACTGACATGAGTTACCCAGACCAACAGGTTTGAGGTTAAGTAACTGTTTATCTAAATAGGATGTACAGTAGAGCCGCGGTTATCCAAGCCCCGACTAACTGACTTCCAGGTTAACTGAGGTCCCCACCCCAGTAGAAGCATTTGGATAAAGTGCCACACAAAGTATGTAGTGTAAAAATAGAAACGGCACACAAAGGAATGTAGAGGTGGGAGGGGTGGCCCACACAGACCGTCTGCCTACTGTCACTGAATTCAATTGCTTTTTCATTGTGCTAGTGAACAGTTTGTTTACAGCTTGTTTTGATTTGTTTGTACACATGATGAGTGCTAAATGCAAATGGACAGTTGTGTCTTTGGAGACTAAATTACAAACCATCAACAGACTCAATAAAGAAGAGACAATTAAAAAAGTGGCTTCAGATTTAGGTGTAGGAGAAGTGACCATACGAGACTGGAGAAGAAAATGGGCCAAAATCGAAAAATGGTGTTCGCAAAAAGACAACGAGAGTGCTAAACGAAAAACTATGAAAACTGGAGAGCTTGAAAAAACTTCAAGTACCTTGTTTATGTGGTTTACACATCTCCGGAGCAAAGGAAGTCCAATGAGTGGGCCTATGCTACAGGAAAAGGCTATTGAATTCCACGAAAAGTTTAAAGATGGAGAAGAAGAATTTACAGCAAGCAGAGGGTGGCTTTATCATTGGAAAACAAGGTATGGAATCAGGGAGCTAAACATTTCTGATGAGAAGTTATCCAATCATACCATCGTACTACAGTTCAAGGACAAATTTGAAGCTCTGATTAAAGATGGAGAGTTTTTACCTCAACAGATTTTTAACTGTGATGAAACAGGCTTGAACTACTGTATGCTTACTACAAAAACACTTGCTTCTAAAAAGGAGGCTTCTGCTCCTGGTTTTAAAAGGACAAATGACAGGGTCTCACTCATGGCTTTGCTGTAATGTTAGCAGGGATTTTAAGTTAAAGTTATTGGTGATAGGGAAACCTGCCAGCCCCATGCTTTAAAAATATGTGTCTATTCCTAGCCTACCTGTGCTGTACAAAATTCAGAAAAATGCATGGATGGACGCTAAAATTTTTAAAATCGGTTTTTCACTGACTTTGTGCCATAAGTTGAAAAGTTTGCCTCAAAAAGCACTTTTAGTAATGGACAACTGCCCTGTTCATCCTGATACAGAAGAAATGGTTACTGGTGATATTAAGACCTTGTTTTTACCCCCCAATGTCACACCTCTTCTCCAATCCATGGACCAAGGTGTGTTGGAAAACCTGAAGCATAACTATAAATGCAAACTTTTGAAAAGTCTCATAAGTGCAACTGATGAAGGAAACAACGTGGTACAGACTCTTAAAAAAATCACAATGAAAGATGCTGTTTACATGTCAGGTGAGGCATGGAACGAGGTGAAAAGTTCTACTCTTCAAAAGTCATGGAGAAGTTATTAAACCTCACAGAAAATTAAGAAACTTTGCGCTTAGAGCATGATGACTTTAGCCTTGCACAGCTAACTCAAAGATTGGCAGATGAAACAATCACTGAAAATGATGTAGCCGAGTGGATCAATGCAGACGAACAATTGGAAGTGACTGATGAGATGATAGTAGAGGCAGTGAATGTAGAGGCTGAAGAAAGTGAAAGTGACAATGAAGACATTGATATGGAGAATGAGAAAACCAGCCACAGTGAAGGAAGCAAAGCGATGGAAAAGACCATTGAGTACCTAGAGCAACAGTCAGAGCCAACTTCAAAAGACCTTCTACTGCTACGATGATTGCGTGAAATGGCGGCAAAGAAGCGAGTGAGTTCCGTTAAACAGAAAACACTTATAGACTTCTTGAAGAAATAATATTCTTTAATTGGAACATGTACTGTATGTCTTTTTTTCATTTTGTATTTTTATTTTATTTGTATGCCATTTTTTCATTTGATAATACAGTAGATGCCTTTTTTCACATATTTGACCATGTTTTTATTCTTTTCACCAGTTTACATTTCTCTCTCGATTTTTGACAGAGTCCATGTTAGCCTAGTTTTCAATTATCTAAGGTACCTACCATCGGTTCTCACCTCGGATAATTGAGGCCCTAATGTATTTGAAATGCCGTGTTATTATACAGTGAATATGCTTCAAATAGGCAGACTATAAAATTGTAAGCATAATCATGTTTCTCTTACTTGTTGCAGGGAGAAAGTACTATTAGGGTTTGCAAGAAAATATCCCTGGGCATACATGGTATTTCAAAAGGATGCTTGTGTCAAGTAATCTCAAACAAGTTGGTATTAACTCCTCTGTGGCTCTTCATGACAAGTGTGAAAAGCATATTCCAGGGACCAAGATACCAGATACCGATATAGAATATGTTAAGGATGACATTAAAAGTTTTCCATTAGAGGTTAGCCATTATAGCCAAAAGGACAATGAGAAACCTTCATATTTGTTGCAAGATTTATCACTAAGTAATATGTACAAACTGTATTGTGTACTTTGCATGGAAAGCAATCCTATCCCAGTGAAAGAATGATGCTACAGAATTTCTTTTAATACTCAGTTCAAATTGTCCTTTCAGAAACAAAAACCGATACCTGCTCCTTATGTGATAAAATGAAAGTAAGTGTTAATAAGGAGTCTATTGATAAATCAAAAAGAAAAGAACTTAATGTTGAGCGGAAATTGCATAGGCGAAGGGCCAAATAGAGCTGAAACGTGATGCAAAAATGTCAAAACAGGCGAAAATTCATACTATTGCTTTTGATATGTAACTATCCCTCCCACTTCCTTTATTAACAAGTAGTGTGTATTTTTACAAACGGAAGTTTTGGGTTTACAACTTAGGGGTAAACAATACCAAGGTTATATGCATATTTGGGGAGAAAACATAACCCGGTCCAAATGAAGTAGAATCATGCATCTTACACTATTTAAAGAACATAAGCATTGATGCAAAATGTGACCACCTTGTTGCTTATTCAGCCACTTGTGGAGGCCAAAATTGCAACCGATACATTGCAACTCTCTGGGTATCCTTGGTTCATTATACACAGTTCAAAACAACAGACCATAACTTTTTAGAGTCTGGCCATTCATACTTATCAAATGACAGAGACTTCAGTACTAAAGAACTAGTAAAATGGAAAGCTAAATCATTGTTCTTGATACATGACTACTATGATTTAATACAATAATGCCGAAAAAACAAATGTTTCATAGTTACTAAAATGGAACAATCCCAGTTTGTCAATATAAAGGAACTTGCAAATAATTTTTTCATATGTAAAGAAACAACTGAGGGAATGAAAGTACAATGGCTAAAAATTAAATGGTTTCGATTTGAACACGATAATCCAATGAAATTCAAATTCTGTTACACCTTGAGTGAAATGGAAGCGTGGAATATTGTTGACATTCCCCATCATGTAGAGGAAGGCGGCCAGTGAAAGTTTCATCTTCAGTATCGTCACCGTAGGATCTATCAGCTTCATTTACTGCTCCCATCCCACTAAAAAAAGCCAAATATGATGAATTCATATCATTGCTACCATTTATTCCACCTGTGAATCATGATTTTTACAAGGGTTTGCATGTACATGTTAATAATGACGATCAACAGGACTCTGATTAGATGTATGGAAATGGCCTAGCGAGATTCCTTTTGAGACACTTAGAGCCAGAATGAGTAAAATCCCAGCAAAGGAAAACAGCTCCAAATAAGTAACTCTAAAATCTAATTTTGCATTAGGTGAGATTAATGCTGTGCTATTATAAGTTAGCCAATATGCTCTAGATTACAGTGGTGCTTAGTTGTTATGTGTAAGGTGGTTCAATAAATTATGACATTGAAAACACTTACCTACTTTCATTTTCTCCATTTTAAAAAAAAATGGCACTTGCCCACTGTGGTTCTCAACCCTTCAATTTATGTAATTTATACATAGTTTTTCTCTCTTAACAAGAATATCCTCCTATGGAGATTAAGTTTTATTCCTTTATTTAAATCTACTGTTTTTTTTTAATAGTACCTATAAAATATGTCATAGTTCTATTGATAAATTTCTTACATATATATCATTAATTAACCAAACCATTTTTATTTCCTTACAATTTAATTTTTGGCAAATAAGATCTATTAAATCAACAAATTGTGTGTAGTGATCTAAAAATTGGACATTTAGGACAGGTGCTACAGTCATCTTCAACATGGTCGGCCATTTTAAAACACCCATAGCTTTTTTGGTAACAGCACTCACAAAATGGCTGGTGAGTTCAAGAATCTCCTAAGTCCTGGGCTTAAGGACTCTCTTGAAATCACTGCAACATTAAGTTGCCATTATATAATCATGGCTTGCAGTGTTGGGTGTTTCGTGGCTACACTAGGTGTGTTCCACTCCAAACTACAAGAAGATGCCAAACAACCAATTTGCTACAAATACTGACTTAGGATGTTTTTGAAATCACTGTTTTAATTGTTGTATATCTTTATTCCAATGTTTTTCAAGACCTACAAGGCTTTAGTTAGCCTTCACTACTACACAAAAGCTTATAAAAAAGATGAAAAGTGGTATGAGCAAGAATGTTATTAAACTATAAAGAAAGCTTTCTAATACAAAGATAGGGATACAAATGCCTTATGGCGGCAAAAAAGAAAGAATGGGGGTTTCAATTGAGCTAGAAAATAAATGAAGCAGCAGAATGGATGATAGTAAAACAGCTATATAGGAATAAATGAATGACCAATGCTATACAGGCTAAAACATTATATAATTATTTTTAAAGGTTTGTTTGAAGTACAGACTGTAATTAAATTAGGAAGAGGATTGCAGGAGCACACCCAATATGTAGAGGATTTAGATAAAGTAATTAGTATAAATTAAGTAATAGAGCAGGTTTTAAGGATAAAAAAATAATGGGACATGTGATATCAATGGGTTGCCAGGTCAATTTTGGAAAGGTTGGTGCCAAATTAAAATAAGAATGAAAGATGTTAGTGTCA
Organism: Deroplatys truncata; assembly: GCA_030765065.1. Taxonomy (NCBI): domain Eukaryota; kingdom Metazoa; phylum Arthropoda; class Insecta; order Mantodea; family Mantidae; genus Deroplatys; species Deroplatys truncata. Next base: position 1,144,913 of record JAUKNL010000022.1, on the reverse strand, counting down.
CCATTTAATACAATATAAGAAAGAGGTAGATTTCTTGATATCTGGAAAAGGGGAATGGTAGTCCCTATCTATAATGGCAAAGGAAATGCAGATAATCGTAAATTATAAAGACATTACCCTCCTATTAGTAATAGGAAAGCTATACACAGAGATACTAGCAGATAGATTGCAGAAATGGGTGGAGAAGAATAATGATGAAAACTGATTGGCTTCAAAGAAGCCCACATGTAGGCTCTTAGAGCCCTTTGTGTCTCATAATCTGGGCATTTAATAAAAAATTATGGTCCTGGTATAATGGAACACATCTTTGTTATTTGCTCTTTGTATATCCTCAGGTTCCAAGAAAAAGGAGCCTAAAGATACATATCTATACATGGCAAAACCTTCGCACTTGCATAGTATATGCTGGGAGATTTCATATTTCCTTCCACATTTTCTGTATAAATCCCATTATATGTAGATGCCTGTGCAGTGTGTTATGACCTGTAAGATAGCTAACAGCCTCTCTGAGCTTAGATCTGGTTAGGTTTAATAGAATCTCACTGTGCTTACCACCTGGACTCAACATTAATTCAGGCTTGCCTGGCAGTTGTTTGTTTATTCCAATACTGCAGATGCCTACAGGTTAAGTGGGTTATCTCATACTTGACACTTCTGAGACACATGCCACAAAAGGCTCGGGTCCTTTAAAATTAAACCCCTCTTTGCAAACATTTTCACCATCTCATTACCTCTAATACCAGCATGTCCAGGAACCCAAACCAGGGTGACCAGGCAGCTGGCAAAGAGTCTATCCAATATCCTTTTGTATTGCCACACCAAATTAGAAGTGGTTTTAACCACTTTGAGAGTTTTCAAAGCTGCCTGGGTTCAGTACCCCAGGGCCCAGCCTCCATCCTGCCCCCTAAATGGGATCAATGAGTGAACCACATTAGTCTCCCAACTACTCATCAGGGTAATGGGGCATATCTCCTAAAGCCTGATTAAAATATTGGGGTGTCCATTAAAGGGAAGCTTGAAGCAGCACACCCCTACTGTCCAGATGGTGTGTACTAGCCCTAGTGACTTCCCTCACAAACAATGTAAAGGAGAAATGTCCACAGTGGAAAAGGAAGAGAAGCAATTTTAGCCAGGTTTTAAAAAAAGGAAAGAGAACGACAGATAATATTTCAATCATTAAGGCTATAATTGATAAATACTTGAGTTTAAAAGGGGGGGAAAAAAACTGAATGAGTACGCATGATATTTCAAGCTTTTGATATAATTAATAGCGGAACACTGTGGATGAAATCTGTTACAAGAGGGGTGAGCAAAACTTTTATAAGGGATGTACAAGAACTATATTCTAAGAATAAATTTTGTGTGAAATTTACTAATGGGAGGATTACAGTGAATATCCCAAATAATGTAGGTCTCAGACAAGAATGCAAGCTTAGTCCAATTTGTTCAGTTTATTTATAATATTTGATGAGATAAGGAAACAAAATTTACATAAACCTGTTATAAATAATAAAGAAGTGCCAGGTATCTTGTTTGCTGATGATTCGTTGCAGGATCCATCTCAACTATTGGGCTCAGAAAAGCAATTGGAAAATACTGTAGAGATTGAGGGTTGAAAATAAATAAACAGAAATCAAAAGTCATGATCTTTAAGAAAGAATATAAACTGAAAAAGAATGAAAAATGGGCTGGGAAGGAATTGAATTACAAGTGATTAGGAAGATTAATTATTTAGGAGTAAGGCATAATAGTACAGGATATTGGGTTGAACAGAAGAGTAATATATTGGCAAAGGGCAGACAATCAATGCAGGTAATCAGAGTAAGTTTAAGTAAAATACCAGAAATGAAATTAACTTGGATAGAAAGGATACATAGCATTGTAGCAGAAGCAAGGATACTATATGCAGCAGAGAGATACAGGATTTGGAAAAAGGCCGAATAAATGTAGATAAACTACACAGGGGCATTCAGTAATTGAGTAAAATGGCCTATTTACTAGCCAGTTGTGAATGCATACTTTTAGTCTATTTATTGGACAACTCTTGCTGCATCTGATAGTTTGTTGAACCTATTAATATCATTATAAAAACAGGTGTTTGAGCTAAGAGCTAATCTGCAATTCGGATAGTCTAATTTATTCTTATTTCTTGTGTTAAAATTATGGAGATCAGTCCTGAAAGAATATTGGTTAATATTTATTCTGATGTAAATTAGTGACCTGTATATAAATAGATAGTACTTGGTCATTCATAACCTTTAATTTAGTAAACAATGGTTTACAGGTTCCTTTACTATTTTTATTTAAATGTATTCGTAGTGCCTTTTCCTGTAATAAAAGGATCTTATGGACTTCAGATGAATGCCCCCATAAATGTATTCCATAGTTTATATGTATCTCAAATAGTGTGAAGTATACCTGTCTGAGAGTATCTAGTGACACAAGTAACTTCAGTTTTCTAAAAAGAAGGATTACTCTGGATAATTTAGTACATGCATTTTCCATCCAAGTTGTGAATCTAGACAGAATACCAAGAGCTTAACAAATAGTAATTCATTTACCCTCATATGCAACAAACTAAATGTGAAATGATGAGTTATCTGTAACATTAACTTCTTAACGGCAAACTAGTTCTTTGCAGTATTAAAATTATGTAGTTCTAAAAGTTTTAACTGATTATAATCTGAATGTGATGTTATTTAAGTTGTGTTATCATCATACATAACAAGATCAAATTACATGCCAAGTCATTAATTAGTAAAATAAAAAGAAAAGAGCCTAAGATGGACCTTTGAGGGATTTCATTATTAATATTCTGCACCTCAGAACATTTGTTCACAGTAGCAACTGCTTGCTGTTTATTACTTAAGTAGGACTTTATAAGTTGTGTGCTTTCACCCCTAATCCCAAGTGTTCAAGTTTACATATGAGTTGTTCATGTGATATACAGTTAAAAGCTTTAGTGAGGTCACACAATATTATGACATATTTTCTTTATTTTTCAAAGCAGTTGTTATTTCTTTCATTAGATATTGTATTGCCAATGTGTAGATTTATTTTTCTGGAAACCAAATTACTTAGTAGTAATAATTGATTATTGATCGTGATGCAGTAATTTGTATCACAAATTACTTAAATGTAAATAATGATTGTAATATGAATATGCATTTTTATGTGATATTGATTTCAGATGTTTATTGATTGTAAATATTGTTGGAAAGTAAATTTATAAGGCTTTACTGAAACTGTCAATAATAGCGCAATAATGCAGCGAGGGGGGTGAGCTGTTTATCATTATTGGAAACAAGGAAGTTACGTAATGTTGGCGCATTTTCGGTAGAAACTTCTGGAATGTTTTCTCCATAAAAGCAATATGTATTCGTGGTTTTCATTGGATATTAAAATAGACGCTAATGTTGGCGCGTTTTATTAGCCAATTGCAGCTCAGTTATAATCTTTAGGCGTATCTGTATGCAGGCGTATAAATAGGCTAGGTTAGAGGTAACGTCAGTCAGTCCTTCAGTTCGCCGAAAGCATTCATACACTACACGTCGTCTTCGGTTGCCCAGTTCATCAAAAATCTGCGTACACTACACGTCGTCTTCAGTCAGTCAGTTCGTCGAAAGTATTAGTTCGTCATACATCGGATATAGATTCACAAGTTAGGCGCAGCAGAATTATGAAAGATCTAAAGTATGGTAAAGTTAAATATACAAAAGATTGAAGTACGTGGATTAAAAGAATTATCAGTAAGAAGTTGTTATAACAGTTTCAGTTTGGCGAGTGTTAAGATCAATGTATAAATGTGATAGTTAACGTGTTCGACAATAAATGTGTAAAACAAATTTCTTCATCAGTGTAATTTTTGGATAAAAGATTCCTTTCCGTTTCACAACCTGTATAGAGATACGTACCCAAGCCAACAGGATAATAGCTAGCCGGAGGACATTTGAAATGAATTATTTCAAAAACTGATACTAGGAACCGCAAATTGCTAACGCCAGATGGAGCTACAAACCAAACAAATGAATGACGTCACAAGATGGCTTCAACAACGATGTAAACAAACATTATAACTAATACCGTTACAAATTGGCTTCCCATACGTGGGGAAGTTAAAGTTATGAAACCAAACAAAACAAAAGCAGCACAACATAAGATCTTCAAGTTCTAATAATTTACGTAAAAACACATTACGTAAACAATAATGATACTTCAAATTGGCTTCCCAAATGTGGGGCTAACAAATAAAAACATATTACGTAAGCACAATATTTATCGCAAATTGGCGCCCAACGTGGGGCTACAAGAATGTCATCTCGCAAATTGGTTCCCAAACGTGGGGCTAACAAACAAACCATAAATGTTATCGCAAATTGGCACCCAGAACGTGGGGCACGATAACCAGGAAAGGAACACGATGACCAGGAAAGAAGCATAGTGACCAGGAAAGGAACACGATGACCAGGAAAGAAGCAAAGTAACCAGGAAAGTAGCAGAGTGACCAGGAAAGGAACCAGGACGTGGAACGAATGTAGCAGTGAAATGATCTACAAGACGCAGATTCCAAACTACAGGACAACAAAACGACGTGGACTCATCATAACACAACGCAGAAGCGACATATAACCTAGGAGAGAGGGGCAGAAAGCTGGACATCAATGTAACAGCAACAGACAGCATCACAAAGGTTAGAGTATCGTAATTTTTTTTAGAAAACAAAATTGTAACCTACAAATGTACTTAAGGAGTGGTAGGATAAAGAAAACAATGGCTACTAATAATACAGAAGAAATAATTATGGAGGGAGATAATGTAACAGTTAGCTGTAATTCAATACAGGTTACAGAAAATAGCCCAAACTTTTTAGGATTTGAGGATGAAAATGTTAGTGCAGAAAGTGAGAATAGAATAGCAGGAAATGTTAATTTTGATGCTAGTATGATGATGGAAATGCTGAAAGATATTGTTAAGAGTAATGATAAATTAAGGGAAGATATGCAAAAGAATATTGGGAAATTAAGGGAAGATATGGAAAAGAATAATAAAGAATTGAGGAAAGATATGCAAAAGAATAAGAAAGAATTGAGGGAAGATATTAGTAAGAGTATTACAGATCAATTAAGGGAAGATATGCAAAAGAATAATAGGGAATTGAGGGAAGATATTGGTAAGAGCTTAGAACAAAACAGGGAAGAGATTGAAAAGAAATTCATGGAGCTAGATAGTAGTATGATTAAAATGAAAAATGAAAATCAAGAAATGATAGCAAATGAAATAGGTGAAGTTTCAAAGAAAATGCTAGACATGAGCAGAGAAAGAGATAACAAAGAAAGTGAGGTTAATACTAAGTTTGAACATGTTGATGTAGAATGTACAGAGTTAGGTAGTAGAATGAGTAACATTTCAAGTGAGATAAGAGAGATGAAGGAGGTTATGAATGTAGATGTGAATCAGGCGCAAGTTAATTTCAGAGGGGAGATATCAGAAATACAGAAGGAGTCAGAAACACAGAGAAATAAATTGTACGAAGAAGTTAAAGTTTTGCCTGTAAATAATCAAAAGCTAACTTATGAAATTAACAAGTACCAAGATGTTCAAAATGAAAACTCCAGTCCAGTACAGTTTAGTACAGATTTGTCAGAGTACTCTCAAATTAAAGAAATAGTAGAAGAATTGAAAATGACAGTTGTTAAAAGATGTATTGTTCAGGAAACTTTAGATTGTTTTCAAATGTTATTATGTGATGAAATTTCAAATGAATACAAGAGGTTATCCATGAACAAAAATTTGAAGGTTAGGATACGGCTACGAGTAATGTTTAGCCACACACAATTTGCTCCAGGAGGGTAAATAGCGATGAGATGTAAAGTAAATGCTGGATAGTTAAAGATGACTTGCAGAGAAATGTATTGGAACGTAAGAGGGTTAATTATTTATATGTCATTTGAAAAGAGAAATAAATTACAAAAAAAAAAAAAAAAAAAGAGAGAGAAATGTTTTAAAAAAAAAAATTAAATTTTTAGTAACTGTAACAACATTTGAAAATTAAGAATGCAAAAAAGATTGAAACTTAATATGATATTTAAATTAAAAGTACGTAAATACAATTCCAAGAGTATTGTTAAAATAATAATAAATTCAGAACAAAAAAAAATTGGGTAAAAATAATTAAAAACAAATACTTATGTAGCAAATAGAACATGTGAAACAGTGCTTAGATTTAAGAGATGTAAATATTTGTGTAAAGGGTGAATATTTGTGGTAAATATGTTTAATAATTAAAAAAAAAAAAAAATTCTTGAATTGATAAATTTTTGTTAACAATATAAGAAAGTAAACCATTTTTTGAAACAGTCATTAAATAATTTGGGGTACAGTATTTGCTATAAAAAAATTGTAATGTCAGATTAATGTCTAAACACATTAAACCAGAGCCAGTAAGTAGTGGCGAGATAAAAAAAAAAAAAAAAAAACATGTCGTGTGTTAAATGCGTGTGAAGTGTTAAGTGAAAGTGATAGCGTGTGTTCCAAGATTTAGGAGACTAAAAACCCAATTATAAAATTTCCAAACAAGTTGTAAATATTTATAATTATGTTTCTAGTGGGGCATATGATGCAGTAATTTGTATCACAAATTACTTAAATGTAAATAATGATTGTAATATGAATATGCATTTTTATGTGACATTGATTTCAGATGTTTATTGATTGTAAATATTGTTGGAAAGTAAATTTATAAGGCTTTACTGAAACTGTCAATAATAGCGCAATAATGCAGTGAGGGGGGTGAGCTGTTTATCATTATTGGAAACAAGGAAGTTACGTAATGTTGGCGCGTTTTCGGTAGAAACTTCTGGAATGTTTTCTCCCTAAAAGCAATATGTATTCGTGGTTTTCATTGGATATTAAAATAGACGCTAATGTTGGCGCGTTTTATTAGCCAATTGCAGCTCAGTTATAATCTTTAGGCGTATCTGTATGCAGGCATATAAATAGGCTAGGTTAGAGGTAACGTCAGTCAGTCCTTCAGTTCGCCGAAAGCATTCATACACTACACGTCGTCTTCAGTCAGTCAGTTCGTCGAAAGTATTAGTTCGTCATACATCGGATATAGATTCACAAGTTACGCGCAGCAGAATTATGAAAGATCTAAAGTATGGTAAAGTTAAATATACAAAAGATTGAAGTACGTGGATTAAAAGAATTATCAGTAAGAAGTTGTTATAACAGTTTCAGTTTGGCGAGTGTTAAGATCAATGTATAAATGTGATAGTTAACGTGTTCGACAATAAATGTGTAAAACAAATTTCTTCATCAGTGTAATTTTTGGATAAAAGATTCCTTTCCGTTTCACAACCTGTATAGAGATACGTGCCCAAGCCAACAGGATAATAGCTAGCCGGAGGACATTTGAAATTAATTATTTCAAAAACTGATACTAGGAACCGCAAATTGCTAACGCCAGATGGAGCTACAAACCAAACAAATGAATGACGTCACAAGATGGCTTCAACAACGATGTAAACAAACATTATAACTAATACCGTTACAAATTGGCTTCCCATACGTGGGGAAGTTAAAGTTAATGAAACCAAACAAAACAAAAGCAGCACAACATAAGATCTTCAAGTTCTAATAATTTACGTAAAAACACATTACGTAAACAATAATGATACTTCAAATTGGCTTCCCAAATGTGGGGCTAACAAATAAAAACATATTACGTAAGCACAATATTTATCGCAATCGAACCAGCTTAGCATCTGTTTATTTGAGGATCATCCAGAAACTAAGTCCCAATGACTGATAAAGAGAACAAAATCATCACTAAGTAAGGGATCTTTACTGGAATAATTACATAGATTCACTGGCTACTTTTCAACATAGTCACCACCATTGTTGAGGCATTTATTGTAATGGTGTACCATCGATTGTATGCCCAAGTCATTGGAGTCTGTCGCCAATGTCTGGAACCATGAAGAGACTTCAATTTGCACCTCAGCGTCATTGTGGAAACGTTTTCCTGCCAGAAAATGCTTCATGAGATGGAAGAGATGAAAATCACTTGGGGCGAGGTTGGGGCTGTAGCATGGATGGTCAAAGGTATCCCATCCAAACTGATTCAACACATTTCATGTGGCATTGGCTGTATGGGGTCTTGCATTGTTATGCAATAGCGTAATGCCTCTTGTCAACATCCCATGTCTCTTGTTCTGAATTGCCCTCTTCAGTTTCTGCAATGTCTGACAATACCGATCAGCATTTACGGTCTCCCCTCGCGGTAAAGAAGGACAGCATATCGATTCCAGAAGACAGTGCACGTGATTTTTTTTTGACAGAGATTGTCTGCTTGAATTTGGTCTTCACAGGTGAGCCACTTTGCCGCCAATGCACTGATTGTTGCTTTGTCTCTAGTGTAGCATGCGACACCCATGTTTCATCCCCAGTGACAATATTGTCGAGAAACTCGTCCCCTTTCTCTGCCTATTGCTGTAGGAATGTCAATGCTGCATCCAGATGTCTCACAGTTGGCGTGAGACAATATTGGAGTGGCCATTTTCTTCGAGCACTGTGCGATAACCACTGCCGTCACAAGACTGAAACTGTACTGTATTATTCCCACATACTTCCTCTCTACTCCCGCGCATGCGCATTCCTATCCAATTGGTGGTGCCATCTCTGGATGTGACGGGACTTGGTTTCTGGATGACCCTCGTACATGAGTGACTCAATAATTTTAGAAAAAATTGGGACTATACTGATTGGTTGATAGCTGTCCACTGTGTTTTTATCCCCTCTTTTATAGTTAGATATAATTTTAGATAGTTTTAAGCATTCAGGGAATAGCTCTCCAAGATGCAACTATTAATAAAGGTCAATGGTGTCACTATTATTCCTATGATTTTCTTTACAAAAAAGTGGGAGAGACCAAAAATATCTTTACTATGTGAAGAGGACAAATCAGGCACTGCACATAATGCTTGTTCTTCAGCTACATTATGCCATTCAAAATCAGAATCGAGAAAAATAAAATTAGCAATAATGGCATCTACTGACTGAAAACAATCATTAAAAGATATTTACATCTATTGTTGTATTATTATTTTTGTTAATATGTGCCTCTTCCTTGATCACATTCCAAACTGTTTTACATCAATTGTTAGATGAAAGGGTGATGAGATGTCATACACAGTTCATTTAGTTTCTTTCAATTTCTTTTCTTTTAAGGAGATATTTCTCTTAAGCCTGTTCTGTTCATGAATTTAAGTAAACTGCATGATCAGCCAGAACCTGATTTTTTAACATTTTGAGTTCATTGTTATACCACTTAAGATTGGTTTTATTTACTACCTTTTTGTATTTTACTGGAAAACAATTTTCAAAACATTCTAAAAAATAATCTGCAAAGTTTTGAAAAGATGTTTTAACTTCAGCATCTGTAAATACATAATACCAGTCTGTTGAATTCATGTGATCACAAAAATTAGCCGTGTTATTATTCCCAAAGCCATGTATCTGTTTATACCTATTTACATGACTAGGAGTATGTTTTAAGATTTCAGTATGCATTATTAAGCCAAAATTGTCAGAAATGCAGAAGTTACGTGGTGACATTGCATAGTTACTTTGGGAGATATTTGTAAAAACATAGTCTTGACAACTTCTATTTCTTGTAGGTTGAAAACTAGTAGGATATTAAGATTGTAAGACCTTAATAGGTTCAGAAAATATGCTGCTTCATTGGTGGTCATGTGAAGGTCGATATTTAGATCTGTATCAAATATTATTCTACGTTTACTTTTACTAATAATTGTTAATATAGCTTCTATTTTCTCAAAAAATACTGATAAATCTCCATTTGGCAATTGATGAACAGATAATATGACATTGAAGTCTTGTAGAGCAATTGCACGGGCTTCACAAGATTTTTCTATGAAAATGCCATTAATATTAAAAGGGTTAAAGCTAACATCTTTCCTCACAAATATGCATGCTCCACCATTGTTAAATTCTGTGCAACAACATGCACTACCTAATACGAAATTAATTGGAGTGTACAACACTTAAGTTTTCATTTTTACACCAGTATTCATTGACACATGTGCTGAGGTTTTTCACGATCACCTGTTACTTCTACCTCTTGTAACTTATTCTTCAGACACTGTATATTAATGTGCACTAGCTTCAGTTTCTCACTTTTTGGTGTTTTGTACTGTGACTAGCTGAATGGTTGTGGGGAGCTAATGAAGTTACTCTTTGTGAAGGGAACACATCCACATTTTGCCTTACTAGTTTCCCCCTGTCTGATGATATTATGACGCTACACAGTAGTTTACCAAATTTGTAGGAGCCCCATTGGTTTAGATGGACCCCATCTCTGCTAAAATCTTAGTCTTATAACCAGAAATTCCAGTCCTCAAATAGACGTTTTTCAAACATCCAATTTAGTTCAGTATTTAATGTTTACACTCTTTTAGTGGTTATGTCACATCTTTGTAACACACCACTTACTAGCATAGCAGATATAATACTGGTGACGAGATCCATAATTTTGCTCATAATCTCCTCCACATATACACCCGCTCTTAATGTGCTAGTTTCCACATGTAGCAAGACCACTTGAATGTCTTCTGTAGCTAAATTCATTTCTTGCACTTTATGTTTTAGTTCACCAATTCTTATTTCTTGGAAGCAGTCAACTTTATGCCCTTGTTGCCTACACTTTTCCCGAGAAAACTTATGTATTGAGTCTCCTAGCACTACTACTACTTTACTGGTTTTACGTTGTTCTTTCTTCCCACACACTTCACATACCTTACCTTTGTTACTTCACATACCTTTGTTGTTGTTGTTCTCTTCATCTTAATGGAACAATTAAAACTTATTTCTGTTTGTGAAGTCAGTACCAGTATCATATTTAGCTTGAAGTTTGTTCTGGTTGCATCCAATGATGCTATCTGAGAATCGTAGTCTTTGTTTGCTTCCAACATATACATAACCTCTGTCTTCGATTTCTGGTTGTGATTGCAGCCATCTGTTTTCAGATTCAACCTTATTTTTCTCTTTTTCCATGCTGGTGAATTCTCAGGTTAAATCCGTGTTCAGTATATCGATGACCAGCTTACTCACTACGCTTGCTCCAGCTATCAGCTGTGGCATTTTCTGTCTGATCATATTTCTCTGCATCACAGTTTGCAAAAAACCCACCTTCATTTTCAGATCTTCCTTTACCACTTGGGTGTACAAATTCAACCTTCTTTCTTAATTTGTTGGCACAATAAACACTATTTGTATTAATTTTCTGCATTCTACTTCGCATAACAACATAAGTCACCATCTTGAACAATGGTCTGATTGTGCAAGATAAGATGAGGGAAAAAGAAATATGGATGCACGACATACAATCAGTGATTGATGAAATAGGAATAAGAGGAGTGTGGTGGAAAGGAAAAATAAAAAGAGGGGTTTCTGAAAAGAAATTAAAAAAAGAATGAGGGATATTGAAAGGCAAGAAATTACGGTCAGTTTTAGAGAGAAAAAATCTTTAGTAGACTACAGATATTTAAAATTGGAATGGGGAAGGGAAAAACATGTTAATATATGTGGAAAAGAGATTAGAATGGGATATGCCTGAGTGAGAACAGGGGGTGATGAAGTTAAGGGAGTGGAAAGGAAGAAAGGATGTGAAGAAATGCCTCGAATGTGGAAAACTTTATACTAGTTGGCACTTTATTTTGTAATGCCCATTTCCAATATGGAGTACAGGAGAGAGAGTATGATTTGGAAACATTTTCCCAACAGAGTTAAAGGTTCAAAAGATTTTTGATGCTAGGACAAAGGGGTATATAGAGAGAAAAGGGGGATATTTAAGAAGAACGAGGCTAAAATAGTTAAAAGAAAGCTATCACAATGGTGAAAATGGTTGAAAAAGTAACATGGCACATAAAAATGATTGTTTATAAATGTTTAAACAAATTTAACAAAATGTTAAATATAATGGTGGAGGACGAGAATGGAACTCTATTATTGGATTCCGCTGTTAGGTAAATTCTATGTAATCTGTATATTGATAAATAATCTATGACTATGACATAAAAGCAGGCATGTTATGATCTTTTAGAATATTTTGACTCCAGAAAATACATAAAGTTTAATGTTTCTTTAGTTAATATTGAAAATAGAAATTATAGATTTACGAGATTTTAAACCATCATTTTCCATTTATTTATTGATATGATATCCCAAAAATGAGCAGAATAGAATATATGACATTTTAGAAGTAATGACACTATGTTTTAGTTACCTTTCATCCCTGAATTAACCAAGTTACTTTGAAGCATAATTTGTATTTTTTCAGATATCAACAGATAGTCCAGTATCATATCAAGCAGCAAGAATACAAGTCTGCTTTAGCCAGCTGTCGACGTTTTGGTCATCAAGATCCCAATCTTTGGGTGCAGGCACTTTGGTCATGTGCTAAGGATCCCAACATGCCTAGCAGCTTTTTAGCTGAAATACTCAATGAAATAGGTAAATTAGTAACAACCTGTATGTAGAAACTATTAACAGCAAAAAATAGTACAACCTTCATTCATAAATTGACAAAACTTTGTCAACTTAAATGAAGACATATTGTGATGTTTCGAGAGCTCTCATTCCCATCTTCAACTGTTGAAGTGTTCTTGTGGTTTCTGTGTCTTCCACTCTGGCAGCATTTTGAAGGAGGATATTGTTAACAAGTTTAATAAGTTTCAGAATGTCAGAATTCCTTATTTTATTTATTTGTCTGTTTGTTTGTTTTTTTTTTTTTGTTTTTTTAAATAAATTCTTTTCGGTTTCTTTGACACTAACAGATACCACAAATTCTATAATAAACTTGAAAAAAATATGTATATATATATTCTTTCTTTTTTCAAAGAATGCGGAGTAAAATTACTGTCATGAGAAAGATACAACATTAAAAATATATGGGGATTTTTCTTTGCAAGATGACATATAATTTCCATCTCTGGTAAATACCAATTTTTGGTACATGGGTGATGGCACTGCTTCTGTAGTATACTACAAAGCTAAAATATACTCTTACAGAAAAAGAACGGCTGCTATCCCCTCTGCTGGTAGTAGATGCACTATCAAATTCATCAAGTGCTACTCTTGGAGAAGTCCGGAACTATCTGCTGAGCATACTGCAATCTGAAAATGAATTGACTGAGAAGGAGCAAGACCTGATTGACAAATATCGACAGGAATCAGAAAGAGCACGCATTCAAATAAAAACTATTCAGACAAGGTATAATTATTTTTATATTATATGAATTCTAGGATGCTAGGTTATCAGTAGTTATTAGTAACAGTGGGTATACAATATGTCAGTGGTATTGTTAATGTACTTTTAGAGGTATTTTGTAAGTTTGTGATGTTATTAAGGCTTACAAACATAATGTTTTTAGTTACAGTGGCTATTTAGATTTTTATACATGTTTAAATGCAGATTAATATACACAGTCCAGCCATAAGTTCTGTCCTATGATTAAAATAAAAGACACAAAAAGATATAACATATTTATTTTAATTCAGTGACTAATGAACATTTCTTACACAATAAGTCATTCAAAATGATCACCTCTGGCCTTTACACAGGACCTTAATCTGTTAATCCAGTCTGCTACTGCAGCATGGATGACATCTAGAGGAATTTACTGTGCTACCTTTACAAGATCTTGCTTTAGAGATTCCAAACTGGAGTGAGGTATAGCACAGGTCTTACTCTTCAAGATATCCCAAAGCCTATAGTCTAGTGGGTTCAGGTCTGGGCTGCCAGAGGATCAGTCTTCTGCTGCAATGAATTCTGGAACATTGTCCCTGAGCCATGCTTGAGTTGTTCTAGTCTTGTGACTAGGGATTAGTCTTGCTGAAAGACCCAATGGCTTTCATGAAGAGTGTGGTGTTCAAGGATCTCCACAACTATCTCTAGGATGTCCTCTTGGTACCGTCTGGCTCCTGTTTTTATTCCTTGTTTGCAGAAATGAAGCGATGTTACTCCTTGATGTGACACGCCCCACCAAACCATCACTGATGCTGGGTGGTGCCCTCTCTGGACACGGGAGACTATTTTAGCTTCCTCTGAACTCTGTGCATATATTCTATCATTTTGCTTATTGTACTTCCCCTCTGCTGTGAAAATTTTCTCATCTGTGAAGAGGATATTTTCATGACCATTCTGAGCATGCCGCTGTAAGAGCCTCTTTGATCTTTCGTACCTGATCTTCTTTAGGTTTGAGATTAACAAATGTTCCACTGACCGTTGATAAAGCTCTCATATGAAGGTCTTCTCTGTTAATCCGAGACATGGATTTGGTGGATACATTTAACTCTCGGGCCATTATTTTTTGCTTCTGGAGTAGGTTTCGACTTACTCGTTCTCTTACTGCTTTGACCACTCCTGAAGTCCTTATGGTACATGGCCTGCCAGATCTTGGTAAGTCTTCAATAGAGGAAGATTCAGTGAATCTCTTGGCAGTTTGGTAAACAAATTTTAATGAAATTTTCATTTGTTTTAACAACTTGAAAATTTCAGTAGGTTTCTTACCACACAAAAAGAGCAATCACTGCAATTCTGTTTTCATTTACACCCCATTCCATATTCATTGGTTGATGTAGGAAACTGCACACAGCAAATGTGTTTAGAATAGGTGTTTAAGACTTTGGCTCGAGCAGTCGAGCTGTACGGACGTATACTTGGTCGCTCTCTGCTATTTACCTCATGGTGCTGACCTCAAGTAATACTTTACAGACACCGGCTGCAGTCGTTTATTGTAAACCATGTAAAATTAAGGTTGTTAATGGAGTGAAATGCAACCTCTGCTTGTGTATTTTTCACATAAATTGCGCAAAACTTTTTAGCAACGTAGAATATTTGGATGAAGTGCCTTCTAAGTGTTGCAGTGATGGTCATAGAAACAATAACAATGTGAGCTTAATTGAAGCCTTAAATGAAATTTAACAGCAACAGTAAAATCAATATTAGATTTGTGCATTATCTGCTAAAAGAAAAGCACCAATCTTATTTCTGAGCCTTCATGATAAAATAAATATCTTGACTGATCATGTATCACTTTTGATGAGATGTTTAGAGTCAGCTAGTGCGAATCGGTCTTCTGGTGTGCTTATGTCAACTCCCACATTGGCAGGATCTATGGACACAAAGGGGAATGAATCAACTGTAAATACAGGTAAACTACACGAAAGCATCAAACAGACTAAAATCGTAGAAACTAAAGATTTGAATCCCATGATTGGTGATAAAGCAATGGAAGTACTCAAAGCAGTGTGAATGAAAACATAAACAATAGCAATGACAATAGTGAATCTTGGTTTCAAGTGGTGCGTTGTAAAGTAAAACCAAGTCACCTGCCTGTGGTTGGTAATTTAACTGATTCTGATACAATTGTAAACAAACTTGTGGGCATTCATAAACTAGCATCATTGCATGTTCATCGTCTTGCTCCTGACACGAAATTAGAAACACTTATTGAGTTTATTAGGCCTAACTTTCCAGAAATTACAGGCAAAAAGCTCTCATCTAGAAATTCTGACATTTATTCATCTTTTAAATTAAATATACATGATAATAATTTAAGTGCAGCCCAGGATTCTAGTATTTGGCTAGTAATGCTTGTGTCCGGCATTTTTTTCACGTTCCTATCGTAAAAGAAAAGAGTTAATTTCTGTTACACCTGACAGTACTTCTTCCCCATTTGGCAATAATTTTGTGAATCAACGTACATTATCTGTTCTTTCTTTAAATGTTCAATCACTTATTAATAAAACTGGTAATTTTGAAATCATTTTATATGAAAATAATTTTCAAGCTTTTTGTATTGCTGAGCACTGGTGTAATTCTTACTCCATTAGTTTAGTTAAATTAACAGGGTTCACATGTGCTTCAAGTTTTTGTAGAAGTGTTGAGGTTCATGATGGTGTAATGATTTATCTCCAGGATAATATGGATTTTGTAGCAGTTAATGTGAACAGGTTTTGTACCGAGCAACACCTTGAGGTAGCTGCTGTAATTTTGACCATGTTCAATATCATTTTAGTGTGTATATATTCCGCACCTTGCTGCGATAAATTGCTGTTTTTATGTTCATTAGAAAAATTTCTGTGTTTCTAAATAGTTATAATCTACCAATTATCTTTTGAGGGGATTTTAATATTGATATTAATTTTAACTCAGATTTTACATCTCAATTTCTGAATGTATTAAGAGCAACTAATTTGTATTGTACCAATACCAACAAGGGGGAAGTCATGTATTGACGTTATTACCTACATGCCAAGAAATCAGATAAATACTTTAGTTTTTAAACTTACAGTTTCTGATCATAATGGTTTAGCAATATCAGTTTGTAATCCTGACAATATAGTTGTAAATACTTGCGAACTAGTTAAAGTTCATAAGTACTAGGATTCTAATAAATAGCTATTTGTGAACTTTCTTTGTGCAGTAAATTGGAATCATCTTAATGAGAATAATAATGATAACTCCAATATTGGTTGTATTTTCAAAAAAAAAATTTAAATAATTTTAGATGGTTTTAATGAGTGTTTTCCTCTTAAATGTACTAAACAAAATACTTCCAAACTTAACCCTAAACTGGGTTGGTATACTAATGACCAGGGTTAGGATTTTTAGGTGCAAATTTCAAATGAAAAAGGAAGGGAAAAGGTGCTCAAATAAGGTGAAAAAAGGGACAATAAGATGCTGGTTTATTTAAGGGGATGCACAACTTAATTGCTATGTTCTAAACTATCCATTCAATTGGGCTGAAATTTTAACCACATGTCAGTCTTCTTTAGATATAATTGTTTTGTGAATTTCAATCCAAAATCTTAATTAGCTTTCAAGTTATTAATTTTCAAAAGAACAAAATCTTATGTTGCTTCTATGTCAAGGAACTACAAATCTGTCATATAATTTTTTTTTCCACCATTCTTAGTTTAAGGGAGAAAAAAGTTTTGCAGTTTTGTATTTGCATTTGTTTTTCATTTTTTTTGTATACATTGTTATCTTCAAAAATTAGTAGCGCAAAAACTATTCATTGCTCAGAAGAATTATATGACAGTTTTATTTATTTGGGTTTTTGAAATAAGCATAAAAAATGTCAATATGAATGGATGAAAACTACACCATGTAGAACATTTTGAATATGCAGAAAAGCTGAAAATAAGAAACGCCTTAAAATCAAGATTTAAAAATATAAACAGCTAGCAACCAAATGTGCAAGGGTATTTAAAAAGTCTCGTAATGATCCTGAAGTGTTCACTAGGTCAAAAATAAAAGTGGATTCTAAAACTACAAGCAATGAAAAATTTTTTAGGTTTTTTGAGATTTTGGGTTAATTTCAGTTGTGCATTACCTTAACTAATTCAACGATTTCTCTTTCCTCTATTCTAATTTATTCAACTACAAACAAGTACATCAAATTATCACTCATCAATAGAAGGAAAAAACATGAAGCTGTTGTACTTCAAGACATTAAGCATCTCCACATTTTTAAAAGTAAGTCTGTTTCTATTAGGAGATAGAATGTCTTTGTAGATGCTAAAGCTTCTTTCAACATACACAGAAACCAGTGGGGCAAACCTTGTATTCACTCGGAATGGCAACTCTACAGATGTGGCGAATTCCTCAATGTCTGGATTCTTCTGAAGACTAGATTCAAGTTTGTCTTTGGCAAAGCCATCTAACTGCTCCCTCACAGAAGTAAAAATATCCCATTGCTTTTCCTTTACCAGACTTTGTTCTTCCAATCGTTAAATAGCTGCAGGCAGGTACTTGTAACTATAGACACAATATAGTTCTGTCCGCAAATTATGCATTTTCTCCAGTAACAGAAGTTGCTGTGCCTTGGAAATTGTACCTGAGTCGGATGGATCCAAAGAAAGCACAAACTCTTTAATTTTGTCAAAATTCTCACACAACATAGCAGCACACTCAATCCAAGATCCCCAGCAAGTAATGACCGGGAAATTTGGAAGGGGCAGGCCAGTGATTTCCCTGTAGTAAACAACACGCCTCGGAGCTTTCAGTAGAATCTTCTTCAGGGCAGAGATGAATTGATTTGCGATGTCATATTCATTCCTTATGGATTCACAAACCCTGTGAAGGGCATGAGCCAAGCATTCACATGCTTCAAGTTAGGAAATAAAGGTTTCAATTGGTTAACAGCTGAAACCATGTATGGAGCTTGGTCCATAACCACAAGAAGAAGTTTTACAAACTTGATACCAGTAGGCCAGATTTTTTTGGCAGAAGTCCATAATGGATTGTATTACTGTACTGGCATTGGCTTTCTGCAACTCATACATTTTTAAAAACATGGCCGTAACTTTCTCCCCTGCTAAGGGAAGAACTAAAATGTTCAAAACATATCATTCCATTGAGTCTATGGTTTCATCCACAATGATTCCCACATCGCAATCAGACACTTTCTCCTTGATTCTTTCTATGGTTTCTTGGTAAACAGGCTCCATGTAGTTTTTTCTTAAAGTACTCTCATTGGGCATTGACATCTTTGTGTATTTTTCAAGAAATCCCTTGAAGTGCTGGATGGTTCCTGCTTGTGTAAGAGCTGCACACCAATCAATGTTTAATTCCTTCAAATTTTGGCTTTTTGAAGAACTATGTTGAAACGCATTTCGTAATAAAGGTTGCCGTGGTTTGTTTGCTTGAAGAGTCTTGTTCATTTGATGCTTAGAGCTGGAAATGTGTTGTTTGATGCAATCTTGCTGGTGTTTTTCATCTAACAAAATTCTTGAATCACAAATAGTACATCGCATAACAGTTCCATCAGTGTCTACGAAATCTTGTTTGAATTCCTCAGCCAGAACAATAAATCGAGCACTGGACACCTTTGGCATGGTAAAATCTAGTACTAGTACACTTGTTTGGAGAGCTAACTCTAGTTCACTTGCTAACACGATGTGACTGTCACACAACTCACTCTTGCGCCAACTAACTCCTCCTTCACAGAAGTAAAAATATCCCATTGTCCACATTCTCTTATAACACCTAGACAATTACCAGAATGTTCTCATTCATGCTGGAACTTCAGTCTCAGCGATTTCTAATAGTTTCGAGCAGAACCCAGTCTTAATAATTCTTGGAACTGCATGGGTGAGGTTACTGCCGTCTCTGTGTGCCCAGACTTCGCCTCCATGCAAACAGCTGACGTCTCTCACAGTAGCGAACTCACATTCACGAACAGCAGGCTACTGATTCTGGTGGAATAGAATCACTCATTGTCAATTGCATTATTGCGGGCTACTTTATAGCGGTAAAGCGAGAGAAAGAGGTTTTCGTCGAACACACAATTATTTTCCATTGTTGCGGGTGTGCTTTCAATTCTCGCATGGCATTTACTGAAAGAGGTAGGCTTACTATTCGCACGTACACAGCAAGCTGAGGTGATGTTGATTGAAAGTTAAAGAATAAATTGGAATGATACTTACAAGAAAAAAAGGGGATTATGGGCATGGTTGGGTGAAAATGGGATAAAGGTGCTAAAAAGGGGTAAAGGTCCCTAAAAAGGGAAAAGGTGCGAGAAAAAATGCCTCTTTTCGCAACTAGAAACAAAATTTCACACTGTGTTATCTTTCCGCACAGCTTTAACTTACCGTAAGAAAATAGGTGCTCACCTAAAAATCCTAACCCTGCTAATGACTAAGAGCATTGAAATATTATTTGATTAAATTAAACAGGTACAAGGAATGGGCATCTCTTTATAATATTAACACTAATTAAATTGACCAAACAGGATTTAATGAAGCCTATGTAAACAAGTTGACCAACAAAGGTAAAGCCGCTTGGGAAGTTATAAATAAAGAGTGTAACAAATCAGGTACAAAACATGTCTGTAATCTCAAGCCTGATGATGTAAATAACTATTTTGTTAATTCAGTTAAACTAATTGCTGATACTATCAAGCATTGTACTCAGGGATCATTTAATTTTCTTCATAGTAACAAACCTGGTTGTGAATACAGTTTTTACTTGGCGGCGTGTAACTTATGACAATGTTCTCAATGCTGTCTTTAGTTTAAAAAATTCTAGGTGCAAAGATATCTACAGTGTGGATAGTGACTTGCTTAAATTGATGATTCCCTATGTAATTGGTCTGCTAACTTATGCTATCAATGAATGTTTTTCTGCTGGTCTTTTTCCTCAATCTTTAAAGAGCATTAAAGTGATACTTGTTCTTAAGAAGCGTGATCTGGCGATGTGGCTAATTATAGACCAATTTCTATTGTTCCAATTTTCTCAAAAGTAATTGAAAAATTAATGAACAACCAATTAACAACATATTTTAAGTCTAATTCACCTTCTACTAAATCTCAATATGGTTTTAGATCAGGATTATGTACAATTGATGCTGTTGAATACTTAATAGACTGCATTTTAACTGGATTTGAGATCCAAGTGAGCACTATGGCAGTACTTGTGACTTGTCCAAAGCTTTTGAATGCGTGAATCATGCAACTATCTGCTGCTCTAAACTATATTATTATGGAATATGAGGTAAAACACTCAATTTAATTAGGACTTATTTATCAAATCACATTCAAGTAACTTTCATTAAGGGCAAACTCTCAAACTCTGTTAAAATAGATACAGGGGTGACTCAGGGACCTGTTTTTTGTCCTTTGTTGTTTTTGATAATGATTAATGACTTGCCTTTAAACACAAGCTGTGATTCAATATTATTTGCAGATGAGACCTCACTCTTGACTCCACCCAGGGGCTCACTTTATGTGAGTATGGGTTTGGCGCACCCAGGGTCCTGAGCCTCTCATCGCCATCATCATCCCTCCACCCTCGTCCGGTCGAGGTGGGTTCGTCCTCGTGACCGGGGTACTAAAGGTAGGCTCTCGTGCGTTCTTTGCATTTCTTTCCATGCCGCCCCTCGCCATCGTTTCTTTCTTCTCTAGTCTATTTACGAACATTTCGCACCACGACCATTCACACATATCTTTTCCTTCCTCGCCAGCCTTCCTCGCCGGCCTACCTTGCGTGCAAAACGCCCACACACTTTTGGTTTCTTTTCCACTTTTATTTATTTTAATCCTCCGTGGACACAGCCTGACGAATACCCACGCACTGGGTGCACAGCTGGGTGAGTGGGTAATGGCATCATCCCCACCGCCTGGGGTCATCATGTAGGGTGTGTGTTCGTATCCGCTGTTCAACTGCAGTCCCGTGGGGGGGCCATTGCATGAGCTGCTAACTTCCCATGGCAATTGGGTCCCTTTGTCTATGTTCTGGGAGGTGTGACCCTGGGGTGAGACCGATATAGATAGGTCACTCACCCAAGCCAGGGTAACGCCCGGGAAGTCAGAGCCCGAGGTCGGAGACGGTTGCAATGGTGGAGGATTTCTTTCGCTATGGAGCCCTCTTTCTCCATTATTATAACAAGCGCCAAAAAGCCATTGTTACATAAGTAGCACCACCGCCATCTGGTTGTTACTTAGTCATTACGCAAACAGAGGAAGGTCAAACTTTTGAGAAGGTAAACCCTTTTATTATCCAGAAGGGCATTGACTCAATTGCTGGTCCGGTTCATTCCTGCACTCACCTTCGAAATATGTCATTGTTAGTACAAAGCAAGTCCGATGCACAAAGTAAGTCCTTGTTGCGCTCCACGCTTCTCCACGGTTATCCCATCCGTGTTGAGAAGCACCGTACCTTGAATTCCTGTCGAGGCCACATTACCACCCATAGCCTCGATGGTATGTCGGACGATGAACTGGTCGAATATCTTTCCGACCAAAAGGTAACAGCAGTTCATTGAGTGCAGGCTAAACGCGACGGGGTGTTGGTACCCACTCGTACTGTGTTTCTCACGTTCGATGGCGTCGATCTGCCCACGAGTATTTCCGCAGGGTACGAACGAATTGCGGTGAGGCCATATATTCCCAGACCTCTGCGTTGTTTTAAATGCCAACGTTTTGGGCATACGCAAGTCTCTTGTAAGAGTGCCGTTACCATCTGTGCCTCATGTAGCCAGCCCTCACACGATAGTACCCGTCTGCGTTAATTGCAGGGAGTCTCATTCTGCGTCATTTGCCGACTGTCCGCAGTACCTGGACCAGAAGGCGATCCAGGAGATCCGGGTAAAGGAGAAACTCTCCTTCGCTGAAGCCCGGAGGCGTTAACATGCGCGCCAACGTTCGCTCCTGCGATCGGGTACATTCAGTTCTGTTGTTGCCTTGCCAGTACCTCGGAAGGATTCCGAAACTCAGACCTGGACCATGACTACATGGAACACAACTGCCATCCGGCCATCCATTTCTGGCCCAGTTATCAAGCTATCTAAAGCTGGTCCTAAGGTACTGAAGTCACAAGGCACTGAGAAGCCGCGCTCAGCGGCACCCTTCACCCATTGCCACCGAACCGATTCTCGGCGCTTGAATCGGTTTCTGGCACTGAGCGCGTGGGCCCTCCCTTCGAGGAGGCTATGGAGTCTGACCAACTCCATACCAAAAGCCCGAGTCCCAAGGTTTAGCAGAAGGTTATTTTGAGCCGACCTACCAAGTAGACAGTTTATCCTTTTTATTCATGGCTATCCTGACCTGGAATTTACGTGGTGTACGATCGCATAGGGCGGAACTGCAACTTTTATTTCGTTCCCATTCACATATGGTCAAGTGTTTGCTGGAGACCAAGCTACGCCCTCACGATCCTTTTTATCTCCGGGTGTATACTCCGGTTCGTTACGATCTTGCACCGGATGAGGGTTCTCCTGCTCATGGAGGTGTCATGCTATTATTGCGTAACGACGTTCATTTTCAGACTCTCGTACTTATGTCCGATTTGCAAGCTGTTGCCGTTAGGATTCAATTACCCGGCTTTTTCTTTTCTCTTTGCTCCGTCTATTCACCTCCATCGTCTCCCCTCCCCTCACCTCCTGTCCGCTCTTCCAACGCCATTTCTTCTGTTGGGGGAGATTTTAATGTCCATCACTCCTGTGGGGTTCGCCTAGGGCTTGTGCAAGGGGAATGCTTCTTTCTGACATTTTTGTTCAGTTCAACCTCTCCATCCTCAATACAGGTGAGCCTACGTTTCTTTCTGACTCTTCTGGTACATTCTCTCACTTGGACCTTGCTGTTTGCTCCATCCAGCTTGCTTGTGATCTGCAGTGGAACGTCGTCGCTGACACCTACTCCAGCGATCATTATCCCTGCATCATTTCTCTTCTGTCTCACCACGTCCAGCATTCCAGAGCACCTACCTGGAAATTCAGCAAAGCCGACTGGAGTGTGTGTTCCAGCTTTGTGTCTTTTGTGGACCAGCCCTTCACTGACGTTAACAAATGGTGCAGCACCTTACCTCTATGATGCTATCTGCCGCCGAACGCACAATTCCCCGTTCATCCTCCCACCCTCGGCGTATTCCTGTTCCGTGGTGGACCGAGGACTGTCGGGACGCCGTTCGGGCCCGTAAAACTGCGTTTAGGGTGTTTTGGCGACACCCTACACTTGATAATTTGGTTACTTTTACACAATCGCGCGAGGGCTCGTCGCATTATTCAAGATAGCAAGAAGGCGTCCTGGACTCGTTTTGTCGAGTCTTAGTCGCTTTGCGCCTTCCTCTGTTGTTTGGGATAAACTTCTTCGCTTCTCCGGTAAAGTGTCGCATTGTACTGTATCTGGCCTTCAGGTTTCCAATGTCACCATAGTGGATCCGGCTACCATTGTTAACACTCTGGGTGCTGCCTTTGAGGCTGTTTCCAGTTCTGCCCATTATTCCGCCGGCTTTCGCACTCTCAAAGACCGCCTGGACTCTGTGACCTATAGTTTTCGTTCTCCTAATGAGGAGTGTTGTAATGAACTTTTCACAATGAGGGAGGAGCACGCCCTCCTTTTATCTAGGCACTCCGCTCCTGGGGCGGACGGCGTTCATGTCCTGATGTTAAAGCACCTTTCAGCCGACAGTAAATTGTTTCTCTTACAGGTCTATAACCGTATTTGGCAAAACGGCGTTTTTCCTTCTGTTTGGCGCGAAGCCACCATTGTCCCTATACTTCAGCCTGGGAAGGATCGCCAGCTACCGCCCTATCTCCCTCACCAGTTGCATTTGTAAGGTGATGGAGGGCATGAACAACGGGCGGTTGATTATGGTGGCTTGAGTCTCAGAAACATCTAGCGAACGCTCAGTGCGGATTTCGTCGCCATCGCTCTACCGTCGACCATCTGGTGTGTCTGTCGACGCATATTATGAATGGATTTCTGAGAAAGTGTCAAACAGTGGCTGTGCTTTTTGACCTGGAGAAATCTTATGACACTGTTGGAGGGGCGGCATTTTATGTACACTCCACGCATGGAATTTACGCGGTCGTCTTCCCATATTTCTTCGGGAGATTATGATGAATCGCGTCTTTCGTGTACGTGTGGGCTCTGTTTTATCTAGTCGTTTTATTCAAGAGAACGGTGTACCGCAGGGCTCTGTACTCAGTGTCACACCTTTTGCGATTGCTATCAACCCCATTGTTGATTTATTCCCCCTGGCATTTCATCGTCCCTTTTCGTTGACTATTTTGCCATTTATTGCAGTTCACGGCGGACTTGTCTACTCGAACGCCCCTCCAGAGCTATATCGGCCGTCTCTAAGCCTGGAGTAACGCCAACGGCTTTAATTTCTCCGCCGAGAAATTCGTCTGTGTTAATTTCTGGCGTTGGAAGACTTTCGCTTCGCTCTCTCTCTCCATCTTGGGCCGGTTTGTCTTCCGTTTGCACGAGGCGAAATTTTTAGGGTTGAATTTTGACCGAAAGCTGAGCTGGACTTCGCACATTTCGTTTTTAAAAGCAAAGTGTGACCGTTCTCTTAATCTTTTATGTGTTTTAAGTGGCACGTCCATCCTGGGGAGCTGATTGGACCGTCCTGCATCTTTATCGTTCATTGGTCCGATCCAAACTTGATTACAGGTGCATTGTCTATTCATCGGCGCGTCCATCTGTGTTACGTCGCTTGAATGCCGTTCACCATCGTGACATAAGAGTCGCTAGAAGGATCCTTTCCAACTAGCCCTGTACCCAGTCTGTATGCTGAAGCTGCAGAGCTTCCGCTGTCCTTCCGGTGTGAGATGCTTTTGTGCAGCTATGTATGTCGACTCTCAAGCTTGCCTGATCACCAGTCCTTCAAGCTATTTTTAGAGGATTCGCTTGATCAGCAATATTTAGTTAGCTCCTCTGCATTGCTCCTTCCAGGGGTTCGATTTCGCCAGCTTCGCATTTGTACGTTACTCCAGCGCCGACCCTTCCCAGGGGGGAAACACGGTTTCCTCCTTGGTTGCGTGCTGAGACCCACTGTCACCTTGGGTTAACGTCGATGCCGGAGAATGAGATCCCTTCTTCAGTCCTTAGATCAGCGTTTTTATAACTTCAAGCGCAATTCGTGGACCTTCATTTTATATATACCGATGGTTCTAAGCCTGATGTTGGAGTAGGGTGTGCCTTTGTTTTCAGTCGACATAGTTTTACCTTCTGTTTACCGTTGCAATTCTCGATTTTTACCACCGAGCTTTTTAGTATTTATCAATCCGTTTTATACATTCAGCGGCATGACTTACGGCCTTCAGAGTATTAACGCGCTGTACAATTACCACCTCCTCGTACAGTGCATACATGATCTCCTCCACTCGCTTGGTGCTTCTGATATCAGCGTCTCCTTCGTGAGGATTCCAGGTCATGTGGGCATCTCAGGGAACGAGTCTGCCGATGCCGCTGCCAAATCCGCAACTTTATTACCCAGATTTTCTACCTCTGTTGTTCCCTCGTCAGATTTGTCTGTTATCTTACGTCACCGCATCCTCTCGCTTTGGCGCGATGAGTGGATGCCCCTCCGGGGGAACAAGTTGCGGGAGGTTAAACCTCTCCGTCAGTCTGGGAAATTAAATTGAGTTTTATTTATGGATGCTCTTTAACTGCTGTGGTCCTTAGCGTCCCATTCTATATTGGGCATGAAAGACCGGTAATTTTGCTCAGAGGCCTCTTTATCAGGCTTGAGGTTCTTTTACGTGCCATAAATCTACAACACGGGACCACCGGCTTTACTTCCCTTCCGAAGGAAGCCATGCTTTGTTTGAACCCACGTTAGTCTGGGGTACCTCTTCTCGTTCTTCTTGTCAGGAAGAGGTAATTTTTGCTCGTTTACGAATCGGACATTGCCTTTTTAGTCATAGATACCTGCTCAGTGGTGACCCCGCACCACTGTGTGAGCAGTGCATCACATTTTAACAGAGTTTTAGCTCCATTGCGCATTCGTGTGTGTCTGTCTGTTGGCATAGCCAATGTTTTGGCAGATGACACGCATGCTGTAGGATGTCTTTTATGTTTTATCAGTGACAGTGGTCTTAATCGGCGTATTTGATGTGCTGAGCATCTTTTAGTTTTGTGATTTTATATTGTCTGTTTTAATGGGGGCTCTTCTCCCGGGTGGACATATGGCGCTCATGTCCCTTGCGTTCTACAGTTCTTGACACGTCATTTTCCTCTTTTATTGACCATGCTTTTAGTGTGGTGGTTTTTAGAATTTGCTGTTTTGTTTTTTAGTGTTTTCGACTCCTCGGGTTTGTGCCCCATATTTTAGTTTTGGGGTTTTAAATTTTATACATTGTAAGGGCACTGATGAACCTAGATGTTTAGCGCCCTTAAACCCCATTTCATCATCATCACTCTTGACTAGTGGCTTTTCTTTAATTGATACTAATCAATCATTCCTCTTCATGAAGCTGCTAGATGGTTTGATGCCAATGGCTTTAAGCTTAACACTGAAAAAATCCATGGGTATATATTTTACACTTAAGCAAACTTCTCATGATGTGTTCTCTGAAGTTAAACTATTGGGCATTGTTTTGGATTCCAAGCTTACTTGGGCTGGTCACATTACCTGTGTCTGCAAAAGGTTGTCTCTTGTACTATTTTTATTGAGTCATTTGAAAAATCACATTCCCAAACACATCTTAAGTAAACTTATTACACTTTCTTTCATTGCATAATTTCTTTGGTATCCATATTTGGGGTAATGGTGCAATACATACAAAGTATTAACTCTGCAGGTAAAGGCCTTAAGAATTATATCTGGTTCATCCTTTGATGCCCATTGTCAACCTATATTTAAATATTTTAAAATCCTGACAGCAATTAATGAATATATATGCAATTTAAAATAGAGAGTTGAGGGTTGTTACACTACATCACTATGATATTCTTACTTGAACGCGTTTCGGGAGACGGCTTGTTCCCATCGTCAGCATTTTCTCTCAACTGATTTTTGCCGGTCATCGTCTGGGGGATGTGTGTGGTTTGTGGTGTTCTCTGGTGCTGGGCTGATGAACCTCCAAAGGCTGTTGGGTGGCGGCAGTTCGAAATTCATTAGGTGATTCTTGTGTTTGACAATATGTATTTTTTCCCAGATGTCCAATTCATTGTTGCTGTTGATCGGTTTTAAGAGTTTTATGTTTGGAGTGATATCATGGTTTGAAGACCAGAAATGATGTGCTACTGCTGATTTATCTTGCTGCTTTTGGTAAATGCATCTCATATGCTCTTTAAGTCTTATTTCAAGATTTCTTTTGGTTCTTCCTATGTATACCAGGTTACATTCATTACAATCAATTTGATATATACCAGCTGATTTATCGTTGGGGATAGGATCTTTTGTTCTGTTGCATAGTAGTTTCTGTATATTGTGGGTATTCTGTGGAGACAGGGTGGTGATGTATTTTTTGAAAATCCTTTGAAATTTATGATGTGTCCAAGGGTGATAAGTGAATTTTCTATATGCTTGTGGTTTTTGTTGTCTGAGTAACGTAGTCATTTGTTGGATGTATTTCTGTCTTTCAAACCTTTTTATCTTCTTATCTATTGTTTTTTTCTGGTATCCATTCATAGTGGCTATGTTGATAATGTGCTGGTATTCTTTCTGGTATTTCTCTTTCTCCATTGGTATATGTACTAACCTGTTTGTAATACTATTTAAAATTGCATGTTTGTGGCTTGTAGGATTGTAGCTATTGTTTTTAATATAGTTTTCTGTGTGCATTGGTTTTCTGTAAATGCTGAACGTTAGTTTGTTGTGTGCATTATTTCTGATGATCCTGATGTCTAGGTAAGGTAATTGGCCATTTTCTTCTTTTCCATTGTGAATTTTATAGATCTTTTTTGTAAATTTAATAATTTCAAAGCATCTTCTGAAAGTTTTTTTGGAACAATAGCAAAAATATCATCTACATACCTATACCAGGTTTTGAATAGATGTGGGAAAGATTTAGTAATATGGGATTCAAAATGGCTCATATATAGTTCTGCTAAAAATGGTGAAAGGGGGTTTCCCATAGTTAGGCCTGAGGTTTGTTTAAAGATTTTGTGATGGAATGAAAAGAAATTCTGGTCCAGACATAACTTTGTTAGCTTCAGGTAATCTTCTGTTTGTGCTCTAGGTGTGCCATTGTTTAATATCCAATTTTCTAGGAGTGGTAATAATTCTTCTTTTGGTATGCTTGGGAAGAGTGCAGGGACATCAAATGATACCATCATGTCTGTGGGTGATACATTTATATTTGAAAGGTGACTGGTTAATTCTAAAGAATTTTTTATGCTAAGACTTTTGAACATAGGCATGGAGTTGAAGGTATTTGAAAGCCATTTTGCTAGTTTATATGTGGGAGAGTTTATGTTATTCACTATGGGCCTCATTTTGTTGCCGAGTTTGTGTATTTTTGGTAGTGCATATAACCTAGGTATGGTGGGAAAATCTGATTTAATTTTGGATTTTTCAGCTTTTGTTGATGTTTTGGTTTCTATCAATGTGTTCTGGAGTGACTTGGTGCATTCTTTTAATGGATGTTTTCTGATTTCTATGTACTCTGGGTTATGTAGTAATTGCATAACTCTAGATTCATAATCTTCTTGGTCTAATATCACTAATGTGTTTCCTTTGTCTGCTTTGGTGTATACTACAGGTTTTGACTTTAGAGATTTGATAATTTTTTGGTGTGGTACGTAGTGGTGTTTTTGGGCTTGTATCTGGTCCAATATTGGTTCACATTGTGATTGTATTAAACTTTTATCCTTATCTGTAAGGTGGTTGGAGGCTTTTTCAATATCAGCAACAAAGTTTTCTGTATTTTTTGTGAAGTTGAAACAGGTTTTTAGGCCATTGTTCAAGACAGCTTAGTGCTGGTGAATGGTTCTTTTGAGAGGTTAACTACATATTGGCCTGTGGTAGGTTCATTGTTTAGGTTATGTTTATATGTTGCTTTCCGTTTTTGGTTATGTCTAGGAGATTTTTCCCAGTATTCCAGGGAGTTTTTTTGTTTGAATATAAGGTTGTTTAGTTTCTTTTTCAATTTCATTGTTTTGGCGCTCATTTTCTTGCTAAGTAGCGTAAGGAAATTTGACCGTAAATTTTCCCATAAGGGTATTCCTAAAACTTTCGGTAACCATAAGTGTAATTCATAGATTCTAAGGTCCAAGTCCTTTAAATTTGCATAATGTTTGTTCTTTTCTATTTCAATTACTTTCTTGTCTGCTGCTGTTTGATGTTTTACATTAAAGCAGACAAAGGAAACACATTAGTGATATTAGACCAAGAAGATTATGAATCTAGAGTTATGCAATTACTACATAACCCAGAGTACATAGAAATCAGAAAAAATCCATTAAAAGAATGCACCAAGTCACTCCAGAACACATTGGGTGGTATAAATAAAAGAAGCTTTAGCTCATTTCTCACTAATTCCAAGCAATTGCTCGGTTTCGTATAAATAAAAATTTTCTGCTCAACCTCCTCGCGAGCAAAAGCTTGCTGACCTTAAGCGCTGAGCTATTGCTCGCGATATGGTATAAATAAAAACAAGTCCTGCTCGCCTTTAGTAAGCTTTTGCTTGCTATTTCTTGAGGTACCTCCGTAGGTACCTCAGCTTGCTCAACTGCATTTTAATACATTGGTGGAGTTCATGATCATTGTTCCAGAGAGGAAAATAAAAATCTCACGACTTTCTCTATCACTCTTTTTACAAACAATTCTTACAAAACCTTATTCTTGGTAGCTACTTATTGTTAATCGGGATAAACTATCATTGTAGGAATAGAAGAATGCAGTAAACTAAAGGGATAGTCAAATATTTTAAATGTGGGTCGCTATTTGATGGATTTGAAATTCCGTTCTTTTCAGATGATCGCGGAAAAAAGAAAAAAAATTCCTGCTATTCTACATTCACATGGCTTTCTCTAATCATTCTTCTACAAACTATACTTACAAAAGCTTATTATTCTAGCTTCTTCTTGTTAATCCAGATAAACGTTCAATTTACATTTACAATTTTGTTATACGATACAGTAGGTAAAGTGAGTCAGCTTTTTAAAGAGCGCCTGGCTATATGAGGGCTTTGAAATTCGATGCTCTTTGCATGACTACCACGAGAAAATATCGAATACCAACTTCCCATTTGAGAGAATTATAAGTAGTTATTTGAAAGTTTAAACCAATAACAAGGAATATCTCAGGAATGACTAAGTTAAAAAAAGAAAGTAAAAAAGAAATGCTTTCACATAAATTGTTTGCTTAATGAGAACAGTTTTCTTTTTGTAGTAAGATTTTTACTTTCTCTACTACGTATAGTAAGTAGGGGAAGTATTGTATTCCACCCAAAATTTCGATACCGAGATTTCACCGGAAATGCATGTTTTGAGACCCCTGAATCCAAAAAAATCAGTTTTGGAAACATGTCCGTGTGTGTGTGTGTGTGTGTGGGTGTGGGTGTGGGTGGGTGGGCATAACTCAGAAACGAACAGTCGGATTGATACGGTAATTTGTATCACAAATTACTTAAAGGTAAATAATAATTGTAATATAAATATGTATTTTTATGTGACATTGATTTCAGAGGTTTATTAATTGTAATTATTATTGGTAAATAATAATATAAGGCTTTACTGAAACTGTCAATAATAACGCAAGAATGCAGCGATGGAGTGAGTTGTTTATCATTACCGGGAACCAGGAAGTTACGTAATGTTTCGCGCCTTTTCGGTAAAAAAAGCTTCTAGAATGTTCTCTAAAAGAAATATGTATTAGTGGTTTTCATTGGATAGTAAAATAGACGCTAATGTTGGCGCGTTTTATTAGCCAATGGCAGTTCATTTATAATCTTTAGGCGTATCTTAAGGCAAGCCTATAAATAAGCCAGGCCGAGGTAGCGTGTCCCCCAGTGCAACAAAATTCTCAAAACATTACACATCGTCCCCAGTTCAACAAGATTCTCAACACATTACACGTCAGCCCACCAGTTCTACAAAATTCTCCGTTCATTTATTTCGTCAAGTTACGCGCAACAGAATTACAAGGACTATTATAAAGTATTATACAGTTAAATATATAAAGTTGAAGTACGTGAGTTAAAAGTGAGAAGTTATTACAAACAGTTTCAGTATGGCGATTATCCAGATAAATCTGTGAAAGTGTTCGTGAACGTGTTCTGCAATAAAGATTATAAAACCAATTTCTTCGTCAATATCATTTCTAGACAAAAGATTCCTTTCCGCTTCACACCCTGCAAGAGATACTTGTTCTACTAAGATAATATGATAGCTAGCCAGAGGACAATATACAAAACTTAAAATTTCTTTCGAACCCTAATTGATGCAAATTGCTACGCCAGATGGAGTTAAACGAACCAAATAAGGAGTGACGTCACACAAGATGGCATCGCGTAAAGAAAAACATATATTTGCTCTCGTAAATTGGCTTCCAAACGTGGTGCTAAATTAATGTTAAACACATAAGTAACATTAAAACAGCCGCAGGATAAACACCAAACTTGGTATTTAGGTTCAGTATCTTCCAGAGATGCGACACGAAGGTTTTAAAGAAAATCCCCCCACCCCAGACTACCCTTTACATGGAACATTTTTCGAAAATTGTAATTTTCTCAAAAATGGCTCTAACGATTTTTATTAAAATATCATATGTTTAAGATATTGTCATGAGAAATGAAATGTATATCTCGAATTTTCTGGGAATGTCTGCAAAAGTATTCTTCATTGTGAACGAATTTTGCATAACTGGTATACCATAAGAGATAGACAAAATTTTACTACACAAAAACTGTAGATCGCGTTAAAATACACAATTTGTCATACTTTTTTTGTTGAGTGAGTCATTTTCGAGATATTGCTTGTTATTCTCTTAAATTTTTCAATACTTATTTTCTCAAATGGGAATTCGTTATTCATTTTTTTATCTTGTATATGCAAAGAGTATTAATCTGTGGCAAAGGGAATAGTGCTGCACATAGCAACCAGCTATTAAGAGATATGTATATGCTTAAAGGCTACTGTATTTCTATATTGCCCTTGTAAATATATATTCCCCTTACATCTACAAGAAACTTAGCAATAAGATAGTCTGCAAATGTTTATCTCGATTAACATGAAGTAGATGGAGAATAAGCGTTTGTAAAAATGGTTTGTGCAAGAGTAGAGAAAGTCATGTGAGTGTAACACATCAGATTTTTTGTAAATAGATTTGCCTATCTAATGGTTTACCAATTGTGCAAAAGTTAGTGAGAAATAAGAGGACTTCGGAGGATATTCCCAGGAAATGCAATATATGCATTTGACATGAAAACATTTTAAACATGTCGTGTTTAATCAAAATCGTTAAGAGTCTTTTTGAGAAAATAAAGCTTTTGGAAAAAGTTTCCATGTTAAGGGCAGTTTGGGGGGGGGAACTTTCTTGAAATCTTCCTGACCCATGTTTGGAAGGTGCTGAACTTAAATACCAAACTTGTTATTTAACAACTTTGCTTTCTGAGTTTGCTGTTCAGACACAGATGCGTAGTAGGACTCTTGTAGTACAATCTCTTACAAAATTAAATTAAATTGAGTTTTATTTATGGACGCTCTTTAACTGCTGTGGTCCTTAGCGTTCCATCTATATTGGGCATGAAACACCGTTAATTTTGCTCAGAGGCCTCTTTATCAGGCTTGAGGTTCTTTTACGTGCCGTAAATCTACGACACAGTACCACCGGCTTTACTTCCCTTCCGAAGGAAGCCGTGCTAAGGATTTTTATGCCCGAAAAAATCCATTGCCCTCTGCCGGAATCTCTTACAGTTTAGCGTTACATAAAAGTCATTCAGAATGAACAGCACTTCACTGGCTATTCCAAGAAAATTCGAGATATACCTGATTATATTTGCCATGCAAATATCTTAAACAATAGTGGATTTTAATCAAAATTGTTGGAGAAAAGGGATAGTTTTGGGGTAGAGGAATTTTCTTGAAAATCTTATCACATTTTGGAGGATACCAAGTTTGAACTAGTTTTTTTATTTATGCTGTTCACACACACGCATTTGCTAAAGATGTTTCTTTTTAATTCAGGCACTCTCAAAACGTGTATCTCTGATGAAATCTCGGTACCGAATTTTTGTTTGGAGTGCAATACTTCCCCTACTTGCTATACGTAAGTGATAGTGAAATTAAAAATTGTTTCAAGATGCAAGAACTCGGATGTGTGCTGATATAAAGAGTTATTTAAAAGACAAAATGTAAAAGGTTGCGCAACATTTTCTTCCAGAGGCAAATGAAACACGAGGTTGACCTTCTAACAATGCTGAAAAGTTCCTGTCGTGTTTTCATCTGGGTATTATAATGCTAAACAGAATGTGAGTGAGGTCATATCGAGCCGCTCTTATTACCGGAAGACAGACTGGTAATATAATCAAAGCGATATACAAATAAACACTTACATAGAGCAGAATGTTCGCACAAATCAAAACTGGATTATAACTAAAGAATTTCAATTAAAACCAAACTTAAATTTAACCTTCAAATGAAACTCTTTAATCAACTCTTTAATCCAGTTTAACTTTAATTCAGTGTAAATGAAAGTCTTAACTCTAAGATTAATTTGTTTTAATTCCTTTTCTTAACATCTTATAAATTCTTGGAATTACGCAGTGATATTTTATATAGATGCAGAGGATATCAACATAAAGGTGCAAAAACAGAAGTACAAATAATCTACTTTCAATATATCAGTTGGTGACACGTTTGTAATACTATCAAATAAGGAAATGAGGGATTAGATTTAGAAAGAGGATGAGAGTTAGCTGTTAAAAGTTGGGTGAATCTCAATGTCTGTTTCATTTGCGAAATCTTTAATTATAATTGTGTTATTTAAAATTTGCATGTCTATTAGATTTCATAAATGAGAGTATGATTAACATGAATGAGTATATGTATATTTAGGTGCAGCAAAGATTTAAATCGCCTCCTGACAAAGAATGGGCGTGTTTGTTTACTCAGATGACGTGTCGTGGTGAAGGTCACTGAGCAAAAGCTTGGTAGGTGATAGCAATAGCTCATCGAAGAGGGGAAATTTTTATTTATACCAAACCACGACCTGTTGCTCATTTCTCAACTTGCTTGGAGCTACAGCTCACAAGCTTTTGCTTGTTTTTATTTATATCACCCATTGATAGAAACCAAAACATTAACAAAAGCCGAAAAATCCAAAATTAAACCAGATTTTCCCACCATACCTAGGTTATATGCACTACCAAAAATACACAAACTCGGCAACAAAATGAGGCCCATAGTGAATAACAAACTCTCCCACATATAAACTAGCAAAATGGCTTTCAAATACCTTCAACTCCATGCCTATGTTCAAAAGTCTTAGCATAAAAAATTCTTTAGAATTAACCAGTCACCTTTCAAATATAAATGTATCACCCACAGACATGATGGTATCATTTGATGTCACTGCACTCTTCCCAAGCATACCAAAAGAAGAATTATTACCACTCCTAGAAAATTGGATATTAAACAATGGCACACCTAGAGCACAAACAGAAGATTACCTGAAGCTAACAAAGTTATGTCTGGACCAGAATTTCTTTTCATTCCATCACAAAATCTTTAAACAAACCTCAGGCCTAACTATGGGAAACCCCCTTTCACCATTTTTAGCAGAACTATATATGAGCCATTTTGAATCCCATA
Source organism: Deroplatys truncata (assembly GCA_030765065.1). NCBI lineage: Eukaryota > Metazoa > Arthropoda > Insecta > Mantodea > Mantidae > Deroplatys > Deroplatys truncata. Next base: position 1,109,837 of record JAUKNL010000022.1, on the reverse strand, counting down.
TTACTAAATCTTTCCCACATCTATTCAAAACCTGGTATAGGTATGTAGATGATATTTTTGCTATTGTTCCAAAAAAACTTTCAGAAGATGCTTTGAAATTATTAAATTTACAAAAAAGATCTATAAAATTCACAATGGAAAAAGAAGAAAATGGCTAATTACCTTACCTAGACATCAGGATCATCAGAAATAATGCACACAACAAACTAACGTTCAGCATTTACAGAAAACCAACGCACACAGAAAACTATATTAAAAACAATAGCTACAATCCTACAAGCCACAAACATGCAATTTTAAATAGTATTACAAACAGGTTAGTACATATACCAATGGAGAAAGAGGAATACCAGAAAGAATACCAACACATTATCAACACAGCCACTATGAATGGATACCAGGAAAAAAACAATAGATAAGAAGATAAAAAGGTTTGAAAGACAGAAATACATCCAACAAATGACTACATTACTCAGACAACAAAAACCACAAGCATATAGAAAATTCACTTATCACCCTTGGACACATCATAAATTTCAAAGGATTTTCAAAAATTTTCACACCCTGTCTCCACAGAATAACCACAATATACAGAAACTACTATGCAACAGAACAAAAGATCCTATCCCCAACGATAAATCAGCTGGTATATATCAAATTGATTGTAATGAATGTAACCTGGTATACATAGGAAGAACCAAAAGAAATCTTGAAATAAGACTTAAAGAGCATATGAGATGCATTTACCAAAAGCAGCAAGATAAATCAGCAGTAGCACATCATTTCTGGTCTTCAAACCATGATATCACTCCAAACATAAAACTCTTAAAACCGATCAACAGCAGCAATGAATTGGACATCTGGGAAAAAATACATATTGTCAAACACAGGAATCACCTAATGAATTTCGAACTGCCGCCACCCAACAGCCTTTGGAGGTTCATCAGCCCAGCACCAGAGAACACCACAAACCACACACATCCCCCAGACGATGACCGGCAAAAATCAGTTGAGAGAAAATGCTGACGATGGGAACAAGCCGTCTCCCGAAACGCGTTCAAGTAAGAATATCATAGTGATGTAGTGTAACAACCCTCAACTCTCTATTTTAAATTATGACACATCACTGTTACTAGCTTCTAAATCTTCAAAATTAGTCACTATATGCAATTGTTTACTAATTATTAAGACTAACTTTAATAATTATGTCTTTCATCATCAGCAACATGAACATTATATTACAAATAATTATTTTATTGTCACACACAAAGTAAGGTTGACTAAATCCAAGAAATGGTGTAATAACATAGGCATCAATATGTTTAGCAGATTACCAAGAGCTGCCCATTCAACTAGCCTAGATAGATTTAAAGTTGCTTTAAAAGTTAGGCTTGCTGCTAACTCATTTTATAGTCTTAATGAATTTTTTCAAGCCAATACTGACATTGCATTTTGAAGGGTTTTGTTTTATATTTTTATGTTTTTAGTTTCTGTTTTACTGATCCATTTTATCACTCTCATTGTATCATTGACTTAGTTAATAATTGCTCATGATGCATTTTTACAACATCAATAGGTATTGAATAATAATAATAATAATAATAATAATAATAATAATAATAATAATAACAACTCTGCTACCAAGGTAACTCGTAACAATTCCATTAAGTTGTAGAGCTACAAACATAGAGGACAGAACTTATGACTGGACTATGTAAATTATATACAGAAGTTATACATCATTTTTTTTTTTTGAATGGACACTCTTTAACTACTATGGTTTTTAGCATCCCATTCTATATTGGGCTTGAAAGACCAGTAATTTTGCTCTATCGGGCTTGAGGTTCTTTTACGTGCCATAAATCTACCAACATAGGACCACCGGCTTTACTTCCCTTTCAAAGAAAGTCATGCTAAGGATTTTTACACCTCCGCCGGGTTTGAACCCGTGACCTTGGGAACTAGAGGCTAGCATGGTAACCACTACACCGCGGGGGACAACCTCAAATGGTGGTGTCATTCATATGCTCATATACGGAAGAATAAGAAGAACAAGTGTTTTTACACAGGTATTTTTAAAAACAGTTTTGAAGGATTTGCCAATGTTAAGTTCCTTCTACAAAGGTATGTAAATTGGATATATCTTGAAATAGTTAAAACTTGGAATACCCTAACTGCAGTTTAAATGAGTTGATGAATTGTACGACACATTTCGAATCCTTAGGTAACACTTCCATTCCACTGTTAGAAGATTTAAAACCAATGTTGGCTATATTGCAAGTCATTCATGCCAGCTTGATATGTAATCACTGCTGGTTTGAAGCTTTGTTTTACTAAAACTTGTGTATCATTTTGCATTGTTTTTACAATCAGCTGTCTAAAAACTGTTATTATTTCTTATTTCAACTGTTGACTCTACTGTGAAACAATTGTGAATCCACACAAGCATATTCAGTGCATAATTTTAATTCTGCAAGTACATTATACAAAATACAAACCTAGATGCTGTTACTTCTTGTGATAGGGTATGAATATGGTTGTGAATAACCTTGCCTTTGTGCAAAGTTATGTCTTGTACTGATATTTACTTTGTGACTGAGTTTACACATATTTCGTTTTCTGTGCTCAAAACAGTTAGTGCAGTTAATCTGGCTTCTGCCATTTTATTGTTGCGCAACCTTCTACATTTTCTCTTTTAAATAATTGTTTATATCTGCACACATCAGAGTCCTTGCATCTTGAAACAATTTTAATTTGTCTTGAGGAAGTACTGCATTCTATCAAAAAATTTTATATCAAGATTTTATCAGAAATACACCTTTTGAGAATGCCTGAATTAAAAAAAATCTTCAGCAAAACGGGTGTGTGTGTGTAGGAACAGCACAATTAAAAAACCACTAGTTCAAGCTTAGTATCCTACAAGGCTGTTATAAGATTTTCAAGAAAATCCCCCACCCAAAACTATCTTTTTTCTCAAAAATGGCTCCAACAATTTTGGTTTAAATGTTGTATTGTTTAAGGTATTTGCATGGCAAATATGATGTAGGTATATCTCGAATTTTCTAGAAATAGCCTGTGAAGTGCTCTTCATTCTGAATGACTTTTATGTAACTGCTAAACTGTAAGAGATAGAGAAAATTTTATTATACATCTGTGTCTATAAACAGAAAACTCAAGAAGGAAAAGTCGTTAAGTACCAAGTTTGGTATTTAAGTTCAGCATCTTCCAAACATGTGTCACGAAGATTTTCGAGAAAGTCCTCCCACCCCAAACTACCCTTTTAACTTTTCCAAGCTTTATTTTATCAAAAATGGCTCTTAAGGATTTTGATTAAATATCACATGTTTAAAATATTTTCATGTCAAATGCATATATTGAACTTTCTGAGAATATCCTATAAAGTCCTCTTCATTCTGAGTAACTTTTGCATAATTGCTAAACTGTAAGATAGGCAAAATCTTACCCAAAAAAAAAAAAAAAAAAATTGGTCTTGTTAAAACACACAATTTATGTCAAAGTGCTCCTTTTTTCCTTTCCTTTTTCTTTTTTCTTATCGCTTTGAATTTTTAAATACCTACCTATAATTTTCTGAAATGGGAAGTCTATATTCCATATTTTCCCGTGGTCATGCAAAGAGCACCGAATTTCAAAGCCCTGATATAGCTACACGCTCTTTAAAAATCTGACTCACTTTACCCACTGTATCATATAACAAAATTGTAAATGTAAATTGAAAGCTTTTCTGGATTAAGAAGAGGCTAGAATAATAAGCCTTTGTAAGTATAGTTTGTAGAAGAATTATTACAGAAAGCAATGTGAATGTAGAAGATCAACTTTCCTTCCTTCCTTCCTTCCTCCCTCCCACCCTCCCTCCCTCCCTCCCTCCCTTCCTTCCTGTCTCCCTCTGTTTCTTTCTTTCTTTCTTTCTTTCTTTCTTTCTTTCTTTCTTTCTTTCTTCCTTCCTTCCTCAATCATCTGAAAAGAACAGAAATTCAAATCCATCAAATAGCGACCCACATTTAAAAGATTTGACTATCGGTTTAGTTTACTGCATTCTTCTTATCCCTACAATGAAATGTGTAATGAAAGTTTGTCCCAATTAAGAAGAAGTAGATGCCAAGAATAAGCTTTTGTAAGAATTGTTTGTAAAAGAGCATAGAAAAAGACACATGAATGCAACACATCAGATTTTTATTTTCCTCTCTGGAATCATGATCATGAACTCTATCATGGTACTAAAATGTAGTTGAGCAAGCTAAGGTACCTACAGAGATACCTCAAGAAATAGCAAGCAAAAGTTTACTAAAGGTGAGCAGGGCCTGTTTTTATTTATACCATATCACGAGCAATAGCTTAGCAATCAAGGTCAGCAACCTTTTGCTCGTGAGGAGGTTGAGGAGAAAATTGTTATTTATACAAAACTGACCAATTGCTTGGAATTAGTGAGAAATGAGCCAATACTTGCTTTTATTTATACCACCTATTATGTTTCAGGACTGGTTTCAGTGAGTCTTGCCTCCAGTGAAAAGCTCTGCTTCTTTAAGGGATGTAGTGAGCTTTGGTATGGTCAGATAATATTTTCTACTCTTTCCTTCACGTTCTCCTTCTCCTGTTCAAAGAATTCACGGGTCCTTCTTAATAATTCCAATGCCTAGCTATTGAGTGGCACACCTTGACGCAAAGGATTTTCACTTTGCAAATCATCACTCGGTGATCAGCATCATTTTTGAGACATTGTTGCGTTTTGAATCTTGTATAAATAATATGAATAAAAAAAAATATATATATATATAAACACCAACAACATTGTCACAATACCCAGCAATGTAAATAAAAATGAATATTATGTAGCTTGCAAAGAACAATTTGAACACATGTGATAGAGTTCACAAACTGAAACACGTGGTTGGAAATGCCAGATCTGGCAACAGATCCGCTTCCAGTTCCACTTCCGCTTTGTGACCAACCACCTGGAGTGCTGCCATGTGATTGGTTCAGTAAGTATAACAGGTAAAGCTTAGCGTGCCAACTTAACTAATGGCTATCAAGTGCAATGTTTCAGCAGTGGGGGTATAAATGCAGTTTGCAGCTTTTTCACTAATAACAATAACAAACACCTCTATATGGATCATCCTCTGATAAAGGTTTGTTTATTTACATAATCCTCACTTCCTCACTCAGATTAATATATTTTTTTTTTTTTTTATTTTCTACATTCTGTAGTTATCAATGAAACATGGCTCATAAATTGGAAACTTTGTTAGACAACTACAGTCCAAGATGATGTCCCTATTGTAGTATCTTTTGTAAACAAAGGCATCTGGTGTAGTTTAGTTAATAGTAGTATCAAGCTCAGTGTTAACAGTATAAGTAAGTTTATAAATGTCTTGATGAACCTTTCACAATACTACAAACTTTTAGAACTGACATATTACTTGTGGTGATGTTTCAGTTCAATGATATTCCAAGGATCAAGATGTAGCGCATGCCACCATCAACTTGAGTTACCTTCTTTACACTTCCTGTGCCAGCATTTCTATCATCAACAGTAAGTACTCAAATTTAGGAAATAAAATACAGAAAATGATTGAAGAAATATCCTAAGAGGATAACTATCCTTTTTCAAGGGAGACCATGAGGCATCTTGAGTAATTAGTGTATTATGGAACATTTTGATAAAAGTAAATGTGTAATGATTATATAGAAAATATTATTAAAACAGGATTTTGTATACGTGGGGTGGAGAGAGTATAGATGTCCACCTTTAAACTGCATATATAAGTAGCTGAAAGGAGCAAAAACTCTTCATAATCCTTTATCCATCTCCAAGCATTTTGCCAAAAACAAATACCATATTTACTCGGCTATAGGACCCCTGTTTTTTCTCTCTATCTTTACTTCCAAAATTGGGGAGGGTCCTATAGGCGCGAACTTCGTAAAAATCAATTGGTTTGGAGAGGAGTATTCAAAATACAAGCTATTTTATTTTAATGCTATTTATGAGATATTTAATTGAAAAGCAAAGTTACATATGTAATCAACAATTCATTAAAATACACTTAATGAAAGTGGAGTCAACCTAAACACTCTTACTAGCTTCACTCACCTATTTATTTTGCATGATGTGAGCTCATGCTCACAATGCATGCCCTGCAAAATAAATAGGTGAGTGAAACTAGTAAGAGTGTTTAGGTTGACTCCACTTTCATTAAGTGTAATTTATCAATTGCTTCACTGTGTGTGATACTACATTTTGGAATATCAACAGTTCATTGCTCTAATAGTAAACATTGTAACACCCCACGGGGGTGGTTACCCCGCAGTGGGTGATTACACTAGGGGGGGGGGGGGGTAGGTAGGCCAGGGTGGCATTCCAGGATGAGGGTATTTAAATAATGCACAGGGGATGCATTGACCCAATAAATTTTATTATTACTTTAAGTGAGTACATTGGCCACTCAGAATGGGCTGAAGCCCGACAAGTAAGCAGAACTTAGTAAAGATACATTCTTACCTGTTCACCTGGTGTTGTGTTGGCGTCTCATGTACGGGGTCTCGACAACGGATTCAACAACTGACCTGACAGCTACTCTTTGATAACTGCCCCCGATTGCCTTTTGATAACTCTCCCGACCGAGTCAGAACCCTGTAGTATAAATACGTACAGAAGAGCTGACTCGGCGTTCCTTAGCGTGGTCATGTTATGGTAATCTGGTTTCCACACTTTACGCTGGTTACGTCATATGATGTAATACTCGGTGCTTAACCTGGTCCGCTACATCGGTCCCAGGTTCGCCAAATTCCAACCCGGAATTTAAAATTGAAGAGGAGGACAAACATCTTAGGGGGTACTAAAACTGTCTGTTTAGACGAGAGTTGGTAAAAAAAGAAAAGAAAAATGGTTTGAGCCTTATATAGTTGATATGCTCGGGGGTACTCTGCTGTCCAAGACTCGGATATCAAGGACGAAAATATTTTGTAAGGGTTGGTGAGTTCGTTAGGGGTGGGTTCTACTGCGCACCGCAGCCTGCTGCAAATCTTTGCCTCTTCTACGCTTTGCCTCTTCGCTTACTTCCGTGCCCGAAGGTGAACTTTGCCTTGTATGTTTGAGTCTCCTGTGACAGAGCTGCCAATTGATTCTGCATACGTAGCTATTTTCCTGGTTACGTAGCATTTAGTTTCACCGCATGCTGCATTTCTTCGGTAATGCAGTGGCGTTCCCTCAGGGTGCACCAATTCTTCCTGGTCTGGCGCGACCGCCTTGGCGAGTTACTGTCACTGTACTCTGCTGGGCACTGCTTGACCTGGTGTTTTTGTTGGTTGCTTCTCTTCTGGCTGTCTCTTGGTGCGCAGCAACAGGGTTTTTTCCAAAGAGGGATTTCACTTCGGAAAAATGGAAAGGATTATAGTGCGTTTTAAATTTTTACGGGATGAGACTAAACACAGCAGAGAAAAGGTAAATTTTGAAACGTGAGTGAGTACCCCTGCCGATTCTTTGTCTCTCTGAATTTTGAAAAAGAAAGAGAAAAAAAGAAAAAAAAATACATTAAGCTCCGTTATCCAGGTATGATGTAACTACTCATAAGTTCTGCTTGCCTTGGTATGATTGTTCGAACAAAAAAAATATATATATAGGTACATATATACAATTATTAAGTCTGTAACTGTACAATTAAATTGTATTTTTTTTTTTTTTTTTTGTGTTACATTGTGTGTAGACGGTGTATAGACGGTGTTTGGATGCTGATGTAGGCTTCCACCATTTTGGCATTTTGCTGCTTCCTTGCTTCCGTGACAGGGGGGAGGGTCGCTGAGGCTGCTGTAGACTGACCCTCACTCTTTGTTTGTCTTGGTTCTGCATCCTTGAACAGACTTAAATTTTGCCTTTAGTTCACAGAAATATTTTAACATATAACGATATTGTAATTAATATTGTAGTAAGTTATGACCCGTCATACAGCGAACAATGAAACAAAAAACAACAACAACGGTATTTACACTGCGCCCATCCTTACTCTATTTACATACATGTCCCAGTGTGCTGTACGCCACTGAGAGGTGCAAAGTCAAGCTCTGTGTGTGAGGCGACAAATACCTGTGTCAGCGGAATTCATGGCTAGACTGCTGCTTTCGACACTTACCATTCATTCAGAATTGGATGTGTATGAAGGTGATATCTGTGTTTCTTAGTTTGTGAACAGAATTTCTGTACCCATTCGCGTGTGTGGAAAGTGATACATATTTTGTGTTGTGTAATTCGTGGAGGATACCTGTGCCTTTCCTGCCTTCATCCCCTTGTTTATTTTGAGCCTTTTGTATTTATTTATTTCTCCCTCTGTGTTAGTGTTGATTCTGAGGCGGGGATGCGAGATTCAAAATTTCTATGTCCCTGGTCCATGTCATGTATTATCTGCCCTCGTCGTGAGAGAAATTTTTTTATTTACCCTTGCTTATTTGCACGTTGATTTACTTCGCCTTGCCTGTTAATTGACATTTATTTAATTTATAGCGCTTGGTTGTCGTACCAGAGTGAACGTTATTAGATTCTTTTTTATTTTTACTATTATCTATTCTCTATGCGCTAATGCATGTGTAAGTGCGGAGAAAAGAATTCCTGGCATCAACCTATAGTTCTCAAAACAAATTATCAAATACCTATCTTAAATTAATCTTAAACTAACAGTTATATAAATAACATTACTATGAAATAACTTTTTGACCTCCACTAAATGTTATTTCCTATTCTCTTTCCTATTTATTTAACTCTGCTCCCCGAATTTAAGAACAACGACAATACTCATTTATAGTTGCTCTCTGTTGTGTCCCTCAGCCCTACACTCAACTCCTGGGGGGGGATAATATAAATTGTTCAAATTTCTGTATCTGAACATAGATATCTGTATTAAGCGAATAACAGGGTTGCATCTCGGATTTCCATTATATTTTCACTTCCAGATATACTTTCTTTTCATCAAGAGAAAGAGAGAGCAAAAAAAAATTAAAACAGTAAAAGTGAATCGCGTGGATTATCACTTTTAACCTAACTTAAGCTGGAGGTCCGAAGATATACTACGTCTTGCATTGTAACCTATTGCTTAACCTATTTGAGAACTATTGTTGATGTTTAATGTTTTACCTTCTTTCTGTTTTTTGTTTGTTTGTTTGTTTGTTTTATGCTTCATCCTTACCGCAGCGTGGATGGTGTTGTGTAACGCATTTCATTATGTAATAATGTCAACACTTACATTGTGTGTATTGATAGATGGTGATATGCTGGTGATTTTTATTGTGTTTATTTACATGTGGCAATAAGACTGTGTTTACTCGCTGTGCATCTGTCGCAAGAGTGATACATACTCACTAGGCATAATATGGGAAATTCTACTACATGAACATTCCGTCGTTTTACGGAATTTCTCGACATGCCGCCTCTTTGAATCATATAAATTTTTATTTTTCCTCTGGCTCTTTACTATGTTCTGGGATGCTAACATCCTTGATTTTAGTATTGCCTCCCGTGTTTGCTGCACAAATAGGTTTTGTGAGGTGCCCTGTAATTGAAGGTCTGGGGGTGATACCGGTTTCCGTGATAGCGTGAATTTTATGCTTACCACACTACATTTAATTTTTATTTTCTTGACTAGTTATTTTTTTACTTAACATTAATCACCCTTATATTATAAATTACTTTTAACTCTGTGTTGTCTTATTCTTCCATCGATAAAGCTTTTAATTTATTTATAGTTCTCGCCTGCACAATTTGTTTTTGAGAAATCAGTTCCAACTTACTTAAAATTTGCCAATTATTTCCAAAATAAGTTAACATAAAAAAAAAAACCATGCTAAGATTAAACTCAAATATTCGGTGAATCTTAGACATTCATAAAACACTCCAGTGATAATTTTTAGTCTTTATTCTACTATAAAAGGCATGGGAAACTCAAAAAAAAACTCTCATAATTCATGTACGCATATTCCTCGAGCGTACACCACAAACCACTGAAAACTAAATTTGTCATCAGCATTGTCTTCCCGAACTTAGCTTGTATGACAACAATATACTCCGTTCGAATCTCTATATTTGAACATTTAGTTAGTATCTCAAAAAAAGCGTGGGGATACACCAGGGTTGCATTGGATAAACCTTTTGCACTTCACTTAAGACATTTTCCCCCATCATACCTCTAAAAACACACACGTGGGTCGCGTATATCACCACCTGGTCTACAAAAAACTTAAAATTACGCTGGAGGTGAAAAAACATACAATACATTGTATTACAACGAATTAATTAATTTTATTTTTCAAGCATTTGAGAACTATTATGAAAATTTAAAACTTAACATCTTTGTTTTTTTTTTCTTACTCCTTTCTACTTTCCCATTCTTTTCCTTCATTATAAACACTTATTACTACACGGACGTGGAAGAAAATGCATTTCGGAATTTGTGGTGGAAGCACTTTCACTGCTGTGTGTTGGAAAGTGAAATGTCAGCATGCTTTGCTGACATTGAACTTGGCGTTTGTGAATACTTAGCGCTTGCTACGCGTAACACATTTGGGTCAGCCGTGATTTTCTTTATCGTGCCAATGGAAGCTACTTTTCATCACAAAAAATTGATTTGAGGTGAGTAAAATATTGCAGCAATAATCATTGTAATTATACTTGGATAACACATTGAACTCGCTTTCTGAATGTCTTATATTTTATAGAAGTCGACGAAGCCGTTAAGGGGATAATTATACTTGAATACATTTATAAATTTGGATTTTTACTCCTACAATGATATACGGCGATTTTTATATTGCCGCATTCGTTTTGTCAAGCTCTACTACAATCCTGTATGTTTATCTCATTTCTCTGTAAGGGTGGGTCTGTTAATTTTGTATGTTTGTTGTTTACATGTCTTATGTGTGTTCTAATCGTACTGGTGATGGCATTTTTCACTGTTCACGACATCTTGACTTTTGACCTGAAACTACATTTACTATTTACATGGTGCAGCTGAAGGAGAAAAAAAAACTTACATACTAAAGCTATACATCTTACTATGAAATAAATAGAATATAGCATGCCCTTAAAAAAAATAATATGTCATGATGCAACGGGTGGGCGGGTGGGTTTTTACATGTCATCATGACTGGGTTTTCTTATCTACAGTGGAGGGTGGAGGAGAAAACAAAATAATTTGAGGTGAATATTTACATAGGTGACAGAGGGGAAAAAAAAAAATTCTGGGAGTCTTGCTCCGTAGTTCCACCCTTCTGCAGTGGTAACATGTAGCTTCCATTACATCCCAAGCTCTTGCTTGGTAGTGCCACCTTGTCGGTGCCTACCCCACATTGTACCCAGTGCCTACAACAAATTGTAACACCCCACGGGGATGGTTACCCCGCAGTGGGTGATTACACTAGGGGGGATGGTAGCTCAGCGGTAGGGGGGATGCGTCGGTACTGGGGTGCTAGGTAGGCCAGGGTGGCATTCCAGGATGGGGGTATTTAAATAATGCACAGGGGATGCATTGACCCAATAAATTGTATTATTACTTTAAGTGAGTACATTGGCCACTCAGAATGGGCTGAAGCCCGACAAGTAAGCAGAACTTAGTAGAGATACATTCTTACCTGTTCACCTGGTGTTGTGTTGGCGACTCGTGTACGGGGTCTCGACGACGGATTCAACAACTGACCTGACAGCTACTCTTTGATAACTGCCCCCGATTGCCTTTTAATAACTCTCCCGACCGAGTCAAAGCCCTGTAGTATAAATACGTACAGAAGAGCTGACTCGGCGTTCCTTAGCGTGGTCGTGTTATGGTAACCTGGTTTCCACACTTTACGCTGGTTACGTCATATGATGTAATACTTGGTGCTCAACCTGGTCCGCTACAATATGTTGTTATCCTGCACAGCGATAGCTTCCACAAAGATGCATAATGTGGTGGATGGGCATGGCCTTTAGGAACTTGAACAACAATTGGCTACCTATAACAAGAAAATCCTTGCTTTTAATACTGGTATAGGTAATTATGTTTGTGCTACACAAAAATATTTAAGCAAGGGAAGAATAGTTATATGGTACCTATTGTTGTGGAATCACTGTCCAGCCTCTGCTCGCCTTAAATTCTGAACCTAAGATCCCATGTTTTTTTGCAACCTCATGCACTTCAAACTGCAGCATTTCATGTGTTACAGCATGACCATTGTTCCTTGTTTCAGCAACCCACTCTTAACACTTTTTTATAGACTTCTTTGTACTTTCCTTTCTGGATTCCAAGAAAAGATATACTGTCGGTCTCTCTTAACTAGTATTAGTTGATCCTTTTGGTTGCACCAATATTGAATCATTTTAGGTTAGTAAGTAAGTAATTTATTAATCCAGTACATCAAATTCACGAGATGCTGCTCCTACACCATTTTTATTTGCAAACTCAACACATTTAATTTAAAAGAGGCTGTAAAACTCATTCTGAATTCCTGGTACTCATTTTATAAGTTTTCACACACCCAGTACACATTGAAGATAAAGACTGAATGTGTAAAGAAAGAGCAAACCAAGCAGCTGCATGAGTGGGTCGGAACCAGGAAGGGCTTGGTTTTACCATTCTTCTGTGGTTGTCCATATCCTGAAAGACTAATTGCCACTGGTTTTACAGCACCGTTTGCTTGTCAGAGAAGCTAATATGGTAAAATTGTCAGATTTAGATTGATGTAAGTAAGGAATTCGTCAATTTCCTAGAATTTTTAATTTTGACTCTCGAGCATCAAAGGGGTTACTATAGGCGATGGGGTTTAATAGCCAAGTAAATACGGTAATTTTCAATTCAATGTACTACATGGCACCACTGAAGCATGTGCTCCACATGAAGGGCCAACTGTCATATGAATGAAACATACAATGCTGGTCTCCCTCAGGAAGAGATAGTGTGTATGAAGTGTTTGCATTTTAAACACATCTATGATGATATTTAATCAGGATTGACTGGAAAAAGTTTCTACAGTATGCTGTAAAGCAAAATAAATGTTCTGATTAGATGTTAATGAGAACTTTACTTAGGAAAATGAAATGAATCATTAACATAAATTGTTGGCAAACCATTCTGAAAATGCACTTGCCCTTAGGCATGCTTATTCTCTTCTGCGCACATAAGATTGTTGTGAAAATTGAAGATGCCACATTTTGTGCATTGTGCTTCATCTGCTACTAGCATCTTATAAATGAATTCTCAGTGATGTAGTCATTGGCAGATCCTATTCATAGTTCAGAATCTTTATTATTAGTACACTGCACATGTTCATAATGTTACGTGCATTTGTTTGCATCATATTTATGATATGCTAACACACCTCAGAAAGGAACTTAACTAACCTCAGCTACCCAAACTATTATTTAAAGAATATTGTATAACCCTAGCTTTAGTTAACAAGCATTGCTTAAGACACAGGACCAACATAAAACATAAATTCCAGTAGGAAAAATTCCAGTATTTATGAAATTGGATGTAAAGTTAGCAAAAAATAAAATATATATATAGGAAAGCCAAAGAGGAACATAGACACAAGGTTTAAAGAACACATGAGAAATATGAAATATAAACAAATGGAGAAATCAACAGTTGCAGAGCACTTTTGCTCCACAGATGATCAGTTGAAAGAAAAACATAAGCTTTTAAAGGCCTTTAAAAAGGCAGTAGAACTGTCCATTTGGGAAAAATTATTCATACATATACATAAACTTTATTAAACTTTTATGTCCCATTTGGAAAGGATCTTGTCATACAGTACATCCAACCAGAAAATGCCATCTACAAGTCACAGGAGGAAGCATAGCAGTGAGTCTAGGCTGATGATGGAGAAAAGAGTCTCTGAAACGTGTTCCAGTAAGTTCTCATATAGAAAGTAAAGCTAGAGTGGTAAGAATCTCAGTTTGTGCATGTAAATGACTAAAAAAAGCTTCTCTGTATTTCCCCAAAAAGAATTAGAATATTGTTTAAGCATGTTCTGACATTGACGTACAAGGGGACTTATATGAATGGATGATGGAGTGGCAATGGGTTCTCCTCTGTCGTTTGCCACAGTGAATTTCTATATGGAAGCCCTTGAACACAAAGCGCTTAATGCCTCAACAGATAAACTCAGGTGTTACCTAAGATATGTGGATGATACCTTCATGGTATGTCCACATGGTATGAAGGAACTGCATAACTTTCTACAACATATAAATAATATACATCCCAACATCCATTCCACCGTGGAAATAAAAGCCAGTAGATCTCTGCCTTTTCTGGATATCTTGGTATACAAGAAGAATAATGGGATCTTGGGACATGCCACACATAGACAGCCTACCCACATGGATCTATACCTAAATAAGAATGGCCACCACCATCCAGCACAAAAGCGAGACATCTTGACATCTCTGTTCCACAGGGCTTTTAATATCTTGGACTGTGACAGTTTAAACTTTGAAATCAATCATCTGAAATATTGTAGCATGTGGCTACAACCAGAGGGAAATAAGAAGAGCATTAAGAATGGGTGAATTGAAGAAAACTTGAGGCAATATTTTAATACCTGAATAATTTCAATTGTTATTTAATAATAGGTAAATTCAATAACAGCCCGCCTTGAAACAATATGTATGTAATAATTATTTTAATTGTATGTTACATTCACTGCAAATGCTAATTTTTATTGTAAACATATTTTATTAATGTTATGTGAATAAATTACATACTTTAATATTGCAAGAACTGTGAGAATAATAAGTTTTAGGTTGCTAACAATGAGTAATAATGAGGTAATTGTGGCAATAATGTGTTAGGAATTTGAAAATGTACTGGCCATGATAAAAGTGACGATGATGTAAATTCTGTAACAGTTTTTACAATTAGCCAATCAACAGCAAAGTAAAGTTTTAATTTAAATGCAGAAATTCTATTGGACTAGAATTAGCCAATCAGAGACTTGCGTTACTGAAGCTTAAGGATTTTTGACCGTTGAGGTTATTCAGTTGCTGGCTAGACGTGATAGAGTAAAGATGGAAAAATGTGTTCTCTACGGGTGATTAGTAAAAACAGATATACACACTAAGTGAATAGTATAAGTTTCTCACAGTTCTTTTAAAAGTGTAGTGGTTTATAAATATGTGCAAGAAGTTAAAATAAAAGTGAAAATTTAAAAGTTTAATTCTGTTATGTCTACAATAATTATCATTACCACGCCCTACCCAAGAGACATGACTGTAAATTAAGACTGACGCAACTGAGGCAAAAATTCAAACAGTAATATTACGTAAGCATTAAATACAAACAGATGCTCAAAACAACTATTAATTAATAACAACTCTTCAAGTTTGCGTAAACATTTATTACGCAACAACAGCAGCAAAATCATCTTCAAGTTTACATATTTTTTTTATTATGTAATCTAATATGCACCAACAAGCACTTCTTCAAACTGCACTCCACAAGACAAAAGGAAAAGAGCATTTATTCCCTATTGCAACAACCTTTCCAATAAGATCGGCAGGGTACTGAGGCATTACAACAGGGACCATAAATACCCTCCCCACCCTCCAAAGAAGATTAGGCAGATGCTTCATCTTGTTAAGGATGACAGTGGCATCAAAATTCTGGTAGTATACAAATTGGCCAATGCATAGTGGTTTATGTTAGACAGATGGGTAGAACTTTAGAGGAACGGTGCAAGGAACACCAATGCCACATCAAGTTGCTTCAACCAGAAAAGTCACAGTAGGTAGTCAAACAGTTCATACAAATGGTACACAAGGTCTTGTTTTCTTCAACAGAGACAAAGGTTTTCAACTAAGTGAGGCATGGGAACAAGCTATTGCCATTTTAAAACAAGAGGGAGCAGGATTGCAAAGTGACTCTGGCACCAGAGACAGACTGCCCAACAGACAATGGTCCATCTCCACAAACACACAAATCAACACAGTCCATGGAGAAGATAGTCATAGCCATGACTCACACCAGACTAAAGACAAGATTCTATGCTGGAATAAGTAAGCAACACACATGATTAGCTGAACTCCCAAGCCAATCACAAGCTACAATTTTCCCTATAAATAGCTATGAGGCTGCCTGAATGTGACATTACCCTGAAGAAGGCCATGGAGTAAAAATGGCAGAAAGCTTGGTGGACAACTTGGAAGTTACTTGATTGCAATTCCAGAAGCCACCATCAACATGTAATACAATCAGCAAGTTTCTGTAACCCGACACTAAATGTTTGTACAGAGGAGTGCACTGTGGCCTCAATGCAGAAATACAGGAGCACAGCTTTCTGTTTCTCAAACAAGCATTGTGAATGAAAAGAACCATGTAAATAATATGCATATGCAGCTGTCTTCTTTGCATCACCGTATAAAATTATTGTATATATAGTTAAATTCTGATGCACTGTATTTATCCAAATACAAGATGATCCTCATTTTCCAGGCCTAATTTTTTTATATTGAGCAGATATGATTGTATAATTGTTTTTACTATATCTTTTCTAATTCTCACTGTCATACAAATAGCAATGGTGGTGGTGGTGGTGGTGGTGGTGGTGGTGGTGGTGGCGGCAGTGGGGGGGTGGTGATTTTCAATCTAGATAATATATAATACATTGCTGTAAACAGTTACTGTTCAAATTTGCAAGCTGAAGTGTATCAGGGAGGAGAGTGCAGAAATGTACATCTATCTCTTACTGTGCAACCATCAGCTGCCAATATTATAGCCCTAGATATTGATATTCTTTATTGAGTGTTGAGGTATTATAATTCTTTTGGGCATGATCTGTGTCGAGCCCTGGCTCCCATTGTGATTGTACCCAAGTTTACAGTATTTAACAATCATGTGCATTGGTCTTGCTTTACGTTAACAGTTCCTATCATTGTCCACCTTATCATCTTGCTCCCTTATTATTGAATATTAACAATCATAAGCATTGGGCTTGCTTTACGTTAACAGTTCCTATCATTGTCCACCTTATCATCTTGCTACCTTCCGTATTATTGAATATATTCACTAAATATGATTCAGATTCTGTCTCTAAACTCTCTTACTCCTATATACTATTATTCTCCCTAGGTTATGTCCGCTTTGCTACATTCCAGTATTTCCATACTCAGTTTTGCCTGATTTACTTATCAATTTCCTTATTCTCTCCTTGCAATACCTACTACTGTCTAGACACTTACATAATTTATTTCCCTATTACCTGATTACTTACATTACTTTAATTTCTTTCAAGATATTTTTCGACCACAGTATGTGTCGATTTACACTTTGACTTTTTATTATCTTAATATGTGTGTACTATTCCCTTAGCCTCTCTATATCTTTTTCTAAAGATTTGTCTTACTTTCTGCTATTACAATCCTGTTCTACCCCTGAATGCTCTAAACTTTTCTAGGTTTTGTTTACTTCTCAGTCTATAACCTTCCATTGATTTTCGGTTTTCTTTCTGTAACACCAGAATGCTTCCGTGCAGGAATGACATAATAGTTCCCTCTTCTTTTGAGCTGAGACTCTGCCACTGCTCCCCTCTTTCTTTCCCCACCTCATCTTCCTCGCTGGTCACTTCACTGGTGCCACGCCTCCTTCCCCTTTTCTGCTAATGCACATGCTGCAACACTCTCCTCCCTGCTTGGCGACACAACCTTCTTTGGAAATGACGTATCTCGCGATATTTTCGTTGTCGTCATATCTTCTTTCTCTTTCCATACAGCTGTTCACTCCCTCCATTTCTGTGACGTTTCTTCACCTGTTGAAATTATGTCATTTTCCTTTCTCACTGGTCTTGATATCTCTTTATCCATTGCCTCCATGCTGGGCTTTGCACTTTCCTCTGCCTGCCACGGGTGTTGATTCGCTTCGTTCACTTTTTTTTTAATGACTTATTTCCTTCCCATCTGTTCCTTTCATCCATACGCCGCTGTTTCTCGCATATGTTACATCTACTCCATCTATCCAAAGATGTAGATTTCGTATAAATGCTTGTTTGCCTTGTGATCTTGCTTCCTTCATCTTCTTAACTAAGCCCCTTTTCAGATCTCTCTGTGTTATTGTCCTATCCTTGTTTATGAATATGTTTACTCCCTTTTAACCACTTTGCTCTTCTTAAAATTTCATAAATTAGGTTGGGGATTGCAAATTTTGCTGTAATTGGCCTTTTCCTGCTTTGTCTTCCTACTCGATATACCTCTACAATCTCCCATCCAGCCAGTTCCATTTCTAGCTTGGTCATAAGGATTTTTCTTACTTTTTCTGCTGGCCAGATACCTCTTCTTTCCTCTACACCTGTGAAAACCAAATTCAGTCTTGTCCTCCTCTCATCCATTCTCTCCACTTCTTCCTTAATTCCATCTACTTCCCTCCTTATTTCATGCACCTCTTTTCCAATATCCTCTTTTATTTAATTGGCTACTTGCTTCAGGTTGTTTCTTATGCGTTCTTCCATTCCATCCATTTTACTTAGTCTTTCTTCTAGTTTCTCTAACATTCTTTCAATTCCTGCAGGTCCTGGGCTTAATTCAATCCCTCCAATCAGTAATAATATAAATATTATGCTTCCTAATACTAACCAATTCATCATTATATTTTGTTCCGTGTTGCCTTTCCTTAGTTTCATTATCCTAAATAGTCCTATTCTCATTCTGTAGGCGGTAAGATCTACTCCCATTTTCACTTATTTCACTTTTCTTCTCAGTGACAGAGCTTCCTGCAGACACAACCTTCTTCCCCTGCTCACCTCACACTGATGCCCTAGATGCATGAAGGAAATCCTCCAATTTCTATTTTAGCTCAGAAAGAAAACTTTTTGCAAATGGGAAACCTTATAATCTCTCTAGGTGTGTTGGAAAAGCATTAACTTAATAATGCAAAAGGAAATGCACAAAATTTGGCTAACATGCCATGAACTTCACAGCAACCTTTAGCATTTCCCATATGCTTCTCCACTTCCTACACCAATCCCATATCCATAAAAACTTACTTTTTACCGTACACTGGTCAGAAAAGTATATTGCAATTGCAAGACAACCTGTGGTTTTCAAATCAAAAATTTTGGAAAGAAGAAGTATGTTGTATTCAGATAAATACGGTATGCTTCCTTCAAAACAGGAATGACAAATGAACCTGATTATTCTGTAGCAGGATATCCCTTAATGTTTGTTGCAAAACTGATACAGTATTTGAGGAGTGTGAGTTTTTTATATGTCTGAAATCATATACACATGAATAAATGTTGTGATAATAATCTGTTTATCTTTCATTACATTATAGCCATGATGTGTTAACTATATATAGCTAAGAACGAAACACTGGAGCAGAGCATCATACTAGTGCTGGCAAATGATGAAGGCAAATTAGGGATCCCAATATTTTAAAACGAAAAAACAGGACACCTGTACTGGAAGAGCAAATACTAAAAGAATCTAATAAAAATATAAATAGGTCTATAGAGCCATACTTTTAACTTAGAGAGGAACTTGATGTATCAGCATCTGTAAAAGTAATTTCCTTCATCAATGTAGGTGCTGGCTTATATTTGGTGAACCGTGGCTCTGTAGAAGTACGTTAGGATTTTATAACAATAGCTTCTGAAATTCTGTGCATGTGTTGTCATTGAGATGATGTTTCACTATTAGAAAATACTTCAATGTTGAAACCTCCATTCGATTCCTCTCACCTGTCCATACAGCATTCACAAGTGAAAATATTCTTTCAACTGCAGCGTTTATGGTTGGTATGTATAATGAAAACTCCACTATTCACTAATAATTTTCATTGCTATACTCTCGTCTTTAAAATGTTGAAAGATGTCTTGCCACCATTCAACTTGAATGGTATTTGCTTTATTCCAAGTTTTAAGTTTCTCCCCTGCATATCCTAAATCACAGCAATATCCATCGAGGAGGTTATTCCCATTAATTGTATCTTTCAGAACTGTGTTCTTCTCAATCATAAATTTCGGGGCCTCTCTGACATCTTCCTCCCAATTGAAACATTGCTTAACTGAAATCCATGACAGGCATACCAAATCAATGAGCCCATTGTTTAATGTATGCAGTTGCTGCCAACTAGAAATCACTGACTTCAGTGTCATATTTGTTTGTCATACTAATTGTCATCTAACTGAACAATTGTGTTAGTCTCTTGCAGTGTCAGGAATTTGTTAATTCTTCTGTTCTCAATACTTTCCAATAGTGTGTCAATTGCATATTTAGCCTCTGTTGCTGAAATACTCTGCCTTTCTAGTTCCTGTATACATATACTGAACTTGGGCTGGTTTCGCAAAAAATACCAGATACAGGAAGGACTGTTTATTTTCAAATAAACACTTTAGAATAGTGGGACACTTATCTATTGACAAAAAGTATGAAGCTAGTGCAGGGTACACATCTACAACCCTTCTAAGAGGAGGCAATGTGTTTTACTGTGGCCTAATATGTTCTTATACTCCACAGCAACAAAATTGCAAACACCTTTCAGTGTTTCAACCCGTAGAGTATAAATATGAAGATGCTGATGGATTTTTTCCAAAAATACCCTCTACATCAGTGGTACTTACTAGAAATTACAAGGGAGCCAAATATAAGAAACAGTATCTGTCTGAGCCGCACCAAATTTCACAGTATTCAAACTTGGCAACAAGCAGCCTTATTCATGGATGAATACATTGTCATTACTGATTACTATCATTGATTTTCATATTAATAGGTAAATGTTTTATATTTATTATTATTATTATTATTATTATTATTATTATTATTATTATTATTATTATTATTGTTGTTGTTGTTGTTGTTGTTACATAATTTTAAGATCTTGCAGTTATGTAGAATACTGTTATGAAATTAAAGGTCTAACTTTGCTACTCTCCTGCACATTTTTGTCAATACGAGCTGGTTGATTTGTGACAGATATCCAAGTTCACAGTGGTGAGAGGAGATTTGTGTTTACCCTTGAACATTATTTTGCTGAAAGTCATTTCACAACTATACGTTGATCCAACAAGACACAAAAATTTATATGCACACGACACCAAGTTTTCAAACTGTTTTTCTGGAATTGTATTCCAAAACTCTAAAACTGAATTTGTTTTTCTTGAAACATACCTTCTAGTTCTGAATCCTGCTGGAGATCAATAAGTTCATTTTTGAGACTTCCAATCTTAGGGACAAAAATCAACAACCCAGCTACATCTGCTGTCCTGATCAGGGATTTTCGACTAATCAAAATGGATTTTGAAAATCATTAAATCTCTAGTTGAAATTATGGCATAGTACAGTGAGCAATTCTATGAAGGGTTGCAAGTTTATTTTTTCCTCTTGAGTTTTCTTCAATAAGATGGAGGCATGGGAAACTAGTAAAATCATTATTACTCAGCTTTTCTGTATACATTTTCATTTTTTCTTGTAAAGAAAAAATTGCACTTGTCAGCTGAGTAATAAGTTTATTTGTGCTTTGCATTTTAATTTGGACATCATTCAGTATTCCTGTTATATCAGCCAGGAAGCCAAGTTTTTACCACCATGAAAAAGAGTTTAGTTCAGGGTATTCTTTATCTTGTTCTCTTAAAAAGAGTTTTATTTCATGGCAAAAATAAAAAATTGTTCCAAAGCACTTTCTTTATTCAACCACCTGACCTCACTGTGATAAATAACTATTAATTACCTATAATTTATTTCATGTGATCTAATGAAATTAACAATGTTCCTTACTTTCTTCTTCACAGATTTGAAAGTTAATAACTGGTATCTCTTTAAATATTTCTTTTTAACAGAGAAATAAATCCTGTATGACAACCTGCCATTGAGGGACAACCTTCAGTACACACTGATAAAAGTTTGTTCAGGTTAATTTTGTATGTTGAAAAATGAGTTAACTGCTTTAAAGAAGTCTATTCCCCGTATCTGACCTGTCATAGATATTGCAGTTAAAAATTTTCCGTTATAATCCCTATATTATTATGATATTCGACAAATAAAAGAAACTGAGAGGTGGAACTAATATCTGCAGATGAATCCAGCGCAAGGCTGAAATAGTCACATTCATGAATTTCATCATGAGTACAAAGCAGTATGTCTCCCAACATTTTCTTAACTCTCCTAACACAAGTAAAGTTAGAAAGTTGTAACTTTTGAATGTCATGTTTTATCTGTTTTGCATTTGGAAATTTAGAAAATCACATATTGCATAGACTAAAATCCACTCTTTAAAAATCTCTGCATCTGTAAACAGATTTATTTTGCATGCTAAAGTTTCTGCTACTTGATATAATGCTTTTGTTGTCAGTTTATTTTCACTTACAGTAGCAAACATAATTTTTTGCTGAGACACTATTAACATTTCTAATGTTTTTAGTTTTTCTGCTGTCAATTGAGAATCTTCAAGATACTTGCTGTTAAAATTTGAATGCACGGTATTATAATGCCTATTAAGATAAAATTGCTTATAATCTTGAACTATGTCACAACATAATAAACACATGACACTGCCTTCCTTTTTAGCAGGTATGAAGAAAAAGTCATGCTCCCAATTACTTTGAAAAACTCTTCCTTCCTCTTCCAGTTTTCTCTTTTTTTCCTTTCGAAAAAACATCAGCCATTATTAAACACTGCACTACAGTAAACTGTCCACTATCAATCAGCTGTTCAAACTTCAACTGAATAGGAATATAGCAATAATCGAGTATTCATAGAAGCTAAGAAAAATTATTATTTATGAAAGATTCCAATGACAATGAACAAATTTAAATGATCTGCTAAACAAATGTAACCTCATCAAAGTCAATAAGGCTGGACATGTTGCATTGTTGAACATGTGCCATTTGTCATTCTCTCTAGCACTATACCTTTGCTTCTTGTTTTCCCTAATTCTAGTAAAGCGACTTCCCCTGGGGCTGATCACAGCAAACCTAGTAGTTCTTTGCAAAATAACCTCTAACTCTAATCCACCTTAATTGTTAAATCTGACCCCCCCCCATATTTCTGCTCTGTACAACATTCTTTTCTTGCTTCTACCATAGCCGCATATACTCTCTCCAACCATTTTGTAGTCGTTTCTAATTTGAATTTACATGTTCTTACATTTATCATAGCCGCTTTGCTTTGCCACTATTCTTTCTAATGTGAGCCTCCTAATTCCCATTACTACTTAGTTGCTTTCCTAAGTAATCAAATTCCTGGACCAGTTCCAATTTTTCCCACTCAAGTTCCATTGCTCATCTTTCCTTAATTTCATACCTCTTTTAAAAACCATAATTTTGGATTTATTTATATTTATGTTTATTCCCTATTCCTCGCAGAACTTTTGTATCTCATTTATAGCTCTCTGTAAACCTATTACTGTTATGGCTCCTACCATTACATCATCTACATATAAGAGTCCTGGTGTGTCTGTTTGGTATAGCTGCGCAGTGTCTCTTGCTTTCTCCTATTCTTTCAATTATATCATCTATAAGAAAGTTAAATAGAATGGGACTTGATTTAAAACGTTTTGCAAACTCTAGCTCAACTCCTCTTTATATTGGCAGGTAATAATGAAAGCGAGCCGTGACTCAGCCATGGTTTGTATCAAAACCGAATCGTCGGTAGCAGCAAGTAGGAAGTCACAGATTTGGTATTAATAAAAACTTCCCCTCCATGCTGAGCCTTGGCTCTATAAATGTGAGTCTCTGACTCATGTTTCCCGTCTTCCTGATTGCAAATGTATTATTGTCGAATGGCAGTAAACATTCAATTCCGTTTAGGTATTGCACCTAGTGTAAGATCTTTCTTCTGCAGTTGTAGGATTTTGATATGGGGTCATGAGCCATGGTGCAATACCATAACCAACATCTCCAGGCAGGAACGCATTTGCAGTATTCCCAGTCATTACCCGGCAGGTTAAAGAATTGCTCCATATGTGAGCATTGTGTACACATCCGGGCCATTTTGCATTTACACTAGTAAAGTTTTCCTTTGCATTACACGTGGCCTGGATGTTTATACTGGTAATCCCTTTTCTATTAATAAATTCGTCACCATGCACATGAGGTTTCTTAATCAGTATATGGGTACAGTCTACTGCGCCAATAGCATCCGGAAATGTGTAATCCTGCTGCCATTCAAATTTAGCAGCTTGTAGTGCTGCAGTGGTTGCTGGGAATTTGATCCAGTTTCTCAATTTTTGTTTAATGCGAGAAGAAACTTCCCAAAATATATTCAGAACTGTACCTTGTGAAACACCAATGTCCTTTGCCGTGCTAGACTGAAATCCGGGGTCCCCAATGCAGCGTAGAAATACTCTCATTTTTCCATCTATAGTAAGGGCCTTTCCTCTTTTCTCCACAGTTTCTGGAAGGAAATGCCGGGCGAACCACCTCATGTTTTCTTTCTCAAACCTATAAAGTTGTTTATAATTGTAGACTTCAGAATCCCAGTGCATTTTATAGTATTTTTCTTTTCTCAGGTTGACGTTCACTTGCAACTGAGTCATTGCCTTCAAGTTGGAGACATCTACTGAGGTGGCTTAAGAAATCATAAGCCATGGCTCTTAAAGTAAAGTCACAGTTCCGTTTTATTAATACCACGACTAGAGCCGTAACTCATTAAAAAGAGGGGTTGAGTCATTGAAAAGTCGAAGGTCACACTAAGCTTGAGTCGTTGCATTTTATAGATGCGGAAGTGAGTCATGGCTCAGAAATTGGGAGTTTTAAATCATGGCTCACTTTTATTAATACCACCCATTATCTTACTAACCTCTGAGTTTAGTTCCCTTCTGAAGTATTCCCCTTTCTCCTCCTTCCATTTAAATCATTATATTTCTTTAATTTCACTGCCTCTTCTGGTTTTATTTCTAGCGCTGCTACTCTTATCTCTAAAAATAGTGGGAACTGGCCACTGTTCACTATCTCATTTCTGACCTTGAACCTTTCCACCCTCTCCTCTATCCCTTCACTCACCAATATATAATCTACTATACTTTGTCCATTCTCATTTGCAAAAGTGACATCTCCCTCTGTGTCTCCCTCCATTGACCTGGTGCATATTCGTAGATTATTTCTGTAACAGAATTCTAACAACTACTTCCCTTCATTGTTTATGACACAGTCTCTACTAGACCTTTCCCTGGCTTCTTCCCCCCCCCCCTTTTAAGTATTCTCCTCCCCTCCTCCTCCTCGACTGCCCTTCTCTTCTCCAATTCTAGCTTTGTGATCTCCCATTATAATAAACTGAATGTTTGTATATTTGTTTTTAAGGTCCTCCATATCTTTCTCCAACTCATTGTACAAATTATTGTTGTGGAAGTGTGAAGATACTGGGGATTATAAACTACCCCAATGGCTGTTTTTGACACTTCTCCAATTCTTTGCCTGACTACTAACCATATCATATGTTTACAATTACTTTCCTTGTGTATAGACAACTTTGGTTTCAGTTCTGCCTTTGAGAATATTCTTAGCCCTCCTGATCCTCTACCTCTTACTTTTTCTTATTGCTACTTCCTCATTACACACATAAACTTTCACTTCAATTTTGTCTCTTCCTTCCAGCCATGTTTCTGCTACTCCAATTATATCCACCTCTTTCATCACCTTTGCATTTCACCACTTATCACTTTCTCCTTTGAACCCTCCACATTCCAGAACATAATTTTTACGCTAAATCCTATTTGTCTCTATGTTTATCTTTCAGATTTAATTTCTCCATAAACCCCTTTGTCTTGTTACCCTCGGTGATAGTACTTCCCTTGTGGGTTCCTGAACCCCTTTTACTTGTATAATACTACATTCATCTTTTGATATTACTTTTAAGTTTTCTGTTCCTATCAACTCTTCAGCTTCTTTGCTCGTCACCAACCTAATTCCCCTCCCCAACTGCCACTGCATCCCCCCCCTCACTCCTCCATCTTTCAACACACACATCACTACTTTTCTTTGCTGCTATTTCCCTTCCTGCACTGCTTCCTTTTGATGTCATTGGCTTCTACCTCCACGCTTCTTCTGCACCTCTGCCAGCTGATCCTACTTCTTCCCCTCTTTTCTTCCCCCTCTCTCCCTGTTGACCTTAGCTGTTTAGTGCCCTTAACCCCCGTATCATCACATCATCTCCCTGTTGAATGTCTTTAGCATGACTTCCTTGGTCGTTACGATCAAAATTTTGTCTCTTCTCCCTATGTTTATCAACCTCATAATTTTGCTGGCTCTCTACACCGTCCTGTTCATCAACCCTCAGGTTTAGACCCCATCTCTCTCCTTTGATGAACAATTGTAGACCTTTTACAAATACCTTTTTTCCTTCAGCCCTGGCTTTCATCATTTTTTGTATTAATTCATTTTTTATATCTCTTTCCTTCTTAAGATAGTTTTGCTCGAATATCCTGCTACCTTTTAATTTCCTTACATTTCTTAATGTCTCCCATTTGATGTCCATTGTTGTGAATTTTACCAAAATTGACTGCTGTCCTCTGCTTCTTCTGCCTAGTCAAAATGCATCATCTTCTTCTTTCCATCTTGTAGCTTCATTTCTAGTCTTCTTTCTATAACTTCTTTTATAGTTTCTGTAGGTCGTTTCATAAGAAAATGCAGTTTTTCTTCCTCTACTGTCTCTCATGTCTCCTCTCTATGTTGTCCCGTCTTCTTTTGCATTCGTCTAACTGGATGTCTCTCTGATTTTTCTGTTCTCTTATTGTCTTCTCTGTGTGTCTTGTGTTGTTCTCCATTTCTTTACCTATCTCCTTCACTTTTTCCCCTAGTAAAATCTAACATTTCTCTTATCTGCTCCATCTCGACCGGTCCTGGGTTTGTTGCAACTCCTGCTATCGTCAACAATAACATGACAATTATCACTGCTCCTATTTCTGTCACTAATCCTATCACTCCTTTTTTCTTAATCTTTGTCCTTCCAATTCTTGCTCTGTATGTACGTATGTTGATCCCCATTTCAATCGCTGCACGACAT
Source organism: Deroplatys truncata (assembly GCA_030765065.1). NCBI lineage: Eukaryota > Metazoa > Arthropoda > Insecta > Mantodea > Mantidae > Deroplatys > Deroplatys truncata. Next base: position 1,082,878 of record JAUKNL010000022.1, on the reverse strand, counting down.
GTCTGCACTTGGTCGCTGGCTACACCAGACTATTCCAAGAGCCACAATAAATGTCATCAAGGCTACATTGCGACCCGTGGGCCACCTAATGAGTGCTACTGTTTTACATCCACTGCAAACAGTCTACTATTGACTGCACTGTATTGTGAACTATATGTGCCACGCAGCTTGCACCTACAATGTCTCTCTTCAGTTTATCTTTTAGTCTTTCTTTCCTCTTCTTTCCATCCCACCAAATTTGCATTTGAGCGTCCACTGAAAGTGACACTACTTTGTCAGTTTTGCTTCTTTAAGAACACATAATATATACTCTGTTAACTCTGTAGAAGTTTCCTTAGACAAGTTTGTTAAGAATTTTTATTTCAACTCCTTGCAAGGGAACAAAATTGTGCACCAAAATAGAAACAACTTTGCTATGTTTGTGATTAGAGGAACCAATTATAATAGAAATATACTTTGCTTCTTTCAGTTCTTCTCTAATTTGATATATAACTAGAGGAGCTAGAACATTTGTCACTATAATGCAGCACTTTGTTAGAACTTTGATTCAGATAGTTTACAGATTACTTCGAGGTACAGTCCATTGATTGGAAGCTTTTATTATGCGTAACATTATGAAAGGTGAATATTCCTTCTTCTTCTGCTGAGTTCCAGTTGTTTGTAACCAGCGACTTTTCTGAAAAAATATGAGTACATTTTTTTACTGGTTGATTTAGCTGCAAGTGATCCTTTGTGTTTATTTGTGCAAATATGTTTCTGTATGTCATTTATACCACCATGACTTAAAGTAAAAACATCCTTACACATGATACATATCACCTTGTCAGTATCACCTTCTTCGCAAATGAAAAATGGAAATCCACATTTTTAAAACATCTGAGAATAAACACTTTCTTTTAGGAAAAGCCATCACAATTGCAAGTTATACATAACACAAACATCCACACCACAGGCTACTGATAACTGTAAACTGACTGAGGCAGAAAAACAATAACCGAAACATACATGTGCATTATGGGCTGCAGGATGATGAAACAAAACAGTATTTCAAACCAGAAATGCAGAGGGTTTAAATTACTAGAGGTCATTAGCACATGCGACAATAAACGAATCACCAACATTATATATCTTGTAACAGATTGCTCCTTTGTGTTTAAAAGTTTAAACATTGCAAAAATATAAAAATGAAAATATATTTAAAAAAAGTAGACAAATGTAGTTCCCACCAGGCATTTAGGCAGGACATGGAACAAAGGTCTTAAATTCGGTATTAACCTGCCTTTGACCTGTTGGGTCAAATCCAACATAGTAATTACAACTGGCAGTAGTAAAAAATGTGCTGCTATGCTGTGTATAACAGCAGATGGAAGAAAGCTACCACCATATGTCATCCTCAAATTAAAAACCGCTCCTAATGTGACCGCATGCAGTAAGTTCCTACAGACCAGCAGTGCAGACACCTGCCAGCCCATCTACCTGCCTTGGGTTAGGCTAATGGCAGTCCCTCTTTAGAACAATGGGCACTTGGAATAATAGCCATTGTGTGCTACTTCTGTGCTCCAGAGGATTCCTTTTAGGCCTCCCTGGAAGATTGTCATTCTCAAAAGTTCCATTTTGTATACAAGGCATATATAAGGGACTGCTGGCGGCAGGACGAGACAGTGTTGAATTCAGTGAAGTGTTGAGCTCTGTTAGAAGTGATAGTGCAAGTGGACAATGCAGTTTAATTGTAGTCATGCAGTTCAGCAGTTCCATTGTGATTCTATGGATCAGTTGTAGTTGTGTTGTATTTTGAGTGCGTACCAAGTGACTCAAGAGTTACTTTGAGTGCCTAGTGATAAATAAAGTGGGTTTTCGCAGTAACTGGTGTTCTCATTTGTTACATCGGTATCAGGAGTGGGATATAAGAGCCATGATGGATGGGGTCCTACAAAAATTATTGACCAAAATAAAGATGTAGATGAAAATGGAATCTAGAATGGAGAAGATGGAGACGAAAATGGAATCTGAAATGGACAAGATGGGAAGTGAGGCAGTATTTTAATACCTGAATAATTTCAATTGTATTTTATAATAAGTAAATTCAATAACAGCCTGCCTTGAAACAATATTTATGTAATAATTATTTAAAATGTATGTAACAGTAATTGCAAATACTTATATTATTGGAAACATGTTTTATAATGTTATGTGAATACATTACATACTTTAATAATGCAAGAGCTGTGAGAATAATAAGTTTTAAGTTGCTAACAATGAGGTAATAATGAGGTAACCTTGTGGCAATAATGAGTTTGAGAGTTTGAATGTTACTAGTCATGATTACAGCAACGATAATGTAAATTCTGTGACAGTTTAAAATTAGCCAATCAACAGCAAAGAAAAAGCTTTAAGTAAAATGCAGATACTCTATTGGACTAGAATTAGCCAATCAGAGACCTGAAATACAGAAGCTTATGGGTTTAACGGTTGAAATAATGTTCAGTTGCTGGCAAACCTTAGTAGTGACCGGATGGAAGATGTGTTCTCTACAGAAATATTACGTGTGAATTGTAAAATATGTTACGCACTAAGTGAAAGTATTAAAGAATCTCACAGCTCTTAAAAAGTGTAGTGCTTTATTAAAATGTGCAAAGGATAAAATAAAAAGAAGTGAATTTAAAAACTTAAAATTTGTGTATGTCTACAATTATTGTCGTACCGCACCCTGCCTAAGAGAAACGTGACTCTACAAACATTACTGAAGCAGTTGCGAGAGAACTAATTGTATGTTGCAAATAAATGTTTGTTTACATAACTTTAACTGCCCCACGTATGGGAGCCAATTTGCAATAGCAATTTTACGTGTTTATAGCACCACGTTGTGGAAGCCAATTTACGAGAGCAAATATGTGTTTACTTCACGCGAAGCCATCTTGTGTGACGTCATTCGTTGGTCTGGTCCATAGTTCCCTCTGGCGTAGCAATTTGTATCAGTTTTTGAAATAATTTATTTTAAATGTCCTCCGGCTAGCTATTTAGGATCGAACATGTTTCTCTTGCAGGGTGTGAAGCGGAAAGGAATCTTTTGTCTAGAAATGATATTGACGAAGAAATTGGTTTTATAATCTTTATTGCAGAACACGTTCACGAACACTTTCACAGATTTATCTAGATAATCGCCATACTGAAACTGTTTGTAATAACTGCTTATCACTTTTAACTCACGTACTTCAACTTTATATATTCAACTGTATATACTTTATAAGATTTCTCGTACTTCTGCTGCGCGTAACTTTACGAATTGAGAGACCGACATGAGAATCTTGTTGAACTGGGAGCTGACGTGTTATGTGTTGAGAATCTTGTTGAACACTGGGGACCGCTCCCTTGAATCTACACTATTTATAGGCTTGCCTTAAGATATGCCTAAAGATTATAAATGAACTGCTATTGGCTTATAAAACGCGCCAACATTAGCATCTATTTTAACATCCAATGAAAACCACTAATACATATTTCTTTTAGAGAACATTCTGGAAGCTTTTTTTTACCGAAAAGGCGCGAAACATTACGTAACTTCCTGGTTCCCGGTAACGATAAACAACTCATCCCCTTGCTGCATTCTTACGCCATTACTAACAGTTCCAGTAAAGCCTTATATTATTATTTACCAATAATAATTACAATTAATAAACCTCTGAAATCAATGTCACATAAAAATACATATTTATATTACAATTATTATTTACCTTTAAGTAATTTGTGATACAAATTACCGTATCATATGCCCCACTAGAAACATAATTATAAATATTTATAACTTGTTTAGAAATTTTATAATTTTGTTTTTAGTCTCCTAAATCTTGTAACACACGCTATCACTTTCACTAAACACTTCACACGCATTTAACACACGACATATGTTTTATCTCGCCACTACTTACTGGCTCTGGTTTAATTAATTTAGATATTAATCTGATATCACAAATTTTTTTTATAGCAAATACTATACCCTAAACTATTTAATCACTGCTACCAAATTGTTTACTTTGAGTTGTTGACAAAAATTTATACATTTAAGATTTTTGTAATTATTATACATATGTACCAAAATATTCACCCTCAACACAAATATTTACATCTCTTAAATCTAGGCACTGTTTCACATGTTCTATTTACTACATAAATATTTGTTTTAATTATGTTTACCATTTTTTTTTTTTTTTTTTTTTATTTTTACTTTATCTTAACAATACTCTTGGAATAGTATTTATGTACTTTACTTTAATATAACATCATGCTTTATTTCACATGTTCTGTTACTAGTAAAATGTTATTTTCCTCTCAAACATTTAATCATGTCCAAAATTTATTTCTCCTTTCCTATGACGTACATATTTATTTAACCCTCTTACGTTCCAATACATTGCTCTGCATTTCGTCTTTAACTATTCAGCATTTATTATTTATCATCTTTGTCTTTTGTTTCACCATGATCTTCATGGTTGTATGGTTTCAGCATCTCAATATGGAACTTTCCTATGCTTTTTCGATTTGTTGGATTACATAACTCATATGTATTAGTTCCATATACTTTAACAACTTCATATGGTCCATGGTATTTGAGAAACATTCGCCAATAAAGTTTATTTTCTTTATCCGACAATTTCTTGGTTTTAACCAGAACTAAATCTCCTATTTTGATCCTCCATTCCTTTCTCTTCTTTTCTTCATGTTTAATTTTTCTTTTTATGGCCTTTTTCTTCATCCTCTCAAATGCTTTTCGGAACATCTCTTCTTCTGTTGGTGGTATCGAATGCGCATCTGGAATGGCTTCTGGAATTTTTTTACACATTGTATTAATCTTCTTTCCCAACTTAAGTTCACATGGTTTGTATCCTGTCACATTGTTTATGGTTTCATTTTGAGACGGTAATTTGTATCACAAATTACTTTAATGTAAATAATTATTTTAATATGAATATGTATTTTTATGTAACATTGATTTCAGAGGTTTAATAATTGTAATTATTATTGGTAAATAATAATATACAGCTCTATTGAAACTGTTAACAATAACACAATACTTTAGCAAAGGAATGAGTTGTTTATCGTTACCGGGAACCAGGAAGTTACGTAATGTTTCGCGCCTTTTCAGTAAAAAAAGCTTCCAGAATGTTCTATAAAAGTAATATGTATTAGTGGTTTTCATTGGATAGTAAAATAGACGCTAATGTTGGCGCGTTTTATTAGCCAATAGCAGTTCATTTATAATCTTTAGGTGTATCTTAAGGCAAGCCTATAAATAGCCATGCTCGAAGTCGATCGCCCCGCAGTTATACAAAATTTTCCGTACACTCCACGTCGATTCCGCAGTTCAACGGAATGTCGCCAATCAGTCCTTCATTTTGTCATAAGTTACACGCAGCAGAAGTACGAGAAATCTTATAAAATATTCTAAAGTTAAACATACAAAGTTGAATTACGTGAGTTAAAAGTGATAAGAAGTTATTATAAACAGTTTCATTATGGCGATTATCTAGATAAATCTGTGAAAGTGTTAGTGCACGTGTGAGACAATAAAACATTATAAAATACATTTCTTCACTAGTAATTTTTGGATAAAAGATTCCTTTTTCCGCTTCACAACCTGTAAGAAAAACATGCCTACCTAGATCAGATAATAGCTAGCCGGTGGACATTTAAAACTGATACAAATTGCTACGCCAGAGGAATCTACAAACAGAACAAATGAACCAACCAACGTATGACGTCACACAAGATGGTTTCGCGTGAAGTAAACACATATTTGCTCTCATAAAATGGCTTCCACAACGTGGTGCTACAAATACACAAATAAAACACTAATACCGTCGCAATTTAGTAGGTTCTGAACAAAGTTCACGTATCCATACCATTGGGTGTGTTTTCGATGACATAACACCCTTAAATAATTTGAAATTTCCTTAATTTCCGTCTCCACTGGGTTGGAGTTCGGTCTGTATCTTGACGAAAAATATTGTTTAATGCCATTTTCTTTCAGTCCATCCATAAATTTTTTTCCTGTGAAGTACGAAGCATTGTCGCTCAATACAGATTGAATAGGTCCTTCTTCTATCACATATGACTTAAGTAGTCTATTCAAACATGCTAAACCTGTAGGTTTTCTCAAAGGGTAAATTCTTACATATTTGCTGAATATATCATAACAGACAAATATATATTTATTTCCAAATTGACTTGGAGGCATCGGACCATGAATATCAATACTAATTACACATCTCGGCTTATCCCTTATAACCGAATTAGTTTCAAATGCATATGCTGCATTTATTTGCTTTGCCTTCTGACACAGGTTGCAGCACGATATAAATTTGCGAACTTTTTGACGCAATTTGGATACGTATAAATTCTCTAAAATCATAGAAGTTGTTCGGTCCGTCCCTGAGTGTGCTAACCCTTCATGAAAATTCTTAATTAGTTCCTTTTCCATGCTTTTCGGAACCATTACCTTCCAACTAGGCATTTCTTTTCCATGCTTTTTGTATAATGTCCCATCTCGAATTGCTATAATTTCTTTCTTTGCCTCCTCAATCAATGGTGCATTTTTTTTAAGTTCAAATAATTTTGCATCCTCATTTTGAATTTCCCCCATATTTTTCAATTTTTTAATCATTTCTTTGCTTAAAGGAATTTCAATTGTCAATATTTTGACTTCATTTCTAGGCCTTTCAATATTTTCGGGAATTTGTGGGTTGTAGTTCAATCTTGATAGTAAATCACTGAAGGTATTGTTTTTGCCAGGAATGTGGATAATCTCAATATCGAATGCAGATATTGCATGAATGTATCTAGCAAGTTTTCCACTACATAATCTACACCGTTGTATGAAAGTTAAGCTTATGTGGTCTGAATACACCTTCACCTTTTTCTGATAAATATAGGTTTTAAAACGAATTAATGAGAAATATAGTGCTCCAATTTCTAACTGAGTCACTGAAGAATTTCGCTCAATATTTGTAAGTCCTCTAGAAGCTGTACTAATGACGTGAAAGTCATTGTTGATGTCTCGCTGTCCTAAAATTCCGGCGTATCCTTGCATTGATGCGTCGACATAAATCTCATATTCCAAATCTTCTCTGGGCCTCTCAAGTAATATGGACTTAGCAAAGAGTTCCTTTACTCTCTCAAAGCATTTTTGATGATCCTCTGTCCATCTCCACTTATTGTTCTTTCGGAGTAGCTGCCGCAGTGGTTCGATTTCAGCCGAATATCTTGGTACGAACTTACTCTGAAAGTTCAATACCCCTAAGAGACGTCTAATTTGTTTTACGTTCCTGGGTGGCGGAATTTTCATTATTGCTTCTATTCTTTTCTGATCAGGTCTTATACCTCGTTCATCCACTACATAACCCAGAAAATTTATTTCCTTGACACAAAATTTTGATTTTAGTATGTTCACAGTCATACCATGTTGTTGTAGTTTATTTAACACATAATGGACATTATTCATGTGTTCTTCAAATGTTTGACTAATGATTAAGAAGTCGTCAATATACTTTATTAAAAAGTCATCTGCAGAATTTCCAAAGATACTGTGAATGGCTCTCAAAAATCCACTTCCCGAGTTTTTTAAACCAAAAGGATTTACACAAAAGCGATACTGGATCCCTGAGTACTGAAATGAAGTGTAATCACGCACTTGCAGATCTAACTCCACTTGCCAATAGGATGCAGTGAGGTCAATGGATGTCAAAAATCTTCCTCTTGAAAGTTTTGTAATTAGTTGTTCAATTCCCTCACTTTGAAAATGATCTGGTTTCATATATTTGTTGACATATCTACCGTCTAAAGTTAATCTCAAACTACCATCTCGTTTAATACTCCAGCAGATTGAATTTATGTATTGAGAATTACTTTGCTCAATAATCCCATTTTCTAACATGCTATTTATTAATTGTCTAGCTTTGTCTCGAAGACTTATAGGTAAATTGTCATACTTGTGCCTATATGGTGGTACGTCTTCTACTTGAAATGTATGCTGATATACATTACATCTGCCTGGGATATTACTAAATACTGAACTATTGTTCATCAAAACATCATGAAGGATTTGTTTTTGCATTATCGTAAGATTATAAGCTTCTTCACACTTGTGTATTATTTCCTCATTTCTCTTCTCTTTCCTGCTGTTGTTTGTCTCGCTCACATGGTCGTCTTTTGTTTGGATTGTAAATTCCTCTACTTTCTTTGGCATTTCTGCTAGCTGTTGAAAATATGGCATGGTATTTCCTTCATATTCTGTGATTACCTGCTTTATCTGACTATTTCTATCAGTTTCTGTTATTTGCACAAAAAACTCTTGGTCACAAATATTTTTCTCATCCTTTGTCATATCGATTACAGAAACTTTTTCTTTTATAAATGGTACCCTTATTTCTCTATCTTCTTTTGTTATTTTTAACTCTTCATGTTTAAAATCTATACATGCTTCATATTCATGTAGGAAGTCACATCCTATAATTATGTCACAAATCAGATGGTTTACAATTAGAAACATAACCTCAAAATTCTCTCCGCCAATAAGTATGCTAAGTAGAGCTTGTGTTTTTATGACCTGTGTAGTTCTTCCAATTGCAACACGACAAACTAAATTACTAGTGGGAAGAGCCATAATCTTGTTACCTTCATTAATTAAATTTATGTAAAATTTCTGTGAGCAAATTGAAGCTGATGAACCAGAATCTATAGTTGCAATGATTTCTTTCTTCGCAATTTCCATTCTAACATGAGGTGACTCAAAATTTTCTCCCTTATCTTTTGTTGCTGTAATCTTATTACAGGGTGTATGTGTAGGCGTATGATTTGTATTGGTAATGGATACTGAATTATTAAAGACGTCCTGAGAACCTACTGCACAGGAGTCTGTTAACAGTTTTCCTGGTTATTTCCATGTTCACGTACAGGACTGCCATTCCTAACAGGCGCTAAATCTATCTCCGTGTCGCTACCATTGTTTTGAGTTCCCCTTCCTCGAGTTCGAAATCCTCGATTTCTGACACTTTGTCCCCTTGGCACGTAATTTTCTTGCCGTTCCTCAGATCTTTCTCGGTTATTATTTTCCCTCCAGTGAGTGAAATTTCCCCTCTGTCTAGTGTACCTCCTTCCATAATTTTGCCCTCTTTCAGGCAATCTTTCTGTCCTGACATAATTTATTTGTTCCTGCCGGCCTGGTCTCCTATCTATCCTTGATCTTTCAAATTGTGGAACATATGATTGATACCGTTGTCTGGTATTAATTTCATGATGTCTGTCTTGTCCTCTTATTTGTTGATAACCACCTTGGTAATTTCTTCTATCTTGTACATCTAAAAATCTATGTTCCCACTCCCGAGACATATCTTCTTCCTGTTGTTCCAAAGCTGTTATTAATTCTGTCATCTCATAGATGTTCCGTGGTTTTGCAATTAATAAGTAATTTTGTATCCTTATAGGATAATGCCTTGCGAGCAAACTCACAAAATCTTCCTCACTGATTGGAGGTGACAAGTTTCTAACCTGACTTGCATGTTTTAGTAAGTAATCAGTCATCGATATTCCCCCTCGTGGATTAAATTGACCGTGACTAAGCATTGCTCGTATTCTTTGCTGTACCGTAACATTCCAAAATCTGTTCATGAATAATCTCTTAAAAGATTCATATGAAATTTCACCCCCTGATACCATTTGTAACCAATCTAAGGTTTTCTGGTCCAAACATCTTTTGACAACTATCATTTTCAATGCTTCAGGTATCTTTTTAATTTGAAAATACTCTGATAATTCTGCAATGAACTGTACTGGACTGGAGTTTTCATTAAATTTTGGAAGTGGAAAATCACTTAAGATATGATTGTAATTTTGCAAATTCCCTATTCCCATATTTAAATTCTCTAGTGTAACTTGTGCACTCTGAGTTTCAGCATTAGCTATGGATGAAGCTGCCGCATCACTCACATTATTTGTCATACCTGAGGAACTACCTCTATCATTATTTTGTACATCTGACACATGCACATCACATATATTTGCCCTTGAATTCAATTCTAATCTATTTACAGTACCCTGCAGATTTTCTATTGTCTGTTCCAATTTTTTATTATTCTCATTTTGAACAGTTTGGTGTTTGTTAATTTCAGAAGTTAGCTTTTGATTCAAATCTTTAGACAAATCTTTAACTTCATCAGACAATTTATTTCTCTGTTTTTCTGACTCCTTCTGAACTTCAGATATTTCCCCTCTGAAATTAACTTGCACCTGTATTAAATCTGCATTTGTAGCCTCCATCATCTCTTTTAACTCACTTGAAATGCTACTCATTCGGCTACCTAGCTCTGTACATTTTACATTAACATGCTCTATTTTATTATTCACCTCATTTTTTTGGTTAGATATTTCCCTGCTCATGTCTAACATTTTCTTTGAAACTTCACCTATTTCATTTGCTATCATTTCTTGATTTTCATTTTTCATTTTAATCATACTACTATCTAGCTCCATGAATTTCTTTTCAATCTCTTCCCTGTTTTGTTCTAAGCTTTTACCAATATCTTCCCTCAATTTCTCATTATTCTGAGTTAGTTTTTGTTCTAAACTCCTATCAATATCTTCCCTGTTTTGTTCTATTTTCTTACTAAGATCTTCCCTTAATTCCCTATGACTCTTTTGCATATCTTCCCTGTTTTGATCTAATTTTTCACCAAATTTTCTCAACATTTCCATAATCATACTAACATCAGAATTAACATTTCCTGCTATTCTATTCTCACTTTCTACACTAACATTTTCATCTTCAAATCCCAAAAAGTCTGGGCTATTTCCTGTACTTTGTATTGGATCACAGCTAACTGTTACACTATCTCCCTCCATAATTATTTCTTCTGTATTGCTAGCAGCCATTGTTTTTATTATCCTACCGCTCCTAAGTATCATTTAATTACCTTTTTGATGCTGTCTGATGCTGTAGCTTTGATGTCCAGCGTTCTGCCCCATTCTCCTAGGTTTGTATGTCGCTTCTGCGTTGTATGATGATGAATCTACGTTGTCTCGATGTTTTTGTAGTTGAATTTCCCTGTTGTCTCGGAATCTGCGTCTTGTAGATCGTTTCACTGCTGCGTTCGCCTCTTCCTGGTTATTCTTGTTCCTTTCCTAGTCGTCTAGCCTTCCTTTCCTAGTTATCGCCCCACGTTGGGCGCCAATTTGCGAGAGAACTAATTGTATGTTGCAAATAAATGTTTGTTTACATAACTTTAACTGCCCCACGTATGGGAGCCAATTTGCAATAGCAATTTTACGTGTTTATAGCACCACGTTGTGGAAGCCAATTTACGAGAGCAAATATGTGTTTACTTCACGCGAAGCCATCTTGTGTGACGTCATTCGTTGGTCTGGTCCATAGTTCCCTCTGGCGTAGCAATTTGTATCAGTTTTTGAAATAATTTATTTTAAATGTCCTCCGGCTAGCTATTTAGGATCGAACATGTTTCTCTTGCAGGGTGTGAAGCGGAAAGGAATCTTTTGTCTAGAAATGATATTGACGAAGAAATTGGTTTTATAATCTTTATTGCAGAACACGTTCACGAACACTTTCACAGATTTATCTAGATAATCGCCATACTGAAACTGTTTGTAATAACTGCTTATCACTTTTAACTCACGTACTTCAACTTTATATATTCAACTGTATATACTTTATAAGATTTCTCGTACTTCTGCTGCGCGTAACTTTACGAATTGAGAGACCGACATGAGAATCTTGTTGAACTGGGAGCTGACGTGTTATGTGTTGAGAATCTTGTTGAACACTGGGGACCGCTCCCTTGAATCTACACTATTTATAGGCTTGCCTTAAGATATGCCTAAAGATTATAAATGAACTGCTATTGGCTTATAAAACGCGCCAACATTAGCGTCTATTTTAACATCCAATGAAAACCACTAATACATATTTCTTTTAGAGAACATTCTGGAAGCTTTTTTTTACCGAAAAGGCGCAAAACATTACGTAACTTCCTGGTTCCCGGTAACGATAAACAACTCATCCCCTTGCTGCATTCTTACGCCATTACTAACAGTTCCAGTAAAGCCTTATATTATTATTTACCAATAATAATTACAATTAATAAACCTCTGAAATCAATGTCACATAAAAATACATATTTATATTACAATTATTATTTACCTTTAAGTAATTTGTGATACAAATTACCGTATCACAGTTGAGGCAAATTCAAACATAAATAATATATAGAAGCAGTTTTAATAACAACGTTAAATATTATAGTATAAAACTTGGAGTGTAACAACAAAAATACATCTTTAAATCAGCTTCTCATACGTAGCAGCATATTGCGTAACGACAGTGACTTCCACAATGGGGAACATGAAGGAGAAAATGCAATCCGAAATGGAGAAGATGCAGGCACAAGTGAAGACAGAAATGTCTAGGATGAAGGTGGAGTTATTGACCAAAATTGACAAGCAACTGGCCTGCATGAAGAAATCTGTGTAAGAGCTCAGTGGGAAGATGACCTTGGCCAATGCGTTAATGCCTTGGAGGACGTCGGGGATCGGCTTGGCGTCCTAGAAGGAAGAAGAATCGATGGCAGTGCCAAGGAACTGAGTGGTGGAGGAAATGCTTAGCAGAAGATTAAAGGACTTGAAGGTCGAGACGTCAGGATGCGACATGACAACCACATGCGTCAAGACACCCAAATACGACGGTACGTCAACTTTCGAAGTCTTCCGTCGACAATTCACCGCCGTTGCCACCCAAAACCGATGATTAGCAGAGGAACAAACCACACAGCTAATAGCCAGCCTCCAGGGATGGGTAGCAGAAATTCTGAATGTGATTCCAACGTCGGTGAAGTCCAGAGACATCTAGGAGGCCCTCGAAAACCGGTTCGGGAACCATCTCTTGATCTCAGTGCCTATCGTAGTCAACTCAAGTCAAAGCTGCAACAGCCAGGCGAGACACTGCAGGAGTTCATCCTGGCAGTTGAAAAGCTAGTGAATAAAGCGTTTGTGGACCTCCCGCCCGGTTTCGTATCCAAGGAAGCTGCCTATTGCTTTTTCGACGGGGTGCATAATGCCGAGATACGGGAGCTTCTGATGCTCGGCGATTACAAGACCATCCACGAGGCGCTAACGGCTGCATTGGGGATGGAGGCGGCCAAGGTAACAGTGGCACCTACTTCGAAGACCAGGAGCGTTCGATACGGCGGGGACAGAGATTTTCAAGCGGTGTATTTTGGCGGTGTGGCCAGTCAGGGCACCTAATAAAGGACTGTCCACACCAAGCCGACAAGCAGGCAGGAATCAAAAAAGCACCAGATGGCAAGGGGCACATCAGGGCCTCTTCACCACCTTCTCGAGTGACACTGCATGCCATGGGCAGAAGGGTGGATACCAGGGAAGCTGTTGGGTACTAGTCAACACAGGTGCAGCTGTAACCATAATCAGACCTGATGTGGTGAAGGGCTTGCCGTTGAGGAAACCGAATCGCCCTAACTGGTGATGGCATCGGGCAATACTTTGCCTGTGGAGGAGGCGGCCCTGCTGAAGGTGGCCCTAGGGCGGAGCAATGTAAGGCTGTGGATGTTTGTCGCAGGGGTGGCTGAAGATCTGATACTGGGACTGGATGGCCTCAGGAGGCACGAGGCAATGGTCAACACAGGCAGCAGAGTCTTGAGACGAGGTGATGTTCTGGACCCCCAACGAATACCCGGGGATCTGCAGGGTGATCCTGGTGGAGGATGTGGTCGCACCTGCAAGAAGCGAGGTGGTGGTGAAGGCACGTCTGGAAGGTCAGCACTCAAGGAGCTTTGTTTTGAACTGGAAGACACCATTGCATGGATTATACATTCACAAGGGCTTTGTTGTCTTTCCAGAAGGAAGTGCCAGTGAGACTGCTGAATCCATCAGACACCAATCAGGGCATAGAGGCTGGAATGGAGTTAGGAGAATGCAAGCCAGCTGCGAGTGTATCACCATGCAACAGACCCGAGGTACCAACACCTTCTCAAGATCTAGGGCTCTGGCTGGAAGATTTGTTGAGGAGGGCAGCCGACCATTTAACTGCAGCAGAACTTAGGCAATACAAGTTCCCTTTCAGTCAAGGAGATGGCGATTATGATCACACCTACCGAGTACTTCACCATGCCGGCACCAGAGATGTGCAGCCTATCCGACAACCACCATGTTCCTTTGGCGAAGCAAGTAGAAGTATGAGACATGCTTGAGGACATGAGATCTAGGGGCATCATTGAAGAGTCCAGCAGTCCTTGGTGTTCCGCTGTGCTCTTTGTGAACAAGAACAGTGAGCTACACTTCTGCATAGGCTATAGGAAGTTGAATGCTGTCACCCAAAAGCACTGTTTTCCCTTGTCCCGATTTGACAGTATCTGGAGATTCTTGCTGGTGCCCAGTGGTTCTTGACCTTGGACCTAAAATTGGAATATTGGCAAGTGGCTTTGGACCCCAGAGACAAGGTAAAGACCACATTCTCGACAGGCCAAGAGCTTTGGCAGTTTACGGTTATGCCCTTTGGCCTCTGCAATGTGCCAGCCACTTTTCAGCACCTGATGGAGTCCGTGATGAGGGGATTGACTTACGACACCTACCTGCTGTCCTTGGACATCATCTTCATTGGCAGCACTTTTGAAGATCATCTAGAGAACCTGACCAAGCCACCTGAAACTGAATGCAAAGAAGCGCCAACACTTCTGCAAGCAGGTTAACTACTTGGACCACATAGTCTCACCAAATAGGGTGACCACAGATCCGAAGAAGGCTCAGGCTGTAAAAAAAATTAAATTGAGTTTTATTTATGATCGCTCTTTAACTGCTGTGGTCTTTAGCATCCCATTCTATATTGGGCATGAAAGACCAGTAATTTTACTCAGAGGCCTCTTTATCAGGCCTGAGGTTCTTTTACGTGCTGTAAATCTGTGACACGTTACCACTGGCTTTACTTCCCTTCTGAAGGAAGTCATGCTAAGGATTTTTATCCCAAAAAAATCCATCACCCTCCGCCGGGTTTGAACCCGCAACTTCGGGGACTAGGCTCAGACTGTGAGAGATTGACCTCACCTGAGAGATAAATGAGAGTTGTACAGTTTTCTGGTCCTATGCAGCTACTAGCACCAGGTCAGAGGGTTCTACAACATCGCAAAGCCCCTCACCCATTTGATGGAAGAACACCGGCCTTACGTGTGGACAGAGGAGACCGAGGACACGTTCCAGGCACTCAAGTCAGCACTCTGCAGTGCACTTGTTTTGGGTTTTCCTCAACGGGCGGCGACTTTATCATGAACACCAATGCCAGCAACATGGAGGCATGCTATCCCAGGTCTAGGATGGGCAGGAGCGGATAATAGTGTACTATAGTAAGATGCTCTCCAAGGTGGAAAATAACTACTGCATTACCTGACAGAGCTGTTGGCAGCTGTGAAGGCACTGGAATGCTTCCATAAGTATCTGTATGGTCAGCCATTCCACCTGAGGACTGATCACTCTGCCCTCACCTTGCTGTTGAGCTTCAAGAACCTGGAAGACCAGACAGCCATTTGGGTTCAGAGGCTTCAGGAATACAACTTCACATCAGAACATTGGAGAGGAAGGAGCCACTCCAATGCAGATGCCATGTCAAGAAGACCCCGCCTAGTGTGGCCAGTGCACTAAGGTGGAAGAGAAGGAACGTACCGCAGGAGTAGTGTGTATAAGACTTACTGGGCTCGGTGGGAGTCACTGAAGACTAAAGAAGGTTTGTTATTCAGAGTATGGGAGGCACCTGATGGGAAGACTTGGAGAGAGCAATTGATCCTACCTCGAAGTAAGGTGCTGGAAATCCTGGAGGAAGTACATGCATGGGCTTCAGGAGGACATCTTGAACCCAACTGAATGGTTGACAAGCCCCGACAAAGATACTATTGGTTGAGACTATGGGCAGATGCTGAGAGGTGATGCCACCAATTTCATGTGTGTGTGGCAAGTTGCGGTCCACAAACTAGGAGCCAGGGTCACATGCAGCAGTACAACATGGGAGCATCATTCAAACACGTCACCATTGATATAGCTTGACAGTTCCCTGTGTGGAACAGGGGCAGCAAGTATGTGTTGGTGGTCATGGGCTACTTCACCAAGTGGCCAGAGGTGTACGCCATTCCTAACCAGGAGGCCAAAATGATCGTGGACTGTCCAGTGGAAGAAGTGTTCTGCTGGTTTGGGGTACTGTTAGAGCTGCACAGCGATCAGGACACAAACTTTGAGTTGAACCTAATGAGAGAAGCACTGGAGAGACTTGGAGTGCACAAGACACGTACAATGCCTCTCCAACTGCAGTCAGACGGCAGGTTGAGCGGTATATTAAAACACTAGAAGAGCACCTGTGGAAGGTTGTGGACAATCACCAGAGGGAACTAGGATATTAGGGTGCCGCTTTTCTTGTTGGCCTACCGCTTGTCGACTCACGACACCACTGAATTGACACCAGCCAGCTGGTGTCTTTGGCAGAGAGCTGCACATTCCATCCGACCTGATGTATCTGAGCCCCCTGAGGTGGAACAGCCAGCAACCGACTTTATGGAAAACCTCGTGGACTGTCTTCACAATGTGTACGAAATGGCCCGCCAACACATCTAGGAAGCGAGCAACCAGATGAAAATCTGCTATGACTGCCAGGCCAACAGCCAAGGTTTCCAGCAAAGTGATTTAGTGAGGCTGTATCACCCTACTCAGACCAAGGGGCATTGTCTCAAGCTCCAACAACCATGACAAGTACTGTACCGCATGGCGAAGAGGATCAGTGATGTAGTCTACTGCATCCAGAGGCTACCAAGGGAAGATACTGGTGGTACACCTGGACCATCTAGCCCACTATTACTGCTGATTAGGACGACCAGCTCTGAGGAGGGAGCAATGTGACCACGTGTCCTAAATTCCTACAGACTGGCAGTGCGGGCGCCTGCCGGCCCATCTACCTGCCACAGGTTAGTCTAATGGCCGGTCCCTCTTTAGAACAATGGACATTTGGAACAATAGCCATTGTGTGCCACTTCCATGCTCCAAAGGATTCCTTTTAGGCCTCTGGAAGGTTCTCATTCTCAAAAATTCCACTTTGTATGGGACGCCTATATAAGAGACTGCTGGTTGTAGGACAAGACAATGTTGAATTGAGTTGAGTGTTGAATTCAGTCACATGTTGAGTTCTGTTAGAAGTGATAATGCAAGTGGAACCATGCAGTTCAGCAGTTCCATTATGATTCTATGGATCAGTTGTAGTTATGTTGTATTCTGAGTGCATGCTAAGTGGCTCAAGTGTAATGTTTGTGTTACTCTGAGTGCCTAGTGAAAATAAAGTGTGTTTTCACAGTAACTGGTGTTCTCATTTATTACAATATGAATATTAAAGGCATCGTCATATAAGCTCATCCTAAAGGGTGGATGGCCAACGAGCTTGCAGTTGATGGTGACCAAGTTTGGCAACTTCGCCCAGGAATGTTACTCAACTCAAAAAACATGCTTGTTCTGGATAGCCTCCATGGTCATACTACAGCCAACATACAGAAAGTTTTAAATGAAGGAAGAACCGACTTAGCTGTCATTCCTGGAGGACTTAAGGTTGATTCTCCAACCATTGGATATCTGTGTTAATCGACCATTTAAAGTTGCATTAAAAAAACGTTGTATGAGGTGGGTGGCCGCGGAAGAGCATCAACTCACTCCGAGTAGTAAAGTCAAATGTGCAGAAGTGACTCAAATCTGCGAATGAGTGAAAAGTGCATGGGACTCAGTTTCTCTACTATTGGTGGCAAGAAGTTTCAAGAAATGTAAAATTTTAAATTCCCTCAATGGAACAGAGGATGATATACTATGATGCTGATAATGATGATGATTCTCCTTCCAGTGAATGACAAAGGTGATGATTAATGGAGGTATTATATTCTTTTATGTTTTCAATATAAATATTTAACACAGCTGCACAAGCATTTTTCTCCCATGTCTCCCTGCCTAAAATCAGGGTGCACGGATTAGTCACATATATATGATATATGTAGTGATAGTGCTGTGTTGGTGTCTAATGTCAACTCAGTTTGTCAAATACATCTATAGTTGGAAGATGTGCATTGTGATAATATTATTATCAGTCAATAGAAATTTAATCAGACAAGATATACAATACACTACTTAATACCCTTTAACATGCAACATGTTTCAGATGCTGACTGCTTCTGGTTGGGAATGTGGAGTTGTTGCTGTTTTTTGATGATGCTTCCAGGAAACTTCTTGTGAGGTTGTCTCCAATAGGTATCTCAAAGTTGAATAAATTGTGTTGATGTTTAAGGATCAATATGTTTTCCCACATTGAGAATTTCCTGTTATCTGTAATGTATTTTAACTGTTCTGGTTCTGGATTTATTTAATGGTTTTCTTTCCAAACATGTATTGCTACTGCTAATTTTTCTTGTCTGTATTTTGTGTTACTGAAATATTCTTTCACCCATGTTTTTAAACTTCTTTTTGTTTTACTCATATAGAATTTGTCACCCTGACTGCACTTTGTTTTATACATGCCTATTTGGCTATGATGTCATTTAGTTGTTTTTTAATGTTCTTCACCATTTTTTTAGAGTTACCTCGAACATATTTCAGAAACATCTGTCTCCATTGTCAGCTAAAGGTGGCTCTTAGCTATCGATGGAGACAAGATGTCTCAGAAGTGCTTTCAAGGTAGCTCTCAAAAAATAGTGAAATTATTAGGTGTGTGTGCCACATTGAAATAATTCTTACAATTATAATACGTCATTGTGTTTTCCCTATATTATTGTATTTTAGAAGAAATTGTGTTTGATACATATCTTGGTTAGCTACCAGTATTCATCTATTTCATTTTGTTGCATGCCTATAGATATGAGCCATTGTTTCTGTCATCAGTTTAGCTTTTGTGTAGGGATACTCAAGAGCTGTGATATTGAAGGGGACTAGGGTGTTTTCTGTGGTAGCCTGTCATGACTTTTATTTTGTCTAAAGATCTAGGGAGTTATTCAAGCTCGGTCTATCATACTTCGGCATGGAATAGCATTTGTCCACTAACCATTTTGATAATTTGTATGTACGTTGGAGAACCAATATTTTCTCTGATTGGTCTCTTACTGAGCAGGATGGCTCAAGCAGTAATGTCTGTGGCCCACATTCAGGAGGTCCCGTGTTCAATCACTGGTGACTGCCCACTCTGACCCTTCGATTTTTTTCGGAGTATTTCCTGGATCATTAGGTGAATGCTGGAGTGGTTTCTTTCATCCCCTGAATTTCCTGTTCCTCCATTTCGTTCCATTAATCATCTCATTCATCCTTCACCCCATTTAATCTGCTTCAGGATTGGAAGAGTCAGCAATAGCGTTTCAGTGCAGGTGAAAGGGGAAAAGATGCTCTCTGTGAACTATCTCTGTCCCTTGCCCTTGGCTGGTTGCCGGGGTATACAGACCACTCCTTGAGCGGGCATTGGACCCTGTATGGGGCAGGGTCCCCAATCTGCCTTGCCTTCTGACTGCCGGGGCATCTCAATCTGGAAACAGGGACCCTGTCCTTGCTGTGCCATCACTCATGGTTGCAGCCACCCATGTCTCCCTTCACCTCACTCCTCCCTTCCAGGAGCACCCCCCTCGTGGGGGTCAGTACAGTATCCTCATTCCTGGATTGGTGCCGAATTCCCTTTGCTTCACTCCAATCCAATCATCGGTCTCTTGGACATACCTGGTTTATGTATTTTTGGTAGCCTGTAAATTTAGGTCAAAGTTGGATTGTCAGGTTTGATTCTGAATTTATCTTTTTGTGATTACGGAACTATTCTTTGTCTTTTTCTGCTTTACTGATACAGGATTTTAGTGGATTTGTAGAAATCTTTTCATATTCATCATCTTTTAGGAGTTCCTCCAGTCTGTCAACATAATCTGACTTATTCAAATCACTACTTTGTTTCCTTTGTATGCTTTAGTGTATATTATGAATTTTGTTTCAAGAGAGTTCACTGTTTTGTTGTGTGTTGTATGACTGCTTTTCTTTAATTCTATTTTTTTTTCAAGTAATTTCTTGCATTTTGCTATTACCATTACTTGTTCCACCTCTCTTAGGTCCTGTGTTGCAATCAGTATGTCCATGATGGAGTCTTCTGTTTTTTCTGAATATTGTATGCATGTTTTAATCTCATGTTAAGTAAAACTTGATTTCTGTATGATTGAATGTTCCTTTTGATAACTTAACTACACTCTTGGTGGGACTGTGTGGGGGAATGTTAAATTCTTTCTTCTTTGCCCCTCAGGGGCTCACCTTATGTGAGTACGGGTTTTTGGCGCACCCGGGGGTTCCCGAGCCAGTCATCGCCACATTCATCCCCTCACCCCCATCCGGTCGAGGTGGGTTCTTCAAGTGACCGGTGGACACAAGGTAGGCTCTCGTGCGTTCGTTACATTCCATTCATACCGCACCTCACCGTCGTTTCTTTCTTCTCTTGTCACTTTCCGGCCATTTCGCACCACGACATTCGCATATCTCTCTTTTTCTTCCCCGCCGGCCTACCTTGCGTGCGAAATGCCCACACAGTTTTAGTTTCTTTTATCTTTTTATTTAAATCCTCCATGGACACAGCCTGACGGATACCCGCGCACCGCGTGCGCAGCTGGGTGAGTGGGTAATGGCGTCATCCCCACCACCCGGGGTCATCATGTAGGGTTGTTGTTCGTATCCGCTGTTCAACTGCAGTCCCGCGGGGGGGCCATTGCATGAGCTGCTGGCTTCCGACGGCGATTGGGTCCCTCTGTCTATGTTCTGGGAGGTGTGACCCTGGGGTGAGCTAGGTATAGATAGGCCACTCACCCAAGCCGGGGTAACGCCCGGGAAGTCAGAGCCCGAGGTCGGAGACGGTTGCAATGGTGGAGGATTTTTTTTCGCTATGGAGCACCCTTTCTCCATTGTTAACAACAAGCGCCGCAAAGTTTTAGTAACAGAAGTAGCACCGCCAACAGCTGGTTGTTACTTAGTGATTACCCGTACAGAGGAGGGACAATCGTTCGAGAAGGTGAACCCTTTTATTATCCAGAAGGGCATTGACTCAATTGCTGGTCCGGTTCTTTCCTGCACTCGGCTTCGTAATGGTTCGTTGCTAGTTCAAAGCAAATCCGAGGCACAAAGTAAGTCCTTGTTGAGCGCCACGCTTCTCCACGGTTATCCTATCCATGTTGAGAAGCACCGCACCTTGAATTCTTGTAGAGGCGTTGTCACCACGCATAGCCTCGATGGTATCTCTGACGAAGACCTGGTGGAATATCTTGCAGACCAGAGGGTGACAGCGGTTCATCGAGTGCAGGCCAAACGCGACGGCGTGTTGGTACCCACTCGTACCCTGTTTATTACATTTGATGGCGTCGATCTGCCCACGAGCATTTCCGCAGGGTACGAACGGATTTCTGTGAGGCCTTATATTCCTAGACCTCTGCGTTGTTTTAAATGCCAACGTTTTGGGCATACGCAAGTCTCCTGTAAGAGTGCCGTTAACATCTGTGCAACATGTAGCCAGCCCTCACACGAAGGTACCTGTTCAACAGCCCCCGTCTGCGTTAATTGTAAAGGGTCACATTCTGCTTCGTTTGCCGACTGTCCGCGGTATTTGGACGAGAAGGCGATCCAGGAGATCCGGGTAAAGGAAAAACTCTCCTTCGCTGAAGCCCGGAGGCGTTTCCATGCGCGCCAACCTTCACTCCTGCGATCTGGCACATTTAGTTCTGTTGTTGCCTCGCCAGTACCACGAGTAGATGCCGAAACTCAGACCTGGACCTTGACTGGATTAACCGCCACTACCATCCGGCCGTCTATTAAGGCTACAGTTACCAAGCCGTATAAACCTGGTCCCAAGTCAATGAAGTCGCAAGCCGTTGAAAAGAAGCCCAAGCAGAAACTTCGTAGGGAAGATTTTTTGAAAGACCCTCCGCGTGCGCGCGGTAACAAAAGTTCACCTTCTCCTCCTCGGAGGTCGCTGTCCCAGGATGGTCCTGGGACAAGCCGCGCTCAGCGGCACCCTTCACCCATCGCCACCCAGAACCGATTCACGGCGCTGGAATCGGTTTCTGGCACTGAGCGCGTGGGCCCTCCCTCCGAGGAAGCTATGGAGTCTGACCAACTCCATACAAAAAGCCCGAGCCCAAAGGTTAAACAAAAGGTAATTTTAAGCCGCTCTTCTAAATAGAAAGTTTATCCCCTTATTCTAAATGGCTATCCTGACCTGGAATGTACGTGGTGTACGATCGCATAGGGCGGAACTGCAACTTTTATTGCGTTCCCATTCCCCTATGGTCGTATGTTTGCAGGAGACTAAGCTTCGCCCTCACGATCCTTTTGATCTCCGAGGATATACTCCGGTTCGCTACGACCTTGAACCGGAGGAGGGTACTCCTGCTCATGGAGGTGTCATGTTCTTAGTGCGTAACGACGTTCATTTTACACCTGTCACACTTACATCCGACTTGCAAGCTGTTGCCATTAGACTGCAGTTACCCGGTTTTTTCTTTTCTGTTTGTTCTGTGTATACACCTCCATCGTCTCCCCTCGCTCCCGCGGACATTCGATCTCTCCTGTCCGCTCTCCCAACACCATTTCTTCTGTTGGGAGATTTTAATGCCCATCACCCACTATGGGATTCGCCAAGGGCTTGTGCGAGGGGAACTCTTCTTTCCGACATTTTTCATCAGTTCAATCTTTCCATCCTCAATACAGGTGCACCTACTTTTATTTCTGATTCTTCTGGTACATTCTCTCACCTGGACCTTGCGATTTGCTCAATCCAGCTTGCACGTCGTCTTCAGTGGAACGTCGTCGCTGACACCTACTCCAGCGACCATTTCCCCTGCATCGTTTCTCTTCTGTCGCACCACGTACAGCATTCCAGAGTACCTACCTGGACATTCGCAAAAGCCGACTGGAGCTTGTATTCCAGCCTCGTGCATTTTGACGACCAGCCCTTCTCCGACATTAATCAACTAGTGCAGCACCTTACGTCTATTATTTTCTCAGCCGCCGAACGTGCAATACCCCGTTCATCCTCCCAACCTCGGCGGCCACCTGTTCCGTGGTGGAACGAGGATTGTCGGGACGCCGTTCGTGCCCGTAGGACTGCACTTAGGGTGTTTCGGCGCCACCCTACACTTGATAATTTGGTGACTTTTAAACAATCGCGCGCCAGGGCTCGTCGCATTATTCAGGATAGCAAGAAGGCATCTTGGGCTCGTTTTGTCGAGTCTTTTAATCGTTTTACGCCTTCATCCGTTGTTTGGGATAAACTTCGTCGCTTCTCAGGTAAAGTGTCACATTGTACTGTTTCTGGCCTTCAGGTTTCTAATGCCACCATAGTGGATCCGGCTGCCATCGCTAACACTCTGGGTTCTGCCTTTGAGGCGGTTTCCAGTTCAGACCATTATTCCGCCGGCTTTCGCTCTATTAAAGACCGGCAGGATTCCGCATCATATACTTTTCGGTCTGCTAGTGATGAATGCTATAACGAACTATTCACAATGAGGGAGCTGGAGTACGCTCTTCATTGCTCTCGGCACTCCGCTCCCGGGCCGGACGGCATTCATGTCCTGATGTTAAAGAACCTTTCAGCCGACAGTAAACTATTTCTCTTACAGGTCTATAACCGTATTTGGCAAGACGGCATTTTTCCTTCCGTTTGGCGCGAAGCCACCATTGTCCCTATACTTAAGCCTGGGAAGGATCGCCAACTACCTTCCAGCTACCGCCCTATCTCTCTCACCAGTTGCATTTGCAAGGTGATGGAGCGCATGATCAACGGGCGGTTGACATGGTGGCTTGAGTCTCAGAAACTTCTAGCGAACGCTCAGTGCGGGTTTCGTCGCTATCGCTCTACCGTCGACCATCTGGTGTCCTTGTCGACGCATATTATGAATGGATTTCTGAGAAAGTGTCAAACCGTGGCTGTATTTTTTGACCTGGAGAAAGCTTATGACACTTGTTGGAGGGGCGGCATTTTACGTACACTTCACGATTGGAATATCCGCGGTCGTCTTCCCATATTTCTTCGGGAGTTTATGACGGACCGCGTCTTTCGTGTACGTGTGGGCTCGGTTTTATCTCGTCGTTTTATTCAAGAGAACGGAGTACCGCAGGGCTCTGTACTCAGTGTCACACTTTTTGCGATTGCTATCAACCCCATTGTTGATTGTATTCCACCTGGCATTTCATCGTCCCTTTTTGTTGACGATTTCGCTATTTATTGCAGTTCACGGCGGACCTGTCTACTCGAACGCCGTCTCCAGAGCTGTATCGACCGTCTCTACGCCTGGAGTAACGCCAACGGCTTTAATTTCTCCGCCGAGAAATCCGTCTGCATCAACTTCTGGCGCCGGAAGTATTTCCCTCCGCCCTCTCTCCATCTTGGGCCAGGGATACTTCCGTTTGCAGACGAGGCGAAATTTTTGGGGTTGATTTTTGACAGGAAGTTGTGTTGGACCTCGCACGTTTCCTTTTTAAAAGCAAAGTGTGACCGTTCTCTTAATCTTTTACGTGTTTTAAGTGGCACATCCTGGGGAGCTGATCGGACCGTCCTTCTTCGCCTTTATCGCTCTTTGGTCCAATCCAAACTTGATTACGGGTGTATAGTTTATTCGTCGGCACGTCCATCTGTGTTACGTCGTTTGAATCCCATTCATCATCGTGGTATTAGAGTCGCTACAGGGGCCTTTCCAACTAGCCCCGTGCCCAGTCTTTACGCTGAGGCTGCAGATGCGTGAGATGCTCTTATGTAGCTATGCTTGTCGGCTCTCAAGCTTGCCTAACCACCCGTCCTTCGATGTATTTTACGAGGATTCGCTAGATCGACAATATTTCGTTAGCTCCTCTGCATTGCTCCCCCCAGGGGTTCGATTTCGACTGCTACTTCGGCATTTGGACGTTATGCCAGCGCCGGCCCTTACCCGAGGGGAAACGCGTTTTCCTCCATGGTCGCGCGCTGAGGCCCACATCCACCTTGGGCTAACGTCGATGCCGAAAAATGCGACCCCTGCTTCTGTTCTTAGATCCGCCTTTTTAGAACTACAGGCGCAGTTCGGGGACTGTCATTTTATATATACTGATGGGTCTAAGACTGATGTTGGAGTAGGATGTGCCTTTGTTTTTTGTGTACGGAGTTTTACTTTTCATTTACCTCAACAATGTTCAATTTTTACCGCCGAACTTTTTAGCATTTATCAATGTGTTTTATTCATTCAGCGGCACGACTTACGGCACTGTTTTATTTGTACGGACTCTCTGAGTGCCCTTCAGGCTATTCATGCGCTGTACAATTACCACCCACTCGTACAGCGCATACATGACCTGCTCCACTCGCTCGGTGTCTCTGGCATCAGCGTCTCCTTCATGTGGATTCCAGGTCATGTGGGCATCTCAGGTAACGAGTCTGCCGATGCCGCTGCGAAATCGGCGATTTTATTACCCAGATTTTTTACCTCTGTAGTTCCCTCGTCAGATTCGTGTGCTCTTTTACGTCGCCGCATCCTCTCGCGCTGGCGCGATGAGTGGACGGCCCTCCGGGGGAACAAGTTGCGGGAGGTTAAGCCTCTCCCGTTAATCTGGGGTACCTCTTCTCGGTCTTCACGTCGGGAGGAGGTACTTTTAGCCCGCTTACGAATTGGACATTGTGTTTTTAGTCATAGGTATTTGCTCAGTGGTGACCCCGCACCACTCTGTGGGCAGTGTGACGTGCCCTTAACGGTGCGTCACATTTTAACAGAGTGTCAGGTTTTAGCTGCATTGCGTGCTCGTGTAGGTCTGCCTGTTGGCTTAGCCAACGTTTTGGCAGACGACACGCATGCTGTGGAATGTGTTTTACGTTTTATTCATGACAGTGATTTTAATCTGCGCATTTAATGCGTTGAGCATCTTTTAGCTTATTACTTTTATTCTGTCAGTTTTTATGGGGACTCTATTCCCCAGTGGACATATGGCGCTCATGTCCCTCGCATTCCATAGTTCTTGACACGTTTTAATCGTTTATTGCCTATGCTTTTAGTGTGTTGGTTTTTTCAGATATTTGTATTGTTATTGTTGTTGTTATTGATTTTATTGTTGTTATTGATTTTATTGTTATTGTTATTCTTGTTGTTATTGTTATCATTATTGTTATTGTTATCTTATTGTTATTTTTAGCCTTTTGGACATCGCGGGTTTACGTCCCGTTTTTTAATTATGCGGTTCTTTTACCTGTTTTTATCTTTTGACTTTATATTTTCTACATTGTAAGGGCGCTGATGACCTCAGCAGTTTAGCGCCCTTAAGCCGCATATCATCATCATCATTTCTTCTTTGATTTTGAAATTGGTTTCAGGTGAATTTGCAACTGAAGGACACCATGTCCAAAAAGAACAAATCAAGTGTGTATAAAATAAACTGCAGTCAGCATTTATTCTATATTGGTAAAACAAAAATAAATGCAGAGGCATAGGTCATAGTCATCTCAGAAACATAAAATACAGACAAGAAGAAAACTTTATAGTAGCAGCACATTTTTGGCAAGAAAATCATTAAATAAATCCAGAACCAGAACTATTAAAACATATCACAGACAACAGGAGACTCTCAACTTGGGAAAGCATATTGATTCTTAAATATTAATGCCATTGACTCAACTTTGGGATACCCATTGCAGACTTCACAAGAAGATTCCTTGAAACATCACAAGAGAGCAGCAGCCTCTCCACATTCCCATTCAACAGCAGTTGGCATCCAATTGATGATGGAAGCAAATGCTTCCAAAATATGTCCCATTAAAGAAGATACTAAGTTATGTATTGTGTATCTAAGACTATCTACTCCCCCCCCCCATGTCATAGGATAATGTTTTACCTTAAGTGTGGTTCAGTCCTGAAGCACAAAAAATGCACAAGATTTTTCTTGCCAAAATACCAGATTACCTTTACAGGTGACAACTCTAGACTGATTTTCGCAATAATTCAGTAGTAACATTCATTATCTTAAAATATATATCACAACTAGCTGGAAAAACAATTAAATTGCAAAGTAAGGCACCATAATCATTTTTTGTATAAATAATCTATTTAAGCACAAATAAAATGTTAGTAGGGTTAATTTATAGGTATCTATTGATTACTCCCAGCATAAGAAAGGTTCTGTATTTTATAAATCATAAATTATTATTGTTGTTGTTGTTGTTAGTAGTAGTAGTAGTAGCAGCAGTAGTGTTTTCATTTTTTCTCTTCTTTTTTCAGTTGCTTTCAGAGTTTTGCAGAAAATGAGAATGAGTGTCCAGCCTGCCTTCCAAAAAATAAAAAAATACTGGATATGATAAAATCTCAGGTAACCCAGATATATTGTAGTAAACATTGTGATTAAATTTATTCAAAATTTCCTACTAATCATTTGGAATGGAAATTTGCTTGCTAGTTGCTACAGCTTGACTTAAAGTATTGGTGTGATGGAAACAATGAAGTGGAACCAAGTAGGTAGTTCAAGAACTAATGTGTCCATGTTTAGAACTACGATAGACATTTCATTTATTCACTCTAACATCATAAACAAGCACTTCAATTTTGAAAATTATTTCTTGTTTCAGAAGATAACTTAAGAAATAACAGAATTATGTTATGATGCCAACTGTTAGATCTCTTCTGTGTTAGCAAAATTTTGAGTTCCCAGACATAACATTACAAAAATTTAAGAGTTAAGCTCTTTTTGTTGCAAGTATTTTTTCTAAGTTCTGTACTAAATCTTTGCCCACTTTATCCCAGAAATATTTTTTCTTTGAAATGAGCTTTAATAAAATAAGTTGGCTAAGGGGGTCTAAGGAATGTGTATATGACAGTGATTTGCTTTGCATCAACACGATTTGCCCAAAGCGAAGTGATGCTGGGTCTAAAGCAGATACAGGCGAGCAATCGTCACATGCAGGAGGGAGGGCTACTGTGACGTAATGTAGATACCCCTCTATCCAAGCAGTAGCGTAATGCGATTCTTAATTTTGAAAAACTAGAAATGCCTATTTATTAAAATGTAAGGTATGCAACAAATGAGAAACAAAATCAAGTGCTTTATTCATTATTATTCATACAATAAAAGTTTGAAACTGAAAATATCTCATACTTGTTATCAAAATAAACAAATAAATGTAACATCGCTTATAAACTTGCAGGAAAAATGAACAAACAATACTCAATACTTACGCTTTTTACAGTAAATAAATATCTTGCTTCAGTTGAAGTTGTTGATTAGAGCCAGGGGTACATCTTGCTTTTTATTTTCTCTACCATGTATCTAGCAGTTAGAGAAGGCATTGTATTCCACCCAAAAATTCGGCACCAAGATTTCACCAGAAATACAAGTTTTGAGGCACCCCAAATAAAAAAAGAAGCATTTTTAGAAAAATGTTTGTGTGTTTCTGAACAGTATAACTCAAGAATAAAACCTGAGATAATTACTTAACTTGGTATTTAAGTTCCATACCTTCCAAAGATGTGACACGAAGATTTTCTAGAAAATCTCCCACCACAAATTTCCCTTTATATGGAACATTTTTCAGAATTGTTGTTTTCTAAAACATGGCTCTAACGATTTTGATTAATATACCACATATTAAAGATATTTAGGTGACAAATAAAATGTGTATCTTGAATTTTCTGGGAATAGCCTGTGAAGTCCTCTTCATTTGGAAGGAATTTCGTATAATCTTGTGTAACTGGTAAATGTTAAGTGATAGACGAAAACGTACTGCACAAAAAATGTATATCTC
The DNA here is from genome assembly GCA_030765065.1 of Deroplatys truncata. Taxonomy (NCBI): domain Eukaryota; kingdom Metazoa; phylum Arthropoda; class Insecta; order Mantodea; family Mantidae; genus Deroplatys; species Deroplatys truncata. Next base: position 1,054,047 of record JAUKNL010000022.1, on the reverse strand, counting down.
TTTAAAACACACAATTTATTATACACACACATGCACACACACGAGTACATTGCAGCATCTTTGTATGTTACAAAATATGAAAGAGCCCATTCTTCCTAAATGTCCTACCAATTCTTGTGGAGTGCATCTTGTAATTGCATTAAACAGTATTCCACCACTGAATTAGAAGACTGCTTGTGTGGTTTGCAAACAGCAAACGAGAAGGGGAGGGGTGAAAGTCACTTGGCACGCAGCAACACGCGGGGTCAAGAATGTCCATACCTGGTCTAAAGGGAAGAATTGTATGTAAATTAAAAATTAACAAATGTAATGGTTTTATATGTTCTATCTTAATTATTCGTATATTTAAACATTTTATTAAGTTGTAACATCTTAAACAGTTTGAACATATTTACTTTTAAAAAAAATATATTTAAAAGATAATAAAATTAGCACATTTATAGAAAGTGTGACAAGTTGATAAATGCTTTATTCCTTTGTGCAATAGCTCTCAAAGCATTTAATACAGAGACCAAGATTATATTTTCTGCATGCAGTGTGTACAATTGCAGAACAAGTCTCTCCTACACAATTTCCTTTAATCATTTGGTTGAGACCAATGGTTGAACTGATTTTAATGTGATGTTTCATATGGTATAGCTTCCAGGTTATATTTTCAAACAGGTCCAGGCCCCTTATCTTCTTCTCCATAAAATTGCAATAATAAATTGCTAAGTGGCATCTAAATTCCATCTGTGACATTTTAGGTTCAGCCATTGTATGTGTAGCATGTCTCACTCTTAAAATACAGTACAGGTTGAATGGGGCATACTGTTGTCACATGTACTGCATGTATGGTCGCAACATTTGGTGCCCAGCTGCTATCTGTGTACCAGTTTGTCATTTTGTGAATGATACATCACCAAATAGTGATATATCTGCAGTGCTATTTAAGACTGTTGTAAGACATTTAGTTTTCACCTGCACTTTATCTCTCCTCTTTGTATTTATAGTCCTTTGAGATTGATTTTACAGGCATGAAAGATATATTATCAACAAAATATGGAGATATAAAGTGATAAAAGCTTTAAATTGGTAAGGTATCATCACTGTTTACCCTTGACAAAATTGCATTCAGCATGGGTGGAATGTTTTCAAACAACAAAGAATGAACAACGCGCCGCACTCCGCTGTGCACTTTTCCATCATATTACCTAATCTAGCATATTTTTGTTTTCCCACACTTTTTGCTTTCATTTTTGATGGTATCCTTAGAGGTCCTTTCATTCTTTCTTTTTCTATCCTATAGACCAGAGGTGGCGAAAACGGGACTCGCGAGTCATTCTGACTCGTAGGTGCTGTTCTCTCTCTCTCTCTCCCTCCCTCCCTCCCTCCCTCCCTCCCTCCCCCCACTGTCCCTTTGTTTTCTACATGCTGCTGAGTAATGCAGTGTGTGTTGCATAATTGGTGACTCACGGAAGGAAGGCGTTTTCATCACCCTTGCTGTAGACTATTGTTTGTAAACACCCAGTAGCCTTAGCTGTTTCTTTTACTGGCTTACTAACACTCATTTTAGTTGAATAATGTAACACCTTCAGTATCATTTTGCATTTCTTCTTGGTTTACCAACATTTTGTCTCTTCCTAGCTTCTTCCTCCATAACTATAAATATTTACATAAAATTTAAAATAAATAGCCTACATCACTCTTCACAGTGTATAAATGTACTCACTTCCTTACAACTGATGTTAACCTAACTGCCTCCTGCCTCGCGCCTGGACCTGTTAGCTGAATAAATGGACTCCTTTGTTTGTCATACACAATGAATGCAAGAAGTTAAAGGTTTACGGCTTCTTTTAAAAACTGCCCTTAACCCTCCTCAACATTTTCTCTTGCTTGGTCCCTGTGTTGTAAACCCAATAACAAAAAAGTTTCTTGCTAGCTGACTTTTCTACTGCACAAGTATAGAATTTTCCAAAAATGTTTTAATTTAAAAAATTTAATTCTCAGTTTATTAAAGATAAAGAATACAAACTGGACAGTTATCAGCACTTAAGTTTACTTTAGCTAAGAAAAAAATATGTTATGTTCTACCTTTCAGTTTATTGGTTACTGTGTGATAAGCATAGAAACAGAAAATATCAAATTTATACTGAAAATTACGTATATATTGTAATGAAAAGAAGCTTGAAACAGTGATGTGTATTGAATTTATTTAAAGGTGAGTCGGAATTGTTACACTAACATCACTTAAGTTTAACTTAACTTAAAGTTTAACTTAAGTGATGTTAGTGTAACAATTCCGACTCACCTTTAAATAAATTTATACTGAAAAGCTTGTTTTCTTCAGAAATTTGTGCCCACAGAAATCTATAAAGGCTCTAAAAATGCTATAATCTGATAGAGAAAAATACTCTGCATAGGATAATGCATTCAAAGCTGAAATTTATAACAACTGAATATTTAAACCATTCAATCAGCAACTTGGTGACAGCACAAGAGTAGAAAAGGATGAAGTTAATGGCAACGTGCATGCATTAGATAGAGACAAAGATATCCCATTCACCTCCATACTGTCTGTTAAGGTTGAGATGCATTTTGAACAAGTACATCAATCAGCCTATTAAATAAGCAAGTCCACCATTTCTTGCCCTGGTTTACAAAGCAATATAAATGCACATTTTGATTCTTGTGATCAACACCACACATATATTTGTTATATTCCCCAATAGCACATGATGGAAGTACACTTATTTTGTTCTTCTGGTCTTTGGGATACCTCTACACTTTAGAAATTGGGTCTATACCAAAGGCTGCAGATGAATGCTTATGACAGCATTATCACCCATATTGTTAAATGACTAAATCCTTGCCTTATTGTTTAGAACACCCTTCTGCGCCAACATACAGCTTTTTGGAATCCTATTCTCTCAAATGGTCCCTGTTACAGTGTATCCACGAGATTTTAAGTGAGTCAACATTCAGAAATCAGTTAATAGTATATTAAAGTAAAATTAAAATGGGAGTTGTTGAACATCAGATTCAAAGTGATAGTCATATTTAGAAGTGGAGCTGTGCACTCCTTGTACAGAATGTTTGATCTGGGATTATGGTCTCATCATATGAAAGGTGCCTCTCAGGATGGAAGTGCTGTAGCATACTTGTCCTGAGATGATCTGTAATAGGTTTTAAGTTTCCACATTTTGCCTCCATCTGTGTCTGTTTTGCACTATCTTCAAAATGAAGAAAGCACAATATTTATTTCTCCACACTGGTTTTGTCACCATATCATTTCGTAGGTCCTCTTCAGTACTCCAATATGCTCTGACATGGCAGTGGTGATTTTAGCCATTTAGCAGCAAAATGGCAAGAAAAACTTTAAATGCATCAAAAGTAATGCTTGGGTTTGGCTTATCAAGAAATATTGCATATTTTCTAGATTCATTATAAATGTATTGCAGTAAGGCATCAAAAAATTTGTCATATTGTTCATGACGTTTCATCCTAATGCAATCTTCAAAATCACATGGTGTAAATATTGGTAGCATTGCTCTTATCAGGAGGTGGAATTGAACATGCAGTCTTAGTTAAATTTTATGCAAGTTGGTTTTAGTAGATCTCCGTGATGGTTTTTGAATCGTACCCTTCCAATAAATTGCTTCCATGTTTAGATCACAGTTTTCTAAAACTTTTAGTCCAAATATTGTGATTTCGTCCAACTTTCCAACTGTCGCTTCTCTCAGTTTTCACTGTCACTGTTTTGTTTTTATGTAGCTCACCTTCACTAAGGTGAACTACTTCAATTCTCCATCACTTCACTACCTTCATAATGTAGCCCCTTCACACCGGACGCTTCACTTCACTCGGGAGTTGAACACAAGATCTCCACAACCTGTCACTCTGCAGTAGCACTCGCTGCACGTCACCACAGCCATCACCAACTCTCTTGGAGAATTGCTCCCAATGTCACACAGGAAACTTGCCTGCCAACTCAACTTGTACTCGACTCACACTGACTTGACTCGCGAGAACACTCGCTTATATGTATATATATTTTTTTTATTATTAAATTAACTGCAAACAGCTCGGTGCCTACATCCCGATAACCTTGAGCCATAGCTGCTGTGCCACAATAACATCTGTTCTGAGTGCACTTGTAGTAAGACTTGGCTCTGTATTTGACAGAATTCCTTCAATTGAGTTTAAACAACATTCTGCATGGAATACTAATCTTACTATTTGCTTTTAACTGGTCAGAGCACAAATTATCTAGAATGCCACTCTCTTCATCTTCTCCACTCATTACACCATATTCAATCTCAGGAGGTTTTATGTACAAAGCCTGTGGTTCTTTTTTGTTTGACAATATTTCATATAAACAATTAAGTGAATCTTTCAATATCATACCCCTATAAATGAAAACGAATAAATAAATCGCTCATGTAATTTTCAGAGTTTGAACACATGCCTCAGCAAACTTTTTGTCAGTTTATGACCAAAATATGTTCACAGGCCTGGATGGATTCTGTTGTGCATTCATCACTGCTTAGAAAACTTCCTCAAATCCCAGGAATCAAACCCAAGAATCAAACATCGAGATTTACCATAAAAGAAAGAGGCAATCAAAGAAGGAAATTCAAGGAAAATACCCAAGATGACCCAGTATGACCATATGGCAACAATGGCATAAAACATCACAAAAACATATAAAATACTCCACACACTAAAAACTGATTTCAAACTAAAATGAGCCTATGTTAAGCAACGGATATCTATAAGCAGCAACCAAGAATTTTGCTAGTTAGTGATACAAAAATGTATAATTACCTATTCATGTTATCTCAGTCCAGTTTATTTCACATATTACTTTGCTGCTCCAAGTTAACACCCTGAAAACATAGCAACATAAGGAAACTGAGCTAGCAGGGCATCATGTGAAAGATACACATTTGTGGAGTACGAACTCATATCAAACGTGAACAATACCATCTGTTTCTATAAGATATGGATAAGCTAGTAACAGCGGTGTGAATTTGAAATTATGTAGAAAATTTGAGTCGGATTTGAAAGACATGACATGACATGACTTACATGTTTTTCGTCTTGACCAGTTTCGAGACTTAATTCTCCCATCCTCGGAAGTGGCTGACTGGATCCTCATGGTAATGTCCAGTGTGAGTTTGTGTGTGGTGGCATCTGGTGGTGCAGTGATGAATTTCCATAGTGGGTTCGGTGGTGGCAATTCAAAATTCATTACATGGTGTTTGTGTTTTGTGATTAATAACTTTTCCCATGTATCCAACTCTGTTGTGTATTTTCCCAGTTTTAGGAGTGTTATATTTGGTGTGATGTTGTGGTTTGTCATCCAAAAGTGATGTGTAACTGCAGATTTGTCCACCTGTTTGTATTTGATGTGTCTCATATGCTCTTTTAATCTGGTCTCTAAATTTCTTATTGTTTTTCCTATGTAGATTTGGTCACATTTTGGGCAATTAATATGATAGATTCCTGCTTTATTATTTTGAGGTATTTGGTCTTTTGATGTGTTGCAGAGTAATTTCTGTAGACTGAATCTGTTTTGTTGTACTTTTTGAAGATGTGAAATTTGTAGTGAGTCCTTGGGTGAAAAGTAAACTTCTTGAGAATCATTTTGTTGGGTGAGCTTTGTGGTGTCCTTAATGTGTTTGTTTCTTGAAGTATACTATTTTTTCGTCAGTTTGTTTGGCGACACCATTGTTTATAGCTGTGTTAACTATGTGTTTGTATTCCTGCTTGTATTCTGTTTCTGTTAATGGTGTGTAAACCAATCTATGAGTCAAACTGTTTAAGACTGCATGTTTGTGTTGTACTGGGTTGAAACTATTGTGTTTTATGTAGTTTTCAGAATGTGTAGGCTTCCTGTAGATACCAAAATTGATCTTATTCTGGTTTCTAATTACTTTTAACTACCTCCTTTCCACATATTTACAAGTTTGGCATAAATATGTCAATATATTTGCAATAGTACCCAACAAGCTCATCCAGGATGCGCTCAAATTACTCAATTTACAGAACAAGACTATACCATTCACTATGGAAACTGAAAATGAAGGTACACTAGTTTTCCTACATGGAGGAGGAGGAGGAGGAGGAGGAGGATAAAATTAAGCTGTATTTATGGATGCTCTTTAACTGCTGTGGCCCATAGCATCCCATTCTATATTGGGCATGAAAGACCGGAATTTTGCTCAGAGGCCTCTTTATTAGGCTTGAGGTTCTTTTACGTGCCGCAAATTCACGACATGGGACCACCAGCTTTACTTCCTTTTTGAAGGAAGCCATGCTAAAGAGTTTTATGCCCAAAAAATATCCATCACCCTCGGGACCCATGACCTCGGGAACTAGAGGCTAGCATGGTAACCACTACACCACGGAGGACAACAGGAGGAGAAGGAAATGCAGTAATAGAGAAAGAAGTTGTTTATGTAATACCTATTATAAATTTGTTAATTCAGAACTATACGGGTGGACCATTTAGGTTGAGATTGTACAATATCTCCAAAACTAAGCGTATAGAAAGAAATGTCTTTAATAAAAGTTGCTTGATATTATGAGGGAAAGTAAATGCCATTATAGTCGTGTTTTGTTTGGAGGACGTTATGATGGTCATTTTAGGGTCAGTTTAATTTTTTTTTAAATGGGAACCTACAATTCCTGAAATGACCATCACAATGTCCTCCAAATAAAACACAACTAATGACATTTATTTTCCCCCATAATATCAAGCAACTTTTATTCAAGACATTTCTTTCTACAGCACTTAGTTTTGGAGATATTGTGCAGTCTCAACTTATATGGTCCACCCTGTATATTCCTAAATAATGTATATAACATCTAGAGTGAGTTTACATTTGCTCTTGTCATAGAATAGTAAAGTAAGGTATTTATTCACTCATAGACATAGGCTTCGTCATAGAAGGATTAGCATATTATCAAACACACAATTTGACATATCACTTACACAATCACGATTTATAATTTGACTTGTCACTATATAATACTAATAGTAATTTTCAATCGAATCACATATATTATCTAATACTATTTACAATTTAGGCCTGTCATTTATACAATACCACCAAAAAACAGTTTAGTTCAAGCACAAAATATTCTTCACAATTTGATGTATACTTATACTCTAACATACAAAACAGATTTTAGAAGATTACAATTCATCTATTCTGTATAGGCTTTTATTTAGTAGATAATTTTTTAACAATGTTTTAAAAGAGTTACCCTATGCAGCTTTTATATATTGTGGTAATTTATTAAAGAGTATGGCTCCTCCGATGTATGGATCTTTGTTTGTCGCAGCTTTAGTTGTACACACCCTATGGTAGTTATTTATTCCCCTTGTCTTATATGTATAATATTCTTTGTTTAGATTCTTGATATTTTGAGTCCTTGTAACAAAATAATTTTGTAGACATATAGAGATACTACTGTTAGATTTTTTGCATTTTTAAACACTTCTTTTACAGAGTGGGTACGTTTTAAGTTAAATATACACCTTAGACTTTTCTTTTGGATCACCAATACTCTGTTTAGATTGGTTATGGATGCTCCCTCCCCAAATTTCTATCCTATATTCAGTAGATGTTAATAAGAAATGGGAACATTTTTACACTATATTTAACTATTAGCTTGATATTGCATGCCCATTAAAGAATAAAAAAGCACAAAGGTAATCAATGGATTAATAAGGATATAATTATAGCAAAAACAAAACTAAAGGATTACTATGATAGATATAGAATTACAAAATTAGATAAAGATAAAGAAACATTTATAAATAACAAAAGAAATTAAAGGAAATTAATAAAATTATCCAAATCAGCATACTTGAATTATTTAATTGAAAAATCAGACAATATTGCAAAATCCACCTGGAATCTTATAAATAATGAATGTGGTAAAGGCAAGAGTACACATGAAAATATTGAAGTAATTAATGGAAGTGAAATAATTAAAGATCCTGCAGTGATAACTAATTTATTTAACACAGGTTTTATAGAAAACATTAATACACTTCTATGTAAAAACAATACCACTGTAAGTAATCCTAACTCATTTAAACATAGCCCCCTAATTCGATGTTTCTATCAGAGATTACAGAAGAAGAGCTATTAAAGGTAATAAATAAAATGAAAAGTAAGAATTCAACAGGCAAAGATGGAATCTCAACTTCACTTTTAAAACAATGTGCGTCTAGCATATTAAAACCATTAACTGAATTAATTAATTCAAGTATAAATTCTGGAATTTATCCAACATGTTTAAAAAGTGCCATAGCAGAACCACTGTATAAAAATGGCAGTAAAGGACTAATAGAGAACTACCGCCCCATAACACTGGTATCATCATTCTCAAAAGTAATGGAAAAAATCATTGCTAAACAAATCATATCATTTCTAGAGAAGAATAAGGTTTTAAATAACTTTCAACATGGTTTTAGGAGCGGTAAATCTACTAAAGATGCAATAATAGAAATAGTGGAACATCTCATTGATAGCTTAGAAAATAAGAGAAAAAAATAATTGCATATTTTTGGACCTAAGTAAAGCTTTTGATTGCGTAGATCATGAAATATTAATAAATAAACTACAACAGTACGGGATTAGAGGAGTACCACTTAAACTAATAAGTTCATACTTAATGGCAGAACACAACAAGTAAAAATCACTCACAAAAGTAATCTGCAAATAAAGGAGTATTTTTCAAATATACAGAACATTAAATATGGTGTCCCACAGGGCTCAGTGTTAGGACCCCTTTTATTCATAATTTATATGAATGATATTCCCTTTACCCGTAATGGAAAAATAATTGCTTATGCAGACGATACTTCAATTGTAAACACTGGTAAAATGCTACAGACACTTGATACTTGCACAAAAAATAATGGAAAGCAAACAGTAGAATTTTTTAAACAAAACAATTTACATATTAATGTAAAGAAAACAGGATACATAAACTTTCAAACAATACAAAGCAGAAATGAAATGCATTTAAATATTAAAATAAATAATGAAGAAATTAATGAGGTAAACAATGCTAACTTTTTAGGAATAATACTAGATAAACATTTTACATGGGACAAGCAAATAGATAAAGTCTGTAACAAAGTTAGTTCAAGTATATTTTTATTAAAAAGATTGGCAAAAATTGCCGATATAAACATATTAATGAAGATCTATTACGGATTAGTATTCTCACATTTATCATATGGAATTGCGGTCTGGGGACAATGTGCAATGAAGTATACTAAAAGACTTTTATATTACAGAAAAGAGCAATTAGAGTGATGTTAGAACTAAAACCTCAAGAATCTTGTAGAAATCATTTCAAAAAATTAAATGTTCTTGCTCTGTACTCACTATATATATGTGAAGTAATAATGTATTTGAAACATAACGAAAATAATACAAGAATTAATAGCCAGATCCATGATCATTATACTAGAGGCAGCGCACAATTGCACTTAATTTCACACAGATTACAATTGCCTACTCTTGTTGCTTGTATGTATTATAATAAACTACCAATTCACCTACAACAAATACATATTGTAAGTAAATTTAAAATTGAACTGAAAAAGTTCATTGTGCAAGGATGTTTTTATTCAATTGAAGAATTTATGAACTGAATTTTCTCTGTATATATATATATATTTGTATTATATTGTGCTATTTGACAATGTCATGAATTCTTGTAATTTTAATTGACAGCTACAAAAAGAATAAAGAATAATAAGTGAGTGAACCATTCCATAGTACACTGGTGTTAGTATGTCATTATCTAGTTGATTAGCTAATTTCCTTAGTAAATATAACCGACAGTTTAGTTTCTTGTAGAGATCATCTATGTGTTCATTGAAATTCAGGTTCTTGTCTATGGTAATTCCCAGAAATTTAGTGCTGTTTACCTGTTCGATTTGTATATTATTGTACTCTTATCTTAACTACTTGTTTCTGATCCCTAAGTTGGAGTAGAATGCATTTTGTTTTTATCAACATTGAATTTGAGTGGCCTAGTGGTTAGACCGTGGCCTAGTGGTTAGACCACTCGCCTCTCACCGAGGCGGCCCGGGTTCAATCCCATGGACCCACATGTGGGATTTGTGGTGGACAAAGCGGCGTCTGGGCGGGTTTTCTCCGGGTTCTCCAGTTTCCCCCGCCATTCATTTCACCAACTGCTCCATCATCACCTTTCCTTTCATCCATTTCACCATCATTTCGTTTTATCTACTTCCTTCCTCCCATACCAGGCATCGGGCTGATTACCCATCTTGGATATTCTGTCTGCTCCTTAACAGGCCTCTGACCCCAGGCACCTGCCTGTAAGTCCTGGGGGTGTAAGTCCTACATATGAGGATGTTAAACAGATAAAGAAGAAGGAATTTGAGTTGAGCTGCTTTCAGGTAGCCTGTCAATTTTATTAGAGATGATGTAGCCTTAGCTCCTAGTTGTTTTAATTCTTTACCTGTACATGTAAATGAAGTGCCATCAGCATAAGAAATTAGATTATAGTCTGGAGAAATAGGCATATCATTTACATAGACTAGGAATAGGAGAGGACCCAAAACTGACCCTTGTGGTACTCCTGATTTCACTATTTCATATTTTGATTTATATTTGTTTAAGCAATTTGCATTTTTCCAGTATATTTCCGTATACATTGAGTTCGATTTTGTAAATAGGAAGAAAGGAGATCATGCATTTTACCTCTAATGCCATAGAGAGTAAGTTCCTGCAATAAGAAATCATGAGACACACTGTCGAAAGCTTTAGATAGATCTAGGAAAATACCAACTGATTTTTCACTTTGCTTGAGATTTGTGTAAACACATTATGTATAAGTTCAGATACAGTGGTGACTGTTGATAATCCCTTACTGAACCCATGTTGATAGTTTTTTAATACACTTTTTGCCCCAAAAAATCTATTAGCTTCTTGTATATTATCTTTTCAAGCAGTTTAGCAAATACAGAAGTTAGTGTTATTCGCCTATAGTTTACTATTAATTTATCTTTTCCTTTTTTAAATATTGGTCAAACAATACTGTTTTTTAATAAGTCAGGAAACGTTACACTTTCCATTGAGTAGTTTATTAGATATAGGAATGTCAGGAGCAGTTTTTTGCAAGCTTTAAGAATTTTTGGTGTAATATCATCCCAACCAGATGCACCGTTTTTGAAATTGGCTTATTATATTGTCTACTTCAGCTTCATAAGTTTGAAAGAGACCAATGGTTTCTATCACTTTGATATCATCTCTGCTTGGGCTAATATTTTTGCTACTTTTATTCTCCCCCATATTTATAAAGTAATGATTAAACAAATTTGAAATTTCATTTAGATTTACAATTTTTTGTCCATTTACCCTGATATTAATATTTTTTGTTTTGTTTTTTGTTGGTGCAACACTTTTATTTACTATAGTCCATATTTCTTTAGTAATATTACATGCATTTTCTATTCTCCATCTGTTATTTTGCTTTTCTAAATTTTTTAATGCCAGGTTGTATTGCCTTTTGTACTTTACATAGAGAGACTTGTAAATATCTAACTTAGTGGCTTTTAGAAATTCATAGTTATCTTTCGTTTTTTCACAAATAGCCATTACTTCCAGAGGAAGTTTTATCTTTTGGATAGTTAAAGTATTTTCACACTTTTTAACTTTAGGACATACTTCATCAAAATGATTCCCAAGTATATTAAAGAATGATTTCCATTTTTCATTTGTGGATGTTTCCAAATATACCTCGTGCCACTTTTCCAGTTCTAGTCTTTCCTTAAGCTTAAGCAATTTTGAGGCACTAGTACATCTACATACTTATATTGGGGTTGCATAGTTTCAACATGACAGTTATGTATATCAATAATTTGAGCAGTATGGTTCTGAAATGTGGAAATCATTATTTATTGCAGTGAATTTGGACTGTTCCAGATTTGAGTACACAAAAACAGAACAAGTGTGTACTGTTTTCTTAAATGAAAATTTATTATAGCAAACAGAAAACAATCTCCGGAATAAAAACATATTATGTTATGTTGATATTGTAATGAAAAGAAGCTAGAAACAGTGATGTGTATTGAATTTATTTAAAGGTGAGTCGGAATTGTTACACTAACATCACTTAAGTTTACTCACTTAACATGTTTCGGGAAACCGTTGTCAGTCGAATTAACCTTCTGAGGATGGGAACAACGGTTTCCCGAAACATGTTAAGTGAGTAAACTTAAGTGATGTTAGTGTAACAATTCCAACTCACCTTTAAATAAAATATTATGTTATGTTACAAGCTCTGCCATTTAAGACACACAAAGCTTCTACAGAGTTTTTATAGTTTGGCATCCAGTGTCTAGGGATCCCTGATTTTTGGAAATAAAAAATATGATTGTTAAGAATAGGGTTTATAGTGATAAATAAAAGTGTAATGATGTTATTTTGCACAAAAATTAATAGAGAAGAAGAAGGAATAATAAAATTCTATCTGAGGATTGTATTTTTAACCAAGTCAGAGTATTAAGACTTTTAGTAATTCCCAGAAGTATTTTCAGGGTGGTGTTTTGGTTAGCTTAGATTTCAGGTCACTGTGAATATCTTTAGGAGTAGATATGAGAGTACTCTTATACAATTCCTACATTTTTTCAAAATTTAACTTGATCACTGGGCACGACTTGTAAGAAATTACTTGATGTGCAAAATGTCAGAGCAATCAAAACTTATCTGCTATTCCAGTCTGGTAGGACTGTTACCACAAATAAAAAATGTATTTTTAATTTGGAATCAGCACATGCATAAAAGCAACTTGCATGCAGGCAAAGAGCATTATAAAACTAAACACTGAATAAAAGATAAGATGATAGCAGAACAAATCAGTAGTTAATATAAAACCTTATAAGTACATGCCAAATATATATATATATATATATATATATATATATATATATATATATACACACATACATACAGTACGGTCGTTTTATGGTGAGGTCATGAATGATGCGTATGCATACTCTGCACACTATTACACTAGAGGTTTTCATCCTGTAACTCCCACATTACTCACAAGTGATAGTAACATGCACTATAAGGAGTACTGAAGTTGTGTTGGAAGTGGTGTCCATCTGTGTGAAAACATTCCTGGCATCTTCGGATGAAATTTCCATTCACACACATTTCTTCTTGCGTAATGTTCATAATTTCTGTTTTTATATTGTCCTTAAATTCATCTATGGTGGGGGGGATTATTCCTCTAAATTTTATTTTTTTAGGGTTCCTCACAAATAGATGCACCAATTTCGTCAATCAATTAAATTTGGTCAATCCATTACAACATCTTGTTTTTGGTTCTTAGGTTTAGCAATCTTGTTCTCCTAAACTTATTAACCAGACGTCTAACAGAATCTATACCTGGAACTGGAATACCAGGAAATTTATCTTGAAATTGTCTACACACCTGTCTACAGTATTCAATTTTTAAATATGTATCATACACAGAAAATTTGTTGTTCAAGCGTGAATTTGCCAGCAGCCATTGCAGTGGACTAACAAGACATTAACATTCTTAAACAAATCGCACACAACACATATCTTGAATAAACTTTCACCTTTGAGATGCACACAGCACAAACACAAAGCAGCGACTGAAGCACAGCAGATAAATATAATCTTGAATGTGTCATGCACCACCAGTTGCACATTGGAAAAGTACCAAGGTCACTGCAGTGCAGCATGCTACACATATAGCCAGTCTGTGGCCTCATCTTAAAATGACTGCACTATATATATGTATGTTTATTTATTTGTTCCAAGTGAATATGACTGGCATTCAGTCCTGGCTCTTTACCAGTCATATTGCTAATTTACAATACCTTCCTTATACTAATCATTGATTTCTTAAGAGAGTTGCTGTCAAGTGCAAGTGAGTGCTGCAATAGATAGACTGGACAAGTTAGAAGAAAATAATGGACTATTTGGAAAATCAAAGTAGAAGGAATAATATTGTGGTGTACCGAGTACATGAAGAAGACACAGAGACATGGGAAGACACAGAAATGTTTGTGCGTCGAGTGGTGGCACAGCTAGTGATCAATGTGTCAACAATAAACATAGAACGTGCAGACAGAGTTGATAGATGGGAAAACAGAAATTGCCCTATTGTATGCAAATTAACATACTAGAAACTTAAGTGTGAAATTTTGCAGAATAGCCCTTAGGGCAAAAGTATAAACATAGCAGAAGACTAGTGCCAGGGTTCACCGTGAGAGAAATTTCTTGAAGAGACATATGGCTGAAGCGCGGAGACAAGGGTGTCATGTTGTTCTGCAATTTGATAAGTTAATTATCAACAGCAGAGTATGGAGCAGCTAGAAGCATGCAGCCTGGACATCCTTGAACAGCAGGGGACAGAGGCGACCAAGCAAACAACAGCAATAGGAACGGACACACTCACCAGGAGAGGTCAACAGAAGTGCAGCAGGTGTAGAAGTCAGGCAAGCTGAATGGCAGCCCAATACCTCCCCTCAACAGAGCTTCTGTGCCTGCGGGGAACAAGGTGCAGAGAAAGGCTCTGTCTTGGATACTGCTCCAAGAAGGTCATCACTACGCTTAGCAGAGGCTTCAAAAAGAGGACAAAAGAGTGAGGGGAGGAGAAATTAGGGGATAGAAACCCTCCTCACAATAGGTTCCTGGAATGTGGAAGCTATTGTGAGAAAACTAGACAGAGGTGATTTAAGAAGCTTTATAGGCACACATGACATTTTCTGTATGACAGAAACATGGTTAGGACCTAATGATAAGTTAGATTTTAAGGACCTTGATGTTTTTAATAAGAATAGCAAGGTTAGGGGAAAGAGGGGCAGATGGCCAGGGGGAATATCAACATTCTTTTAAATGGATATGGGGAGGGGAGTTAGGGAAATAGAATTAAGCATGGATGGGGCATTATGTAACTATGTTTATGTTGGGGAGACAGAGCTTATAATTATTGCATTTATAAAGTGCCAACCACATCCAAATATTGCAGTCCGACATTCCTTGAGAATTTAACAGAAAAGGTGGTGGATCTACAGGAAATAAATTCCAATGCAATGCTCATTATATTAGGGGATTTCCATGCCAGGATAGGAGGCAAGAACATCTCTTTTGGTCATTGGGGAAAGGAAAAGGAGGAAATTAATGACAATAGGCTAGCCTGTAGAATGAATAAGGATAAAATAAATGCCGAAGGAAGGGCGCTACTTACGTTTTGCGATTCACTAGGCTTAGAAATTCTCAATGGCAAGTATGGTCAAGATCTACGAGGTGAACTAACATTTATAAATGCAAATTGGGGGAGCGTAGTGGATTATATCATCTGCAGCTTAGAAATTATACCATTAATTAGAGATTTCTGGGAAGAGGACAGGACTGACTCTTGCCATTTTCCTTTACGTTTACGTATCGCAATAAGAAAAGAAAGAGGAGGTTGGTAATACTGAAGACATAGGCCGACTAATAATAAGATATCAATGAGGGAAGGAGAAGCATATCAAGAAAAGTTGAGAGAAATTTTGGGTAACACTGGAGATCCCAGAAACACTGTACACCAATTGATCTCTGCAATATGGGAGGCTGGAAATAATATGAAAATAAAAAGTGGGAGAAACACATTTTCTACCTGCAGTGGTTGGTACAGCAGAGAATGCAAGGAAAGTAAAAGGGCAATGGACCGGACTCTCAAAGCCTTTAGAAAGAAAGGGGGGGAGAAAGACAGAAAAGTTTCGTTTTGTTAAGAGAAACATACAAGGCACGATTAGTCAGTAAGAAGGAGGAATGGAGGCAGAAAATAGTAGAGGAAATTTTGGAGGTGGTGTCACAGGGTCAGGAAGCTAGTGTGTGGAGGACTCTGAAAAAGGTTAGAAAGAGTCCTTTTGTGCATAATTGTATAACACCAGGGCAATGGAAGAGCCATTATCAGGAAAGTTTTGGCAATGGGGGAAATTGGGAGGGGGCAATACTGACTGAAATCCAACTACTAGGAGCGCCAAAAATGGAAAACTTACATAAGGATATAACTATGCGGAAAGTTATTCAGGCAACGAACAGTTTAAAAAATAATGAAGCCCCAGGACTATATGGAATACCAGCTGAACTATTTCAGGATTGAATGAAAATTGAAATCTTTAGAAATTTGGTGCTAAAAGCATTGAACAAAATTTTTAAGGGGGGCACATTTCCACAGGAATGGACAACGGCAATTGTATGTCCAATATATAAAAAGGGGAGCACAAAAGTTCCGGACAACTATAGGGGGTAGCACTTCTTCTAGTAATGAGTAAAATTTACTGTAAGATTATATATGAGCAACTGAGACAATGGATCAATGAAAACAACAAATTATCAGTAGTTCAAGCAGGGTTCAGGGAGAAATACAGTATGGTAGATAATATATTTATATTAGATACTGTTAGAGTGAAGCAAATGCAGAAAAAGAGGGTAAACCTACACTGTGCTTTTATAGATTTTGTAAAGTGTTTGACTGTGTTGAAAGGCAGCACTCTGGGTGAAATTATGGGCAGTTTGCCAGGAAAAATTATTAGGACACTTCAGGCAATATACAAAAAAAGTTGAGTTTTGTGTAAAATGCAGTTCCAAAACAGTATCAAAGAATGTTATAACTTGGAGGAGAGTAAGACAGGGATGTATTCCTTTACTGACACTTTTTATTTGTTAGTGGACCATATTCCAGAAGTATTGAATTCAGTTGAACCTGATGCTCCTTGAATAGAAGATATCCCCATACTCGCTCTGCTCTGTTCTGCTATATGCCAATGATTTAATTTTAATGTCCACATCAATTTCTGGGCTGCAAAAAGAACTAAATTGCTTAGAAGCATATTGTAAGGAATGGGGAATGGCAGTGAATGAAGTGAAAACCATAATGCTAACATTCAAGAATGGAGTGGTATACAGCAGCAAGGAGATCTGGACATATGCAGGACAGACATTGGAGAATGTTAAAGTATTTACTTATCTGGGCTTCACATTATCTATGAACAGAAAGTGGAGGAAGCACATAGACATCACAGAACGTAAATGCAAAGTAAAAAATATGGAGTAATTGAAGTCTCTTATGAAAGTTTCTGATATACCAATGAGGACAATGGAGATGGTATACAGAGCTGTTGTTAGGTCTAGTGTATCATATAGGGCAGAAATTTGGGGTTGGGAAAAGATTGAAAAATTGAACCAAATCCAGACGCATTTTCTGAAGCAGATTCTTAGGTGAGGAGGGGTACTGCATATTGTGGAGTTCTTAAAGAATTTGACTTATACAAATATATATACACATAACAGATGGAAGATAATTCAGAGACAACTATTGATATTGACAGACAGAATTTACAATCACAATGTACGGCTAAAACTTCACTTAACTTACAGTGTCAAATAATGTGGGGCTGGGGGAGGGAGGCCTATTTAGATAACTGTACACGAGAGGAAAGAAGTGGCTTGGTGTGGCTAAGAAAGGAAGGCAACAAATTAACTGATGACACCGGAGTGAGAATATGTCCACTCTGTGATGAAAGGGAAACATGGAATCATATTCTGGCTCAGCGCAGGGAAACAGAATTACTAAGAAAACAATATTTACCACCACAGTTTCTGGAGTCCAATAGGGAATGGATGCCTGCTTGGATGTAATGTTGGACGCGGGGTGTCATAAAATGGGTTCTTTTTTGTCTAAGATTTAGCAAAGGAGGTTAATTGCACTGGAGGGTGGAAGAGGGGAGACAGTACATAAGAGTGAGTTCTTAAGGGCAGAGTACTGTATATATTTGTAATATAATTGTAATTCATGCTTTTTTTTTTCCTTTTTTTTTTCTTTTCTTTCTTTCTTCATTGTGCTATTATGTATTGTAATACATACTTATATATAATAAGTACATATTTAGTAGACTGAAACTGTTCACAATAAAAGTCCTACTACTAATTTCTCAATTCCTTAATTTTATATTGTTGTTAGTTCTTATTGCTGTTTGACTCTATTTGCTGCCCAAATCCATTTATTCTTCACTTTACTTAAATATTGTCCTATGTTCCTACTATCTTTGTAAACATTTCACTTACAGCTATATTTCTATCTGTTTTAACCATTTGTTATTAATACCTTCTTTCCTCAAAATTCTGTTCCAATACACCTAAAAATTGTGTGTTCAACATCTTTTCCACTATATAAGGGACATTGATTTTGTGGAATACCTTTCCTTTAGTCTTTTAACCTCTATACACCTGCTCTTAGCCATGCAATACTTTCTCTCTCATCGCTATTTGTTATGTCTTTATATTTTTCTCTTCTTCATGCATTTTTAATTGGTATATAAAAAACTAGGGAACTTTTTCCTGCTACCTCACTTAATATGCTTTCTGTTTCAACATCCTCAATCTCTTGCCATTTTTCAGAAATTGTTCAATTATTTTCTTTTGTTCTCCATATCTCTCTTAATCCATTTCTCCCCAAGTTATTCCAAAGACTATTTCCCACCCAGTTTTCCTTAAGGTTTTTTCTTGATATTCTTAGGCACTAACTTAACAAATTTCTTTAATCTAAATTTAAAGTACTAAGCCAATATTTCAGTACTCTTTTCCATTATCTTTCCCTTACTTGTCACTCTACCCAGTTCTATTTGTGCTACCTGTCTTACATTGCATTAGGTAACCGTAGTATTTCTCTACAGAACATACATGTATCTCATCTATGCATTCCCATCCACCTTCCCCCCCAGGGGCTCACCTTATGTGAGTACGGGTGTTGGCGTGCCCGGGGGTTCTCGAGCCAATCATCGCCATATTCATCCCTTCATCCCCATCCGGTCGAAGTGGGTTCGTTCTCGTGACCGGGGGACACAAGGTAGGCTCTCGTGCGTTCTTTGCATTCCATTCATACCGCACCTCACCATCGTTTCTTTCTTCCCTTGTCACTTTCCGGCCATTTCGCACCACGACATTCGCACATCTCTTTTTCTTCCTCGCCGGCCTACCTTGCATGTGAAACGCCCACACAGTTTTATTTCTTTTATCTTTTCTTTTAATCCTCCGTGGACACAGCCTGACGGATACCCGCGCACGGGGTGCGCAGCTGGGTGAGTGGGTAATGGCGTCATTCCCACCACCCGGGGTCGTCATGTAGGGTTTGTGTTCGTATCTGTTGCTCAACTGCAGTCCCGCGGGGGGGGGGGGCCATTGCATGAGCTGCTGACTTCTGACGGCGATTGGGTCCCTCTGTCTATGTGCTGGGAGGTGTGACCCTGGGGTGAGTGAGTGAGCCGGGGTAACGCCCGGGAAGTCAGAGCCCAAGGTCGGAGACGGTTGCAATGGTGGAGGATTTATTTCGCTATGGAGCACCCTTCCTCCATTAATACAAACAAGCGCCGAAAAGTTATTGTAACAGAAGTAGCACCGCCGACATCTGGTTGTTACTTGGTCATTTCAAGAACAGAAGAAGGACAAAACTTTGAGAAGGTGAACCCTTTTATAATTCAGAAGGGCATAGATGTTATTGCTGGTGCAGTTCAATCCTGCACTCGTCTACGGAATGGTTCCTTATTGGCACAAACTAAGTCCGATCAGCAAAGTGAGACCTTGTTGCGCGCTACGCTTCTCCACGGTTATCCCATCCGTGTCGAGAAGCACCGCACATTGAATTCCTGTCGGGGCGTCGTTACCACCCATAGCCTCGATGGTATATCGGACGAGGATCTAGTCGAATATCTATCCGATCAAAAGGTGACAGCGGTGCATCGAGTGCAGGCCAAACGCGACGGCGTATTGGTACCCACTCGTACCCTGTTTCTAACACTTGATGGCGTCGATCTGCCCACGAGCATTTCCGCAGGGTACGAACGGATTTCTGTCAGGCCTTATATTCCTAGACCTCTGCGTTGTTTTAAATGCCAACGTTTTGGGCATACGCAAGTCTCATGTAAGAGTGCCGTTAACATCTGTGCAACATGTAGCCAGACCTCACATGAAGGTACCTGTTCAACAGCCCCCGTCTGCGTTAGTTGCAAAGGGTCTCATTCTGCTTCATTTGCCGACTGTCCACGGTACTTGGACGAGAAGGCGATCCAGGAGATCCGGGTAAAGGAGAAACTCTCCTTCGCCGAAGCCCGGAGGCGTTACCATGCGCGCCAACCTGCGCTCCTGCGATTGGGAACATTTAGTTCTGTTGTTGCCTCGCCAGTACCCCGGAAGGATGCAGAGACTCAAACTTGGACCATGACTGCATTGACCGCCACTACCATCCGGCCGTCCATTAAAGCTACAGTTACCAAGCCCTATAAACCTGGTCCAAAGTCTATGAAGTCACAAGCCACTGAGAAGAAACCGAAGCACAAACTTCGAAGAGAAGACTTTCTAAAAGACCCTCCGCGTGTTCACAGTAAGCAGAGTTCACCTTCTCCTCCTCGGAGGTCGCAGTCCCAGGAAGCTCCTGGGACAAGCCGCGCTCAGCGGCACCCCTCACCCATCGCCACCCAGAGCCGATTCACGGCGCTTGAATCGGTTTCTAGCACTGAGCGCGTGGGCCCTCCCTCCGAGGAAGCTATGGAGTCTGACCAACTCCATACAAAAAGCCCGAGCCCCAAGGTTAAGCAAAAGATTCTTTTAAGCCGCCCTTCTAAGTAGACAGTTTATCCCTTTTATTCATGGCTATCCTGAGCTGGAATTTACGTGGTGTTCGATCGCATAGGGCGGAACTGCAACTTTTATTGCGTTCCCATTCACCTATGGTCGTGTGTTTGCAGGAGACGAAGCTTCGCCCTCACGACTCTTTCGATCTCCGAGGGTACACTCCGGTTCGCTACGATCTTGAACCGGAGGAGGGTGCTCCTGCACATGGAGGTGTCATGTTGTTAGTGCGTAACGACGTTCATTTTCAAACTCTCGCTCTTACGTCCGACTTGCAGGCTGTTGCCATTAGATTGCAGTTACCCGGTTTTTTCTTTTCTGTTTGCTCTGTGTATTCACCTCCATCGTCTCCCCTCGCTCTCGCGGACATTCCAGCTCTCCTGTCCGCTCTCCCAACACCATTTCTTCTGTTGGGAGATTTTAACGCCCATCACCCCCTGTGGGGTTCGCCAAGGGCTTGTGTGAGGGGAACTCTTCTTTCCGACATTTTTTACCAGTTCAATCTGTCCATCCTCAATACAGGTGAACCTACTTTTATTTCTGATTCTTCTGGTACATTCTCACCTGGTAGTCGTCTGCAGTGGAACGTCGTCGCTGACACCTACTCCAGCGACCATTACCCCTGCATCGTTTCTCTTCTGTCACATCACGTACAGCATTCCAGAGTACCTACCTGGATATTCACAAAAGCCGACTGGAGCTTGTATTCCAGCCTCGTGCATTTTGACGACCAGCCCTTCACCGACATTAACCCACTAGTGCAGCACCTTATGTCTACGATTTTCTCTGCCGCCGAACGCGCAATTCCCCGTCCATCCTCTCACCCTCGACGGATTCCTGTTCCTTGGTGGAACGAGGAGTGTCGGGTTGCCGTTCGTGCCCGTAGAACTGCACTTAGGGTGTTTCGGCGTCACCCTACACTTGATAATTTAGTTACTTTCAAACAATCGCGCGCCAGGGCTCGTCGCATTATTCAGGATAGCAAGAAGGCATCGTGGACTCGTTTTGTCGAGTCTTTTAATCGCTTTACGCCTTCATCCGTTGTATGGGATAAACTTCGTCGCTTTTCTGGTAAAGTGTCGCATTGTACTGTGTCTGGCCTTCAAGTATCAAATGCCACCATAGTGGATCCGGCTGCCATTGTTAACGCTCTGGGTAATGCCTTTGAGGCGGTTTCCAGTTCAGACCATTATTCCGCCGGGTTTCGCTCTATGAAAGACCGGCTGGATTCCGCATCATATAATTTACGGTCTGCTAATAATGAATGCTATAACGAACTTTTCACAATGAGGGAGCTGGAGCACGCTCTTCATTGCTCTAGGCACTCCGCTCCTGGGCCGGACGGCATTCATGTCCGGATGTTACAGAACCTTTCAGCCGTCAGTAAGCTCTTTCTCTTACAGGTCTATAACCGTATTTGGCAAGACGGTATTTTTCCTTCCGTTTGGCGCGAAGCCACCATTGTCCCTATACTTAAGCCTGGGAAGGATCGCCAACTACCTTCCAGCTACCGCCCTATCTCCCTCACCAGTTGCATTTGCAAGGTGATGGAGCGCATGATCTACGGCGGTTGACATGGTGGCTTGAGTCTCAGAAACTTCTAGCGAACGCTCAGTGCGGATTTCGTCGATATCGCTCTACCGTCGACCACCTGGTGTCGCTGTCGACGCATATTATGAATGGATTTCTGAGAAAGTGTCAAACCGTGGCTGTGTTTTTTGACCTGGAGAAAGCTTATGACACTTGTTGGAGGGGCGGCATTTTATGTACACTTCACGCATGGAATATCCGCGGTCGTCTTCCCATATTTCTTCGGGAATTTATGACGCACCGCGTCTTTCGTGTACGTGTGGGCTCGGTTTTATCTAGTCGTTTTATTCAAGAGAACGCGGCATTTTACGAGGATTCGCTTGATCGGCAATATTTAGTTAGCTCCTCTGCATTGCTCCCTCCAGGGGTTCGATTTCGTCAGCTTCTTCGGCATTTGGACGTTACGCCAGCGCCGGCCCTTCCAAGGGGGGAAACGCGTTTTCCTCCATGGTTGCGCGCTGAGGCCCTCTGTCACCTTGGGTTATCGTCGATGCCGAAAAATGAGACCCCTTCTTCAGTCTTTAGATCAGCGTTTTTAGAACTTCAGTCGCAATTCGGGGACTTTGATTTTATCTTTACTGATGGATCTAAGATTGATGCTGGAGTAGGATGTGCCTTTTTTGTGGTGGAAATACTTTTACTTTCGTTTACCGGGGCAATGTTCGATTTTTACCGCCGAACTTTTTAGCATTTATCAGTCTCTCTTGTACATTCAGCGGCACGACTTACGGCACTGTTTTGTTTGTTCAGACTCCCTGAGTGCTCTTCAAAGTATTAGCTCGCTGTACAGTTACCACCCGCTCGTACAGCGCATTCATGACCTGCTCCACTCGCTTGGTGTCTCTGGCATCCGCGTCTCCTACATGTGGATTCCAGGTCATGTTGGCATCTCAGGGAACGAGTCTGCCGACGCCGCTGCCAAATCAGCGATTTTATCACCCAGAAGTTTTACCTCTGTTGTTCCCTCGTCAGATTTGTTTATTGTTTTACGTCGCCGCATCCTCTCGCTTTGGAGCGATTTGTGGACGGCCCTCCGGGGGAACAAGTTGCGGGAGGTTAAACCTCTCCCGTTAGTCTGGGCTACCTCTTCCCGTGCTTCTCGTCGGGAAGAGGTAATTTTAACACACCTTCGTATCGGACATTACATTTTTAGTCATAGGTATTTGCTGAGTGGTGACCCCGCACCACTCTGTGGGCAGTGTGATGCGCCCTTAACGGTGCGTCACGTTTTTAGAGGAGTGTCAGGTTTTAGCTGCATTGCGTGTTCATGTGGGTCTGTCTGTTGGCCTAGCCAACGTTTTGGCAGACGATGCGCGTGCTGTAGAGTGTGTTTTACGTTTTATTCGTGACTGTGATTTTAATCTGCACATTTGATGCGTTGAGCGTCCTTTAGCTTTGCAATTTTATACTGTGTGTTTTAATGGGGACTCTACTCCCCAGTGGACATATGGCGCTCATGTCCCTCGCATTCTACAGTTCTTGACACGTTTTACTCTTTTATTGCCTATGCTTTTAGTGGGTTGGTTTTTGGGATTGTTGTATTGTTGTTTTTAGCTTTTGAACATCGCGGCTTTGTGTCCCGTTTTTAATTATGCGGTTCTTTTACCCGTCTTTTATATTTTTGACTTTATATTTTATACATTGTAGGGGCGCTGATGACCTTAGTAGTTTAGCGCCCTTAAACCGCATCTCATCATCATCACCATCCACCTTCTAATACCCATACTTCTATACAATACATCATTTTTGCCTCTACACCATATTGTATACTTTATCCAACCATTTAATGTTTATATTAGGTACTCTATATTTACAATATCTAATAGCTGATATAGCTCCTTTTCCTTATGCCAGTGCAAATTTCTTTTGTTTCTCCATTTGCTGCCTCCATCTATTCTAACTCTTAAATAATTACATTCTCATACTATCCTATATTCTTTACTTTCAACCTTCCAGTTTTCAAAGTTACTTAATCCCCCCCTTTTCTTTACACACCATAATCTGTGTCTTCTCTTGATTCACTCTTAAGCTCCACTCTTTACAATATTTGTCTATTCTTTGCAAGGATTGTGTTAAGACAATCACTGTGGTCGGTCCTACCACTAAGTTAGTTGCAAAAAGTAATCCTGGAATTTGGATATTATTGACTGGTGCAAAGTTATTGTTCCTCCCAATTTCTAATCAGATATTGTGTACATGTAAATTAAATGCTACTGGAGTTGATTTGCATCCTTGCCTGAGGCCTGTCTGTGGCTGAATTTCATTAATTACTGTCCCTTTTTCCACCCCTACACAGGAAGTATTTTCATTATATAGTGCTCTAAGGGTATTTACCATATGGCATCTTACTTACTGCTTTACTCAATTTTTGCCATAACAATTGTAGCTCTATTCAGTCGTTTGCTTTCTCTAGATCTACAAAGGCCATGTACAAAAAAATGAGTCATGTAATGAATACCAAACCTAAGTCCTACATGGCACACCACCTTGTTTACACCATACGCAATACAGTTGTGTAGCCGCTGCAGCAAGTTGTTATACAGCAATACTAAACATGCTACCTTCCACATATCTTCTCCGTAGGCTGTGGTAAATCATAGGATACTTCTGTGGTTGAGACTGCAGGTTTGCTTCTCACATGTAGTAATCACTTTTTGTTTCCTCTGTTAATGTTTAATCAACACATACAGGCTACTTATTTTCGATATACTGCATTTCATACATGACATTCAGTAGAGTTAGTAATAGAATAGTTTGAATTAATGGGGCAGTGGTTGGGACACTGCATCACATACTTTAGTACTTGTATGCATTTTGGGAATGGCTTTGTTCCCATCTTCAGCATTTGTCCGACTGGCTGGCTTGGTTATTGTTTGGTGGATATATGTTGTGTGTGGAGATATCTGTTGATGGGGTGATGAATTTCCAGAGGTTGTTGTGAGGCGGCAGTTTAAAGTTCATAAGTTGGCTCTTGTATTTTAAGATATATATCTTCTCCCAGGTGTCCACCTCTTGGGTGTGGTGTGGGTTTCAGCAGATTTATGTTGGGTGTAATGTCATGATGTGAAGACCAAAAGTGGTGTGCTAAAGCAGATTTATCAGTTTAAAATATATACATCTCATGTGTTCTTTAAGTCTGGTTTCTAAATTTCTTTTAGTTTTGCCAGTACACCATGTTTCACTCATCATAAACTATGTTGTAAATTCCAGCTCTCTGGTTGGAGATGGGGTCTTTTAATTTGTTGCATAGTATTTTCTGTACGTTGTAGTGGTTCTGATGTTGCATTTTTTAAAAATCTTTTGAAATTTGAGGTGTGCCCAAGGATTGTATGTGAATTTCTTGAATTGTTGTGAATCCTGTTGAACTTGTAGTGTTGTTGATTCCTTAATGTGTTTGTTTCTTAAATTTCTTTATCTTATTGTCTATAATGGATGTTTGAAATCCATTGTTGGAGGCTGTCTGGATAATATATTTAAATTGTAATTGGTACTCATTTTTTTTTTCATTGGTACATGCACTAATCTGTATATCATGCTGTTTGGAATTGCCTGTTAGTGTGATGTAGGGTTGTAACTGTTATTTTTAATATAGTTATCGGTATGTGTCGATTTCATATGTATGCCAAATGTTAGTCTGTGGTTAGCTCTGTTTCTTATATCTTGATGTCCAGAAAGGGTAGGTAGCCAGTTTCTTCAGTTTCTATGGTGAATTTTATGGTTTTCTTCTGTACATTCAATAGTTTTAGGGCTTCGTCAGTCTGCTTTTTAGGAACTATGGCAAATATATCAACAAAATAACAGTACCAAGTTTTAAACAAATTTGGAAAGGATTTGTTGATATGGCACTCAAAATGACTCATATATAATTCAGCTAAGAACAGTGATAGTTTCCCATGATTAATCCTGAATTTTGCTGATAAAACCTGTTTTGGAAAGTGAAATAGCTTTGGTCCAAGCAGAGTTGGTTAGTTTTACAAAGCCTTCTGATTGTTCTTTTGATGTGTTGTTTCTATGTAGTCAATTTTGAAGTAATTGTAGTAGCTCATCTGTGGGTATGCTTGGAAAAAGTGCCGTGACATCAAATGAGGCCATTACATCTGCGGATATGTACTGGTTGGGTAGATGATTGATTAGCTCCAAAGAGTTTTTTTAAGCTTCTTTTCTCAAATGCTGGCATGGAGTTGAACATTTTTGTGAGCCACTTGACTAGTCAGAGAATTGATGTGGTTGACTATTGGTCTCATTTTATTACCCAGTTTGTGGACTTTGGGCGTACATATAACCTTGGTATTGTAGAAAGATCTGACTTGATTTTAGATTTTTTTTGTGTGTGTGCGTGTGTGTGTATTTTTTTTTCTGGGCTTTATAGTAGTTCTACTCTGAATTTGTAACCATCAGGGTTTAAGATAACTATACCCCCGCCAATGAAACGTTGCACTTGACAGCTAGTGATTAAGTTGGTACACTCGCAGAAAAACAAATGAAAAGTTTTAACTGTTAGACTTCCTAAACCAATCACAAGGCAGCATTTCAGGTGGTCTATGACAAAGCGGAAGCGGAACTGGAAGCAGCTCTGTTGCCGGATGCAGCTATTTCCAACCACGTTTTTCAATTTGTGAATCTCTAGGACCTGCGTCGAGTTGTTCTTTGCAAGCTAATATTGTTCATTGTTATTTATACTTGTGGTCATTGCTGGTGTTCATTTATACATATATTTATTTATTTATATTTATCTTGTTATATATATTTCATTCATATTATTTATACAAGATTTGAAGTGCAACAATGTCTCAAAAACAATGCCAATCACCGAGTGATGATTCACGAAGTGAAAATCCTTTGTGTCGAGATGTGCCACTTAATAGTCAGGCATTAGAACCATTAAGAAGGACCCAGGAATTCTTTGAACAGGAAGAGTACGTGAAGATTCATGGGCATCCATCTATTCCTGCTGATAAAGCCGTACAATGAACTGCAGCAGCTCTTGAACTATCACAAGAACTGTTATTTACAAGGGATTGAAACTCCAAGAGAAAGAGGACAAAATTCCTGAACCATCTGGAACGCAGTATGAGTGAAAATAACTTTGTTATCGTAGCTTATAATTTGTTTTATTTCTCCTCATTGACGTTTGCATTATTTTGTTTCTATATTGTCAAAAGCACTAATTTATTCTACATACGTTGTAATGTTTATGCTGGGTTATTTTCAATGAACAATAATAATATGAAATAGTTATTACTCATCAGAGTTTGTTACTTACATACACTGTTTTTATGCAGCTTAAACACGATAGAAAGGAGAGCAATCAGCTGTTGTTGTTTACTAACCACTCTGGCAATGTTGCAATCATAATATAGCCAATGTTACGCAAAGCCACACGAACTGTCAAGTGCAAGGATTCAATGGCGGGGGTATATAGTGTTTCCTTTATCTGCTTTGGTGTACCAACTGGTTTTTGCTTTTAGGGAATTGATGGTTTGTTTGTATGGGTGTTGTGATGTTTGCTGGCCTGTATCTGATTCAAGATGGTTTCACATTGGGTTTTAATGGGGGTTTTTTATCGTCTTTAAGATGGCTAGTGGCTTTTTCTATGTTTGCAATGAGCTCTTCTTTTTTTCTTTTTTTTTTTGTGAATAACTAATGCCAGTTTTTAATGCTTTGCTTAAGATGGATAGTTCAGTGTTGTTGAAATTTTCATTGGAGATATTTACTACATGGTTGTTTGTGGGTGGTTTCCATTTTTGGTTATGTTTTGGGGACTTTTTTGTTTGGAAAGTAGGTTATCTAGTTTCTTTTTTAGTTTTTGTGTTTTAGAGCTCATTCTTCTGCTTAAAATCAAAAGGAAATTGGATCTTTTTTTTCCATAGAGGATGGCCTAATACTTTTGGTAGCTATAAGTGCAACTGGTAGATTTTGAGATCCAAATTCTGTAGTTTCGCTAATGCTTGCTCTTTTCTATAAGAATTACTAAACTACATAGTGTCCCAACCACTGACCCATTAATTCAAATGATAATAACTTCACAGTTACTAGCTTCTTCACCATTAGTATTTAATAGTATAGTTATTATAATGCTTCTTTAAGGGCTTATTCTGCCTAACTGCAATATGCTCACACAAAACCATGTGATGTGCAGAAGGATGCGCAAACGTATCAGGCCCGAACAAGTTCTCTTTCAGTAAATCACATCGCATTTGTCAATGGCAGAATGCTCACACAAAGACATATACATAAGGAAGTTTCTCCTAGCACTAGTCAATTTAGCAGGCTTTTCTGCTCGTGAAGTTATAGCTCATATTGGACTGCCTGCAACTACAGCATAGAGGTGGGTGAGATTGTTCAGGGAAGGCATTGAATGCTGTCGTCCTGGTTTAGGAAGAAGGTATGTATCCACTCCTGAAATGGATGCAGCTTTAATTGCAGTAGCTGAGAGGAACCCTTTCCAAACTGCTTCTGAAATGAAGACATATTCATGATTCCCTGGTTCAGCTCAAACAGCTATGCAGCATGTAAACAACATAGGACTTCTTGCATAAAGGGTGGCGTGCACCAACGTGGAGTAAGCTCTACTTTCATAGTAAACTACTATTCAAGTCAACACTTGGGGACTTCCATGCGAGAGTAAACTACTTCCGAAGAATTTTACTCCATTCAGATACTCCCAGATTAAATTACTGCAGAAGTAAATGTCGGAGGGCACCGTCATGTAGTATGTTACTACGGAATTAAATACACAAATATAGGTTAGAATTTACTCTTTCAACCTGGTTGGAGTAACTAACCTGTCAATTGAACTAGAATACTGTATCGTATTTAGATGAAGATATTTTTGATGCGTTCATGGATTACTTAGATTACATTGATGTAGTGCTATGCAAGAACCATATGATACTTATACAGAGAGAGAGAGAAAGTTCAATGAAATTTCGGTATTAGGAAAGAATCTTATACACGCCTTTTGAACCTACTTGGAGAACACTTTAACAAAACTCGGACACAAATTCAGCTCTATAATCCAAATTGCAATTATTGTTATGCGTCCTATGAGTGTTTCATACCGGAATATTTCAGGAACTTGAGCCGGCATTATGACGAATTTAATGTAAT
Organism: Deroplatys truncata; assembly: GCA_030765065.1. NCBI lineage: Eukaryota > Metazoa > Arthropoda > Insecta > Mantodea > Mantidae > Deroplatys > Deroplatys truncata. Next base: position 1,024,651 of record JAUKNL010000022.1, on the reverse strand, counting down.
GTGACAGTCTTACACTGTATTAAATGGAGATAGTTAGAATTGACTTAACGCGATGTAACTTAAAAGTTTGGCACCAAACTTTTCCTTCCCATTACGTCAAGTTTGATTTCACATGGTTATTAGAACCAATCGGTACTAGCTTGAAGTAATAAATCAAGAGTCATTCCCATTACGTTACGTTGACACAGGTAATATGACGCAGCCATGCTCTGTCCTCGAACAATGAAGCAATACCTTTGCCTCACGGTTGCTGCTTGTCTCCTCCCAGTTGGTTCTTCTTTTGCCACAGCTGCTCCAGCATGAAATCTTAACCTCAGGGTATGCGTGGGTGTGTACAGGGAAACACACAAACGCTGTCTTGGAACACATTTATTCACTATTTAAAATAATACTTTAGGTTTGCCGATCACTTTTAAATGCTTACGATGATACTTCTTTACCAAGACCGAAGAATATTAACTACAGCTAAGCATTCTACCTTCTAGCATGTTCGCTGCCAATGTTCACAACTCAACGAGAATGTCGTCCCGTCCTCGCCAGGCACTCAGGACAGACTGACTTACCCACGCTGCACTAGGAAAACCAATGCCTAAACTTCCCCTCTCTCCCCTCAAACTTAGCGTCATGATGCTTAGAGTGGCCTTCACCAGGCTAAGTGCAGCTGTACTCGGCTAGTTACCAGGAAAAACTTGCTTCAGTGGTATTTACCCTTTCTACCTGAGGCTGGTCCCTAATTAACAAAACTGTGCCTGTCTTGTCTTTCTGTCGCTTTTACAGTCAAGAATTTTCACAATGCTTCTCATTTTTATACATACACTGATTTTAAATATATTATTACTTATTTTATATCACTATCCTTCTAAGATTATTATGATAATTATTGCCTTTATAATTCCGGCTTCAAAGTGCATGCCAATTATAGCTTTAGTTTACCCGCATTTTCGTCACCTTAAGTAAAGTTCATTGTAATCCCGGTATTACAGGCGATCTTATAAATAAACATTCACCACGCGTCTGCTGGCCGTGTATTTCACTGCGTTGTTAGAGGGCTTTTGAGGTTAAGAGCAAGGTACCTATACATATAAATATACACAAGTGTTAAGAAAATATAAGGCAATTCTTCTTCACTTTCACAGATTTCCCACACATTGTGTATGGAATTGACTGCACGGATGTTACTATTTTGTACCCATCTGTGAATATGGTGAACTTTTCCGAAATCAGAAAGGATATTTCTCTATCAACACGCAAGTGATCTGCGATGCAAAATGAGGATTACAAACATTGTTTCTAGAATTTTAAGCTGCTCTTCAGTACGTTTCCCGTCGCTAGAATAAACTTGTCAATCATGACTTTCCAGCATCTCTTTCAGCATCTTTATAAAACGTTTTGGCTTTTTTGAATTACTTGGGTCTTCATTGAAAACGTTATTAACCTCCTGTGAATCAGGAACCTAAGCTTATATAAAAAAAAGAAAAATTAAAAAAAAAACCTAATCTAACCTCCCGTAAATCAGAAACGTAAAAAACTAATAAACCTAAAATAAAAAGTAATTAGGAATGCACGTTGCAAATTTTGGGGTATCTCACTGGCTCACCAACGTAATGCAGGTTATCACACGTTTTTTACACTCATATTGTTTAAATGGATTTTCTTTGTTTCTACCAACAAACATTTATCTCTTTTGCTGATGTTTCTCCCCTTTTCCTATCGCACATAACCTTATTCATGATTGCAGCAAGTAAATCGCGCAAACAAAACAATATCTTTGGGAGTAATGAGCTCTTACTTCCGTAATCGTAACTAAAAGAATATATTGTAATTGAGCTCTCCAACGTTACTTCCATGGTAAATTGCTCCCATAGTGGGGACTTCTTTAGTAAACGTTACTTCCGAAGCAATTTACTCCAACATGGTGCATGCCACCCAAAGAGTAATTAAAAAGCAACATCTGACAGACGATCACAGATTGTTTTGCCTTGCATTTGCAGAGAAAAATGCTAACTTATACTGGAATAACATGATGTTCTCAGACGAGGTGATGTTTTCTTCCACACTTAAGGGAAAGGTGATTGTCTACCATCCAAAGGCTTCACAATTTCATCATGGTTGCATATCTGTATCTTGTTGGGGCTGGATATCAAGGGATGGTCTAGGTGTGTTGTGGCTGCTTGACAATACACTGAACAGTGCACAATACACGGTAATACTTGAGAATATTTTGATTCTCTCTGTGAAGATGAGATATCCTAATTGAATGATTGAATTCGTACAGGATAATCATCCTGTTTACACAAGTCAAAAGGTTTCAAATTGCTTCTCAGAGAGCCTGGATATCAGAGTGATAACTAGCCTCCCCGTTCACCAGATTTCAACCCTATTGAAAATGTGTGGGCAGAGGTGAAAAGGTAGCTGTGCCCGAGTTTCCCTGCAGATGCATGAAGGACAAAAGATGGCTTCTGGGCACAAATTCAAGAAGCCTGGGATGTTAAAGCTTCTCGTCCATGTTACTGCAGGGATTTAATTTTATCTAGGCCCTGAAGATTGAGGGCAGTTATACATGCTGTGAGTTCGTACACCCAATATTAATTTTGTTTATTTTTTGTGTGTTTTAGTTTTAGAAGATAATAGTTTGTTTGCATTTATTTCTTTAGTTATTTAAAATGAGTGTTTTAGTAGAATTATGTTTTTTGTGCATAAATATGCCTAAGCTAAAGTTATATTAATGCACTATTATGCTCTACACATCCAGTTATAAAATTAACAAGATAAAAAATAACAACTAATGCGAGATTTGAACTGAGAAGCTTATGAATGCAAGCAGGAACCTCTTAACCTCTCTGCCAGCGTAACATTCCATGCTGTGTTTTCAGTAGCATATAAGGTGACCATTGCCTCACAGGCACAGACCATTCTACAGTTCCTGCATGTACGTTGTGAACACAGCTGTTACGAAGGGACATGAAGCCTTCTGATCCACACATGGAATCTGGGAATGACTCATCCTTTTTTGTCCATGGGCATACAATTTCCCCCTTTTATCTTTTAGTTACAGTAAAACCTGTCTTCAGCGGAATTGAACAGGGCTCACGAACATTTTCGTTAAAGATAGGTTTCCATTTAACAAAGGTAGGCCTAAGCTATTAACAAAATTAAACCATAAACGTACATAAATGAACAGACTGAGATAAAAAATGTACGTACCTTATTCAGTTGTGTATTTAGATATTTTTGCTACAATATAATACACACCAAAACTTATATGAACGAAAAATAGCTGTATACACGATTTGTTTATTTTTTCTAGTAGTCAAGGAGAGTTTTCTGCACACATTGCTGCTTAGCTGCTCGACTTTCCACAAACAATTTAGCCTGAGAAATCACACCAAACATACCCGAGTCATTTTGCCATAGGGAAAATTGCTGCAGTTCCTTTAAACATTTCAGAGCATCTTTCACCTGACATAAAACCACATAAGAAAACAGTCAATCTCTCCTTGGACAATTTTCCTCCTGAACATTTCTCACCTTTTAAACACAATGATTTATTCGGTAACGCATGGAAGATAGTCCTGTCTCATCGCCGTTTGCTATGTTTTCAGTTTGTATCCTTCGATTATTGAAGGTAGATTAGCAATGCAATCTGCAATGGTTTCAATATTAACCTAATTTGATTCACCACAAAGTTGATTAAAAACTATGTGATGTCTTTTGTGGAAACTCTCCAACCATCAATTAGATGCTTTGAATTCAGTCTTACCCAGTTTTTCAGCTACCTTTTTAGCATATTCCTGTAACATAGGCCGCGATATGCGGTGAGGTTTTGCCCTAACACTAGCAAACCACTCCCACACTATTTCATTAATGTCCTGGTTTTCAGTTTTCTCAAGTTCTCTCTTTATTTTTCCATTAAGTACAATTTTTCCACAGCTTCAGAATTTCTGTTTTCTTCTTTAGAATCTCGTAAACTGAGTTTTGTCTACATTGAACACCTTCATGAGTTTTATGATGTTCACTAGCATAAATCAGTTTCACTCTCGTGCTAAGATCTAGCACAACTCTTGTTTTCGAAGCCATGATGACTACTGCTGAACTAAATCATCACCTATGTAAGTTTAGAATGTACTGTTAAAAGCTGTATTCTATGCTGTCTGACAAGTCATTAGAGCAGGAAATGGAAAGGGAAGAGACAACAGTAAAGGACAATCAGCCATGCTTATTGTTAACTTAACTATGCAGTAAGGATGAGTATGACAGATTTCTCAATATTCAGACTGTCATTAGCGCACCCCCCTCCTAGACTAGTCAGGTAGCGGCAAAATGGCCATGCTCCAACTTAAATACCACGTACTTAGAGCAGACTTTCACAGGGTGCCTGAAAGTTTTCTAAACTCTGCATTCCGGGAACTGGAAAGTTTCCATTAAAAGGCGTACTTTGATTTCCATTGTCTGCGTAAGACAGTTTCCATTTAATAAAAGGAATTTAGCATGTTTTTCACCCCAAAATTCATGGGACCATGAAATATTTCTGTTGAAGACAGATTTCCGTTTAACAAGGGGTCCATTGAAGGCAGGTTTTACTGTATTTGTCTACTATCATTTTTATGATAAATAAATCAACTGTTCTCCTACCAGCACAAAAGCCCATCTACAATTCTGAAAGGATATTGTATTCCTCAACCCAGGTTTGTAGTCTACTTGCCAGGTTAACCATAAAAATGTTTCCTACATTTAACAATAATGCAATTCCTCTGTAACCATTGGGGTTATCTATGCTACCCTTGCCTTTGCATATAGGAAGTATAATTGCTTTCCTCTACCTCTCTGGTACATACCCCTTTATTTTAATAGAATTGAATAGGTCTGCTAAAACCTTTCAGTGCACCATTCCTTAAGGAAATCTATTCCGGTAGCTTTATTTTTTTCTTCATTAGTTAACCTGTTTTATAATTTCTTCATTTCTTACCTCACCATCCAATAGCTCTACAAGACTACTTCAATTTCTAGAATTCCTGTAGTTTCTATACTCCTATTCCCCCCATATAGCTCCTTAAAGTATTCCATCCATTCTCCTAGTTTAATGTTGGGTTTAGTTACATATTAGCTATACATTGATTTTATAGTTTTACATACCTTATTGACATTGTTTTCATCTACAAACCTTATCAGATTTCTTCCTTTCTTTTTTTTCTCTCCAATCAGCTTTCTTTTGTTCTAACAGTAAATTATAAGAATTCCTAAAATCTTCCATAGATTCCATTTCTCCTAATTCCCTCCACCTAACCAGCAATTGTTTTACATGCCTTTTGTTGCCCTGCATTCTTCGTCAAACTAGTCCTCATCTATTTTGTACACCCTCTTGTTTATTTTCATTTCCTCTTCAGCCCTTTGCAAAACAATATTTAGGATGTTAATTATTATTGCACTTACTATTTTATTTTTGTTTGACAGAATGCTATTTCCCTTTGACATATCTGCCCATAATTCGAGTCTAGACTTCGCTTAAATTTATCACATTATTATTCCTTTTATTTTTAACTGCTGTATTCCTTTTATTATACCTTCTCTCTCTTAAGTTGCCTACCACTTGTTCTGGGAGCACTTTGATACCTACAATCAGTGGAAAGTGTTTCTACTTAAGTTTAGTTCCTTGAAGTTACTTAATATATACTCATAATTATTAGGTCATAAAACATATCCAGTTACACTAAGTGCATTACTACTAACATAGGTAGATTTCCCATTTTCATCTTCCCCATATTTCGCATTCAAAATATCTAAATCATTCTGAATCACAAAATTCTAAAAAAAAATTTGCAGCCTCTATCAACAGCCTTGTCTTTATTTTGCCTAGACTTCTCTCTTTTTAACAATGTTTCACCACTCAGCCAAACACTTCCAACATTCACCTCCTTTTCTCCAATCCTAATATTCAAGTCTTCCATTAATATTACCTCTTGAGTTTGTATATTTTTCCTGTAGCCTCTCTATATCTTTTTCCACTTGATTAAGGAAGTCTGGTTTATGGAACCACAAGTTGGAAGGGGGATTATATGCTATTCTTATGCATACTACCTTTTTGTCTATTTCCTTGTCTTCCATTAAGACCCATAATGTTTCTTTAGTCCTAGACCACTTTTCTTTTATTCCTCTTCTTAAGGTCCTTACAAAAAAGCCTATACCTCCTGATACTCGCCCCTTCATTTCTGCCTTTATCCCTATAACTCAAAATCCTTTATATCTATCTGTTCCTCTTTCAATCACATTTCCATAACTGCCAGATATCTAGCTTTGTCATTGTTTCAAACTTCCCATATAATTTATTTTTTAAACCCTGACAGTCCCAAAAGCCTAGCCTCTTTACTTTTCCTTTGTAAACCTAATCTGAATGTAAAGTTTTTTAGTCTTTTCTTGCTCCTTAATTGTATTCCTTCTCTCGATGTTGATAGCTTATTTTTATCTAGCACCAAAATAATACTGCCATTTTCAGATGATACAATACTGTCTTACCGCCCCTCTGTATTCTCCTCACTGCTCTCCTCCCATGCCTTCTTTCCTCTCTGCTCCAGGTCATGTGCTGCTTCAACCTCTCCTTTTTGATGACACTATTCTCAGGTGACGTCACTCCACCGGAACCTCTTTCCATCACTACTGACACTCATTTGATTGGTTGGTTGCTCACTCTGCTTGATGCATTGCCCCTTGTAACTGGACTTTGATCTTCCTGTACCCTTTCTTAAGGTCGCTGCTAACACGTACAATTAATTCTCGCTCTTTCACATCAATTCTCCTGGGTCTCTCTTATCCGTATCTGATACTCTTTCTCCATCAGTCCAAAGCTTCAGGTTCCTAATATATGCAATTTTTTTTTCCATTACTCTTGCTTCTTTCATTTTTTGGATTAAGTTTCATTGTAGTTCTCTCTTAATTGGTTATATAAACGATGGAGGGAAGCTATCATCCATCCTATATATAAAGGCAAGGGCAATGTCGATAAACCTAATAATTACAGAGATATTGCATTATTATCGAAAATATAGGAAAACTTTTTGCGGGCATTTTGGCAGCAAGACTACAATTTTGGGTTGAAGAATATAATATCCTTTCGGAATTCCAGATGGGCTTTCGCAAGGGAAGGAGAACAATTGATAATTTATGTATTATAAAGACATTAGCAGACAAATATTTAAAAGAAAAAAGGGGTAAATTGTATATGGCTTTTGTAGACTTAGAGAAAGCTTATGACCGAATTGAGCTACAACTTCTGTGGCATAAATTAGTGTGTAAGGGAGTAAGTCAGCAATTGGTAGGGACCCCGACTTTTCGCGAGTAGTTAATTCGCAAAATTGGCCGAAAATTAACAATAAGGAAAACCTTTAATCAATTATTTTTAAATTCCACATATATATCCATTCTGAGTCGCGAAATAACTCGACATTAGTTCTATATTGCGAAAATGCGAAATAACACCGTTATGAAAAAAAGTGCAAAAAGCCCGAAATTTTTCTCTCTCTCTCTTTTTTTGGCGTTTGTGTATCCTTTTCACATAAACAATCAGATATTTGGCTTATCAATCATTTACGGTTACGAGTATTGCCATTCGCTACAGCCATGCTGCACGGTGTTGTGTGCTGCACGGCACAGAACACCAAACTGCACTGTGATTTAACCAGAGCTTCGGCAAACATCGGTACTGCTTCGACTACCCCGTCCCCTTCACTCTTCACCTATCGCATGCACAAGAAAAGGAATGCCATGTTTATCGAAACTCGGCAACACCGCATCAGTGATGGATTTCTTATTTCACTCAAATTATTCTTTGGATTTAAATGACAATACTACCTGCAATTCTTCTCTAATGCCGTATTTTAACGATTTGTGCTTGCATCGCCCCATTTCATGCCGGCTGGAAAAGACTGTCGCAAAAGTATCGTTAAATAATGCATGAATTTCTAAGTCTGGTTCAAGTCAATTCTGACAGTAGATAGCCTCTTCTACCAATCACTGTCTCCGTTTCCTGTACCCCTCGCACGAAAATTGGTGCTGTCTCGCGACGTTGCCATAATGTGAACGCATGTCTAGGTATATTTTGTGTCCGCTATACTGAAAGATTCGTTTGGAGTCAAGTTATATTCTTTAAATTACCTTACAATTTAGCGCAAGGAGTCTGTTTACCTTCTGCTCTGAAAAAGAAAAGGAATTATGCCGATGGAGCCACGTTTCAAATTAAGCTAGCGCATGCACAACTCAGCTGACGGTGGAGTTGGCAACGTGCCGTTCACTCGCCGTACAGACAGCATGTGCAAGACGTTGCCAGATCAGTTTAGTTTTGCGGCACGTGGGAATTCAAACCGATTCCACAGTAGTATTTCAATGCGGTCTCAAAATATAATAAACTGCCAGGCATCTTTCCTTCAACACTGCAAAGACACCATTTGCCTTATTGAAGTGTTTGAGGGATCTAAATATCCATTTGTTCATAAACTATATAGCAAACTTAAAGATATATCAAATGGCTTCACAATAGTAGCTGAGGGCTCGTTTGGAGAGAAAACTTCAAGTCTTCTTCAGAGACTGCCAACCCTCAAGAAGTCTTATGTTATCAGTCAGTTCAAGCAATTGGGCATAAAGTCAGTTACCAAGCTGAATTCCTTAATGTCAGCTGATCCAGCTGCTGATATTATTCATTCTGCAGGTAAATTGTTTGATGTATGAAAAATAGTATCAAATGAGGCATCTACTGATATAACTATAGAAAAAGCAAGAAGAATGTTACCTTTTCTGCGAGACTTGCCAGAGAAGACATTCAAGGAGGGATATGCTTGACTAATTTTGAAGATTTAGAAGCTAGTAACAGTGATGTGTCATAATTTAAAATAAAGAGAGTTGAGGGTTGTTACACTACATCACTATAATATTCTTACTTGAACGCCACTAGCCACACACATCCCCCAGACGATGACCAGCAATATCAGTTGAGAACATGCTGACGATGGGAACAAGCCGTCTCCCGAAACGCGTTCAAGTAAGAATATTATAGTGATGTAGTGTAACAACCCTCAACTCTCTTTATTTTAAAAAAAGAGGGATATGCTGCTCTGAAGAACATAGTGTGTGAGAAATTAGATGATGCTGCTGAAGTGAACATAGTGGATTTACTTTCTGGACTTCAATGTGACCACTTGTGTTTCAGTGAGAAGTGTATGAAACTATTGTGGGTACCCATGTCCAATGTGGACAGTGAAAGACTTTTCTCTGCATATGGGAACATCATGACAAACTTAAGAACAAATCTTAAGCCAGAGAACACCAAACTTATGGTGGCTTTGTCTCCAACAAAGTAAATCAGTCGAAATGTATACTATGTAAATATTTTCATGCTCCTCTTTTTTAAGTTACATGTAAGGTGCCCTTTGTTCCACAGTAAAATAGTTTAAACTGTGTTTTGGTTTTTTCCCTTTTTTTTGCACGAGATAACACCGTTAAGCAGTTCTATTTACCGCCCAAAACACCACTCACTATAATATTTTTACACCGATATTACATTATTTTATTTACCGACAATCTGGGGTCCCTAGCAATTGGTAAATGTTCTTAAAGCACTGTATTTTGAGAACACCTGTGTAAGGGTGGAGACAGGCTGTGTAACAAAAGAAATTCCACAAAAGAAAGGCCTTAGGCAAGGATGTAGGTTAAGCCCAGTTTTATTTAATTTATACATAGATGATGTCTTACTATAAATTGGAAGGAATAATAACTCTGCACCAGTAATTAACAACATCCAAATCCCAGGACTTCTTTTTGCAGATGACCTAGTGGTAGGATCTATTACAGTAAGTGGTTTAAAACAATCATTACAAGCAATTGATGTATATTGTAAAGAATGGAGGTTAAAAGTGAATCAAGAGAAAACACAGATTGTGGTTTTCAAAAAGGGGGGAAAATTAAGCAAATATGAAAAGTGGAAGGGAGAGAATAAAGATTACAGGGTGGTGCGTGACTGTATCTATTTAGGAGTAAAAATAGATGGAGGTAATAAATGGGAGAAACAAAAGAAGTTTGCATTGGCAAAAGGTAAAGGGGCGATGGCAGCAATTAGAAGCTGCAAATATAAAGTACCTAATATAAATGTTAAATGGCTGGAAAAAGTTTATGAGATGGTTGTGGAGGCAAAAATGATGTATGGTATAGAAATATGGGTATTAGATAGAGGATGGGAAAGTATAGATGTGGTGCACAGGATGTTTTGTAGAGAAATACTAGGGCTACCGAAGTCAATTGTAAGACAGGTAGCACAATTAGAGATGGGCAGGGTGACAACTAAGGGGAAGATAATGGAAAGAGCTTTGAAATTTTGGTTCGGAACTTTAAATCTAGGAAAAAGTAATGTGTTAAGACAATGTATTGAATACCAAGAGAATAGCTTAATGAATGATGGATGGGTAAGTGAATTACGGAACATTTTGGAGAAAAATGGGTTAGGAGATATGTGGAGAAGGAGAGAAAATAACGTGAAAAATTTTTGGAAAAAGGCGAGGAAAAGACTGGAAGATATAGAAATACAAATCATGTTCAGTGAGATTACCAAAAAGAGCTCATTAGTTTATTATAGGCCAATGAAAAATACATGGGGTAGGGAAAAATATATAGACATAGTAAATAAAGAAGAGAGAGAATCTATTGCATGGTTAAGAACCGGAGCATGGAGGCTAAAAGGGCTAAGACAGGGTATTCCTCAGAACCATTGTCCGATATGTGGTGGTAATGAAGACATTGAACACATAGTATTTAAGTGCCAAGGAACAGAAAATTGGAGAAAAGAATTTTTTAATAAGAAGTGGTTGAAGGGGGATAGAAATACACTTATGATTGAAATGATATGAAAGGACGCTAGAAGCATTGGACAGTTTTTGTGTAAAGTAAAAAATAAATGGCTTTGGACAGTGGAAAGAGAAAAGTAAGAGGTAGTGCATCTTACTTTGAATGGAAAACTATAGTGAATGTGTGATGGTTAAGTAATCAATAAATGAAAAGTGAAAAACAAGTGGAAATGGGACATGAAAAAAACTGAAAAAAAAAGAGCAAGATAATTTATTGACAAGAATTTGTAAAATGTAAATAAACTGTAGTGATTGTCTACTGAATGAGTGACCAGGGTCAAAGTGCAGTAGACAATCAAATTTGCAAATCTCTTAGCACAATAAATACACAATAATTGGTGATAGGTCTCTATTAATGAAAATATCCATTCCTTTTAATTCCTTTGCTCCTTTGAGTACTTCATGTACCAGCTAAACTGTTGTTAGCTTCACAATAATTGCTCTCTTTCCATTTTGCCTCCCAACTCAACAAGTCTCTACAATTTCCCAACCTTGCATCTCCATTTCAAGCGTTTCCTTCAATATTTGTGTTACTACTTCTGCAGGCCATCCCTCTCTTCTGTCTTTGACTCCTATGAATACTACGTTATGTATAACTTTTCTTGGGTTTTCAACAACAAGGAGGTTCACATTTAGAATTTATTTTCAAATGGCCCAAGTACTAATTTTAACTGAGTCAAGTTGTCTGAGTAAGGTCATTCCAAGGTTTTTCCCTTATCCTGAAAAGACAACTGCCTCAATTTCAGGACATTCAGGTTGATATAACTTCAGTTATGTACAGTACAACCTTGTGCCAATTCATTGATAAGTCTCCAAAAGTGTTATTTACCCGCTTCTTTCATCTGGAAGTTTCAAATCTAACAAAAATTTATTCTTGAATATTTGTTCTCAAATGGAATCTAATATAATGAATGAATAATATTTATTTCTCAGTACTCAACAGTACATAATTAAATTACATACATTTTAGACCATAACAACAGCAATTGATATTAGTCTATTTATGCTATAAATTCACTTCTTGGTTGCTTCCCTATGCTAATTACCATCTTAATACACACAACCCCTGGTTTTTCATCTATTGATGACCCACTGTCTACTTGGTTACATTATTCGTCTATTTCGTTTTCCTTTCACCCCATCTTCTTTGTAGTCATTCTCTTTGACCTTATCCGAATAGTTACCCATATCTTTTATATTTTTATCCCCTTTTACAGTCAGAATCTTCCTTATTAGTACTTCCTCATCCAAGATTTTCCATTGTGGTTGCCAAAATGTTTCTGTTTGATTACAGTATAATAAACAGTGGAAATCCATGTTCACTTCCCCACACATTGGACATTTTATCATATTCTTGTCATGCCTTATGCCTTTCAAGTTTCTAACTCCTGTTCTCACCCATGCAAATCTTTCTCATCCTAATTTATTACATATCTCTACGTACTTTTCCCTTTCCAATACTGGTTTTATATCCGTATATATCCTCAAGGAGCTTTTCCCTCCTGTACTGACAAAAATAGCTTGTCTGTCAGTACCTTCCAGCCTTAATTCTACTTGCCAAAAGCCTCTAATGCGATATTCTGCAGTTGTCCATGCATCTACCATACCTATCTTTTCCATAACTTCCTGAATTTTTAATAACCATAATCCTTTCCATTTACTTTTCTTTTGTATATAAAAACGTTGTTTGATAATATCACTATCTTCCAGATTGGGAATTCTATATAATTATTTCATAGCTGTTGTGAAAATTTTTATCTTGGTGGAGTATCTACCAAGTTCTAACTGTGCCCCATTTGGTAAGCTATTGGTAGATCTAAAACATATTTGCATAAGGATCTATTGGCTTTGTCAACCTCTCTCCATGCATCATGGAATCTAATATAGTGATCACTTCCTGTATAATTGATGATACATTAAAGCAACTGGCCTAGAATTTTCCACTAGAATTGGAATGATTCATGCATAAGTCATTCATGAACGACACTGAAAAGCTTTAAAAGGATACACATTCAAATAACTCATGACAATCAATGTATTTGTAATGTGGTCAGTGACATGCTTGCTGCCAAAGCTGAACTGTGCTGTGTACCTATGGAGAAAGTGATGGAGTGACAGTCAGCCTCGGCAAGTGGCATAAATAGTAGTGATGTTTGCTGAAGCACTGAATGAAAGCAATGATGCACACGGCATGACTGAAGATAGTGAACAGCAGGGCATGTTGTTCTTAACCCATTGGCATTGTACTTAAATACCCTCATGGCTACCTTGGAGATCTGATTTAAATCCCTGTACAGTTGTATGAGTGCTTTTTAAAGTTTAAAAATCCACATAAAATCAACCAATATAATTTGTTTCATGAAATTCTGTATGAGTGATTCTAGAAGCATTGTCTCACCAATTTTGATAGCCTAATATTATTGTTGGGTGTGGTAGATCTCAAAACAGTTCTCCAAATGAAAGGCAACACATTACACTGTGCATTGCCAAGCACTTTCACTTCTTTTCCCCTCTATTGTAGCATAAAAACACATTTTGTTAAATTTTTTTCTTGTCTGTGTGGAGTGTGCATGGTTTAGCTTGTAGCCCCAATGGGGTATCCCCGTAAAGTTTGACCTCTAACATTGTACTCTGGCAGATCACTTTAAAGCGGCTGATGAGCGATGGTTCTAAAATCTGAGCAGTTGGTCTTTTTCTTACCAGTCATTTTGTGAAACACAATGATACAATTTAATATGCACATATCTAGTTGTGCATTGCATTATGGAAAACAGAGCTGTCACCTGATCTTGCAAATCAATTCCTTTGATTCCCTTCTGTTACTTAATGGCACACCTTAATTTCTTTACCTCTTCTCTTTTAGTTTATAATGAGTGATATTAGGTGACATATCCTTCCTATTTGCTCTCATGACTTGCTCATGGTTTGCTTTCACCGACAGCATTATTGTTCAGTCAATTAGTCCTATAAAGAGATCTAGAGATTCTTTGAATGTTACCTGTGAGTTATAAATGCAAATAGATATAGTTCTAAAGGTCAGCGTACACTTGCAAGCTGTGCTCATCATGCATTTTTAATGCCATTATTACCTTATGCAAGTACAGCTCGTCATATGACTTGATTAATTAAGAGGTGGTTAAACCAACCACAAGTCTGAAATTTTCTTTAGGGTAAGAAAAAAAATGTTGTAACTTGTTTATAGTCATTTTAACCCATAGGTCATATCACGATGTACACTGCTTAAGACACAAACACTACAAATGAAGAAATCACAAAATCTAGTTAAATAGCATCTTAGAGTCTGATAATTTTGACAAACTCAGAACGAGTACATAATTATGTAGGACTGCCCAAGGTTGAAAGGTTGACAAAAAATCAGGAGCATCATACAGGTGGCATTGATCAGCATACTGCAGGTAGTCTACGAGGATATGGCGAGTTCACAGGGTGCACTGATAATAATTCAATAGTTGCACTGAGATGGAGGAGTGTGTGATAGAAGACAGGAATTAGTAATAGTAGAATGACCAATGCATAGGTGAGTGAGCTTAATCTGGTCCTTGCGAGAAAGAGTACTAATAAGAGTATCTGTGGGTGGAGTTGTAACTAACTGCATGAAGTTTGCTGGTTGAGTTGATTTCCAATGTTCCATCCACTGTTTGATTGGATCTAATGAAGTCATGGTGTGAAAGAATAGGCTCCACTATACTAGGCAGGTGCCTAGTGGCTTCTTATAGTGATTTCATTCTCCTTCCCTTTGCCTGGGATACCAATATGTGAGGAGATCCACATGAGGAGAATCATTTTGTGCTGAGATGCTACCCTATTGTAGAGTGTCTGAAGGTAAGAGACCAAGGAGTTGGAGGAAGATTTTGCTGGATGGCCATCCAAGCAGTTTTTGAATCAGTAAGATTACGTAGTGGTTGTGGGATTCAAGTATATGTTCTAAGGTGAATTGGAGGCAGTGGCGAAATGTGCATAGAAGTGCTGGAAGCGCTGCTTTCCCAAGAATTTCAAAAGAAGAAGAAGAAGGCAAATAAAATTCACGCGAACAAATATTTTATTTGCTCTAGATACATTTTTAAAATTTATTCATGAACATTCTCTGTGCTGCCGACATCTGGACAAATGCCGAAGCTCGAGTGACCAGATCCACGAACTCATTCAATACTGAGCATTTTCGTGTTCACACATTGTAACCTCCACTAGCGGTATACTTCGTAGGTTTCCGGAAGCAATCAGGACTTGTCCATAACTTAGGAAGTGTTAAAAGAAATTGTCACATGAAATCTCTGTAGTGTGCGAAGAAAAGTTTGTTGTTTTATATATGTGGCACTTTTAAATAGAACTGTAAGTATATTTCAATAGCAATAATTTGCGTACTTTGCATAGATTGGTATTTCTAGTAATAAATAGGTATTTCTTGTGAAGTTTTAAGTTATTAGCAAAAGCGTGTGAACTTCATACTTTCTCCATTTTAGGTTAACATTTCACATGGTGTTGGCCAGCTCTACAAATTATTGGAACGTCTGAGTGGAGTGGGCATTAGGGATATGTCTGCTTGCAGTGCAAGAAGGGTCTACATGTGACTGTACTATAGAAAAAGTACTGAAGAGTAGGTTTAGTTCTTTCATTTATGAGGAAAAACTAAATATAATTAAAAGTGACAAGCCGAAAAAACTTCTTAATAATATCGGCATGCAAAGCAAAGGTGTTAAACATTTATGTGCCTCTTTAAATGAAAACATGTATGATACAATTCCATGGTTATGTGGGTGTCATAGATTGCGAAAATTGTTTTTCTGGCCGTGCTTGCTATTTTCGCAAGAAAAAAGCACTTGGAGTTATGCAGGTACTTGAATAATTTACACAAAGCTCAGAAAATACATCAAGGAACACAAAATCACATTATTCGTTTGAAACAATTTATGCACTTCGGAAATACATGAATTGAATCATGTTCACAACTATCTATTATATTTAGGTATGTGACAAAACCTGGAAGTATTGAAGAAAGATTTCTGTGTTTCAAAGATGTCAATGTTGATAGAACAAAAAGTTCTTTAGCACATCATGTGTTTGAGATCTTAAAATAATTTAATTGTGAAAAGAAATTGGTGTCACAGACATATGATAGGGCGGCTGTAATGTCAGGGGAACACGGTGGTCTTCAGATGAGAGTAAGAGAAATATGTCCACAAGCTGTATTTGTGCATTACTATGCACATAGACTGAATTTAGTATTGTCACAAGCTGAGAGTTTTATTAAGCAGCGTAAAATATTTTTTACTTCACTTTCTGGTTCTTGCATTTTCTTTTGTAAATCTACAAAGGGAATGACAGCACTCGACTCTGAAATAAACAAGAGATTTCCAACATTAACTCCAACAAGATGGAATTATGCTAACAGGCTATTACAAACTGTGTACGATTACAAACAAGATATAGAAAACTTGCAAAATTCAGTGGTTGAAAATGCAGATAGTTGGGATCCGAAAACAGTAATATGGTGCTCAAGGTCTTGTTTCAACATTACATGGGTTTGATTTCAACTTTTTCCTTCATGTATTCTATTGTATATTTCCTCAGGCTGACATACTGTTTCAAATACTCCAAAAGAAGACTTTTGATATTGAGTTTTGCCATAAACTAGTTGACAAATTTTCAATGCATCTTATGAAACTCAGAGATGATTTTGAATCTATCTGGCATAAAGTATCTGATGTCTCTGGTATGCCTGGCCATAATAAAAGACTTAGAGTAGATTCTATACCAGGGGGAAATGTCCTAACTTCTTATAAGAAATTATTGACGTGATGAAGATCAACATTGATTCCAGATTTGCTGACTTGTACAAACTCAAATTCTTTAGTATTTTAGACTCAGCAAACTTTAAGGAATTTGCAAAACAGTTTCCAGAGTTCTTGAGCTTAAAGCAGAGCTTTGGCAAATTCTTTGATTTTTCAATTTTGAGAAGTGAATTGTATGTGTTATTCAGAGATATTGAAATGTATAAGGACACTGTCGTGTAATTACATCAGTACTTGACAGAAGCGGGATTAGTGTCTGTCTTTCCAGAACTACATAAACTTGTCCTTTTAGTAATAATCATCCCGGCATCTAGTTCTTCTGCTGAGAGGTCATTCTCAATGATGAAGAGGATTAAATCCTATCTTTGAAATACTCAAGGTCAGGGGACTTTCTTCACAGCTCTTCTCAGCATTGAAAAGTCCTTGCTTGCAACTTTGCGCCAAAGCCTATCCTTCTACGATGATGTGATTGATATCTTTGGGAGGAAAACTAGAAGTATCAATCTGATATACAAAAAATAAGATACAATATTTAATTTACTCTTATTTATGAAAATATGTTATTCATTACCTAATTATAAAAATTTAAATCTATTTTTATTTATATTTTTTTACCGAGATTAAGACAAAAATATAGACACAACATTCATGGTTTTCTCCTATTTTAATGAAAATTATTACTTGGAGCTTCCCTCACTTTGAAAGCCATGCCTTGCCACTGATTGGAGGCAAGTAATTTACAGAAAAGTACAGAGAGGCATTGATGTAACCTAATAGCATGGTACAGTTAGAAAAAACTGCAATACAGCCATTACTGCTGCTTAGTTTGGGGCCATCAACATAGACATGTTTAAAACTGTTATATGTTCCACAAATTTCATTGTACAATTGAAAATTGGTGTGCTAGCAGTATCAGATTTATGATATTTTGCCAGGAGGTTTGATCATGGGAGTATGTAACTTTCAGGGAGCAATTCCTGAAAGAAACTGAAAGGATCATGGGGGCATTGCCAAGTTGAGTTCATGTAATTAGAAATCCTGGTAGTCAGAGGAATAAGGCATGAGCTAACATTGGATGCAATATATTGGGTTCTTGTAGAAAATATATAAGGAGTGAACTAACAAATCCAGATGAAGAGATACATTATTAGCATAGGATAAGCTGAGAATCTAGGCATATAGTATGCAGTGGAGGCTCCTTGGCCTCTGTTTGTAAGGCTTTCTGTCAGGCTAACATGGAGATGCCTAAAGTAAACTTTAGTGCTGTGTTAACAACACTATCATGCATTTGAGACTTGAAATATTGATAGAGTTTTATGTATATATATATATGCTCTTCAAACAAGCCATCCTTTGCAATTTTATATTTCTCACATACATAGGTGCAAAAGAAGTTGCAGCATCACTGCTGTTCAATTGGGCAATGCAAGTACAAAGTAAAAGGTCACTGAGGTAGTGCTGCTGTCTGTAGGTGTTTACGTGGTAGTTTCATACTGATAAGCATCGTGTGGCTGCCAGCATGCAGTTTGAGCCAGGTCATTCAGACACCAATAATGAACACACAGATATGGTTACAATGTTGGCAGAGATGCACCAAAATGCAGCTGAGGCTTGGAGGCATGTTTTTGCACATGCTTATTAATAATGCACTAATAGAAAATAATTTAATTCTAACACATTTAAGTCATCCTCTGTGGACTAGTACCGTGCTAGCCTCTAGTTCCCAAGGTCACGGGTTCAAACCCGGCAGAGGACGATGGATTTTTTCGGGCGTAAAAATCCTTAGCACGGCTTCCTTTGGAAGGGAAGTAAAGCCGGTGGACCTGTGTCATAGATTTACAGCACGTAAAAGAACCTTGAGCCTGATAAAGAGGCCTCTGAGCAAAATTACCAATGTTTCACGCCCAATATAGAATGGGACGCTAAGGACCATAGCAGTTAAAGAGCGTCCATAAATAAAACTCAAATTTTAAATTTAACACATTTAAGGGTACATAAATATAAGAAAAATAGAATTTTATTTAATCTTGTTAACCTTATGGCACCAGTTGTTGCCTTATAGTTGCACTGATTGTAGATTAACTGTCATGGAACTAAATGATTAACATGTGTGCTTAGTTTTGTGCCAAGCAGCAATTCTGAATTCTTGTTAACGAGTGAATTGCTTATTAAATAACCAAATAATACCCCTCCTCCAAACACACACACACTAAGATACTCACATTCAAACACCAGACTTTGGGCAAACCAAAAATGCTTTTGTTTAAAGACAACTTTCTGGAGTCCAGCCAGGAATCAAACCCATAACACATCATATAGCAGGCAGTTTCTCTACCAAGTAGAGAGTTTCTCTACTCTGGGACTAGTAATAGCAGTTAAAGTGTTTGTTTTCAAGCATTGATCTTTCATTTAGCAGTCTCTTCTCTGTTGGTATGTAGTCCCCTTTGCAGTTCTGCTTAGGAAAATCTTTTGGCATATGTGCTATCCAGCATAAACTAACTTCAACTTAGGACAGCTTGTGTGGGCCATCTGGTGTGTGTGTATATATATATATATATATACACACATGAGATCCATAATCCAATGTAGGACAAATAATTCATATATGTGTTCAAAGCAAAATGCTGAAGTTAGCACACTTAAAAGGTTCAGTTATCATCCACAATAAACTTTGACAAGTTTCAGATGGGGTGTTCATGTTAAATGTTGATTGAATTGCCGTCCCAGATTGTATGTCTAGTCTACTGAGAGGATTTGATGGTTCCCTGGGAAGAGTTTGAGGTTTATCAAGGGACTTATAGTTCTGGAGAAAACTATGCAATTGCTTTTGAGAGGAGAGAATTGGAAACTAGTAGTATGGCTCCAATTCATTAGATTACATAAGAGTGGTCTGTAACAGTTCCTGGTTGGTTGACATGTGTCATCCTTTACAAAACTAGTAGTATGGCTCCATTTCATTAGATTACATAAGAGTGGTCTGTAACAGTTCCTGGTTGGTTGACATGTGTCATCCTTTACAAAAGAAATCCTGAGATCATCTGCAAACAAATAAGCTTTCACTGGAGGTAGACCAGGAATTACATTATTGATGGCAATAAAAAACAGGATGATGCTAGCACTGATCCCTGAGGAATCCTGTTGTCTAAAGAAACATTGTGAGAGACAATGCCATTTGCTCTAATGTAAATCTGTCTGTCCTGGAGAAAGCAATAGGCAAAGGAGAGCATGTGGCCTATAACTGCATGTTCCACTAATATTTTGATGATGTATTGATGCCACACTGTATTATAGGCTTTGGTAGTATCAAGCCTGACTGCAATAAGATGATGTCAATTATTGAAGGCATCACATATTTCAGCTTCAAGTATGGCCAAGTTATCAAGGGTGCAATAGTTTGTGTAATCCACTCTGTATGTCGCAGAAAAAAGAGCTCCATTCCAGAAACCTCGTAATCTTCTATTGACAATGTTTCCCAAAGTTGCACATTGTATTGGTAAGTGGAATTGGGCATTGGTTTCCTGGTAGTGTGTATGGTGTGTGGTCCTCGTGTGGATTTGGAATGGGGACAGCTATGGAAGTATGCCACTGGGCAGGGAAACAGTAGCATTCCAGGTATGATTGAAAATGTAAAGAAAGTGTTGAAGCCCAGACATAGACATATATTTAAGCACAGAATATGGAATGTCAGGTCCTGGGTTTTTGCTATTGCACTGATGTAGTTCTTTGAGCTCAAGGGATGGCAGTTTCCCATTAAATAATCTGGCCAGTATCAGTGAAAATTGTAGCTAGATCCAGGTGTGAAGATGTACTCTTTATTTGAAGAAGCTCTGGATTGTAATTTTGATTGCTGAAGCTTCCCAGTTCAATGTTGTGGCGAGAATGTTGGCTATTTCCTAAGGGTCCACTGTTATGGAGACAAAAGTTGGTAATAGGCAAGAAATTTTGTTTTTGAGTGTTACCACATATTGACCAACCTTTTTGACTGATGTGTTTGATTACTCCACAAAAGGACAGGCAAGATTCCTTTTTCTGTAACTTCACGACATAACTGCAGCTCAAATATGTTGAAATTCCATTTTGTTTGACCCTCCATTGGGCACATGGAGTCTTAAGGGACCCCACACTACAGTTTTAACTTATATTTCCACAGTGTTATTGCATGTGCAATACTAAGGCTTCATAACATCTCATTTTGTGAAATGATTTATCAGATATGACATGAAATTTTTTTCTCAAAGTTATTCAGATTTAATACAAGAATGAATGGCAGTGGGCACTTGGGGCCTTTGAAGACCCCAAGATTTTTTCTCTTTGTGAAGTTTTTTTGATAGTTTTTGCTGGCTAACCTTCCAACAATTAAACTACACATTTGGGCAACCGTAGAAAGCATTGTTGAAGAGATATTGCAGGAAACAGCTGGTTTCATTAGGTAAGCTAATCAAAGCATTTTTTTTCTTTTCTTTTTTTCCAAGTACTGATTTAAAGTTGTACACAAAATAGAAGAAATAATAGGTTTGTTCCAACATACGGTTCTGAACGGGTTCCGAACTAATTCCAACACATGCTAATGCACATGCGCCAGTCCAGTATGCTCACAGAACTAATTCGGAATTTTGTGTGGTTGGTACACTACTTGAACCGTTCGCGTTCTGTCACGGCCTTCTTCGTTGCACGGTCAATCAGAAGATGATCAAATATCTACGTTTACAGCGTTGATGAATGAAATCAAACTCCGCCGATGTACGTATGTGTGTATATATATATATACACACACATACGTACATCGTAAGCGGTTCTTTCATACTGATTCCAGTCCTAATATTCGAGCAAAAATAAATTGCGTTCGTTTATCGGCTTAAAGCCATTGATACTGAGTTATTGCGAATAACAATTGTAATATATAGATATTATATTTAAACCAGAACCCGGAAAAAGTAATTTAACACAATTCCAATTTAACATTAGGTTTCCTGCTACAGAAGCTTCTAAACACAATGTTTAATTTAAAACTCCAATACTC
Source organism: Deroplatys truncata (assembly GCA_030765065.1). Taxonomy (NCBI): domain Eukaryota; kingdom Metazoa; phylum Arthropoda; class Insecta; order Mantodea; family Mantidae; genus Deroplatys; species Deroplatys truncata. The sequence goes on along the minus strand of JAUKNL010000022.1, from coordinate 1,002,941 downwards.
TGAGACAATGACACCCCACATAAATTCTATTCCGAACGTAATGCAAATAATACAAAACTACATGGTACCAATGTATGCTTATGATCAGGGCTAGGATTTTTAGTTGCAAATTTCAGATGAAAAAAGGAAGGGAAAAGGTGCTCAAATAAGGTGAAAAAGGCACAATAAGGTGCTGGTTTATTTAAGGGGATGCACAACTGAAATTGCTATTTTCTAAACTATCCATTCAATTGGGCTGAAATTTTTATTTCTTTATATATAATTGTTTTGTGAATTATAGCCCAGTCTTAATAATTCACGGAACTGCGCGGTTGAGGTTATTGTCGTCTCTGCCTGCCCAGGCTTTGTCTCCACGTAAACAGATGACGTCTCTCACAGCAACAAACTCGCATTCACGAACAGCAGGCTACTGATTCTGGTGGGATAGAATCACTCATTGTTAATTGCATTATTGCGGGCTACTTTATAGCAGTAAAGTGAGAGAAAGAGGTTTTCGTCAAACACACAATTATTTTCCATTGTTGCGGGTGTGCTTTCAATTCCCGCGCAGCGTTTACTGAAAGAGGTAGACTTACTATTCGCATGTACACAGCAAGCTGAGGAGACATTAATTGAAAGTTAAAGAATAAATTGGAATGAAACTTAAAAGAAAAAAGGGGATTATGGGTATGGTTGGGGGGAAATTGTATAAAGGTGGCAAAAAGGGGTAAAAGGTCCCAAAATAATGGAATAATGTTTAAATGGAAATAATCCTCTTCTTCGGAAGTCGATGCATCATTAAAAAGATCACTGTCACCTTCTAAATCACTCATTATTGTTATCTTTGAACGCTGTTTTGCTCCCTGGCTTTGTTAGACGTTTGTTCTTTTCCTCAAGTATGTCGCCATACTACTCAACAGCGAGCAACTGCTTACCAAACACCTTTGCTATTCCGTATTGAGAAATAAACACGAATGGAGGAATAAATTACATATTCAAATTTATTTTCTACTGAATACAGAGAGTATGTCGCTTTTTCAATACTCTCTGTCGGGTTTGTTCCAAGCGATTAGAATCGATTCTGAATTAACTGAGTATGCGCTGTAGACCATACAATCTGCGCATGTCTGGAATTTTCAGTTCCTATTCTTAATCACGAACCGATTTCACTCGTTCCGAACTAGTTCCCAAATACGTTGGAACAGCAAACTGGAAATTCAGAATTGGTTCTGAACTGATTCTCTGTCGTGTTGGAACGCCACTTAGCTACTGCGCACACTCAGATAATTCGGAATCGATTCTGAATCGTGTGGGAACAAACCTAATATCACCACGAGTTCATTGTCACTAACATAAATACTTAAAAATGATATTTCAACAATGATGCAGCCTGTTTGTAATGGAATAGGTTAGAGTTACAATGTATTTTTACATAAATAGGATTGATGGGAAGCTTGTCCCTGACCTAGATGGTGACATGATTCTCCTTCAGATGTTATATGAGGCAGATGATGATAACGAAGAGAGTTTTGACACAAATGTTGATGAATATTTGTCTTCATACAGTAAAGAAGATAGGATAGTGACAAGGTAGAAGAGGAGGAAAGAGTAGGTAGTGGATATTATTGATGAGCATGATGACGTTCCAGTAAGTCCTAATGATATTTTGGAACAAGACAATTTCACTGGAAAAAATGGAATGATTTGGTACAAAGAGCCTCCTATTAGTAGACACCAAACTTTATCTCATAATATTCTTCATGACAATCCAGGTTCTAAGTGGGAAACATCCACTTCCAGACCTTTTGAGAGGAGTGCATTCATCTGTCTTCAGATTTTCTGAGTCTTTGTCACTTATATCATTTGTGTCCTAAAACATCACCCTCAGTTCATACTCATATCTTCCTTACACTCATCAAAAACAGTAATTGGTGAAGAGAAGAACCCAAAAATAATAGAACTTTATAACAAACACAAAGCAGGAGTTGACGCAATGGATCAACTTGTAGGCATTTGCAGTGTGAAATGTAACACCAAATGTTGGCCTCTTGTATTCTATAATATGATTGGCGTTGCAGGGATTTCCATTATCATATGGCTACATCACTACCCAGAAGGTTTATCTTCCACTCATAAGGGACCGACAATTTCTGTTGCAGCTAGGAAGACAGTTGATGCATCCTTACATCAACAGTAGACTAATGAATAGAAGATGCATGCAAAAGGAAGCAAAAAATTTCCTTCTTGCCCTTGGACATCACTATGAGCCTTAAACACACAATATGGTTATACATCAACAACAAAATAGGAAGAGACAAAGGTGTTCCACAAGTCATGAAGTGTGGACAAGCAAATTAAAACTTGTGAAATGTGCAAAATCTGCCTGCAGTTTCATTTAAGGAAAATTGTGATTTGCATGGAATATGAATGTTAGAATTGTGAAACAAAAGTGTTAACCATTTAAGTAGAAGTAGAAACAATTAAGCGGTTTTTGGGGGAGAGAATTCAGAATTTAGTATTTACAATATAGAAAAAAGAATTTTAACATTTTCTGGTCTGCCGCATACCCTTTGTAGTGGTGTGATGTGATGATCTGGTGAGACACGTACCTGTTGGAAGCTCTGAAGGTCTACTGGTGCACGTTGCTCATCTCTTGTAGTGGTAACCCTGGGATAATCTTCTCATTCCAGTTTGTGTGTGTGACTTGTATTATTGTGGGTGTGGAGTATTAAAGTATACATAATTGTTTTAATATGCTCCGGTAGCTCAGGGAGGCACTTTGCTCTTGCAGGGAGTGGGAAGACAGGAGTTATGTTGAATAACTAGTACACTGTTCTTTAGTTTTAATATATATATATATATATATATATATATATATATATATATATATCTCACCACTAATATATATTAAAAAGATTTCTTGTTGTTTACACACAAAAAGATGAATACGTTTATACATATGCATATTCTAAAGAAGCTTGCCTGTGAGTTGTAGTGAACTTTAACGTGTATGTATGTCTATTGTTATGATCTTTGTACAACACTATTTACATTCGTCTGCCACTGAGAGTAACAATGCACGAACTGAGTTGTTTTAGTAAGAGTGTTGTAACGTCATTTCTGTGTTTGAATTTAAACTTGTAGCTTAACCATGATTGGCTTTATGGATGATGTGTCCCTCTATATGGCCAACAACAGCAATGTTCTTCGCTTTCTCGAGAGGTTGGCTTATTGTTAGAGATAGCCGCAAGATCTTGACTTATTCCTTTGTACTTAGGGTTTCTCTCCCTTACCATTGTGTGTCTGTGACAAACAAGTGTCATGTCTCGCCCTCACGACTCACATGACATAACTTACTTCTATGACATCTTAAACTTATACAAAATGTAGCCTTACAAATATATTACATTTTTAGTTACAATGCATTAACCATGCTAAGTCGGCTTTGTTAATTAACATTTTAATTAATGCCTAATAATAAATAAATAAATATCATAATTCCCATTACAGTAATAAAAGGGTTTTGAAAGTATATGAATCACACTTTCAAAGTGTTATGATAGAAAAGTTAAATTTCATTGTATTGTACTAATATGTAACATATTATAAATATAATAAGTAATAATAATATTGTGAACTTATACATTTAATATTGAAAATGTATTATATACTTTATAACAAAGTTTTGAAACATTATAACACATGAAGCAATAACAATGCATTTAACAATTAAAATACCATGGAGTCCTGTAAGACCCCAAGTGCCAATTCTAGTACTATTTACACATGCCCAGCAGAGGGTTGAAGGGGAAAGGTGACATCTGTATTTGTAGTAAGCCCTATTATTTTGCTCAATTACTTCTTTGCACTGATTGTTCCACCAGGATACATTCATTAGAATATCAGAACAGATTAGTTGGTTAACTCAAGTGCAGCAGAGACAGTATTGGGGAGGGAATGGTGAGGTGAGAGTGTTGGAGAGGTTGGATACTATCATTCTCAATGTTGGTGACTACTTGCCATAGGGAGCATTACAGAGAACTCCTCTAGGCTGGTAGCCATTGTTGTGGCATTAGTCTATTGATTCACACTGACAAGCTAAGTGGCCCTCCATTTTACAAATAAAACAGGTAGGTGTGACAGAGGATACATAAATCCAGTGTCATCATACCATACTTGAAAGCTATCAGAGAGCTTGTCAAGATCATTGAACCCTACATAAACTTTCTGCCTAAAACTTAGTATATATGAGTATCCAGTGTACCAATGCCAGTCCAATTGCGGGAAATAGCTGATGTATTTCTAATACTGTAGTTAGATGAGTATTCGAAATATGGTTAGGAATCAGTGGGCACACATTTGAAAGACTAATCCATCTAACTGGGGTTAGGAGGGGGCAAAGCTCTAGTGGTAATTATTAATGAAAATCTTTCAGTGCTTAGTACATAATTCTGCTACAATCCTTTTGTTTGCTGAACAGATGCAGATCCTGTTATTGATATACATGAAACAAATTGTATAGATATAGAATCAGTAAGTTCACCTATAGCATAATAGTCCTTAATGCTTATACCATCATGAGCTTCAATAATTGCTGCTATACCTTTTTCACTATAAGCTGAAAGGAGAAGTAAACAAAACCACGTGACAAGACAGCACCTCATTGGCTGGTGGACAAATTACAATCTTTCCTGCTTAGCATGTCGTCTCTTCCTCTACAAAAAACAGATTGGTTCATATCGTAACATTTTGTAGTTATTCTCATGCAGAGAAATTTAAAACACTCATTATTGTAACAGTTAAATTTATGAAACTAAATGTGTTTGTCAGATTCAGCTATAACTAAATGAACCGCTACAGCAGAGGGTTAGGCTATGTGCAGGCGCTGCAGTTGGTTTCCGGTTTCCAGCTAGAGAATCTTCTGTCACTGTAGAAAACATAAACGTGGGAAATGGAAAGAAACAATTGTGTTAAGTGCTTTTAACAAATTCTGTGAAAAGTACCCACCTTTAATCGACAATGAATATGGTTGGCCATTTTTAGCAATAATTGAACTTCTGTGTTAGTGATGCAGAATTGTTGCTCGGATAGCTTGGTTCCATTTGTTTTCTAACCTATAGTGCTAATCGTTATTTAACTTGTTGACTCATAAAAGGTTAAAGCAAAAGTGCTATAGTGATATTAGTCATTAAATCAATGATTTCTAAAGCCTGAAGTTGAGAACAGTTTAATCCATTACGTTTAATCTAAGAAGCCGAACTGTTCAGGTACAACTTTTATTTGTCTACTCTTAGTATTGTGTGTTATAAGTTTAGAATGTAAGGCAAAATATAGGAATAAGACATACAATGTTTAAAAGCTAACGATCCCCAAGCTGCGCAATATACTGTATTCGCATTCTGTATGAAGCAATTTCCTCTCATGGGTCTTAGTTCCCGTCATCCTCCACGTGGTGCTGCCATGTGCTCAGCGGAGTAATACATTTAAGTTGTATACTTCTCCTTTCAGCTTATAGTGAAAAAGGTATAGTACCATGGTTGGTACACTCTGAGTGGTTTAAGAATAAGTGGGGTCTGTATTATTAACAATTGAGTATTTATGTGGTTGTAATACTGATGTGTAGGAAGTCTGTCTGCCAAGTTTACCAGACCTGGTTGTAGCCACACAACACTACTGCTGCTTCTATGGACATCCAGTCTGTCACAGGGAAGAAAATTCCAATTTAGTTCATATTTCACTAATACTATTGGAGTGCTAAGACAGCAGTGGAGGAGAGTGGATGTGTGGTAAGCTAGCTCATGAGTGTTAAAGAAAAAAGGGAATAAAAAACAGTGGTAGTGATTATTGAAGAATACAGAGGAAGAATGAGTTGCTTTAATGGAATAACATTTATAAAATTCAAGAATAAACCTGCAGAAGAAGAGATAATGAACATGTTTCTTTTGTTGACTTTGGTTGGTACAATATTAATTTTCAGTGGAATTGAAGTAACCCTGGACTTAATGCAGGACAGGAAAGAGATTGTGTTAAGAATGGTGAATATGGAGGAAATTGGAAAAGAAACAACAGAATTGAAACTGGAAATAACAGAACTGCAGGATGTTAAAACCAAGATTCAGAATGTCAAGGGGAGGGTGGAAAGTATGGAAGAAAAGTATTGCAGGTACAACTTGGTGATCCTGGAAGTGGAGGAAAGAAGTTAAAGAGATTTTGTAAGGAAAACTGGGAGTGGAGCTGAAAGGCTGGGAGATTGGAGAAGTTTTTAGAGTTGAAAGGAACTCAGGAAGAAGGATGATAGTTGTAAGATTCATATCTGTAGAGGTAGTATATGAAGTTTTAAAGAGAGCAAAGCAATTAAAAGGGACAGATATTTTCATCAAAAGAGATTAATAATCAATAGAACAATGAGCCCTAAGGAATGAGGGCAGGAGCAGCGGGAAGCAAGCATTTATTCATAATTTAAGGCTGTGAATAGATGACGAGATAATTAGTGCACAAGAAAGTGATCTAAGGGACATGGAACCACTGTGAGAAATGGATGTGAATCAGCAAAGTTCAGCCACACTGGCAAAGCAGACAACAATGGGCAGTTCGAAGGTCAATCGAGGAGTGGCCAAAGAAATGGAGCAGTCAAAAACTACTTCATATGTGCAAGAGGATGATTCTCAAGGACAGATGTCAGAAGACATATTTGTACGGAGAGAGTAGTGGTAAGGAAGATTGTATCACCAAGGGAGAAAAGAAATGGAAACAGTACGTGACCTGATGGGGAGAAAGAAGAAGGCATGGATGTGGAGTAGTGGGGAGGGTATGGAATAGGATGAAGACAAGGACAGAACATGGGAGTATCTTGGCCTGCGTAGAAAAGCGCCAATACAAAACATTTTTAATTATAAGTATGGTTTTAAATAAAAAACTGTTTTGGTGATAACTGTATTTGGGAAAGTGGCATTACCATCACAGTTAGGTATGAAGAACTTTGAAAAGTGCCAGTAAGTTTAGGAGATATCAGTTTTTCCTCCATCCTGAAAACTTTTTTATTATGCACTTAGTGCTTTTTGATTTGATGCTCCTCATTTTGTCCAGTAGGTTGCAGAATTGGATTGAAGCATATGATATTCTTTCAGAATTCCATATGGGGTTTCGAAAGTGGTAGTGAACAATTGATAATATATTCATAACAAAGACATTAGTTGACAAATACCTAAAGAACAGAAGGGGAAAACTATACATGGCCTGTGTTAATTTAGAGAGAGTATATGAAAGGATAGAATTATAATTATTCTGGAATAAATTATATAAAGGAGTAAGTCAGCATATGGTAATACAAGGAAAATATTTTTGTGCGAGACTCAGAATAGTAACCAGAGAAATTAAACAAGTGAAAGGATTGCAGCAAGGAAGAAAAGTAAGTCCAATTCTGTTCAACGTATACATTGATGTTACATTACTAGGATAGGTCAGAATAATAATTTTATACCAGTTATAAATCATATACCAATTTCTAGCCTGCTATTTGCAGATGATTTGGTGGTAGAACCAAGTACAGTAAATGGCTTAAAGCAATCACTTCAAAAAATAGATCAATACTGTAATTAATGGAAGTTTATGAATATGATATGTATGAGTAATCACTTCCCATTAAGAATAGAGCTTAAAATACTAGAGGACAGTAGTAGGGAGAAAGATTATGGGTTACATATCCAAAGATCTCTATAAATGGAAAAATGATCAAGTGGGGTTGTTTTACGTGAAACTAAAACAAGGAAGAAAATGGTTAGAGGAAATCAACTTTATGGGACTAATAGAAGATTGAAAAATCGAGGAAAGCATGTCAAGCATTGAGGAAGTTGTTAAAAGAGCAGAAAATAAAATGAAAGTTATTGAGAGGAAGTTTAAAAGAAATGGCAGTTGGTAATGCAGTGGATGCGGAGAAGGAAAAAGGATGGTACAGAGAGTTATTGTGTTGGAGACAAACAGGAGATAAATTAGATAGGGAAAATTATTGTACGAAAGATGGGGATACAGATGTTTATTAGATGCAAAAAAGCAGGAGTGGGGAGAAAAGCTCAGCCAGAAGTTAAATTAGGCAGCAAAGAAGAATGACAATAAAACAATCTGAGCAATGCTAAGCAAAATGTACAAAAGAAAGCAGGGAGATAATGCTATATCACCAATAACATGGCCCAAGTTTTTTAAGGGTCTTCTGGGGGTTAAAGAAAGCGGGGAGATAATGCTATATCACCAATAACATGGCCCAAGTTTTTTAAGGGTCTTCTGGGGGTTAAAACTTTGGCTATACAAGACAACTTGATAAACGCAACCCTTGGAAAATAGATATGTTGGACAGCAAATTCACTCTAAGTGAAATATTGGAACAAATTAAAAAGTTAAAATATAATAAGGCATGCGGAATAGATGGGATTCTGGAAAGCTTGGATAGAGGACCAAGAAAGATTAAAAGTACTAGTTCAGTTACTGAACCTAATCTTCGAAAAAGACAAAATTAAAAAAAAATTGCACAGTAGGAATAGTAAAGGGTGAGCCAAAAAACTACGAACTGCCTGTGCAGTGTTTTTCCTGTCCGCGTCCTCGGCGCTCATTGCCATCTGCCACTATCATAGAAAGGCGTGGATGAAACCATACAAAATTTTTAAAACTACTTTTAAAGGCTTTACTTACCAACTTTATGAAAGGAAATGCTGAAACTGGCCACTGTCATTGTCCATATATTTTTGGCACCTCTTTAGGAAACTATACATCCTTTTTTTAAATGGGAGCCTACAATTAGAGTAAAATTAAATTGACCCTAAATGACCACCACAATGTCCTCCAAATAAAACACGACTAATAGCATTACTTTCCTCCATAATATCAATCAACTTTTATTCAAGACATTTCTTTCTATAACGCTTAGTTTTGGAGATATTGTACTTAAATGGTTCACCCTGTATAAACCTATTATATATATAACCTGGTGTTATATATAATGGGGAAATGGAAGTAATGTAACTCCATAAATTGGAGAATTTTAAATTACAAAGTATAATTGTAATTGTAGTAATAGGTTTATAGTAATATTGTACTAATGAAAAACAATCTATGTATGGAAAGTCTTGAATAAACTCACTCATTCAATTAATGGAAGTTAAAACACAAATAGTAGTATCTAAGAATGGAGAAAAATTTAGCAAATATGAAAAGTGGAAGAAGGGTGGCATAGACTACTAGGTAGTACAAGACTCTATATTTAGGTTGCAAATACAGAGTACCTAATATAAATATCAAATGGCTAGAAAAGCTTTACAATATGATAGTTGAACTCAAAATGTTATATGGTATTGAGGAGAGGGGGCTGGATGGATGAGAGGAAATCGTAGATATGGCACATACGATGCTTTGTAGGGAAATCTAAGATCTACTAGGTGGAGCTGTAAAGGAAGTAGCCCAAATTGAACTGGGAAGAGTTTTAAGGAAGGGCATGCTTATGGAAAGGGCTCTTAAATATTTGTTTAGTATCCTTAATTTAGAAGGTCGTAACTTACTAAGACAGCGTTTACAATATCAAGAGAAGAACCTAAGAATTTCAGGATGGATTAATAGTCTTTAAAATAATTTGGATAATAATGTGTTAGGAGTAATTTGGAGAAAAAGGTAAAACAATTATACCAGCTTTTAGAAAATAGCAAGGAGGAGTTTTGAGGATATAGAAATTAAAAATCTGTTTAGTGAGTTAACCAAAAAAGGGTCTCTGGTATTTCATATATCAATGAAGAACCTTGGAAAGGGATAGTATTCCATGAGTAAGAGCAGGTATAGAGATAAAAAGGAATGAGAAAGGGTGTACCACAGAATCAGTGCCCATTTGTGGTGAGAATGAAGGTATTGAAGATATACTATTTGAATGTAAAGGGACTGATCTGTAGAGAAAGGAGCTAATGAATCAGAAATGGTTTAAATTAGTTAGAAAAATAGCTTGGACAAAATTTTTCAGAAGAGATAGTAAAGGCATAGAACAGTTCATTAGCATAATGAGAAAGAAGTGAAATTTGTGTGTCAAAAGAGTGGTAGAACAAACATAACTGCATGGTAGTATTTTTTTTAAATAATTTTGTAATTTAAGGAGGAATTACAAATAATATAAGAAAAGTTTAATTTGTATATTTTAATATTACTGCTAGCTGCCTGGGCTAAATATATAGTCATATTCATATAGCTTAGTATAAATAAATAATACTATTAATACTTTATTAGTATCTAAAGAAATTTCTCCTTTTTATGTCTATGGCCTACTCAATGAAAGATAAATTGTAATATTATTTTGCATATAATTTCTTTATAATAGTGTTGTTTTGCTTTTAGTCTAGGGTCCCTACAATGTCTTACAAGGTTCATTTTAAGTACTGGTTAGTTTCACTTTTACTGTTTGTTTTCATCATCCCATTGAAAATTTAAACTACTTGCCCATTTCTAAAACTTAGTTGTAACAAGTGATGTTTGTTAAATCTGCAGGTGTTCCAAAGCTTGTGGAATACTGGCAAATATATTTTAATACAACTTCCTTTAATGGTGTATACAGTATATGATATTCATTAATATTCTATGCAGTCAGCAAGTCTCATATTCATGAGAATTCAGTATCAATTCCAGTTGTTCATTTCCTTGGGGAAATTGTAAATGTGAAGTAGTAATTATATTATTCTAAAATACTTAGGATGGCATGCACCACGTTGGAGTAAATTGTTTTGGAAGTAACGTTTACTAAAGAAGTCCCCACTACAGAAGTAGGTTACTACGGGAGCAATTTACTCTGAAAGTAATGTTGGAGAGCTCAATTACAATTTACCCTTTTTGTTACGACTACGGAAGTAAGAGCTCATTACTCCTGAAAGTATTGTTTTGTTTGCGCAATTTACTTGATGCAATCATAAATAAGGTTATGTGTGATAGGAAAAGGGGAGCAACATCAGCGAAAGAGAAATGTTTCTCAGTAGAAATAAAGAAAATCCATTTAAACAATATGAGGGTAAAAAAATGTGTGCTAACCTGCATTACATTGGTCTTCAAAGTCAGTGAGATAGCGCCAACATTCGCAACGTGCGTTCCTAATTACTGTTTATTTTAGGTTTATTAGTTTTTTACGTTTCTAATTTACGGGAGGTTAGGTTTTTTGTTTTTAATTTTTTTTATATAAGCTTAGGTTCTTAATTCAAGGGAGGTTACTTTTATTAACGTTTTCAATGAAGACCCAAGTAATGTAATAAAGCCTAAATGTGTAATAACATCTGAAAGAGAAATGCTGGAAAGTCGTGATTGACGAGTTTATTCTAGCGACAGGAAACGTACTGAAGAGCAGCTTAAAATTCTAGAAACAATGTTTATAATCTTCATTTTGCATCACAGATCATTTGTGTGTTGATAGAGAAATACCCTTTCTGATTTCGGAAAAGTTCACCATATTCACGGATGAGTACAAAACAGTAACATGTGTGCAGTCAATTCCACACAAAATGTATGGGAAATCTCTGAAAGTGAAGAAGAATTGCCTTTTATTTTCTTAACACTCGTATATATTTATGTTTATAACCTCAAAAACGCTCTAACAACGCAGTGAAATACACAGCCAGCAGACACGTGGTGAACGTTCATTTATAAGATCGCCTGTAATACCGGGATTACGTTGAACTTTACTTAAGGTGACATGAAAATGTGGTAAACTAAAGATATAATTGGCATGCACTTAACGTAATGGGAATGACTCTTGATTTATTACTTTGAGCTAGTACCGATTGGTTCTAATTTGCTAATTACCATGTAAAATCAAACTTGATGTAACGGGAAGGAAAACTTTGATGCCAAACTTTTAAGTTACATCGTGTTAAGTCAATTCTATCTCCATTTAATACAGTGTAAGACTGTCACATTACGTTAAATTCACCGTAATGCCAGCTCGTTTCAGAAATATTCCGGTACGAAACACTCATAGGATGCATAACAATAATTGCAATTTGGATTATAGAGCTGAATTTATGTCCGATTTTAGTTGAAATGCTCTCCAAGCAGGTTCAAAAGGAATACCGAAATTTCATTGAACTTTCCACTTAATCTGTGGATCTCTCTCTCTCTCTCTCTCTCTCTCTCTCTCTCTCTCTCTCTCTCTCTCTCTCTCTCTCTCTCTCTCTCTCTCTCTCTCCCTCTCTCCCTCTCTCCCTCTCTCCCTCTCTCTGTTCTCGCATAGCACTATCGCATTTCTGTTTTTTTTTTCGCCGAGATCATCAATGTAACCTAAGTAATCCATAAACGCATCAAAAATACTTCATCTAAATACGATATGGTATTCTAGTTCAATCGACAGGTTAGTTACTCCATCCAGGTCGAAGGAGTAAATTCTAACCTATATTTGTGCTCTATTTAATTCCGTAGTAACATACTACATGATGGTGGTCTCCGACATTTACTTCTGCGGTAATTTAATCTGGGAGTATCTGAATGGAGTAAAATTCTTCCGAAGTAGTTTACTCTCGAGTGTTGACATGAATAGCAGTTTACTACGAAAGTACAGTTTGTGTAAATCACCGTGACAGTTAGTGGTACCGTGCTAGCCTCTAGCTCCCAAGGTCGCGGGTTCAAACCCGGCGGAGGGCAATGGATTTTTTCGGGCATAAAAATCCTTAGCATGGGAAGTAAAGCCAGTCGTCCCGTGTCGTAGATTTTCAGCACGTAAAAGAACCTCAAGCCTGATAAAGAGGCCTCTGAGCAAAATTACCGGTCTTTCATGCCCAATATAGAATGGGACGCTAAGAACCACAGTAGTTAAAGAGTGTCCATAAATAAAAACAAAAAAACAAAAGATCGTGACAGTCCCCCACTCCTGAAGCATATATGCACAATAGCACTGACCAGTCCACTTGCCTAATAAGAGAGGTGGGGGCCAGTGTTCCAACTATTGCGAGTTCAAATGCAAGGTAACCTTACACATTTGTTTACAATGCATTGTATATGTGGCTGCCTCCGAGTTCTGATATCACTTGCTCCCCACCACTCTCAACATTACTCCTCATTTCTCCTCTCTTGTGCATATAGAGTGTCACGACAATTTACGCAAGCTGTAGAGCTTACTCCAGGATGGTGCACGCCACCCTTATTCTAAATCTAAAATGTTGATTTTCACTGTTCATATTTAACAGAATATTTTGTTAATGTTTTAGGAACAAAATCGTGATTTGCATGAAACATTCCATAGCCAACTAGAAAAGGCAGAAGATGGCTTCTCCTTAGTAGCAGAGTATTTTGGACATGGTGTTTTCAATAAACTGACTGTCATCACTGATTCTCCAACTTCAGAAAGTATCACAACAGGTAAGTTTAAGAGAAGTTAGCAGGCTAAAAGGGTGACCACTGAGAGAGAAGGTCTTTCTATATGTGAAAAAAATGCCTGTGACATCACTACAGGTAGGGACAGGCCAGATCGTTTCTTCTTTTGCTTTGCGAGCCATAGTCGATCCTTGTGTTATGATGCTGTGATATCATTGCCTAAAAGTGGCAATGTTTCCATACCCAAAGAAGCAGAACTAACACAGAAATGGATACATGCAATCAAGAGAGATTTTGAACCTACTTCTTGTAGTGGAATGTTAAACTACTATTATTTGTTTTCACCTGTTGGTTCTAGCCATCAGGTAAGATTAGTTTAAGTTACAGTATATCTAATTACATACAGGGTATTTTTATACAGGAGTAAGTTAACTAATAAGTTCATATATTCTTTATATTCTGTCATAGAATGTATATACCATTGTTTTATTTGTATACTTAGCTAGAATAAAATGAATAATTCTTTAGACAGGCATTATGCGACTCAAATCATGTTAAAACCTATAAAAAGTGCTTGTTAAATTTTTCTTCTGGCCAGCTTATTTATAAATAGCATTTGTTAGAAATATGTTGTTGTTGTTGTTCACCTATGGCACTGGGGATTAATTGATCTGCATCATTTTTCCTTCTGGCTTCCCAATATAAAGTCTGTAAGTTATCACTTTTAAGGCCTTTGCATTTGACGAGATGTCTTTCATTCATTCCACCGGCATTCCAAAATAGCACTAAGAAGTGCTCTTGTTAGAAATATTATAAGATGGATTTTGTTGTTGATGAAATGCTACAGATGATATATCTGTTGTTGCTCTTACAGTGATAACATAACATAAATCAAATGGGGGGGGGGGGAAGAAAGCAGTGTTTATACATTTAAATAACATGGCCAAGAGTGAGTTTGGGATGAGTTTAGTTCACGTATTATCTTTTTGGTGCTCAGATTTATTTTTTATGAAAACTTTCTTTTTATTCCATTTTAAAGAGTGGTTTGTGTCCAAGAGGCTTTTTTGTTTGCAATTCCTTTAATTTCTTCCGTGGAATGAAAGTGATATGAGAAGGATGATTAAAAATGTTTGTCATTTAGGGACACTTTTTATGCACTTTGATATACCACATAAGTATTGCTAAGCACTAATGTGAACAAAATGTAAATTTCAGTAAAATGTCCACAATTTATACAGAACAGTTTTTAGTTGTGATTCAGGAGAGTGCTCATACATTGTTAAATGAAAAATACTGGTGCTGTAGTATATTTTATGAGCAAAAATGATTACCTATACATCAATATTACTGATTAGATTTATATATTGTAAATGCATAATTCACATGACTGTCTCTACTTCTACAGACCATTCTTACATAAGCTTATTTTTTCTATCCACATCAAGTTAATCAAGATAAACTTTGCAGAAATAACTTCATTACATATATCATTGTAAGTACAAGGGGAATAGAGAAAACCAAATTGATATTCAGATGTTAAAAACTGGGGTGCTATATGCTTGCCTTGAAATTCCATACTCTTTCCATTACATTGCGAGAAACAACTGAATAGTGACAATTTTAAAAATTGACAAAATATTGAAAATCCAGACCAATAATAACATATATTTGAAAATGAATGATGCCACAATAAAATAGTATTTGAAGTAAATTGTGTGTTTTAAAGAGATTTACAGTTTTTGTGTATGTTTTTGTCCATCTCTTAAGTGTACCAATTCTACAAAATTATACAATATCTGTTCCAAATGAAGAGGGTTTCGCAAACTTTCCAAAATAGTCAAGATATACATTGTGTATGTCATCTAAATATCTTAAAATATATTGCATTTTAATCTAAATTGTTAGTCATTTTGAGAGGATCAAAGATTTCAAAACATTTTCATGTAAAGGGTGATTTGGGTTGGGAGTTTTTCTTGAAATCTTTGTGTCACATCTTTGGAAGATATTGAACTTAAATAATAAGTTTGGTATTTGTTTGCCATTTCATTTTTCAGTTATAGTGTTCACGCACATATAACACATGTACACACAAATCTTTTCCTAAAAATGCTTTTTTGGATTCATGGATCCTTCAAATTTATATTTCCAGTAAAATCTTGGTATCACATTTTTGGGTGGAATGCAATATTCCTCTACCTACTAGGTACATGGTAAAGAAAGTAATAATATATACTTATAGCTGATGGGGCTAAATGGTTTGTATTTCAATATTAAGAACATGTTATTCATCATAATCCATTTTTACATCTGCTTGTTGCATACTGAATGAATAAGCATCCAAGTAAGAAACTTGAAATGTACTTCTTGTTGAAGATCAAGGTGCTGTATTAAGTTTAAATAATGCTGGGCACTAACGAGTTGAACAGTAAGCAACTAAACAATCTTGCTAATAAATATTAATTAGAAATAAAAAACATGATTTGTAAGTGAATTTAGCTTTATTATTTCATACCACACAATTACAATGAAAAACAGTGTTGAAGCCATACCACCAGTACGAGGTATGTGAAGAAAAGGGCTAATTATAGTCTCATTGATATATAAACTAAAGATTGTTTTAAGAAAAACAAAGAACATGATGTGTAAGTGAATTCAGCTTTATTACTTCATACCAAACAATTACAATAAAAAAGTGTTGAAGCCATACCACCAGTAGGAGGAAGAAAAGGTCTAATTATAGTCTTTGATATTGATATGCGAACTAAAGGTTGTTTTAAGAAATTATAAGCATACATAAGATATGTAACCAGAAGTGATATTTTAAAATAAATAATAATACATATGCACACACTTATAAATGAACATTGTTACATACGCATATATTTACATGTTTCAGGTCTGCAATAATCGTTTTTCGCCATGTCTTATTCTTAAAAAAACTAGCAAGTAGATATGATAAGAAATGCAGGATTATCACAGCGTCCTTAAAGTTTCCACAACAAAAAGAAGGTGCCATCCCTACATTAATGCTAAACTATCCATCATATTTGACAAGTGTGGTAGTTGAGAGTTAAGCACCAGATGGTAGAAGAGAGAACAACTCCAGGTGGCTGAAGCTATACAGTAGAGCATAGAAGAAAAGTGTGAATATGATCAACACTGATAGTTTTGCAGTTTGAATGAGTGTTGAGCTTGATTGCAACATAGCTTTCCTGAAAAGTGGTAAGGAGTAACTGAAAAGAATTTAAATATTATTTTTAAATATAATTGAGAATCCAGTACCACAAATACAAATAGGTATCAGTAACTGTTAATGAACAGCTATTTGCAGATGTTCACACTGGAAACACAGCACTTCAAATTAGAAAGCAGTTTTCCTTGCAAATGCAAGGCACTTACACAAATTACATTAGTGGCATTATGGATACTGAGCGTAAACATTGCCATCAAGATCAGCATTGCTTCAGCACAGTAAAAGACATTTTGGAAAGTCTGAACTCATTTGGGAAAAATAATTAAATATATCTTAATTTTGAACAAGAACAACTCTTTTTTGCTAAGTATACGAAAGCCTCATTCAACAGAGATGCTTACATTTTCAACATTGTTCTACACTATTTCTCCACATGCTTATTAAATATATAAGATCTAATGGTAAGATTAAGTTACCTCATCCATTCACAATTTAACAACTTGGTTTTACAAATAATTTGAGGCCATAAGATGAACAGTATGACCATAATTTTTAGGTACCTCAATTACAAAGCAAGTCTTTTTAAAACATGAAGCCAAAATAATTAACATTTTGATTGACGAGATACATGTCAAGCCCTTCATTGATTGCATTGGTAGGAACATAGTAGGCAGTGTCTTTGACCATACTGAAATGGCTACAATGGCTCATATATATAATTACTTGCATCACTTCAACATACAAAAATGTAGTACATATTTTAGCAGTGAAATCCATTGTGTATCTCGAATTGCATTTGTTTACAAAAAGGGCAGTTATTGGTCTGGAGATGTTGGGATTTAAGGTAATTAATGTTGTCACAGGCAACAATGGAATAAAGAGGAAAATGATGTATCAGTTTCTGATGCCTCCAAGTCTGCAGATCTTGTATAGCCACCCTGTTGATAAGTCCAAGCCCTTATTCTTTGTAATTGGTTCAGTGACTTTATTAAAAAATGTGCAAAAATATATGGGTTGGATGAAAAGTAATGGCAACCACATTGTAATATCTAGAAGACTTAATTATCAGAGGAAAGCTACATATATTTCTTAAATGTAATCTCTTGCTGTGTCTACCACCTTCTGCTACACATGTGGAAGTTGCTATATGCCATCAGCACGTCCATCTCTGTTAGTGTCCCATAGGGACTGCCCTACAGTATTGATAATGGTGTCTCGTGTGGTGTAACACCTCCCTCGAAGTGGTTCTTTCATTTTGGCGAAGAGATCATAGTCACACAGGCTCATGTTGAGTGAGTATGGTGGATGTTCCAGTATCTCCCAGTTCCATCAATGTAGGAGGTCCCTAACAGCATTAGCAGTGTGACACCTCGCATTGTCACAAAGGATGATGGATTGCATTGTAAGCAAGCGTTGTTGTTTTTTCTTTCTCTGGCCTTCACAAAGTGCTTTCACCCATCATGCCACTGTGTGATATATCAGCGCCACATCACCACATACTTCAGTAGTCCATGATAACAATTTGAGCACCACTTGTGCGACTTCAATTTTGATCCATGAGCATTGTTCCTGTTTCAAAAACATTGCTTAGAGCACTTACCCCATTCACCTCTATTTCACAGCATGTCACTGAATAACTGAACAACTGCTGCCACTCATAGGGAAGTTCATTGACCATTCCAGTAACAGATTCACGCAACCTAGTGACTAACACAGATGCAAACACTATGTGCTGCCAGTGTGCCACTACTTTTCATCCACCCCTAGTAATTGGCTAAGCCTAAAAAATGTGGAATAGTGCATGTATTTTCCTAGCTTTGATGGTCTGAATAAAAATTCACACTGCTTCACTGTCTGCACTGAGGAAGCTTGTAAATTGTGAAAGTAACAGTCTCTTGAAATTTGACAAGTATATATCCCTGAAAGCTCTTTATCCAACAAATTTTGAAAGACAGAATGTTAAGCTGATTTCAAAAGTATTCAATGATTTTGTTATCCAAGTTTATAGGGTCCAAAGTGTGAAATTCCAAATTTAATTGATACTGCTGCTTTCATTTAAATCATTTCTATGTTGGAACATTATAAATGTTAAGTCTGTATTTATGGGCATTGGTTTGAATGATGCCTATAAATATCCACTTACAACCTCTGAAAATGTGAAATATGTATTTATGAGTAAATTTCTGGATTAGATAGTAACTGGGAAAAAGTGAGTTGCAGTACAGGAATATTAACAGAAGAAACACATCATGCTTTAAAATGCACAATATATGCCATGGAAATTTTTTTCATATCGTAGTGCTGTTTTTAATTTGAAATATATCCTGATGGGGAAAATTCCAAACAGATAATTTAGAAACTAGATTCATTCTCTACATTCTAGCTGGAGGTCAATATCAGTTTCACTCAAATATTTGAGAGAGAAAGGGAAGGGAAAAAATGAGAATGCAGTCATCAAGAGTTTTTCTTCTACATAAAATCTGGCAAGATACACTATGTGATCAAAAGTATCCCACAAACATACGTTTTTCATATTAGGTGCTTTGTGCTGCCACCTACTGCCTGGTACTCATTATCCGCGACCTCAGTAGTCATTAGACATCGGGAAACAGCAGAATGGGATGCTCTGTGGAACTCACAGACTTCGAACGTGGTCAAGTGATTGGGTGTCACTTGTGTCAAAAGTCTGTACACGAGACTTCCACACTCCTAAACATCCCTAGGTCCAATGTTTCTGATGTGATAGTGAAGTGGAAACGTGAAGGGACATGTACAGCACAGAAGCATACAGGCCAACCTCGTCTGTTGACTGACAGAGGCCGCCGACATTTGAAGAGGGTCGTATAGGGTAATAGGCAGACATCTATCAAGACCATCACACAGGAATTCCAAATTTGCATCAGGATTCACTCCAAGTACTATAACAGTTAGGCGTGAGGTGAGAAACCTTGGATTCCATGGTCGAGGGGCTGCTCATAAGCCACACATCATGCAAGAAAATGCCAAACGACGCCTCGCTTGGTGTAAGGAGTGTCAACATTACACGATTGAACGTGGCAAAACGTTGTGTGGAGTGACAAATCACGGTACACAGTGTGGCGATCCGATGGCAGGGTGTGGGTATAACGAATGCCAGGTGAACGTCATCTGCCAGCTTGTGTAGTGCCAACAGTGAAATTCGAGGTGGTGGTGTTATGGTATGGTCATGTTTTTGCTGGAGGGAGCTTGCACCCCTTGTTTTGCATGGCACAATCACAGCGCAGACATACATTGATATTTTAAGCACCTTCTTGCTTCCCACTGTTGAAGAGCAATTCGGGGATGGCGATTGCATCTTTCAACATGAACGAGCACCTGTTCATACTGCACGGGCTATGGCAGAGTGGTTACACGACAATAACATCCCTGTAATGGACTAGCCTGCACAGAGTCCTGACTTGAATCCTATAGAACACCTTTGGGATGTTTTGGAATGCTGACTTCGTGCCAGGCCTCACCGACCTACATCGATACCTCTCCTCAGTTCCACACCCCGTGAAGAATGGGCTGCCATTCCCAAAGAAACCTTCCAGTGCCTGATTGAAAGTATGCCTGCAAGAGTGAACGCTGTCATCAAGGCTAAGGTTGGGCCAACACCATATTGACTTCCGGCATTACCGATGGAGGGCGCCATGAACTTGTACGTCATTTTCAGCCAGGTGTCCGGATACTTTTTATCACGTAGTGTAGCTGTATTAAATTTTGGCACTTCACCAGATTTTGATATGCATGAAATGCAATACTGTACTACCGAGTTTCCTATTATGGTTACTGATGATGATATAAATACATTTATGGAAAAGCTACCTGTAATTGTGTATATAGGGCACCATTGTGTGTACTTTGTTCTTAAAAAAATGAAGTGCAAATACAGCAAATCAGCTATAAAAATCTATAAACAACCTAATAAGGATTCTCCTCTACAATTGGGAATATGTTTGAAAATGTAATTATGTTCACATATCAGCTATTCTGATTAAAATTTCATGTAGAATCCAAAAAGTAACATCAGTAAGTAAGAGTAATATCTCTGAATATGGTTAAATTACAATTTAACCTACAAAGAGATCACGTGAGGCAATAATGTATCTTTTTGGTCTGATGCCACCGTCTATGTTGGTGCTACTAGCAAAGAGAGTAACAAATGTTATGCTATGTGAATTGGAGTTCCCTTTTATGTTAGTGTATGGTGTAGTTAAGTACAGTTTTTGTTCAGCGTATATTATTTTTTAGGATCAGAATAAATTCTGACCAGATGTTAAAGCAGAAATGCATAGTTCCTCTGTGCACTAATATATTGCATACCTCTAGCAAATGGTTTATCCACAAAAAAAAATAATAATAAATTTAAAAAAAAAAGGAATCAGGAAGAAAAGGATTTTGCTGTGCCGAAGAATAGGTTGAGAGTATCTTAGGAAAATCTACAATGTATTGTTACAAGGATCATTTTGATGCAAGTTAAACATATTGCAACACTTTCTAACGTTTTATGCTTAATTTTTTTCCTAATGTCAAGTCGTCAAAAATGTACATTTGCTACTTTTAACCTCTTAAAGAGCTGCATATGACTTTGTTATGTATTTAATAAAAGGTAGTAATGAACCAACATTAGCCAAACATAACCTATCTTTTCTCATGTCAAATTATGAAACCACAGGCTAAAAGTCAAAATGTCTGTTCATTCAATGCGGAGGAATTTATGTTTCTCATCACCATCTTCATGTAACAAATTAACTCATTTATTTGCTCTATTCTTCATGTTATCCTTAAACAATTTATTTGTTGCGCTATTCTTCATGTTATCCTTAAACCATAATTAGTGGTGCCTAGGGGCTTTTTAAGCATTACATTTGTGTTTCATAGTTTCAAGTTGTACAGGTATTTTCATTTTCCCCATTACCCCTTTAGCATGCTATGTTTATATAATACACATTAATATTCAGATTCAGATTTATTACCATTTGTAATAATTTTAAAAGGCTTCATCATATGAGAATAAACTACATAAATTACAATCAAAACACTTAGGTTTAAGTACTACTATCTATCAGTGGCGTAGCGTGCTTTTCTGCAGTTAACATAGTTGACAATAAAATATTCCTAGGAACAAACAAAACAAAATATATACATTTAAAATAAGTAACACTGCTACTACTGCTGCTGCCACCACCGCCGCCACTGCTAACGTGCGTAAGAAACGACGACAAATTTGGAGAACTCCAACCACAGGAAAGAAAGCAATTATATTTTCTTGTACACAAATGCAATGCGCCTGTCCTTTCTTTCCATGAATAAGTCTACAACTTGTTCCACAAACATCTGATCACTGGATAGTTCTCTAAGCAATGTGTGTGTGTGTGTGTGTGCGTGTGTGTGTGCGTGTGTGCGTGCGTGCGTGCGTGTGAGGGGGGGTGGGGGGGCGCGTGCGGTTTTTTTATTCTTCTTCTTCTTCTTTCCCCAATTGTTAACATGCTCAGACATGACAGAAATCTTCTTTCCATCTGAACAATTTGTGAATCTAGTATCTCGTAAAGTTAATACCTTCAGGCTTGTCTTCTGATTGTCACAGAATGTTAAATTAGCATTCAAACTCAAGCTGCAGTTAATGCATTTGCCAACAAAGGTTTCTCTTCTTAACTGTTGAATGTTTCTCAACACAGTTCTTATTTCATTGTGGCAAGCAGTTATGCTGACAGTAGCTTTTGACTGGAGAAATTAAAGAGATGATCAACATAAACAAAGCAAGTAGACAAACACAGAATCATCCGTCCATCTTTTCAATCCCACAGCACCGTTCAACGACTCCGGGTCCACTGAGAGTCTATATGTCAATGATGTCATTAAAAACAATG
Organism: Deroplatys truncata; assembly: GCA_030765065.1. Taxonomy (NCBI): domain Eukaryota; kingdom Metazoa; phylum Arthropoda; class Insecta; order Mantodea; family Mantidae; genus Deroplatys; species Deroplatys truncata. Next base: position 980,564 of record JAUKNL010000022.1, on the reverse strand, counting down.
TATAGTTCTGAGAAATGGTTTGATATTGTTGAAACTGCCCTGGAACAAAAGTTCCAACGAGTATTGCTTGCATGTGGCAATTTGAATCATTTTTCAGTTAGCAATATAGTTTGTTTTGATGATTTGCTGAAAAAAGAATGAAATGCAGTAAGATTGCTTACAAATATACGTACTTGTCATATGGCTTTAGAAGTATATAATAGTACCAAATTTAATTGGTGTGTGTAACAATGAATAAATAATGCATGTGGACAAAACTGCTTCACCAGTTGTTGCAGTCCTCTCTCTGCCAGCCATTACCGAAGTGCCATCATATGTTTGAATAACCATCTTTCCTTCCATATTCCATTTTTTTAATGCCGCTTGAATAATTTTTGATAAACCTTCAGCAGTTTTATCTCCAGATACTCGTAAAATCCAACGAATCTTTCTTCAATACAGTATCTGAATATTATACTCATTTGACTCCTGCATGACACGTCTAATGTTTCATCAGCTTGAAGCGATATGAAACTGCAGTCCTGAATTTCAGCTTTTATTTTTTCATTAACTGCCAGAGTTATCATTTCTATTAGATCATTCTGAATATATGGAGAAGTTCCTTTAAATGCTGAAGATGATGATAAATGATCTTGAATTATCTGCTCCCCTTGCTAGCAAATCCAACAGTTCCAGGTAGTTACCTTTGTTGCTGGAGGATTCGTCTTCTCGATGGCCGCAAAAGGCTAGTTCTTGTTTACAAAGGAATACAATTGTTTGACTAAGATGAGCCAATACTCTCCTTTTGGATGCAACTTGTTCGTTATGTTGCATAGCTGCCAGACGAGTGGCTTCAGAAAGGATATGCTCAATTCGACTTTTGCCTAATAACTGAAAATATTCTTTGTTCTGCAGGTGACGTTTTGATATTTAATGCTTTTGCGCTTTCCTGTCAAAGTTCTTTATTGTACAGATACCCTTGTTGCACCATTCCTTTTCACCACCAAACAAAAGGCATATATTACAACTTACTATTAACAGCACTTGCTGTCAGCCACTTATACATCTCGTACCAGCCAGTCTGAAATATGTGTTTTTGTTTTCTTTCATTTAAAACTAAACTGAGTGTAAGAGTAGGTCTGTTGTCCTTTAATTCGCAAGTTAATGAGGAAAAAATAGTTTTTAATAAAAATTCTACAAGGTTCTCACTTGCTGGCTCACTCATGTTGGCGACACAACAAATATATGCAGAAAAATGACATAAAGAAATACAAACAGCACTTCCCTTCACACACATTTAAAAGCCAGCCTAAAAACAGATGAGACTAGTTTCGGTATGCTATAAGCGCAATGCATTACCAGAAGAGGGGAGTCAAGAATGTTGAAATAAGCATACAGCTAGCCGCAGGAGAGGAGGCAGAAGCAGTGATTATGTAACACTTTTGCATTGCTTTCAATACATTTAGTTTCTAGGGATCCTCTTAATCTGTCTCTAAAGTAGTTTCTCCTTGTTCGAGTGTTATGTTTATGCATATCTGTATTTTTATCTTGTTTATGGGTTTTTACAACATATTTAAGACATTTGTATATATAAAGACAAGGTAGTGTGAGTATATTGAGTTTTTTAAATGCAGTTTTGCAGATATTTATTTTTTGTATTTTTTGAATAATTCTTATTGCTCTTTTCTGTAGCCTAAATATTTTTAATAGATGTTTTTTCTTTGTTGGTCCCCATAATCCCATAACTCAGATGTGAGTGTATAAAGGCATCATATACTTGAACTATGCTACTTTCTTCCATAATTTGAGCAACCATCAATAGGCATCAAATCTACTAGTCTAATGAAAAGCAGCTTTAAACCAGATGTTTGACCTAATACTTCATTGTGAATGAGAAATATGATTAGCATGCTTATTTATTAGCTTCTGAAAACCAATCTATAATGCATCTTAGCTTTTTAACAGCATTAGATTTGTTACAACTTGCAAATTTGCATAAACAGGTGTTAAATAGGTGGGTATGCTTCTTAACAATATACTTTTCATCCACAAAATTTACCAGTCACAAAACAGTTGTTATTTCTGAAAAACACTATCATTAATGCATCCATGCATGACAGATTATCCAATTGTGCCTTTTTAAAATATTCATTCATAATTTTGAGAGAAAAAAATCGAAAATAAAGTCCTAACCAACAATATACATCTACCATCAATGCAAGCATATGGCACAACTTCATGTGGTAGTTCGTTAACATTGTTCTATACACACTCTTCCCAAGCAAACCAAAAGAAGAATTAATACCACTCCTAGAAACTTGGATATTAAACAACGGCACACCTCGAGCACAAACAGATTACTTAAACTAACAAAATTATTGTCTGGGCCAGAATTTCTTTTCATTTCCAACAAAATCTTTTAACAAACCACCGGCCTAACTATGGGAAACCCCTTTTACCATTTCTAGCAGAACTATATATGAGCCATTTTGAATGCCATACTACTAAATCTTTCCCACATCTATTCAAAACTGGTATAGGTACGTAGATAATATTTTTGCTATTGTTCCAAAAAATCCTACAGAAGATGCTTTGAAATTATTGAATTTACAAAAAAGATCTATAAAATTCACAAAAGAAAGAGAAGAAAATGGCCAATTACCTTATCTAGACATCAGGATCATCAGAAATGAAGCACACAAGAAACTAACGTTCGGCATTTACAGGAAACCAACTCACACAGAAAATTATATTAAAAAAGATAGCTACTAGCCATAAGCATGCAATTTTAAATAGCTTTACAATCAGGTTAGTACATATATCATTGGAGAAACAGGAATACCAGAAAGAATACCAACACATTTGGCCATACCATGATGTTTTTAAAGCTGATGTCAGATGCTGCTCTGCTGTTTGTTTGGTTCAGCACCCATTTGTGTCCTATTTATTTACAAAGATTAGTAAAGTGGATGAGCTTTCTTATTGGCTATCGTCCTGTAAACTGATGGTACAGAAACACCATCGCCAACACTTCCGACCCTGAAAGAGACTAACGGGATGAAAGATGAATGGAATGGAACGAAATGGTGGGACAGGAAATTCGGGGGATGAAAGAAATCACTCCAGCATTCGCCTGACAACCTGGGAAAACCCATGAAAAAACCCCTGGGTTAGAGTAGGTGGTAGGGATCACATCTGTGCTTGTTTCTCATTGTGAATGGGACTGAAGTCATGAAGGAGAAAAGATAGCCAACTGTAAATATTTTATAAAATGATTACTGTACATAAAGAAACAGGTGTGAAGCAACATTCACTATGAAGAAATATTTGCATTCTTTTTTTATTTTCCAAAATTATACACACTATTTGTGAAAAATAAAATATTTTGTGAACTACTACAGTAAATGTTTGCTTTCTAGCCCACTGCAGGATTCATATTATCCTATATCCTCGTTCACATTTGGCATTTTGTTGTCTGCAAAGATACTGTAATATTTCTCTACAAATAAAATGTTATAATCTATTTAATAATTGTATCAGAATATCATTCAAGAGACTAAAATATACAAGAGATACAAGAAGCATCCCTGACATTAAAAAGACATATAGATAGAAATAGCGAAAAATCTATATTTAAAAAATTAAAGCAAAGTAATCTACACAGCTTTGAAAATCTTCCTGCTGACGCTTTTATTATAATCCTAAGCGAGTTACAAAATGTGAAGATAACTAAAAGTAAAACCAGTATACATTAATACTTCACAAACTCTAATGCTCATTTTTCCAAGTTTGTAAGTTTTCCTCTTTAGGAACATTTTCTCAAAAATGTTTAAAATAAGTGAAACTTGGCACAGCACTTTCTCATAAATTAATAAATTTTACCCTCAACAAAGTTTTTCATTAAGTGTACATCTAATATTTCTGGCTTGAATTTTTTTCAGCAGTATTAATTACTTGAAATAAAATAATTTTTTTATGAAGAAAGTAATTACTATATTGAAATTCTGCCTGCAATCATATTTGTTGAGAGAATGCATTCATAATTTGCAAATCTATTAAAGATATATCTTTAATAGTAAATGAGAAGAATGTTCATTCTGAACTCTTTTGGACATAAACTTTTGCATTATATGCAAAAAAGAATATGCATACATTTAAATTGGACTCCAGTACCCATGAATATAGCACTCATGTGCAGGGATATAATAATGGAAGTAACAGATCCCTCATGCTGAAACCCACCCTAAAATTCCTGACAGAAGTGGTGTAGTATTAGGAAGCTGCACCCAAAATATCAGCTGCCAATTTTAACTGCAAACCCTTGAAAATGAATGTCAGATCTACTGTATAAACTACATGGAAATTTTATTCCTATTAACTAGCTAATTTGAGCAACCTCGACTGCTTACTGGATTGACGTGCGGGTGTGATGACTGGCTCAGGTTACCAGCTTCTATGTCACTAGGGGGTTTGGGACAGGTTGCTCTGTCCAGTTGTTCAAACTCCACAGCCTACATTGAAGCACATGTGTGAAGCAAGGATGTTCATCTTCATTCAATGCTGAGTTGCTGTTAAAGGGTTACAGCTTCAATTTCGGCTCCTTGCATTAAAACTGGCAGCTGATGTTTTGGGTGTGGTTTCCTGATAATACATTGCTTCTGCAATAACAATTTTATTGTGGTTTTCAGCATGAGAGGTCCAATATATCCCTTGTAAGACTTTATTCGTGTATTTTTTCAATTACAAAAATTAATTTTCATGTTATATGCAAAACTTATACAATAGATTATCACAGTTAACTAGAAGTCTTGTGTGGATCATTCAAATCACTTCTAAAAAGAAAACTCCAAGAACACACTACCTGCACCAGGAATGAACATTATGATGTTTCATGTGATTTTGTGTAATTACTTGTTGTTGACTGTGTCATACATAACTGTTATGTTACAGCAATAAATCTTGTATCTGTTGGTGTGTCTGTCTGTCTCTATATTGGTCTCATCCCATCCTATATTATCTTATCCTTATCCAACATAGGTTCCTGTAAAGACATGATTTGATATTATGGAAACTACAAAATTTCATCCCTAAAGGAGGTTACCAAATTTAAAACTGATAGCTGAAATAGTTGGGGGGGGATATATATGACTCCCACCACCTGATACTGTCAAAATAGTGTGGTTACATTTCTCTTAGCCTGAAGAAGGACTTCATAGTCCAATATATAGCATTTGTGTATATATCTGTATTTTTATTATGTATGTCAGCTGTTTATTGTGATTGTTCTGGAACTGTATTTGTTATATAATATACAGGGATAATCATATCAAATGCAAAGAAGCTAAAAAGCTCCCATATATTTATTGAAAATGGCTAAATTGCCTTTCTTGGGCCCACCTAGAAAATGCTGAAGGAAGTAAAATATAATGGAAGGAATTACCTTGTAGAAGTAGATATGATCTCGCCAATACCTGGAGCCCACCTACCCTCCCGTTTTAGGTGTTTTACTTTTATAGGAAAATTGCGATATGAACACAACAAACATAGCCATCTTCCTGCTAAAAGAGACACTGAATGGGAAGCACCAACCTAAATAAGAACTAAAATCCGCAAAGTATGGAATTTCTGTAAACGTGAATCATTCAAGTTTTAGACGCGCAGATCCCTCGGCTACGCCCTGTCGTTGCTTTGCAGCAACTGCTACGCTCCTCTTCTAAAAAACAAATTATTGTTATATATAATTATCCACTTATTATTATTATTATTATTATTATTATTATTATTATTATTATTATTATTATTATTAAGTAAAAATATAAAATAATAAATAGTACTAAAACACTACGCTTTGAGGCTGAGTGCCCTCAATCCCTCGGTTATTCCTTGAGGCTGAGTATCTTACCGGCTTTGATGGCATTAGTTTATTCATATGTTGCCAGCATTACGTTAGAGCTAGAGAATGACATACAGCAACATCTGTTGGACATATAAGACATCACTTCCGTCGCTAATGAGGGCCCAAGAAAGGCAATTTATCATTGAAAATGATTATGGGAAGGAGGACAGATTGCTGAGAGATGTTCTGATAAGAGAAATTAAAAAAACCAGGGCAGAGGGGAAACCGGCATTTGTTCGAGGACTTGATCTATGGATAGATGGCAAGAAGCAGGAAATTAGTCAGCGGAATTTAGGTCAGAAGCCTAACACACAAGAACCAAAAGCATCAGCACATTCACCGGCAAGAAGTGAACACAAGTTAGAAACAGAAAAAAGAGATGGCACGTGTGCAAAAGAGGTGGAAGGAGGAGAAACCCAGATGACATCACCAGCCAGATGAGTAACACCAGAGCATCAGCTGATAGAGTACACATGCAGAATGACCTTGGGAGCAGCTGCTGGGTTAGACGTGTGGAGGGAAACTGGTTTAAGTATTGTGTCTACGACAGAGGGAAAGCAAAATGGAAGTGAGAGGTGACCAGGATACAAGCAGGATGACTAGGAGCAGAGCTGAATTGCAGGAGTTTAGATTTGAGAGGAAGGGCTCAGTGTAGGGGGAGTTGGTGGTTATATGCTGGAACGTTGAAGGTCTGCAGGCTTGTGATGTGTTGGTGGCAGTAGAAACATGGTTGGAAAAAGATAAAAGTGTTGAGTTAAATGGCTATAAGTTCTATAGTAAAGCAGGCAGTAAGAAGATAGACAAGGGGAGGTTATCAGGCGGATTTGGCGTATTTATAAGGCAAGGTTTATCAGTGAAAGTTTTCAATGATTTAGGGGACAGTTCAACTCCATGGTGTGAAATAGGTGAAATAGGTGGTATTGAAAATGTGTGTTTAGCATCAGTATATAACCCATCCAACACTTCAGAGTTTTATAATCCGAATCTATTTTATAACCTAGGAAAGAATATGGAGGCTCTGCAAAATAAATACAGTCATAAGAACCAGTGGCGAAGCGTGACTTTCAAAGTGAGGGAAGCTCCAAGTAATGATTTTCATTAAAATAGGAGAGAACCATGAAGGTTGTAGCTATACTTTTTCTTAATCTCGGTAAAAAAAGAACTAAAGCTAGATTTAAATTTTTACAAGTAAGTAATGAATAATATATTTTCATAAATACGAGTAAATTAAATACTGTACCTTATTTTTTGTATATCAGATCGATCTTTCTAGTTTTCCTCCCAAAGATATCAATCACATCATCGTAGAAGGATGGGCTTTGGCGCAAATTTGAAAGCAAGGACTTTTCAATGCTGAGAAGAGCTAGTGAAGAGTCTCCCCTGGCCTTGAATATTTCGACGATAATATTTAATTCTCTTAATTGCTGAGAATGACCTCTCAGCAGACGAACTAGATGCCGGGATGGTTATTGCTAAAAGGACAAGTTTATGTACTTCTGGAAACATGACACTAATCCCGCTTCTGTCAAGTACTGATGTAATTTCACGACATTATTATTAAGAAGTTTTTTCGGCTTGTCTCTTCTAATTATATTTAGTGTTTCCTCATAACTGAAAGAACTAAACCTACTCTTCAGTACTTTTTCTATAGTACAGTCACACATAGACCCTTCTTGCACTGTAAGACTGCTCACACTACAAGCAGACATATCCCCAACCCACTCCACTCAGACCACACTCAGACGTTCCAATAATTCGTAGAGCTGGCCAACATCGCATGAAATGTTAACCTAAAATGGAGAAAGTATGAAATTCACACGCTTTTGCTAATAACTTAAAATTTCACAAGAAATACCTATTTATTACTAGCAAATATCAATCTACAGAAAATACATGAATTATTGCTATTAAAATATACTTACAGTTCTATTTAAAAGCGCCACATAAAATAAAACAATAAACTTTTCTTCGCACGCTACAGAGATTTCACGTGACGATGTCTTTCAACACTTCCTAAGTCACGGACAAGTCCCGATTGCTTCCGGAAACCTACGAAGTGCTAGTGGAGGTTACGATTCATGAACACGGAAATGCTCAGTATTGAATGAGCTCGCGGATCTGGTCACTCAAGTTTCGGCAGTTGTGCTAATGTCGGCAGCACTGCGGATGTTCATGAACACATTTTAAAAATGTATCCAGAGCAAATAAAATGTTTGTTCGCGTGAATTTTATTTGCCTTCTTCTTCTTTTTAAATTCTTGGGGAAGCGGTGCTTCCACCGCTTCTATGCACGCTTTGCCACTGATAAGAACCTTATTATAGCAGATGATTTTAATGCAAGAAAAGGGGATGGCACAGTACAGCTCATTGATTTAGAAAATGATATGGGGAGATAAGAGAGCTGGAAAGGGCCATTAAAGATATAACAGGGAAGGAATTAAATTACTGGACTTTGGTGAAGAACACAACTTGCTAATTTGTAATTTCACTAGAGGAAAAGATTTTGTGGGTGAGTTTACCTTTGCAAACAATAATGATCAAAGCATAGTTGATTATATGTTACTATCTTTAGAACTAGATGTATATCTGACAGATTTTGAAGTTATGGATTTAGTGTGTACTAGCAGTCCTTTTCCACTAATAGGGAAATATAAAAATAAGTATAGCATAGCGTCATGATCCAAAAAACATGGTGGAATTAGAATTGAGAGATATAAATGGAAAGATGAACAAGTAGCAGGATTTATAGGAGAGCTAGAAGCTAATTTTGGAGCATTTAAGGTTAATATAGATACACCAACGAAGGGAAAAAAAACGAGAAATCATTGAGGAACTAGAGAGGCTGGTCAAACAAGCAGGCAACAAGATGAGAGTGAAAGGATCGGGTAACAAGACACAAGATGGTGGTATGATAATGAATGTAGAATTGCTAAACAGAGAGCAGAAAGAGAGTTGAGAAAATGGAGACAAATGGGGGAACAACAGGAAAGGGAAAACTTTTTGGTTGAAAGATGGGGATACAAATTTCTAATGGAGGAAAAAAAAAGGAATGTGGGGGGAAAATTAACAAGAGAATCTAGGCAGCAACTAAGACAAACAACAATAAAGCAATATGGACGATGGTTAAGAGATTATATAATAAGAGCAAATGAAAATAATAATTCCGAGGAATGGTGTGCATATTTTAAAAATATTCTTGGTGCCAATGAGATAACGCATCAAGGTAGGTGGCTAAGTAAGGATGCATTAAATGTAGAGTATTTGGTCTGACAGATTGGTATAAATGAAATAAAGGAACAAATAGAAAGACTAAAAAGCAATAATAGGATAGCAATATTGATAGGATTCCATAGGAATTCTAGAGAGCCTGGGGTCAAGATGAAAAGAGAAGTGCGTTATTGGCACAGATATTTAATACAATATGGGAAGAGGGTAAAGTTCCTAAAGGCTGGAGAACCACAATTATAATACCAACATTTAAAGGAAAATGTGACTTAAACAAGATAGTTAACTATAGAGAAATTAGCCTATTATTGGTTATAGGCAAGTTATATATTGGCATTCTGGCAGAAAGGTTACACAGATAGGCTAAACAAGAAAATAAGTTATCAGAATTTCAAACAGGTTTCAGAAAAAATAGAACTGTGGATAATGTTTTCATAATAAATACAATGGCAAAGAAATGTCTGGGTCAAAAAGAGGGGCAGCTATATATGCTGTTTGTGGATTTTGAAAATTTTACACAATTAATTGTAATGCATTGTGGTTAAAATTGAATGGGATAGGAGTGAGTGACAAGTCTATAAAAGCACTGCAAGACATACTGGGGAAATGAGTACCATATTAAGATTACACACAATATAGCGACTACAGGTAATATGAACACAATAGGTCTTAGACAAGGGTGTCAGTTAAATCTGACACTGTTTAACCTATTCATAAGTGACATTTCAGAAGAAGTTAGCAAAGTTAACATTCACATACCCACTATTGAAAATTATGAAATTTGAGATTCCAGGACTATTATTTGCCGATAATTTAGTAGTGGCGGTCAATTACTAATATTGGCCTAGGGAAGTCGATTGAAGCAATATCCAAATTTTGTAATGAGTGGGGTTTAAAAATAAATATGTGGAAATAAAAAATTATGGTATTTAAGGAAGGAAACAAGTTACGAAATAATGAAAAGTGGTATTGGGAAAGGACAGAAATTGAAATAGTCAATAAATTTGATTATTTGGGTATTAGGCTTAGCAATAACGGGGACTGGAGGGAACAAAAAAATAAGGTGCTAGCTAAGGGAAGGTTAGCTCTAAAAGTTATTAGTGCCTGCAGGCACAAACTACCAGGAATACATATGAAGTGGTTGGAGAGAATATATTTGACAGTAGTAAAGGCCAAAATGATGTATGGGACTGAAATATGGGGTAATGATAAGGGATGGCTAAATGTTGATTCGATTCACAGGAATTTCTGCAAACAAATTTTGGGGCTACCAAAAGGGTCACCAAATGGGGTTGTACAAACTGAAGTAGATAGAGTTGGGAGTAAAGGAAAAATAATGACAAGAACCTTGAAATATTGGTTAAGGATCAAGAACTTGGAAGAGAATAACATCTTGAGACATTGCCTAAATTTTCAAGATGAAGCAATGAGGAGTAATACCTGGGTTAATAGAATCAAAGAGACCAAGGAAAAAGTCGGATTAGTTATGATGTGGTGTGACAGGTTAAAGAGAGGGGTTTTTGGAAAGAAGTCAAACAAAGAATTGAAGACATTGAAATTCAGGACATATTTAGTAGTTTCAGCACATTTAGGTATAATTTAAAATGGAATTCGATAGGAAATAGTTTTGATAAAGTAGTCCCAGAGGGAATAATGGAGAAAATTATTAGTATAGTAAAAAATGCAGGGAAGGAAATGAAAGTAAAGGATAAGCTTAGGAAAGGTCAGGAGGGATGGTATGATAAGGAATGTGTAACAGTAAGAAAGAGAGTAGAGCATGAACTAAGACGATGGAGGCAGGAAGGTGATAAGGAGTCAAAAGCAAATATTTTGGTAGAGAGTTGGGGTATAGATGTTTATTAGAATTTAAGAAAGATGAATGGGGACAGAAGATTAGTAAAAGATTAAGGGAAGCATTAAATATACAGGATAATCAAAAATTTTGGGAAATTATAAGAAAAATGTATAAAAGCAGAGCCTTTAAAAATAATATTGCGGTTCATACTTGGTGTGGGTATTTTAAGGAATTATTGCATTATAATAAACTGGAGTACAACTGGTTAAGGAGTAGATTAGAGATGAGGCTAGTCAAAGCTCTTGATACAGAAATTATTGATTAGGAAATGTGGGAGATAGTTAAGAACTTGAAGAACTGATAAGGCATGTGGAGTAGATGGGATACTAGGGGAATGATGGAAAGTTTGGAGTGAGGATGTGAATGAAAGGGAATTGTTAAAGAAAGTGTTAAATTATATTTTCGAGGGAGGAAAGGTACCAGATACATGGAGGACGAGTATTGTAGTACCAATTTACAAAGGTAAGGGAAACATTAATAATCCTTCTAATTATAAAGGTATAAGCCTACTATCAACATTAGGAAAAATTTATACTGGGGTTCTGACAAGAAGGTTACAAGTTTGGGCCGAGAAAGAGAACAAGTTATCAGAATTTCAGGTAGGCTTTAGGAAAGGTAGGAGGACAGTCAATAATGTATTTGTTATTAAGACAATGGTGGATAAATATTTGTCCAAGAAAAGGGGTAGAGTATATATCGCCTTTGGTGAATTTGGAGAAGGCATTTGATACAATACATAGGGAGGCATTATGGTTGAAGCTTCAGTTAAAAGGAGTGAGTACTAAGGTAATCAGAGCAATCCAAAATATGTATACAGAGAATAGGTTCTGCATAAAGATGGATGTGAACAAAGTCTCAAAAGCTATTAAGAATACTATAGGACTTAGGCAAGGACGTAAGTTGAGCCCCATGCTATTTAATCTGTTCATAGATGATACCTTGGAAGTAATTAGTAAAGAGAATGTATATTCACCTAAATAAATAATAGGGAAATCCCAGGATTATTGTTTGCAGATGATCTGGTAGTGGGGTCCATATCTATTGGGGGATTATCAAGAGCTTTAAATGTGTTGGGGGGGATTTTGCAGAAGTTGGGGGTTGAAGATAAACTATAAAAAGTCTAGGATTATGGTTTTCAAAAAGGGATATAAATTAAAAAGAAAAGAAAAATGGAGTATGGAAGGACAGGAAATAGCCATAGTGAGAAAAGTTGAGTATTTGGGGCTTCAGTTAAGTAGTAATGGAAGATGGCATGATCATAAGAAAGCAGTTTTAGCTAAGGGTAAAATTGCCATGAAGAGAATAAGAGCATGTGTATTTAAAATACCAGGAATGCAAATCAAGTGGTTAGAAAGAGTATATAAGGCAATAGTGGCAGCCAAAATGCTCTATGGGATTGAGGTTTGGGGATATGATGAAGGATGGCAAGGAGTGGACTTAATATTTAAAGTTTTGGTCGGTTAATTTTGGGTTTACCAGCTGCATCACCGAAGGGAGTAGCATTGTTGGAATTAGGGAGATCAGGAAGTAAAGGGTTAATAACTGAAAGATTGATAAAGTTTTGGCATTGGGTTAGAGCATTGGATGACCAGAATATTGTAAAACAGTGTATGATTATGCAAGAGAAATTGCCAGTGCCTGGTATTTAGGCCTTATCTGTACAAAAGATTATAGAGGAAATGGGTATGGGGAATGTATGGAGAGAGAGAGAGAGAGAGAGAGAGAGAGAGAGAGAGAGAGAGAATTATTAGAAAGAAATCAGACAGAGAGTTGAGAATATCAATATACAAGATATTTTTAGCAGTATTAGGGATAAGAGAACCTTGTTTTTGTACAGGCAAATTAAAAACGATTGGTGCAGGGAAAAGTATATTGAAGTGTGCAATAAATTGGAAAGGGAAGGGTGGGCATGGTTTAGATCTTGAGCAATGAAATTAAGGGGAATGGATCCACAGAAGTGTCCATTATGTGGGGAAATGGAGAATGACCTACATTTTATTTTAGATTGTAGTGAGACTAAACTATGGAGAGATCAATTGGTACCAGTTACGTGGTTGAAATTACCGAGACCAATAATTAAAATGAGAATTGGAGAGTTTAAGAATATAGAAGAGATTATAAAGTTGGGCAGACTATTAGGAAAGACTAAAGAAAAATATAAGAGAGGAATTTCAAAATTATAAATCTGTATATTTTACAAGGATGCCTATAAAGTAAATTGGTATATTTAATTAATAAGTGTGTATTACAAGTAGGTAGTTAGTGAACCTGGTGTATAATGTATTAATAACCACAGTGTTTACTACATTTAAACCAGGTGCAACTCAAGTATATATATTTTGTATATTAGAAAGGAAGAGTTGGTATATGTATATGTAGTATTCTTTGAGAGTTAATAGCTCATGTATAATGGAAGTGAAATAAATTAAAAAAATAGTAGATTCAGCAACAGAAGGTCATTGAGAATGTACAAGGAGATAAAGAAAGTATGGGGTAGAGAGAATTATGTGAATAATGGCAACCAGAAGATGGGGAGGCAATGGGGGCCTGAACAGGGGTAGTGGAATTGAAAGGAATAAGAGGGGAATGTCCAATGTGCGGAATGCAAGATAGTTATTGGCCTGCGATTCTAGAATGTGAAGAAACCAAAATAATGAGAGGAAAATCAAGGATTGTGAAATGGAATAATCTACCAATAGAGATAAAGGGAGAAAAGTTAATGAATTTGAAATCAAGGCAAGAAATCTTAAGAGTTTAGGGAGGTGTCGCGCCGGCTTGTACCCATATCCGCAGCAGGTCTCCAAGGTGAAGAGCCTCTAGTCGATAGATTAATGTAGGTGAGGGAAGTCGGCAAATTGGATCCGTAACTTCGGGATAAGGATTGGCTCTGAGGACCGGGGCGCGTCAGGCGTGGTAGGGAAGCGGGTCTGTGCTAACAGTATATAATATACAGGTGTTCTAGAGTTCACCACACTTGTATAAGGGATGGTAGTGTGTCCATACATAAGCAGTTTGGGATAGGACACTTGTAGTCTATGGGACAAAGGTTTGTAGTTATGCAGAACTTTTGAAGTGACAAGATATTACAAACTAGTCGCTGGTGAAGCAAAGAATGTACGAGTTTAATACTAAAACAGCCATTTCTGTCTTATAATAAGAAAACATTGGTTCTGATTGTTAAAGCCTCATATCAAAGTTACGTTGCTATTTGCAAAGGTCACATGCCATTGATTACAGCTGTATGTGCTATGACAGTTAAACATTTTAGAGATCCTTCCCCTTCATCTGAAGTACCAATTAGCTTAGGGCCTGTATTATCTGATTAAAGTTCCTGTTAGATATGAACTGTGAATCAGCACAAATTTTTGTATTATGACTAAAGATGAAAATTCCATGCACTATAAAATCCCAAAATATGCGCTATCAAACTACAATACGTTCACGATCAAGTGAAAAATACATTAAAATGTGCACTATAATTTTTGTTCCCAATTCACTTCCCTTTTTGCACAGCTAGCAACTAACATCATTTCTAAACTTTTTTTCTGTGAGTTTCCTGCTCTTATCAGTCAAAATATTTTTGTAGGCAGAAAATGACCTATCTACATCACAAGAAGTTATAGGCACAAATTTGAACGAATATATTTGTAAGGATCTGTAGTCTGGGTTCCTGCTTATGACACTGTCCAGTTTGTTCTTTGCATTTACTCCCACTTTCCCTTGGGCATAACTGAGGAATCTATGGAATTCCTCAACAATTGACATTGAGTCTGCCAGTAGCAGACACTTGGCTTCTAATTTTGCTATTGTAGGGGGCAATTTATAGAAGCTTATCTTAATGTAAATTAAATCCTGCTGCACATATTTGCATTCAGATGCTGCTGATACATACGGCATCATCTGGTGAGAAACTGTTTACTACCTAAAATAAAAGAAGCATTTACTTTTGAATTAAATATTGAAGTATTAATTATGTTTTAATTAACTACATAGCAATTTTATTTCATATCGATTTAACGGCATCAAAATTCTCACAGTAAAACATTGCAGCTTCCAAACAAGTACGCTATCTAGTAAGGATGGGCTGAGGGGGTAATGGTAACTCAGGTAGACTCTCTTTATAAACCGCTACATGTGCAGGGACTTTTGAAAATACCTGTATAAAACAAAATATCGAAATGGCTAATTTATTTTTAACAGCTTTGGGACCATTAAAACTGATATAAACCTAAATTTTACACATACGTTTTTAGTTGAGGATATCAAATTATTGTCAGAATTAGAGCATATTGCTTCAGCAACACGATGGAGCCCATAAGCAAGACATGTAATGTGTTTTACATTTGGATAGAATATTTTAATTGCTTTCCCGGTCTTCAGCATGTAGGGAGCACATCACTGAACAGCAAAAGAACTCTTTTATTTAGATTATTTGACCATAGGATACCTAAAATATAAAAATACTTTCTCAAAAAATTGATTTATAAAAATAGGATCTTAAATGAGAATAAAATAATTATTTAAAATGTTATTCAATTACAATATCTGATTAAAACTTACGCAATCCATCATCAAAGAAACTAGCAATTATGGAGTTATTTGCTTTTTGCAGGACTTTACAGCACACTAGATGTGGTTAACCAGGCCCATCCTCAGTTAATTTTGCTACAATTAGGTTAGTAACATAGCGTCCCATAGAATCAGTTTTATCTATAGATGTTCATATGTTTGAAGTTACCAAGTCCTCGCGAATTTTATCCAATGTGTGGTTAGCAAAACATAAGTATTTTTATGTGTGTGAAAATAGTTTTCATTTATTTTTACAGAATATTAAATTTATTTTGGCAAATACATTATGTAGGCCTACCTGATTATAAGATTTTGGAACATAAATTTTCCCCAATTTCCAGGGATCAGGGACATCTTTTGATGTATACTTGTCCAAAAAAACCTTAAGAGTTGGGTTTCTGAGTTTCTCAAGTGGTATATTTGCTCCTACAAAAGCATCACACAAATCTGTGTAAAAATTATTTTGCAATGCCATAGGTGTGGGAGCAGCAATAAATAACTAGATTTGGTGTGATGCAGATGTGACATGATGTTCGACTTTAAATTTTTAAGTGCATTTTATCTGAAATTATAAAAGGTCCTCCAGTTATATGATTTTTAAAAAAACTGGCATTCTTATTTAGTTAATTATTTAAAATAAATTTTGTAATGCTTTACAAAGAACAAGTGCTATAGAAAATCTTCGGAAAAAGAATAGCTTACCTCTTTACTACAACAATCACAGAATACAACATCCCCATCTGATCTAATAAAATCCTTTCCTTTTTTCCACTGTGCAAGTAGTACATTTCTGGAACTTTTAATTGGAGGTATATTAGAAGCACATTAACACACGCAAACAGAATAACACAGACATTAACCACCTACAAGGTTCATACACACACACACACTGCAAAGACAGTTTAGTGAATGATTTTAGTTTTACAAGAATTGAAATTGCTAGTAAGGTTTGTTCAAATTCCACAAGACCACTCTGCAGCTCTGTCTTTGCCATGTCAGCTGCGATACCTGATTTAGGAGGTTAAATTTCCATTGTCGCGAAATCAAAGGCTTAATGGTGATTATTGTGGATAAATGAATATGTTTATGACAGATGGTGTGCAGAGGGCCATTGGTAAAAATATATGAAAATCATCCTATGTGAGAATCTTAACTTTCTATTTCTGTTATTTCCCCCTCTTTATTTGTTTGTTTCTTTCATCCTGATTCCTGAAGCAAAATAAGGATCATAAAATCAAAACGCTGAGATGTCTACTCAAAACCATTAAAACATGCATTTAAACTGAAAATAATATACATTATATGCATAATTAAGCTAAAAATGCCTTATATATGTATTATTCATGTTTTTATCTCCAAAAAGTGAAATTATGCAAATATGCATGGGAAAAGTACACATATTTGGAATCAGAAAGTAATGAAATGGATAAGTACTTAGTTCGAGCTATGTCCAATGATCCTATGAAAATATGCATTTGCATAGAATTCTTGTCTTTATGTAACCTTCAGGTAACAGCTAACCGGGAGTTATTCTTAGAGTGATCTAACCACTACCTAGGTTAGCAGTTAAGGTACTAACTTGGAGGTAACCATACAAAAATGACTTACCTTCGGCCTCAATTAATAGTTGATAGCGATTTTAAGATGAAATATTCAGGCAATATTTATATAACAGGAGGAAAGCCAAAATAATTAGACTTCAAAACAATAATTCCCAAGTTTGGAACAAGGAAAAATGTTGCAAATATTGCACAGGTTGCTTTAATTTCCATTTCATTTCTTAGGCATTGTTTGCTTATCATTTTATGTAATTTTTATCAATGTGCATGGCAATATTTCCTTTAAAATAATGCAACTGGTATTAACCCAATATTTGTAAAAGCATCTAATCTATTTTTCAGGTAACATTTACAAAGTATATCATCAGCAAAACAACCTTATATTCCAAAGGGTCCTATTTTCATATTAATGTATGGGAAGTTTAAAGCAAAAACCCATGTAAGTTAATACTGTAATCACCCAACATATTTCCACACTAATCTACTTGAGTATATTAACAGCGAAATCCTATGTACTTATTTAATACTCCAAAATGTTTAAATCTAGCCAAAACATTACATTGTTCCTTTTTTAGCAATGCTAAGAATGAACTGCTGAGACATCATTTATATAATAGGAATAAGATCAGAAAAATTAATTAGAGGAGAGAGATAAGGAAATTGGAAAATGATTCAGGTTAATGAAAACTGCATTATGGCTTTATTTTCTATCACACTTATGCTCTGCAATAATTTCTAGCAGCATCACAACCTCTTCCTGAGTTTATGGTATTTTTTAACTCAACACACTTGCCAATACTGTTTCTTAAATGTGATCGGCACAAATTTCAATATATTACAGTAAGCCTTATGACTAATACCTCCGTATCATCAAACACCTGGCAGAAATAAAGTATGATACTTGTACATCAGTTAAACCATTTCATTCCTTTCCTACCCAGTTTGGAATTTTTTAACAGTAACATAAATACAAAATGTGTTAGTATATGTTAGAATCAAGTCAGACTTAATCCTTCCCCACTACCGTGTTCCTATATAAGCAAAATCTATTTTTTCAGTAACCTAAATACACTATATTGAGGGTGAATGATATTCCCTAACCTATTTTCAAACTATGCTACACGTATAGCTATCCTATTTTACACTACCTCCAAGAACTATATTAATGGCAAATCCTAGTTTTTCAAACATACCAAAATGCACTTCATTATTCCAACTCACTATGCGAATTAAACTGACAGCATAATTCTTATACATGTAGCTTAATGTTTAGAAACCTAGTGCTATCTAACCAATACAGCTCGTAATATTAACAGCAAGTATACTTTATTACGTTTCTGAATCTATCCAGCCTATTATCAACCTATCCATAAACTATCTATTAATCATGAAAGCCCACCATACTAATTTAATAAAAAGTTAAGATTTTATTATACACATAAATCAGGCGACAGGTTCAAGAGAATTACAACAAAGTTTGTTTTGAAGAGCTAATGCTCACCCAGGTGGGATGAAATCACGCACAAAAATGTTGCCAACCATACCAGATTAACTAACTTACAGTTACCTAGCATTTGTAAAATGGGGCACTCCATTTAACCAACAGTTAGCAATAACCACAGGTTAGTAAACCTCAGCTTTTAACCAGAGATCGTAATACAAGATGTTAGTGATAAAGTATGCCCTTAGTGTTTATTGGGTACCTAGATCAAATCCTCTGTATCCCCTTTCATTGTTTTCCTTTTTTGTTCTCAAAGGTATGTAATTCCAGTTTATTTAATACAGTTTACATTTATAAAAACTTTTATTTAAGAAATGTAAGGTCATGGATGTAACTGATTATATGGCATACAATGACAAAATAATGAACAATCTAATGTCTGTTTATTGGTACAGATCTATCCTTTAACCTCGGGAACATTACTGAAGGAATGGTTATTTCAGTATTTAAAGTGTTTCCTCCAACATTAATGATAGTATGAGATCATGGCCATTAACAAGAGTACCACATTGTCACTGCCAGCCTTTACCCCAAACCTTGGTAGTGATGATTCAACAGACACAAGTCTCTACCTAAAGTCTGAGTGCTGAGTGACAAACCTCTGTGTGTTGATCTGCTGCTCAGTCATGTAATTGTGTTGCTCATTCTGTTGAAGGTCTCATTATTGTATAATGAGCAGCTTGAGCAATGACAATTCATTTGCAGAACTTGCAGACATGCTACTTATTTATGAAGAAGTTGGAGGACATGCACCTGCTGCAGAACAATTGTATCGTGAAAGATACCCTCAGAGACATCATCTCTATTGCTCAACATTTCAGATCTCTTTGCCAGCAACTGAGAGAAACTGGAAGCTTGTTGATACACAAACCAGATGCAGGTGCCATACAAACACTTCACACTGTCCACTTCAAAGAAGAGGCGCTCAGCAGATTTCAGTCAGATCTATCAGACTTACCACAATACAAGAATGTATAGTGTTTAAACAAGTAATTTCTGGAATGATATTAAATATAAAGGAAGGAAAATGCATGGATTTTGATAATAATAGCTCTTCTTCAGAGAAGTATAATATCAGTATATGAAGATTATTTTCCATTACTTACATAAAGATTCATTCATGTTTGAAATGATGTTTTGTGAAGACAGTTTCTGGTTAGCTTTACATTAACTGGCTAGACACTGTTTTGTGTCATAATAGAGTGCATATACCTAGTCGTGCTAATGCCATAGCTGAACACTCAGGTCTTAATTCTGTGGCCACACTGTGAGGCACTTCAGTCTCCTAAAATATAGAAAAGTATTTTAAACTCTAGAGATGAGTTTTAGAATACAATAGAACTGTACCTTTACATACCCAAAATGTCACTCTCCCATCATTTACGTAATCCTTTTTATTTCCAATGTTTATAATGTACCTTTAACCTTTTAATTACGCATTTGCATAAACTTTTGTTAGGAAATTGAACACAATGATTTAATTTAATAATTGGTAAGTTTTTGAGTCAATTAGTGACCACTATGTACCACTTTACTCTAATAACCTCCATTGGTCAAGCATAGATTGAAGAATGCACTCCGTCTCTCTCTCTCTCATTCTGCAGAGAAGAATATTTATCATAGAATTGTTCATTTTTGTTCCTAATATACACTTTCTTAGTTTTCAGTCTTTTGGGGTTTGCATGGCACATAATGTTAGTGTAGGATATCCTTGCTGAATTGCATTAATAAGTCAAAAACCATACAAATAAAATTACAAAATAGAATGTCAGCATAAACATATATAAAACACAAAGGGCGGTGTGCACCAATCTGGAGTAAGCTCTACTTTCGTAGTAAACTACTATTCAAGTCAACACTCAGCAACTTCCATACGAGAGTAAACTACTTCCGAAGAATTTTACTCCTTTCAGATACTCCCAGATTAAATTACCGCAGATGTAAATGTCAGAGAGCACCGTCATGTAGTATGTTACTATGGAATTGAATAGAGCACAAATATAGGTTACAATTTACTTTTGCAACATGGATGGAGTAACTAACCTATCGATTGAACTAGAATACCATATCATATTTGGAGGAAGGCATTTTTGACGTTCATGGATTACTTAGGTTACATTGATCTCGACGGAAAAAACAACGGGAATGCGATAGTGTATGCAAGAACCATACGATACTTACACAGAGAGAGAGAAAGTTCAATGAACATTTCGGTATTAGGAAAGAACCTTACATGCCTTTTGA
The DNA here is from genome assembly GCA_030765065.1 of Deroplatys truncata. NCBI lineage: Eukaryota > Metazoa > Arthropoda > Insecta > Mantodea > Mantidae > Deroplatys > Deroplatys truncata. Next base: position 959,737 of record JAUKNL010000022.1, on the reverse strand, counting down.
ACCTGCTTGGAGAACATTTCAACAAAGCTAAGACACAAATTCAGCTCTATAATCCAAACTGCAATTATTGCTATGCATTCTATGAGTGTTTCGTACCAGAATATTTCAGATGCTTGAGTCGCATTACGATGAATTTAATGTAATGTGATAGTCTTACACTGTATTAAATGGAGATATTTAGAATTGACTTAACGCAATGTAACTTAAAAGTTTGGCAATGTCAAACTTTTCCTTCCCATTACATCAAGTTTGATTTCACATGGTAATTAGAACCAATCAGCACTAGCTCAAAGTAATAAAAGAACTATCAATCAAGAGTCATTCCTATTATGTTAAGTGCATGCCAATTATACTTTTAGTTTACGATTATTTTCAAGTCACGTTAAACAAAGTTCATCATAATCCTTGTATTACAGGCGATCTTATAAATAAACATTCACCACATGTCTGCTGGTCGTGTATTTCATTCCGTTGTTAGAGCGCTTTTGAGGTTAAGGGCAAAGTACCTACACATATAAATATACGCAAGTGTTCAGAAAATAAAAGGCAGTTCTTCACTTTTACAGATTTCCTACGCATTGTTTGTGGAATTGCTGCACGCATGTTACTATTTAGTACCCATCCGTGAATATGGTGAATGTTTCCAAAATCAGAAAGGGTATTTCTCCATCAACACGCAAGTGATCTGCGATGCAAAATGAAGATTATAAACATTGCTTCCAGAATTTTAAGCTGCTGTTCAATACGTTTCCCGTCGCTCGAATTATTAAACTCTTCAATCACGACTTTCCAGCATCTTTATAACACTTTTTTACACTCATATTGTGTAAATGGATTTTCTTTATCTCTACCAACAAACATTTATCTCTTTCACTGACGTTTCTGCCCTTTTCCTATTGCACATAATCTTATTCATGATCGCATCAAGCAAATCGCGTAAACAAAACAATACCTCCAGGAGTAATGAGCTCTTACTTCCGTAGTCGTAACTAAAAGAGTAAATTGTAATTGAGCTCTCCAATGTTACTTGCAGAGTAAATTGCTCCCGTAGTAACCTACTTCCATAGTGGGGACTTTAGTAAACGTTACTTCCGAAGCAATTTACTCTAACATGGTGCACGCCGCCCAAAGTGATTTAGCTGTAACAGTATGTTTACACCTGTTTTCACATTAAGCAGTTTAACATTTTTACAGTTTGTTATCAGTCAGCTTAATAATGTGCCATTCTTGAACTACGAAAACACATAGAAAATTGAAGTAGTTAACTTGGCACCAGAATTTATTCATAGAATAGAATGATTAAATTAGCAGTGTCTAGGGACATCTTCATAAATTCCTTTTGCTGCTTCTGGCATTTCAAAAACTTGCATAAATTTCTCATCATCTTTATGTTTCTCCTTGAACACCATGTTCTGTACACATGAGGACCCCAATACTTTTTCGTGGTATGCTCTAATGCTAGTCTGAGAACAGATACCTCCACAGGAAAGCAGTGTAAGTATTATGCACAGTCACAGAAACATTGACTGTGCCCTGAAAACTTAATGCACAGGTTAGTAAAACAGCGCAATCTTTTTTTCTGATACTGTGTTTAACATTAACAATTTGCTTTCATTGGCTACATTTTATGAAAGATGTTACATTAATTTTCAGTTTTCAACAATTCATAGGTCCATGGTGAGCTGTTCTGTTTCACACTGCATTCAAAAAAGTAAATTTTATATGATGCTGATACAGTTAGCCTACCATGGGCGAAAGACTTGTGATCCCCTCATGTATACATTATGTAGGTAGAAAGAATCAGCTTGAAAAATGAGAGAGCTAGAAGCACTTTGCTGTATCAAATTTTGAAAAAGCTAAGCACATGTGCTGTAGTGGGTTTTGTAAAATCTCTTGGGTTTCACTTTTCTGTATTCACTGCAAACGTCAAGATATGCAAAATCTTATTTGACATACTGATTCATGGCATAAGAAATAAACAAACTTTGTATAACTCATTTTCTCAAAATCTTCCTCTAGTTAGTAGAAAAATACCCTCCTCACATCTTTTCTCCCACTTTATCAAGATTTAAACCTATGACACAATGTGGCTAGATAACTAAGGTGAGCCACTCCGGGGTGGGAGCTGCCATTGGCTGCCCGCCTGTGACGTAAGTGAGAGTGAAGACGAGCGCGCGGAATACAAACACAGCGCAGTGAACACACTAAATTCCTCCCGATTAACTCCCAATTGTTTATTATTAGCACTTCTTCCAGTTTTTTTAAAAGGTATACTATTTCAGGGCATTCTACAAACATTGTGGGCTAGACATAAAGCAAAACGAATGGAAACTGCATTACATTAGTAATATATTTACGTATAAACAAAACTACGGAACACATCCAGGACTTCAACGTAAACTGTAGGCGCTACAAGAGATTCAAACATACATTACTTTAGTACTAAAGGAAAATTTGCAACTACTCTAAAGGAATCGCTAAATGGATATGCTGGTGTATTTTTTTTACCGTAAGAAATGAAAACAATAATTCCAGAATGCATTATTCTGTTACAGGATGTAAAAATGAAAAAGACATACCTGCAACATTCCACTTGTACTTGGACCTTCACTAAGTGCATATCCATGCCAATCGGGAATGAACTGCTACGGAACTGCATCTGGGAGCAGAATTTTCTTAACCGGCAAACCTAAAAGTTCACTCTTCAAATCCCGTTTATAGTTACTAGGATGAAAGTGCACTGAACATACACGTGAATTATCAGCGTTAAATTTGTCAGTACGCTTACAGCGAGACACCCACACGCGCTTTAATTGCTAATTTTTTTTGGAAATGTGTGATAATTCACACCAACCGTTTTAAAACCGTAATTACGGTATTGTGCTACAGCACAATACATTCTACTCTTAACGTTCTTACTCATTGCACACCGACTTAAACACTTCACCAAAGCAGAGAAAACTGAATCTATACTCAAGATTCTAGTTCAAATATGTGTGTGCAACTTATTTGTTGAAGTGGGGGGGGGGGTATATGACTGAGTGATAAGGAACAATGTACTTTCGTACATCTGTTGTTAAGTTGTGAAGTTTCCGCCAACATAGCAAGATAAAGTAGGATAATTGTACGTGACTTTTAAAGCAAAGAGAAGCTCAGATTAATATCTGTTGCCTTTTACGCAGTTGAGCGGCATAATTATTTCAATGGAAATGCTGTTTGCTCTTACAGCCAAAGTTTAACAACCTTTTTCCGTTCACTGTGGTTCTGTAAAGGATTATATACCTGGAGAAGCTTGCCATTTTCAGGGAACAATACCTTTGGCCCACATTACATCTGTTTTCATGTTATGAGTCGGCCTACCTGCCAAAAAGTAAGTTCTTTATATTCCTCAGGAATGCGTATTAAACAGTATATTATTGTGAGCAGAAGCTATTTGAAGACCAAGTATCATATAAGCATGATCCGGATTCAGATGACATGCCATCTTTTAATTCTTGCAATAAAGGTATTGCTTAAGTGTACATAAATCCTTATCATGGGTCCCATATTAAGGAAAATATATATATATATATATAAGGTCATTTTGGTAGTTTCAAGTTTTCTATTTTGGATAATGTTTTTTTCGATATTACATCATTAATTTGTAATTTCTTTGTCCTTTGCCGCTTTATTTGGTAACTTCCTTGCATAAGTATAGAGTATATAAAGATTATTGGTTGGTCTGGAAAGAGTTGCTTGTGGAAACAGGTATAACTACTGTTATGAATTCATGTTCAAAATTAGGGATGAGGAGGCCAGTTTTCCCTTTTTTCCTTAATAAGTGCGTATTGCTCTTATTTATGTATGACATGGACTGTGAAATCCTCTTCATTTGCAATAAACATTGCATATTCTGAGTTCTCAAAAGAGTTAATGCTACACTTTTGTAAGACCTGTTTAAAACACAATAAGTTAGAAAATTAATTGAAAATATATTTGTTCTATGTTCTTGTTTGGAGAATCTGAAAAGCAAAGAAAATAATGTTCTTACTTGTTTGAAGAATCTGAAAAGGAAAGTAAGAAAATTTTCTTTTCTTTTCAGATTCTTCTAACAAGATCATTTTCACTGCTCTTTTACTTATTTTTTCTTCTTGTATAGGAGTTATATCAATATATAAATTAATTTATAACTTTCTGTACACTAATTTTAGTAAATCAAATAAATCTCATTTTAGATAATTTTTTGTAATTACAAAGTCATTTTGAAACAAATGTAGTCATTTAAAAAAAAAAATAGTCATCAAAATCCGCGCCCTGCTTATAAAACACCGCTCTGACATTTTCTCTCATGTATTTACGTTCATCTCCCCTGTATTTGCTCACATAATATTGATTTGTTTCGTAAAGCCTCTCCTGCCAGTTTGGCGTGAAATTGTCCATGTTTTATACAAAATAACGAAAACTAAGATACGAGTAAGTTATTGCACTTTCCTTGCATAAATACTAAATAATATAGGCACCTAATTACAATTGGCAAGTTCCTTAGATCTACGTCCTTTTAAAAAGATCAGTGTAATATGTTTCAATGATCACCAGTGCAATACACTAATACACCTCCTTTTAACAACACCCACTTTCCCGTGGGTGAAAGCATTACATTTGTGTGCTTTTAAGGGTATTGGTTGTGAGCGTATACTAAAGCATACAGGAAAGGTTGTTCTAAAATTAATATCTCCAAAATATTAAGGCTAGACGCATCCTTGTTCTTACTCTTTCAAGTAGGAAGGATCAAATGGGAACTATGTACAATTAATTATTCATTAATTAAAAAATTAAAACAACTTTATATTAGAAATAATTAAGAAACTAGGTTTATATAAGCACATTCTCAGCCTAAATAATGAAGCCAAAATATCCAAATTCTGAACACATCATTCGAATGTACACTACTCTGTAAATTCGGTTTATTTGAAAATTGGAGGATATTTGCAAGACTTGCTGTGCAGATAACTGTTTTTCAGCATGTGTCCATTATCTACTTCAAGTAGTCGAATGTTATGTGAATTTAATTCATTTTGTGGAGTTACTCCTTCTGCCAAAATAGTTATATTAATAAAATTCTTTTTAAAAAAATTATTTTAAATATGCATGTCGATTATTCATGCTTTTACCTAGACGCGAAAGAAAAGTCTCGGAAAACATGCACATATATCAAGTTTTCAGCTATCATGACTTTTAAAACTGCTATGTTTAAGTCATATTACATAATAGCATGATCAACATACAGTTTCTCTCATTAAGCTGCGTTTTTCACAATCCATAAACAAACAATACAATTTAATTTCGAATCAAAGTTTAAGACCCGATAGCGTATAACGTTGAATTTTATATAGCATATAACGTATTTTATTTTCGTTGCTAAAATTGGCCGAATAATGTGTTATTGGTTTTCTTTAACATAATATAATTAAAGTCAAGCAATAGCATAAACTAAGAAAATGGTTTTAAAGCTTGCAACTTAGAGCTTCTGAACAACTTTAATATAACAAATATCTGCTTTATATCTACATATCTCTCTTTCTTTGAATAACATGTATGCTGTAAGCCATCCCTCAAGACCAAATTTCATATATCGACAGCGTTTTAGTGAATATTTCAAGGAGAAATGAAATTGGCGCCAGTTGGGTATTTAGCTGTAAAAAGACAGGTTTGTGTTTATTATTTCCAAGACTAAGTCTAGTTATAGATGCGATTTTGTTTCAAGTAGTATAGGGTCGAAACAGATCGTATAACGAGAATATTATACGAACTTTCATGCCGAAAAGTACGGTGCAGAATACTGGCTAGCTAAAACTTCACTCTCGATGACGTCATGCAGCAGGCGGACCGAAAGCAGTACAAGCGAAAACGGTGCGGGAAGAGACGCCCCTGCCTATGACATTCATGCAATGATTAGAATGAACACAAATGTAATATCATAGCAACTTATAGTTTACCTGTAAAGAATTATGATAATGCAGTGGTATGTTCCATATTTTGTGTGACATTCTAGGAAATTTTCTTTTATTACAGATTCAAGTCTTGGAAAGAGAACAATAATTTCTAATTTACCCACCTATGGCCCAGGTGCTGAAGCACGACTGAGGTTGATGGAAGGTCAGAGCATTTGTAAGTAAGCTTTAAGAAATGCTTTATGGCACTAAAAGTGAGGGGCGAGGGTGACTTTAATTTTGAAAAAATTTGTTCATGGTACCCCTGCAAGAATGATGAGCTTTTCACGACTAAAAACTAATTTCAAAGCCAATATCAGATCGGTACATAATTAATTTTTATGAAACTTTGACTCTTAAAGCAAATTTATGGCTGAATAGCAAACTGTGTTGCAGAAATAATTATAATGTGTAACCAGCATTCATTTTTCAATCACCTAAGGTTCACTGCCTCCATGATTTTGTGGTTGGTTGGTAAGTCTTGCTGTTATTTCTATGCTGCTGGATTCAAAACACAGGATAAGATCTTCTCGAGAGTTTTCTGTTGTGTTTTACCAAAATACAAAGAAAATACATTATTTTCCATTCACATATTTTCCCGCTAAAGAAATACATTTTTATCAGCTAATACGAAATATTGTGATCCCATTTTCCCAGAAAGTAGGAGTTGTTTACAGCTAGTCCTACAGAAGTCTTTATTTCTCCAGCATCTTCCTAAAACAGGTAATTTTCCAAATCTTCAGTTCACTGCACATCCGGTAGTCACATATGGATAATTGTGAATAGTGTGTAGGATATTCAAAAAGTCCAATTAATTTCCTCTGATTAATATGTGTTGAATTAGGCAACCATGATATTTAAAAGTGGAATCAATTAATGACTACTTTGAGTTTTTTTATCAAGCTTTATCGACAGATTGCCAGTGTTGTCCTTAGCTTTGTTTATTATAATTCTGTGACTTTGTCCCCCCCTTTTTTTTCACTTCACTATTGTAATTTAGTTCAACTTTCACTTAGTTTTCACTGTCACTTCACTTTCTTCCAGACGGTTCACTCCTGGGGAGTCGAACATAAGATTTCTGTATTCTCTTGCAGCAGCAGCACTCACTGCATGTCACAGCAGTTGTCACAAACTTGCTTGGAGAACAGCTTCTCTTGTCACACCAGAAGCGCACTCATAGCTCACTCGCAGACTGGACCAATCACTCACAAACACAGTGGTTTATATAGCCACTGGAATTTTCCACAGAACATTAGACTCATGGCCTAAACGATAAGTTAATCTCTTTCGCACAAAACAAGACATGCAACTTACATATTTCTTGTATATTAAGTTGACTCCTATCCTTTTAGTTGGCATACTTCTCAATAATGTTGCCGTGAAACAGCTGCTTCCCTATTAGTATAGTACTGCTTCAATTACTGTCTTAAAGAATAATCTGCTCACCTAACAGTTTCATTATATTGCGCTACATAAAGACGTGAATATTCTTTTAGAGCGTCATCAATTATTGTATTCTGATTTTTCACGAGTTGTTTTAATTGCAGTGCACATTTGAGATGTTCAGCAGAATCTGATTGTTTATGCAATGACTGATTAATATTCAGAATGTCACAAAAGCCATCAGAATTCCACACCATTTTTTTTATAAATAGTTTTTGCAAATAATTATTACTACACAACCTCTCATACTATACTGCGAGCTTTTAAAATGTCTGATGTAACACTTCACACCTCCTTTCCATTATGTGCCAATACGTTAAGAAACGGCTTGGGCCTACCTGTAAATATCACATCTTGTCCTCAGTCCACCATGAAAAAAATGTTTGTAACATGCAACACACTATTCATTGTAAATCGCCAATGGTTTAAATATTTTTAAGACATAAATTTATTGTTTATACTTTAATTCACTCTAGCGAACTTCCAACATCATATACACAAACGACAATTGCTAGTACTTCACATGTAAATTGAACTGAAACTGAAGGGCCCGTCCAAGAAATTGAAGTGACTTTCAAAAAAAGTGACTTGAGAGGGAAAACACTCTGTTACCTGAGGAAAAGGATGTTTGCAAGTCTACAAAAGATTGCACAAGTGTCAGTGACCACCAAAGAGACTACAGGAGATGTTCCAAAAAATCCAGGATTTTAGCTTCAACGTAGCCTCAAAACAGGTAGTTTCTGTGAGTTACACAAGCCCAAACTTGTGAGAGTTGTCATGGCAACAGACGTAAGCAATGCAGCTGAACATTTCAAAACCGAGAGTAGCTTGACCAGTCCTCTATACCTGCTCATGGACATTGCGGCCATGGTAACACTTTGGAAAGGGCAATTTTTGCCCTTATATAAAATAGTGATTCGTAAAATTATATTCCTCTGTGTGAGTAGTGGAATATTTAAATATAAATGTTTAAAATAGATTTAATTTATTCAAATACACCTAGTTAGAAAACAGCTGAAGTGGCGCTTCACTAGCTTCACCTGAAGAACCACACCCTGCAGAACATTCAGTTATCTGGTGTTTACACTGGGTGAGAGGACTACTGCATCTATTTATCTCTCCAACTGCCCCATGCCAGCCTCCCAATAAGTTTGGGCCATAGCCACTGTGTCACAATAGCTTCATCAGCATCACTTGCACTTATCCAGTCTGGTATATGAGAAAGACTAACCACTGTATCTTTTTGCTGTGGTGCAAGAGCTAGTCACTCTCTTCTCTTTCCAGCTAGAGTGTTTCACTTGTCATGTGCTTTGGCATACTTGTCTCAGGGCTGTCTTTACTGCTAGATGTGCAGTAATCGTAACTTGGTGTCCACATCATAACAATCACACAAACTCGTATTAATGTTTAGAGTATCTCACAGTTCTTCCCACTCATCTTCATCACCATCTTGTTCAATGACACTAGTCTTGATTCTGAAAGCACATTTCTATGTTCTCAGGCAGTAACATTGTATTCCAGGAATCAATGTTTTTAGCCAGAGCACTTGTATTGTTGGAACAGTCATTGCAGTGCATTGAAACAATGCAGCAAAATTAGTGAGTAACTAAAAATTTACAGAGTTACTATGTTACCACTTTGGACCGTCAGTGTGGATTAACTGGCAACAAAATGGAGTACCATACAGAAGTCATACCCCTCGTGGTATCCAGCACATTCCACTTACTGATGTCTTTTGGGAAGTTTCTCTGAGCCGGAATTGCACTAATGATTTCAATAAGGATGCTTTAGAGATTCAATGATGCCTTGTCCCAGGAGTTGAAAGCAATTTGTACATTCTGTATGTGTGTTGGCAACAAATATTAGTGCAGAACACTTATCCAGAAGGAGGAGGATATTCCTATTTTGCAGTTTTCCTCCTTTTTAGTGAGATGTGCCACTGTAAACAATCTGCTTGTCATCCAGGCATACCCCGGATACCCTGTAGTGATATGGAAAATGTTTGATGACCTAGAAACATTTGAGGATTTGGTACTTTCCTGTCAATAGAGGCTGGAGTTCTCCACTTCCATCAAAGTTGCAACACAGCAGAATAGTTACTCTATTCATTGTTTCCAGCTATACGGACATGTCCCTAAATGTAGGGACATTTATGCTGCTCTGATAACCATAGGGATAGATTTTATAAATTGATAGAAAATATAGGTACTTTCTAAAAGGTTAAATGATTAATTGTAAATTATAGCCAGCGCTGGTATTATAAATGTTTTGTTTACTGTAGCTTGTTGCAATAAAGAGATTCATGCATGTCAATGTAGATGAATTTGATCCTTTCTTCTCATATTTAAAAATATGCCTACTAGAAGAAGCAGTTGGCAGCTGTGGGAAAAGAACTGCAAAACAGCAATGAAATTTCAGTACTTTCCTGAATACATAGTAAAGAGAACTGCAGCTTATAAATGAAGTTGTATATTTCGAACTATTAAGCACTGAGAAAATCATAGGAATATAAGTAAAAAGGAGACTTTGCTCACATTCAAAGCGAGGAAGCCCTTCCAGTGAGGAAGGTTCCAAGCTTTATATGTATAAAAACTATTGGAGCAAAAACTAAAAATACAGAGCCAGCTCAGAGAGTTTGTTTCATCATGTGCTGCACAGTCCAATAGCTCAGCAGGTGTTAGTCAAGCTAAGCAATACCACCATGAGGTTCCTCTGTCAAATCTGTTATATTCATGTGAATCATAATGAGTGATGAAAAAGTTAAATTTGGAAACAAGTTTTAAGATTTATCATCATTCATTGACATTATTAAGCATTTTCCCAATATCTTGATGTTATCAGAGGCAGGCAAAGGAAACTCTTTGCATTTCTACAATTACATAAAGATGTGAAATTAGAACAAATATTGATTTGAAGATGACTGGGAATAGACCATTAAAACTGAGTTACTGAGAACTGATGTATAACTTAATGGAAATTGCCACTAATCCAATTATCAACAAAGTGGAAGATAAAAACCTATTTAATAACAATTCACTAGTTAACAAGGTTTTTGCCACATAGGTGAAAATAGGCATATTGAATCAAGTTTTATGAGCAGTTAGCGAATATGAACATAAAAATGCTCCGTCATCCTCTATTTTCTTTTAAATCATTAAAATATTTTTAAAAACAGTAAAAATTGGCAAAAATCTAAGTAAGTGAACCATGGACGTATAAATGCTCCAGATGTTCTCTAAACCAGCTTTCACAACTGGATTTTATCTTTTCCAATGTTTAAGATTCAGACTTAATAATAATAATAATCTAGTTTACGGTATATTTGGCTTGTTAAGGGCAGAGGGATGAGTGATTTATTGCTTTAGTGTTCTCAGCGCCAGACCAGCAGGAAATGACAAAGACAGTCCCTTCATGGAGTATCACATTTTAGGTTCAGTTCAAAGTTTGTCTTCCTTGTGAAAAGTGCTTCAAGAGGCTTTTGCTGTCTGTAATTTCATTTTCTCTGCAATGAAGAAATCTCGTCTTGCATATGTAAATTCGCCGAACAATTTCTGTTACATGTGTGGGCAGTTTACTATAAAAAGTCAGCGTCAATCTTTGACAGAAATTTTGAAATGAGCATATTTCAGTTACTTTGGCTGTCGTGTTGGAGATGAACACAAAGAGTGGACTCCTCATATGTGCTACATAAGGTGTTATTCCAATATTAAGTCGATGAGTGGTGACAAAGCTCGCACTATGCCTTTCACAGTGCCAATGGTCTGGTGCAAACCAACTAGCCATACAGAAGACTGTTATTTCTGCCTAACAATAATTGAGGGACATTCAAAAAGAACAAAATCCAAAATTGAGTATTCCAATGTTCCATCCACAATAAACCCTGTTCCACATGGACCTGAGCTCCCAGTTCCCAGCCCATCTTCACATTTAGAAGAAACTGCTTCAGGAAATGAGCAAGTTGTTGAGCCCTTCCTGTCCACTTCCTTTGATGCAGAATACTGCCTAGAACCTGAAAATAAACCTCTCCTGATCAATTAGCCCAGCTAAATGATTTAGTGGGATATGAATCTCACAAAACAGGAGTCTGAGGTGCGTGATCACGACTGCAACAATGGAATTTACTAGCTCCTAATATCAGGTTTTCAGAAAGAGGCATGAACAGTTTTCCAGTTGCTATGCTATGAAAAATTCCCTTTGTACATGCACATATATAAATGGTTTAATGAATGAGCTAGGATTTCAACACATCCCAGAAGAATGGAGGTTGTTTATTGACTCTTCTAAGCTAAGCCTCAAAGGAGTATTGCTCCATAACGGGAATACTAAACCATCAATACCAGTGGCACATTCAGTAGAAATGAAGGAAACATATGAATGTGTGACCATTCTGTTAGATACAATTAATTATAGCAAGCACAGCTGAGAAATACGTGAAGATTTGAAGGTCATTGCCATTTTATTAGCACTACAAGGGGGATTTACAAAGTGCTGTTGTTTTCTGTGCTTGTGGGAATTTAGGGATACTGGATCTCACTACACTGTAAAAGAGAAACTCATACACCAGGATAGCCCAGTGTCAAGTATGTTCCATTAGTAAACCCAAATAAAGTATTTCTACCTCCTCTGCATATAAAATTAGGCCTAATGAAGAACTTCGTTAAGGCTATGGAGAAAAATTAAGAAGCCTTTGTTTACCTTAGAAGCCAGTTTCCAAAATTCAGTGATGCAAAAGTAAAAGAAGGAATATTCGCTGGCTCTCAAACTCGGAGGCTTTTAAAATATAAGAACTTTGAAATAACGTTAAATGCTAAGGAGCTAATCGCCTGGAAAGCCTTTCATGAAGTAGTGAAAGGATTCCTGGGAAATAATAAAGCAGAAAATTACTGACAGTTCAAGAACTCCTGTACAGTTACCAAAAGCTAGGATGTAGGATGTTCCTAAAATGCACTTTCTCCATTCACATCTGGATTTTTCCCTGAGAACTTGGGAGCTGTAAGTGGTGAACATGTTGAAATATTCCATCAAAACATTCAAAAGATGGAACACAGGTACCAAGGTAGATGGGATCCCTGTATGATGGGTGACTACTGCTGGTTTTTAATTAGAGAAAGTGACACATGCTACAAAAGGAATAAATAAAGCTGTGGGTTAAAATAACTCTCGTACTTAAGATATATTTTATTATAGCTGCATATTTCAGCAGTTTACCAGTACAGGATTTCTTTTTGTTTAATTCTGATGCTATTTTACTTTGTTTTTGGCCCCATTTTCAAGTTTCTTAGTGAGATAAAACAAATTCCAAAAATGAAGTAAAAACTAAGAATTTTGTTTAAAAAATGGAAATGTAGGCCAGTTGTAACAGAGGTATTAGTTTATTTTACTGTGTTATCTTCTATCCAAAATTAAACTCTTTTATGTACAGGGTGAGTAGTTTTAAGTGAATATTTATTACATTATTAGAATCATATGCAAACAAAGTGAAATATTTTCTCTTTTTCTTAAGAATCCGCCTGAATTCTCTCACACAAAAACGTTGTGTTACAAAGTTTTTACTGTTATTTTTGTATTCAGAAGGTTCAATTTAGTTGAAGTGACCTCTTTTTGTTCATATGGTAGACAAAAAGTTGAAATTTGTTGACTAGTGTAGTAGTAATAATAACAATAATAATAATAATAATTCTGTGATCACGGGGTAAAAGTTCTTAAGTACAAAACTGCTGTTTTAAGATGGTAATGTCCTTTTTATTGAGACATTTTTTATGAGTACTAACTTGAAAACTGTTTGTGGCTATCATATTTTATTTGATATAAATGCATTTAAATACAAAGTGTAATAGACATGTAGCACACTAGAGCAAAATATTTGTAAATTATATACTAAATATGTGTTAACTGATTTTGCACCATCAAAATCTATGACTTGGGTTTTATAGGTCATGATTATCTACAAACTAGACATTTACAAAAATAGGGGAAAAAATGTTATTACATATCTAGGTGACAGTGTTGTACAATAATCAATAACACAAACATTAGGCACAAGTGCAACCTATAATGAACCTTTATGACATGTCAACACATTGATATCTATTAAAACAAAACAAACAAACAAACAAAAAAAAAAAAAAAAAAGGTAGGCAGGATCCATACAGTACTTCACTCATGGGGTGCAGTTTAACCATGTAGGGTCCTGTAAATTATTACCTCAGTGCTAAAGGGAAACTAATGAACTGTGCAGTGGATGACATCTCAGTGAGAGAAAATAGGAAGTATAGTGTAGACATATCAGCAAAAGAAGTAATTATAGTATAAAAGTGAAAATTTATTAAGTTTAGGAAATAATGATGACAGGGTGAGGGTTGCTGGGGTAAGAAGTATGAGCAAGGTAGGAAATAATGTTAATGTGACCCATGATATATAAAAGGTAAGGAAAATGATTGTGTAAATACTAAACATTTTAAAATTCTCCATCAAAACATACAGAGTATTGCAAAAAAGAAAGCTGCAATTAAACTACCATTATTCTTATGTAAAATCTCATATTATCTAAATGTTTTCAGAGCATGGACTGAAAACAGAACAAATTAAAGCGAATAATTACAGGAATTATATTTTAGGATGTGGCTACTGTAGGGAGAACCAGAAAACTGGAGGAGTTGCAATTTATGTGCAAAAAGAAATTAAGTGTAATACCTTTTCTGAATAAATGTATTGTGAACTATCTGCAATTTAAATAACCTTAAAAAATAGAAAGTTAATAGCATTAGGTATCTATAGCCCTCCAAAAGCATATAAAAATGTATTTTTAAAGTTGTTAGGAAGTTGCATAAATAGCATTATAAAAATAATCAGATTATAGTGATAGGAGATTTCAATATAGATGATTTAGTAGATAGTAAAAAAGAAAGTTATTATTAGAATCATTTGTTGGAACCAATTTAATGCAAATCAAAAATTGACCAACCAGAGTAACTAACCACTCCACGACCTGTATCAACCATACGTGCACTAACTTAAAAGCGAAGAATTCAATATAACTGTTATGAAAACAGGTTATAATGATCACTTTGTGAAGTTAATAGGAATTAAAATACATCAGAGAAATTAAAAGCTATCCTTAAACAAATAGATTGGACAAATATACACAAAAAAGTTTGAATAAATGAAAAATATAACCAGTTTAGTAACATTTTAAAAACATGTCTAGAGGAGGCAATGCTACTACACAATGTAAAAAGTAATAAATTTGAAACAGTCAAATAGACTGTCCAAATGTATCCCAAAAAAGGATGCGGTTTCTAAATTCTTTAAAATCTCCTAAACTCGATGGAAAATGTCTTACTTATATGGAAAATCATAGAATAACCCTAAATTAAGTACTAAATAAGCAACAACAACAACAAAATGCAAAATAAAACCCTAATACAAAATGCTGAAAACAAAATTAGAGAACCATCTGGAGCATAATCAAATCGGTACACAAAGAAAGTTGTACAAAATGGGTAGAAAACACAGTAATGGAAAAAAATAACAAGATAATGATGGACCAAGAAAGCAATGCTTGCTCATTCAATAAATATTACATAAATATTGTGGGTATTAGGGACTTAAAATGACAAAGGGGAATGGTATAAAGGAAATATTGCAATTTAATTCCACTAACCAAATAGTAAAGCTATAAACATGAATTAGTAACAAATGAATTCTTTAACTTAGGAACCTTCCCCAATAAGCTTAAGGAGGTTGTTATCAGACCAGTTTATAAACACAAAAGCCCCAAATTAGCAATGGAAAACTACCAACCTATATCCCTATGCACTAGTTTCTCAAAAATAATAGAAATATTACTTTTAAAATAGCTTCAAAACTACTATAACAAATTCAGTATTATATCACAATACGAGTTTGGATTCCAAAAATAAGAAAGAAAATACAAGTCTTTGAAGTGAAAATGACATACTGAAAAGACAACACTCAACAAGCAAAGATAAATTTAATACCCTAAGAAGTGAAATAGAAAATTTAAGAAAGAAAAATACAGTATTGAAACAGACTAATGTGGAACTTCGAACCAAGATAGCAAACATGAATAATGGCTATAATGAAATGAGATATAAGCAGAAAAGATTATTCTCAAGTGCAATTCCAAGTAACTGTATACTGCACTTGTAAAACAGTGCTGATGTGTATATGAAGAATCGGATTGAAGTGCTGAATGACGATGCGGTAAGCTTAGTGGATAAGGGAAAATGTAAAATTCAAGAGGTTAACATCGACAAAGAAAGCAAAGCGCCTAAGGTTTTAATCATAGAGGACTCCATGTTAAAATTTTCAGGGCAAAAACCGAGGGTATGTTGTATTTACCTGACATCAAGCTACACAAACTGCAATGCCAAATTGAGAGGATTAAGGTGAAAGAACAAAAACCAGACATGATGGTGGTGCAAGCAGGAACCAACTACATAAAACCTGGCGTATGTGCCGAAGATAATATGGGGGCGACAATAGATCTCATAAACTATGTAAAATCAGAAGTGACACATATTAAGATTGTATTTAGTGGCGTACTAAGAAGACGTGATGTGACAATGAGAAGGGTGGTGAAAATAAACAAAGAACTGAACTGGCTGTGCTCCACTAAACAGTGTACTTTTTAGATGGAAATTTCTGGCTGAGAAAATGAATTTGAAAGTGATGGGGTGCATTTCAACCACATAGGGTCCTATAAATTTGGAAAGCTTCTGTGTGATGTTATTTCATCAGTGCTAAAGGGAAACTAATGAACTGTGCAGTGTATGGCATCTCAGTGAGAGAAAATAGTGTAGACATGTCAGTGTGAGAAGGAAGTAATTTTAGTGTTAAAGAGTGAAAGTTCACTAAATTTAGGAAATAATAATGACAGGATGAGGGCTGCTGAGGTAGGAAGCATGAATAAGGTAGGAAATAGTGTTGGTACAAGGTACAACCCACATAATAAAAAACAAGGAAAATGATTGGGTAAGTAGTAAACATTTTAAAATTCTTGGTCAAAATATACAGCGTATTGCAAACAAGAGAGTAGCACTTGAACTATCAATTCTTGAAATAAAACCACATATCTTAAGTTTTCAGAGCATGGACTAAAAACAGAAGAAATTAAAGTGAATAATTACAGGGATTGTATTTTAGGATCTAGCTACTGTAGGGAGAACCATAAAAGGGAGGAGTTGCAATCTATGTGTAAAAGGAAATTAAATTTAAAGGAATTAACTGTAATACGTTTTCTGAAGAAATGTGCTATAAACTATTTGTAGTTAAAATAACATAAAAAAATGGAAAGTTTTAGGTGTCTCCATAAGCAGACAAAAATGTTTTTCTAAAGCATTTAGAATGTTGTATACCTAGCATTATTAAAAATAATCAGTTTAGGAGATTTCAGTATAGATGTTTTAGTAGATAGTACAAAAAAATTATTAGAATCATTAGTAAGAACCAACTTGATGCTAGTTAAAACTGGAGCAACCAGAGTAACTAACCACTCCACAACCTGTATTGACCATATGTACACTAACTTAAAGTGGGATGAATTCAATATAGCCATTATGAAAACAGAATATAGTGATCACTTTGTGCAGTTAATAGAAATTAAGAGTTTAGGTAAATTAAAAGGAATTGCAAAAATAGTGGTTGAAATCAAAAGGACTATAACCAAAAATACATTAGGGAAATTAAAAACTATCTTTAAATAAATAAATTGGACAAATACTCGTAAAGAAGTAGAAATAAATGAAAAATATAACCTGCTTAGTAACATTCAAAAACATGTCTAGAGGAGGCAATACCACATACTCAGTAAAAATAAATGTGAGACAGCCAAATGAAGCTGTAATGGTCTAAATATATCCAAAAAAGAATGCAGTCTGTAAATTCTTCAAAATCTCCTAAACTTAATGGAAAATCACTTACTTATATAGAAAACTATAGAATAACTGTAAATAAAGTAATAAATGAAATAAAAAGCTGCACAATAAAACCCTGAAAACAACATTTTAGCCACCTGAAGCATAATAAACTTAGTACACAAAGAAAATTATACAAAATGGGCAGAAAACAAGTAATTGAAAAAAAAAAAACTCATAATGACAGACCCAGAAAACATTGTCTGTTCATTCAGTGAGTATTACATAAATATTGTGGGTATTATGATACTTAAATGACAAAGTTGTATGGTATAAAAAAAATATCTCAATGTAATCCCGTGGTTTAACTGGAAATTACAAAAAGGATGTCATGAATGAGATCAATAATACTAAAATGTAAAAAGTGTTTTGGTTTAGACAAATACTCTAATAAAATGGCTAAATGCCTTAAACATGAACTAGTAAAGATAAATACACATGTAACAAATCATCCTTTAACTCAGGAACCCTTTCCAGCAAACTTAAGCAGGTTGTGATCAGACCAGCGTATAAACACAAGGTCCTCAAATTAGTGATGGAAAAGTACTGACTATATCTCTATGCACTAGTTTCTCAAAAATAATGGAAAGATTATTTTTAAAATAGCTTCAAGACTACTGTAACAAATTCAGTATTGTATTTCAGTACGAATTTGAATTCCAAAAAAACAAATCAACTATAAATGCAATTTGCAAAAGAAATGACACTATAAAAGCAATTGATAAAAAGAATTATCTAATAGCTATTTTCCTTGATTTGTCAAAAGTAATGATGGGATGATACCACTATTCCTCGATACTCGATACCAATACTGATTTTTTAGCAGTGATGCTCCATACTCACTTTATAAAAACTGTAAAGGCAATAGCTTGTTCACTGAATTATGTTCTTATTAGTAGTTTTCTGTGTTGTATGTTAATTCCGAAATAGTTCGTGTTTGACATTCTGCAGTTGGCAGCAATTTTTTTTATCTTGATAACACAGTGCAACAAATTGCAAGGTCACAAAAGCTTTCTTCGAAAGTGTAGGTGTTCTTGATGTGTTTTGACCTCCTGAATACAAAAATGACACTCAAAACATTGTATCGCCCACAGTTTTTGCACAAATTGCATATTTTGCAATAATGATGATATACACGAAAACACTATATGAAGCTCAGAAGCAGTGCATCACTTTCAACTGTTCAAAACTTACACCCCTTGCGGCACACAGTGAACTGTCACATTGCAAATAGCGCTGCCTCTCCGTCACTGTGTTGTGTTTGTGAAAGGAAGTACATGTTAGTGTTAATGTACAATGTCTACCCAGGCTGTGTACACTCTCCTAACTGTTTTTGTTATATTTGTGGTGAAGTTGCGGTGAAAAAAGACTGAAGAAACGTTACTACCTTCGTGAGAAAGGTCTACTATGCCTATTTTGGAGTGAAACTAGGTGACATCAATAAAGCATGGGCTCCACAGGTTGTATGTGTTGTGTGTGTCGAAGATTTACGACGGTGGGCAGCAGGAAAGAAGAAGTCATTACGATTTGGCATCCCTATGGTCTGGCAGGAGCAACAGAATCATACCAATGACTGCTACTTCTGCTGTTGTAAGGTTACAGGTTTCAACAAGAAAAACAAGAAGAGTATTGAGTATCCAAATAACATTCGCTCAGCAATTCGTCCTGTTCCACATGCACCAAATATACTTATTCCACAGCCTCTGCAGACATTATATGCAGACGACAGTGATGACACAAATGCCGTGCAGGAGACGGGTGATACCGAGTTTGAAGTAGGCGCAGATGAGGGCCCTCTTCTGTTCACTCAGGCAGATCTAAATGATTTAGTCTATAATCTGGGACCGACAAAGGATAAAGCAGAGCTCCTAGGGTCAAGACTGCATGAAAGACATATGTTAGTAGCCGTTACGTCCATTACATTTTACAAAAAAAGGGACTTTATATTCACACAATATTTTGCTCAAAATGACATGTTAGTGTGCTGCAGTGATGTACAAGGTTTGATGGGTCAGTTCAACATTCCATATGTGCCAGATGACTGGAGGCTGTTTATTGACTCATCTAAAAGAAGCCTGAAAGCAGTTCTGCTGCACAATGGTAACATGTATGCCCAATACCTATCGGCCATTCTGTGCACTGAAGGAAACATATGACAACATTAATTTGCTTCTTACTACCATTCATTATGAGAATCACAATTGGATGATGTGTGGTGATTTGAAAGTGTTGAGTATGGTTCTAGGACAACAATCAGGATATATAAAATTCCCCTGTTTCATCTGTGAATGGGACAGTTGGGCTCGTGACAAACATTGGGAGCAAAAGCCCCAAAGGTTAGAATTGCTTCCAGGGGAAAAAATATCAAGTGTGACCCTCTAGTGGAAAGAGACAGAATACTCTTGCCACCTCTGCACATCAAACTGGGCATAATGAAGCAGTTTGTCAAGGCATTACCTAAGTGTGGCAACTGTTTTAAATATCTATGTTACTAGCTCCTCAACCTGTCAGATACTAAGTTGAAAGCGGGTGTGTTCATTGGTCCCAATATTAGGAAACTAATGCTAGATGAACATTTCCTTCATTCAATCAGTGCTGTGGAACGAGAAATATGTGGTTCAAAACTTCTTGGGAAACAATCGTAGCCCAGATATCTACATAGTTGAGAACAGGCTGACGAAATTCAAAATGCTGGGATGCTCAATAGCTTGAAGTTACATTTTTTAAATCGCACTTTGACTTTTTTCCTCCAAACCTGGGTGCTGTAAGTGAGGAACAGGGTGAAAGATTCCACCAGGATATCAAAGACATGGAACGACGATACCAAGGAACTTGGGATTTTCGGATGATGGGTGATTACTGCTTGATGCTTCACCGTGAGCACACGGATATTCCCCATAAGAGGAATAGCAGGGGCCATGCCATGACAACAAAGAAAGCATGCATTAAATGATGTTAGTGCATGTTGTGTACCACATTCTCTGTACGCATCTGTTCACTGTGTGTACATTTCAATATGATGTTGTTTTAAACTTGTATTCTACTTCTGCATGATTTGTGTGCCATAATATATGTACTACTTCTATATGTGATATCATTATTGCAAAATATGTGATTTATGCAAAAACTGTGGGTATACGATGTTTTGAGTATCATTTTTTAATTCAAGAGGTCAAAATGCATATAGAAAACCGACATTTTTGAAAAAAGTTTTTTTCACTGTTACATTGTGTAATGCCAATTAAAAATAATGTGTGCGTTACACCATTCTAGCACTATTCACAACTACCACATAACATGTGTTTTTTCATCCGATAATAAGTAATTAGCCATATAACACTCAGAAACATACTAAGTTCATGAATTAAGCCTCTCTACTATCTACCCTCATAAATTAGTATACAATGTTTAATACAAAAGTTTGACTTGCATAAACACAAACTAACACATTGAATAAAAACAAATATTTCCATGTGCTGTATTATCTGACGTCTTAAGTTTGGATTTGCTTCTTCTGGATTCATAGATTTTAGTCTCTGGAGTAAGTAAATGTAACGGCTGAGAGTGAGTTAACAAGCCAGGCTATTGCAGAAACGTGATTTAGTGCATCAGCTAAATCAGCTTCATTCACAATTCAGAAAATGCTGCATGTTACATAATACTCCTTTCCCCATTATTTTATATGTTTTCATTTAGACACAACAGTCCTTGGAATGTTAAATTCATTCACCCAAAGGAAATGCAGTCAAGGTCTATCAAGAAGTACAGTTCAGCAACTCTTTGGGGACATGTGCGAGGCAATAACATGAAGTCTCGGCTCCTTTCATTCCACAAAGTTAAACACAACAACTTTCAACATGCAAAACTTAAACATTTAAAAGTATCGAAAAAGTGTTGAAGGTTTATCTCAAAGTATTAGACATACCCTGATACCACCAAGTATTGATATTGACAGTGCCGAGCTCCCATCCCTAGTCAAAAGCATTTGACTGCATAGATGTTAACATATTAACAAATGATTTAGAAAACTATGGGATAAGGGGAATTCCATTAGAATGGATAAAATCATGCCCCTGCAGAACAGAGAGCAGTGTGTAGAGGTGATGCACAATATACAGCGAAATTTAAAGAAAGTTAGATCTCCTTTTAAACACGTTATACATGACGTACCACAAGGATCAAAATTAGGGCCATATTTATTTCTTCTTTGTATGAACTCCATATTTAAAGTAATACAAGATACAGGAGGATTAGCCACAGGATATGCTGATGACACAACAGTTATAATCGCTGGTATACTGGTAATACAGTAACAGATGCACAAAATAAAGCAAACAAACTGCTAGAAATAGTAAGAAAGCATCTTGCAGGATTAAACATGACACTAAATATAAATAAAATGTAATGGATACAAGTCAGTTAAAACAACAAAATGCAAGCAGATATTAAATTAACAGTCCAAGGTAACCAAATCAGACAGGTAACAAAAACCATTTCTTATTTAAAATAGAATAACCACACAGACAAAATTGCAGAAAATATAAATAGGGGTATATGTGTTATAAAACAAACAGCACAAATTGTAGACAAGCAGAGTATCATACAAGTATGCTATACATTTATACACTCTGATTAAACTATGGACTTATTTTATGGGGAGCTGCAAAGAAAAAACATATCTTGAAAGTATTCAAGCTACAAAAGTGAGCGCTTAGAGTTATTCAAAATATTCAGAAAATAGAAACATGTAGACATACATTTAAAACATTAAATAAATTAACCTTTCCATTTCTGTATATTTACAAATGTATAAAGTATGAGGTGTGATCAAAAAATAACGGGAATTTTTTAATTTTGCAAGCTTTATACATCCGATGTTCAAAACTTTGATTTTATATTTTTGGTACACATGTTCCTGATGTATGTTTGCATTTTCAGCTATTTTGAATATTTAGTTTATTGTTA
This sequence comes from Deroplatys truncata, assembly GCA_030765065.1. NCBI lineage: Eukaryota > Metazoa > Arthropoda > Insecta > Mantodea > Mantidae > Deroplatys > Deroplatys truncata. Next base: position 937,422 of record JAUKNL010000022.1, on the reverse strand, counting down.
ACAGTCAAAAAAGTTATGCGTATTTTCGAGTGCTCTGCAAATTTTTACTTTCGAAAAAGATGGACCAAAGAATTTGCATTAAATTTTGCTTGAAAAACGGAATAAAGTGCAGCACCACATTCAAAATGTTGACTGTGGTTTTTGGCAAATCTACTATGAGTAAGACCGTTTATGAGTGATATAAATGTTTCGAAGAAGGTCAAGAAGATGAAGAAAACGACCGCCCTGGATGCCCTAGCACATCACTTACTGATGACAATGTGGAAGAAGTAAAGAAAATGGTTCTGGAAAATCACTGAATCACCATCAGAGAGGTTGCTGATGATGTCGGCATATCCTTTGGCTCATGCCAAGCAATTTTTTCAGATGTTTTGGGCATGAAACATGTAGCAGCAAAGTTTGTTCTTAAATTGTAGAATTTCAACCAAAAACAATGTTGCGTAGACATCGCTCAAGAATTGCTGAATGAAGTCGAAAGCGATCTAGAACTTCTAAAGAAGGTTATAACAGGTGAAGTAACATGGGTATATGGGTATGACATTGAAACTAAGGCCCAATCATACCAGTGGAAACTGCCTGAAGAGCCAAGACTGGAAAAAATTTGACAAGTTCGATCACATGTGAAGGTTCTTCTCACTGTTTTCATCGATTACAATAGGATAGTGCATCAGGAGTAAAAGGAGTTCCTGCCTTATGGTCATATGGTCAATGAGGAATACTACCTGGAAGTTATGCACCATTTGCTTGAAGCAATCCGAAGAAAACTATCAGAATTGTGGCAAAACCACTTTTGGAAATTGCATCAGGATAATGCACCCACTCACGCCTCAATGCTTGTTCGTGACTTTTGGCAAAAAACAAAACCGTTATGCTGCCTCAGCCACTGTATTCGCCGGACAGGCCCCCTGCAACTTCTTTCTATTCCCAAGGCTGAAGAGAACCATGAAAGGATGACGTTTTGCCAGCATTGATGAGATAAAAAATAGAATTGCTGAAGGAGCTGAACACCATAACAAAAAGTGAGTTCCAGAAGTGCTTCCAAGATTGGAAAAAGTGCTGGCACAAGTGTATTATATCTGAGGGGGGTTACTTTAAAGGGGACAAAGTTGATGTTGATGATTAAATAAAAATTCTTTAAGAAAAACAAAAATTCCTGTTACTTTTTGATCACACCTCGTATGTAATAAGACATCACAAGAATTCAAAGAGTGGGAATATACATTCCCACAACATAAGAACAAAGCAAAACTATTTTATAAATAGAGTATAAGGTTCACTAGTTACTAAAGGTGTGGAAATTCATGCTAAGAAATATGCAATCATTTACCTTTTACAGTAAGACACCGGAATGGTGCAGTAGTTTCATTTCCGTCTCTCATGCTGAGAGTTTGATGTTCGATTCCTGGCTCTGGGGTGACGATTTTAAGATGGCCCTCTCCACACCTCTGACTTGCTCATGTGAAGTATTACCAAGGCCCAACGTAGCTCGGAGTCCATGGTAAAAGCTGTAGTTCCTGTCATCCCACCACCATCCTTATCATCACCCTACCATTGGAGGTACAGATTCTGCCTGCTGTGCGTCTCCAAGTCAGAAATGGGTCCAGTCATTGCTTGGTGGTATGAGGTATCCCCCAAAGGTCACAGGCCATATGGAGAGTCTAGAAATGACAACCATTTGTAATAAGAGATATAAAGGAAGAAGGAGAAAGAATTAAAACCACAAAAGCCTACCTTGTTCAAAATGCTATCTGTTCTTTAGAGGAATATAAATTAAGAAATCTGTTTAACTTGTAAGATATCATCTCTCTCCTTCATTGTTTTATTCTAAAATTATACTTAAGAAATTATATTTTGTTATATAAGATACTTATACCTCTGTAAGTGCTAGTGTTTCTGATGAACCATTGTAGAACTTATTTTCATGGAGAATAAAATCTGATGAAGTTTATAATCAGCTCCACGTTTGGGAGCCAATTTGCAGTAGTTTATAGGTTACGTAGTTGTTTGGAGGAGTTTGCCCCACAGTTGTAATTTGAAGAAGTATGTTTGTTGTCAACTTTGAAAAAATTATTTAGCTGGATGCTGGATATTAGATGAGAGAATCCCCATGTATGTGCGTCACTTTGAAGAAGTATTTAACCCAACGTTTTTAAGACACACTTTGATGTTGTTTGATGCTTGGGACGCCAAACTTTATAGTGAAGATGATGCTTGTTTTATGTAATATTATTAAAGTTATCTGCCTTGGCTGCTTCAGTCGCACTATAGAAACACAAGTTCTTTTCAGGTTGTGATAAGACAAAAATTAAAAGACGTCACAGAATTTACTTTTTAATTTCACTTCTTTTTATTTCTCTTTATACTTGCACATTTATAAACACAACGCTTTATAAAAGAAAAACTGTGAGCACTTTATACATTCTAGCGGAGAACACAATTTTTACCATCCGTACTCTACATCTTACCCGTGACTGACTGAATTCAACGGTAAAAACTTTATAGCTTCGGTAATGCCAGTCTTTTATTGGCTAATTCCAGTCCAATAGAATTTAAGTATTCAAACTAAAACTTTTCTTTACTTTATTTAAAGGTGAGTCAGAATTGTTACACTAACATCACTTAAGTTTAAGTTTTCTTTACTGTTGATTGGTTAATTCCAAACTGTAAGCAAAATTACGTTATTACCGATCTTTTCATGACCAGTATTTTTTAAAACTCCAGACACATTATTGTCACAGAAATTACATTGTTACCTCATTATTAACAACCTAAAACATATTATTCTCACAGTTTTTGCACTATTACAGTTTATAAACATTTACATAACATTAATAAATGCGTTTACAATAAAAATAAGTGTTTACAATGACTTTACATACAATTTAAATAATAATTATATACATATTGTTTTTAAGGTGGGCAGTTATTGAAATTAATTATAATAAAACTCAATTAATATCATTTAGGCATTAAAATACTGCCTCAAATCTGAATCTGAGTCATTTTCACAGTCTGAGTCATGTTTTGATTTTGAGGAAGTAACTGGTAGTTTTTATAGTAATCATGGAGGAGGTTGAGGGTGGTGATGGTGGTGGCAAAATGAGTGGCCTCTTTTGAAACCTGCATGTAGGCTCTTAGAGCCCTTTGAGTAATCATGGAACACTGGATTAATTATTAAATGTAATATACTGATTAAGTCTGCTTTCTTTTCCTTACTTATTGGTAACTGTCCTGAGTACTGGATTCAAGGATTCAATCTTGAGCTTTTGTGTCCTCTTCTAAGGAAAGAAATGATTTTAAAACATTCTTCAGCTTCAGGATATGTTTATTGTATCTTTTTTTATTATCATATCTTCTGAAATTTCTAGTGTTGTGTCATTGCACATACTAGCTTCTACATCATTTTTACCTGCAATACAATAATTAATTAAATTCACCATTTTAATGTTATTGAAAGTAAGAGTTTTTATAATGGTGCTCATCCTCCTAATATCTTAACATAATTATTAGTTTACTTATTTTGACAATACTTGTTTATTAACATTTACACTTGTGTATAGCCTACATTTTGTGCAAAAAGCATAGAAATAAGTTGAAAATAACTTTTTAAGATTAGCATAATCTCAAATTGCACAGCACCAAATTATTTTAATACTCGCTGACAAAATTCCTTCATTAACACTGAAGAACCATTGCTTTTCCTTTTAACATAACACTTGTCTTTTGTGGATAATACGTCTTATATGTTTGAAACAAAAATGGTACCAGGAATATTATTAATAATTCATTTATTACTGTGGGCTGCTAAACGCAAACTTTCACTGAATATGCTCAACAATTCTTGCTTCAAACTTTGCAGTGTTGGCATACACAACAACGTTTTATCTGTAAATGCATAAATGTTCCTAATTTGACATGGTCAGTTTAACCAACTGATGTTAAATTTTAACACATTGTTAAAATGAATTAATCTTGAAGTTAACACAAATTCTGTTTCATTGATCAATGTTAGCTGTAACATTGTGTTAAACCTTGTGTTAAGGTGTTTAACAAATTTTAGAATTTGGAAAATAGCTGCTGCAAACCAAGCTGTTGATGCAGAATTGTTGTATTTGGAGTTTCTGGATGCTGTTCCTTATCAAAGAAGAGCCATGCATCATGATGAATTTGAAACTTGCAAAAGGAGGAATTTTTTAAGCAATACAGACTGTCCAAAGTGGTCATGAGCAGGGTTGTAGAGGAAATATGAGAGAATACCACCAACAGAAATATGTCTCTTTCTCCTATGCTATACACAGTAATTACCCTGGGGTTTTATGCTACTGGCATTTTTCATTTAATGGTAGATGATAGTGTTGGCATTTCCAAAGCTACCATTTGTGGGTTTATACAGAAGTATTCCAAGACAATTGCTTCAAGAAGTGAACAGCATTTTGTTGGGATCTGCTTGATCCTTAATTAGTGATAACATACTTTCTCCATTTTAGTTTCAATATAGTGTCCACCACTAGTTTTAAACCGTTCTAAAAGCTCTTCACACCTGGTGTTTTTGGTGCTACATTTTATGATAGTATAAAATTCCTGAAGTTGCTTCCTGGTACTGTGAAAAGCACATGCATGCAATTAAATTCCTCTTGGATTTTCTCCCAGGCTGCAGCCTGTTCTTTAATTTAAGTCCATCTGCTGTTTTGCACTGGGTAATTCCTCTATGATGATATGATAACTGTGTGGCCTCTCAAAGAGGCCTTGCACACAGGCTCAAGAGCCCATTATGCCTCATATTTTGGCATTACTCTAGTTTGATGGTCCCTAAGAAATGGACCACATCCTTGATATCTGTCCTTATCCCCTCAGGTTCCAAGAAAAAGGACTCTAAGGATATATACCTATGCACAGTGAATCCTTTACATTCACATAGTATATGCTGTGAGGTCTAAAGTCCCTCGCACATTTCCTACACAAAGGGTCTTGTGTAAGACCCATTATGCATAGATGTCTGTGTAGGGTGTTGTGGCCTGTAAGAAAGCCCACAACCTCTTTGAGCTTAACCCTGTTCGAATTCAGGAGAAACTCACTCACTTTCCAGTCAGGCCCTGATAACAAACCATGGGCCTGCCTTGCAGTGGTTTGCTTACTCCAGATCTCAAGATTAGCCTTCGCTGTGAGCTGGGTTATCTCATACTTGACGTTACTAGCAGACACTCCACAAAAGGGCTCAGGCCCAATAAAATTGAGCCCCAATCCCCTCCTTGCATGAGTGTCTGCCAACTCATTTCCTCTAATACCAGCATGCGCCGGGACCCAAAAAAAGTGTAACCAGGCAACTGGTACATAGTCTATCCAACATCCTCTGGCATTGCCACACCAGTCTGGATGTGGCTTTAACTGCCCTAGGGGCTTTCAAAGCTGCCATGTTATCCGAGCAGATGTACACATATGCTCATCTGCATGGCATATTAAAAATATGCATAGCACAGGTTAAGATTGCATAAATCTCAGCCTGGAAAACCGTGGCATATCACCCAAGGGGAATGGCAAGCCTAGTTCTAGGGTCATAGGCCCCAGCCCCTGTCCTGCTCCAGAGGCAGGAATAATCCAAGAACCACATCCTGCACCCTGCCTTTGGAAGAGATCCGGTCTCTGGGTCCCACTCCTCCCTGGAAGGTATTATCACAGTATAGGATGGATTTAGGTTATACCTACTCCCCATCAAATACCCGATCATGTGGGTTATAGGACACTTCTCCTGTGGTCAAGAAAGGATCAGTGAGTACCCTTTATGGGCTGGCTTAAAACACCACCCACCTATAGTCCAGAGGCGGTGCACGCTCATTCTGGCTACCTCCTACACAAACAAATGCAAAGGAGGAAGGTCCACCAAAATCTGTAAGGCAGACTGAGGATTCATTCACATCGCCCCTGTAATCATATATGCCAATCTTTGCAGTGAATCTAGCCCAGCAGCCACCACCTTTGAGTGGCAGGCCACCAAACCAGCACCGCATAAGTTATTGACTCTTATGACCGAGGTGTATAGCCATTTGACCACCTTGGGTCTCAGTCCTATGGGACTTCAACAGGAGATCAAAGCATTATAAGCCTTCTTGACTTTGTAATCAACATCCTTTTTCCAGCTCAGCCCAGCATCCAGAATAACTCCTAGATACTTGACCGCTCCAGAAAGCTTCAACTTCTTCCCAAACAGGAAGGATTCTACCAAACCTGGCAGCCTCCTCCTCCTCCTTGTGAAGATCATTATTTCTTGTCCAGGTTAACGGACAAGTCCATTTCTCCACACCATTCCTCTAAGAGCCTCTAGGGAGCCTTGTATGAGCTCCGAAACAGTACTCAGGAATTTCCGCTTGCTACAAGGCAAATGTCAGGGTAGGTGACAAAACTCCCCCTTGTGGGCTGTCTCGGGGCATTGTTGCCCTCATGGACTCACTCCCCAGGGTCACCATAGCCTGTCGGCCTTCCAAGGAGGTCATAATCCAGTCTGTTACAACTGGACTAACTCTGCTGCTCTCCAAACATTTCCAGATGGTGTCTAAAGTCAAATTATTAAAGGCACCTTCGATGTCCAGGAAAGCTGCCGTGGCAAGTTCTCCACAGTCCAGCACTCTCCAGCCTCACCACAAGCTGATGGAGCGTCGTATCCATGGATTTACCCAGTCAATAGGCATACTGATGAGTGTGTATGGGTCTGTCCACCAGTACTCCATCCCTCAGAAATCTATCTACCAGTCTCTCCAGACTGTTAGACTGGTAGGACAAAAATCCCTAGGCCTTTGTTAGGATTGCCTACCCGGCTTAAGTATAAACACCACTTTGGCCTGCCTCATAGCCAGACAGGCCCTAAATATACTTACTAAGTGGGATGAAGCAATCTCCCAGCATTACTGAAGGAGAGCCAGAAAGACCCCATTCACACCTGCACTTTTATAGAGCTCAAAAGTGTAAATTGCCCATTTAAGTTTTTTTAAAAGTAACAATCTCAGTGGCCACCACCCAGCCTTCCAGCATAGGCCGGCATTCCCTACCTGAGTTTGGTTTTTGATTTGTAATGCAAACCTCCAGGAAGTGAGTCTCAAACAACAGCCTCAAAGTCTCCCCCTCCGACTGTGTCACAGCATTGGAGGGATCCTCTATTGAGGCCAACCTGGCTCTAGCTCCAGAGACCAGCAGTTTCTGCTACCGTTCGCCTGCTTCTGCACATTATCACAAAAGAGCCTCCAAGATTCCTCAGAGGCCTTTCTGATTTCTTTCTTATAAGTTATTTGGGACTCATTGTAGGATTTCCAAGTTGCCTGACACTTGTTGGTCCTATATGCATTGTATAGCCCTCATGTCTTTTTTCCTGATGGTCCTTAAAAAGAATTCCATCTGAGTTTATCTTTAACCCAAGCCTCATTTATGAGGGGCAGTTTCTTTCTTAGAAGGACACCAGAGTGTTTGTGAAAAAACCCACATACCCCTCCAAGTCCTCCATATTTCTTAGCATGATCTGTGGTCCTTTCCTCAGCCCACCTTCCAGTCCCTTCTAAAGGATTCTCAGTTGGTCTTACTAGGGCTCCTGTACAGGCAGTTGTTCCTTTTACATCCAGACAAAGTGTATATGTCTGTGCTCGGACAAGGAAGGTTCCAAACAAACCCTCCAGTCCTTAATCTCCTCTAATATCCTAAAATACAGTAGTGTCAGGTCTAGGACCTCCTCCCTTGATAGTTAACAAAGATCAGAACTAGATTATAATGAACAGAAGTATTATTGATTGTGATGTTATCGTATGATGCTTGAAGTGAGTCACTACATTTTAATTCACATCACAATGGAGCTTGGTGTTAACTAGAAGTGCTTTCGAGAGACGTGTTTCTCTCATCATCAGCTCTGGCTGACTGAAGTCTCGCTCGCACCCCTGACCCCAAGAAGTATTTCAGTAGACGATTCTTCTGCCCTCCACTGGGAAACATTTGGAACTTTTGGTGTTGTATTTGTTACCATCTGTAGTGAAGGTTGGGAACTCATCTGTCTTCTTTCTTCTCTCTTGTAATTTGATTGGACCAGCTGCATTAAGTAGTCTGTAGGCGCTATTTCAAAGTTAAAAACATTCTTTATGTTGAGATAGATGAAAATCTTTTCCCAAATTTCCAGGTGTGAAGGAATCTGTATAAGTTTTAATAATTTTATCTCTTGTCCTATTTCATGGTTACTGTTTCAAAAATGGTTGGCAACTCCTGATTCATCTATTTGTTTCAGTTTTATATTTCTCTGGTGTTCACTTAGTCTTATTTTTAAATTCCTTTTTGTTCTACCTATATATGAGCCTTGGCAATCTTGACATGAGATCTGATGAATACCTGACTTTTTTAAATAATCAGTTGTTAGTCAAAGGTGTATTCAGCATATTTCTCAAACTGTATATATCCTGAGGTGCCAGTTGGATCTGATATTTTCTAAATAATTTTTCAAAAAATTTGAACATCACTGGATGGTATGTAAATTTCTTGTGTAGTAAATCCTTTTTATTTGGGTTCTGTAGGGTACTACTATATGTAAGGTATGTTTCTTTTTGTATCTAGTAATTAAATTACCAATGAGTTGAGGTTTGAAGCCATTTTCAATAGCTACATTCTTGATATAATTTAATTCAGTGACATAGTCTTCTTTTTCTAAAGGCACGTTAATCAATCTATAGACCAAACTTCTAAAGACAGCATGTTGGTGTGAAGTAGGGTTATAAAAATTATTTTTTATATAATCATCCACATGAGTAGGTTTTCTGTAAATACCAAACTTTATAGTGTTATCTTTTCTTTTTACAAGTACATCCAAAAAGGGCAATGTATTATTTGTTTCTATTTCCATAGTAAATTTGATGTGTATGTCATGTTTGTTCAAAATATCCAGTGTTAAATTTATAAAATCTTGAGGAATAATAGCAAAAATGTCATCTACATATCTGTGCTAAATCTTGAAAATATGTGGTTATGAAGTAGTAAATGCTTTTTCCAAGGAGCTCATATAAAGATCTGCAAGAAGAGGAGATAGTGGGTTACCCATTGCCAGGCCATGTATTTGCTTGTAGAAATTCTTATTAAAGGTAAAATAATTTTGATTAATACAGCAGGTTTTAAGTGTAATAATTTCTTGAATATAATTCTCTTGTAAGTTGAATGATTCTAGCCAAGTTTTTAACAAATCTGGAATGCTATCTGTAGGTACATTTGTGAATAAGGATGTAACATCAAAGGACACTAGTATATCTTCTTTACTAATTGTGATGTTCTGAATACTGTTAATTAATTCTGCAGAGATCTTGATACTTAATGATGAAAATTTTTTAAGGATGTGAATTCTTTTGTCAACCATTTAGCTAAACCATAGCTGGGCGAACCTATATTATTGATGATAGGTCGCATACTATTATCTGTCCTATGAGCTTTTGGTAAGCAGTATATTTTAGATAAAGTTGGATTGCTACTTTTAAGCTGTCCTTTTTTTTTATCAGTTGATATTATAGTTGATTTTGATATCACTTGGTTAACCTGTTTTAAGAATGAATTTAAAGGATCTTTACTAATTGTCACATAATCATCTTTTTTTAAAAACTCTTTAACTCTATTATAGTAGTCGTCAGCATTTAAAATTACAATTTGATTGCCTTCGTCTTCTTTTAAATATACCACAGATTTCTCGTTGAGTTTTATAATAGTTGGTTGTTTTTTTGCTGATGTTATTATTCATGGTGAAATCCATATTTTTAATAATTTCTGTACATTGTAATTTTAAACTGCTGGCTATAGTTGAAGTTAAACCATCAGTGGCTATTTCTGTATCTGCTATGTAATCTTGAACATTGTTGCAAAAAGAAATACAAGTTTTAAATCCTTTTCTAGAAGTTGTAATTCCTCTAAAGCTAAAGGTTGATCAGACTGGTTAACTACTGTTTTGGGTTTGCCTGCATTTTTATTGTAATTCCAATATGGCAGCTGTGTTTCTTTTAAATAATAAACTTTTTTTCTTTAAAAAATTTTCAACATTAAGTATCAAGATCTCTGCAGAATTAATTAACAGTATTCAGAACTTCACAATTAGTAAAGAAGATATACTAGTGTCCTTTGATGTTACATCCTTATTCACAAATGTACCTACAGATAGCATTCCAGATTTGTTAAAAACTTGGCTAGAATCATTCAACTTACAAGAGAATTATATTCAAGAAATTATTACACTTAAAACCTGCTGTATTAATCAAAATTATTTTACCTTTAATAAGAATTTCTACAAGAAAACACATGACCTTACAATGGGTGACCCACTATCTCCTCTTCTTGCAGACCTTTATATGAGCTCCTTGGAAAAGGCAGTTGCTACTTCATACCCACATATTTTCAAGATTTAGCACAGATATGTAGATGACATTTTTGCTATTATTCCTCAAGATTGTATAAATTTAGCACTGGCTATTTTGAACAAACAAGACATACACATCAAATTTACTATGGATAAAAACAATAATTACCCTTTTTGGATGTACTTGTAAAAAGAAAAGGTAACAATATAAAGTTTGATATTTACGGAAAACCTACTGATGTGAATAATTATATAAAAAATAATTTTTATAACCCTACTTCACACCAACATGCTGTCTTTAGAAGTTTGGTCTATAGATTGATTAACGTGCCTTTGGAAAAAGAAGACAATGTCACTGAATTAAATTATATCAAGAATGTAGCTATTGAAAATGGCTTCAAACCTCAACTCATTAATAATTTAATTACTAGATACAAAAAGGAATGTACCTTACATATAAGTAGTACCCTACATAACCTGAATAAAAAGGATTTAATATACAAGAAATTTACATACCATCCAGTGATGTTGAAATTTTTTAAAAAATTATTTAGAAAATATCAGATCCAACTAGCACATCAGAATATTTACAGTTTGAGAAATATGCTGAATACACCTTTGACTAACACAACTGAATATTTAAAAAAGTCAGGTATGTATCAGACCTCATGTAAAGATAGCCAAGTCTCATATATACACTATGTGATCAAAAGTATCCGGACACGCCCACAAACATACGTTTTTCATCTTAGGTGCATTGTGGTGCCACCTACTGCCTGGTACTCATTATCCGCGACCTCAGTAGTCATTTAGACATCGTGAAACAGCAGAATGGGACGTTCCATGGAACTCACAGACTTCGAACCTGGTCAGGTGATTGGGTGTCACTCGTGTCAGAAGTCTACACGAAATTTCCACACTCTTAAACATCCCTAGGTCCACTGTTTCTGATGTGATAGTGAAGTGGAAACGTGAAGGTACATGTACAGGACAAAAGCATACAGGCCGACCTCGTCTGTTGACTGACAGAGACTGCCAACATTTGAAGAGGGTCATAAAGAGTAATAGGCAGACATCTATCCAGACCATCACACAGGAATTCCAAACTTAATCAGGATACACTCCAAGTACTATGACAGTTAGGTGTGAGGTGAGAAACCTTAGATTCCAAGGTCGAGCGGCTGCTTATAAGCCACACATCATGCAGGAAAATGCCAAACGACGCTCGCTTGGTGTAGGGAGCATCAACATTACACGATTGAACAATGGCAAAATGCTGTATGGAGTAACGAATCACAGTACACAATGTGACGATCTGATGGCAGGGTGTGGGTATGGCAAATGCCCGGTGAACGTCATCTGCCAGCATGTGTAGTGCCAACAGTGAAATTCGGAGGTGGTGGTATTAGGGTGTGGTCGTGTTTTTCCTGGAGGGTCTTGCACCCCTTGTTGTTTTGCATGGCACGATCACAGCGCAGACCTACATTGATGTTTTAAGCACCTTCTTGCTTCCCACTGTTGAAGAGCAATTTGGGGATAGCGATTGCATCTTTCAACATGATCAAGCACCTGTTCATACTGCACGGGCTCTGGCGGAATGGTTACATGACAATAATATCCTGTAATGGACTGGCCTGCACAGAGTCCTGACTTGAATCCTATAGAACACCTTTGGGATGTTTTGGAATGCCAACCTACATTGATACCTCTCCTCAGTTCCACACTCCGTGAAGAATGGGCTGCCATTCCCCAAGAAACCTTCCAGCACCTGATTGAAAGTATGCCTGCGAGAGTGAATCCTGTCATCAAGGCTATGGGTGGGCCAACACCATATTGACTTCCAGCATTACTGATGGAGGGCGCCACAAACTTGTACATCATTTCAGCCAGGTGTCCAGATACTTTTGATCGCGTAGTGTAGTTAGAACAAAAAGGAATTTAAAAATAAGACTAAGTCAACCATTTTTGGAACAGTAACCATGAAATAGGACAAGAGAGAAAATTATTAAAACCTAGACAGATTCCTTCACACCTGGAAATTTGAGAAAAGATTTTCATCCATCTCAACATCAAGAATGTTTTGAACTTTGAATTGCCGCCTACGACTACTTAATGCAGCTGGTGCAATCAAATTACGAGAGAAGGAAGAAGACAGATGAGTTCCCAACCTTCACTACAGATGGCAACAGATCCAACACCACAAGTTCCAAATGTTTCCGAGCAGAGGGCAGAAGAATTGTCTACTGAAATACTTCTTGGGGTCAGGGGCGTGAGTGAGACTTCAGTCGGCCGGAGCTGATGATGAGACAAACATGTCTCTCGAAAGCGCTTCTCAGTTAACACCAAGCGCCATTGTGATGTGAATTAAAATGTAACGACTCACTTCAAGCATCAAAGATCAGAACGTTGTCTTGGTTCACAATCTCAAGATCTGTAGAACTCAGATACTCAAGCAGCTTCTCTCCTCTACCATTGATATCCATGCTACCCCAAATGCTATGGTGGGCGTTGGAGTCACAACTAATCATCAGATTGAGGTTTCTATCCTTGCAATAAATCACAAGTTCTTTGAACTCCTGAGGCGGTGGTGGTTTCTTGGAGTCATAGGGGAAATAGGCCAAGCAGACTACCACCTGAAGTAGCACTCCACCCTCCTGATACCTCACTAGGACTGCTGCCAGGTCCTTAGTAAGAAATCCTGGCAGGGCCTAGGTATTACTGAGTCTTGTGGGGACACATGCTCTAGATTTTACTTCAGACAAAGTGCTGAAGATAGTAAAACCATTTATATTTTGTCCCATGATACAGCCCTGTCAAAGCCAAATTTCTTGTATCATGACGACATCTATTTCATACCTCATTTTGCTACTCAAGAGAACTCACGAGGCAGTAATACAGTGTTGCAGGTTAGCCTGAATGAACAGAATCATCTTGGCTTACTCTGCCCCACTTAAACATTTTCCCATTGAGTCTGGTTCTCCTAAGGTCCCCAGGTCTTCTGCTGGGTTACCTGAAGGATATAAATCCCTTGCCAAGCTGCAAGTCCCCAATGTGTGTCCATCTGGATATCCATTATTGGGTTCCCACTGGCTTCCTTTCTTCTTGAGCAGTAGTCCCGATCAAAAAAAAAAGTGGCCTAGACCAAGCCGCAGAAGAATTTTGATCCTCTCTTGAGGATAATATCAGCGGAGTCATTGTCCACACTGACCGCAAGGTGTATACCTTTCAGTTCCGCCTTGCACTCATAGATCCTCCACTGTTTAAAGTTAATTCCTGGGTTCTGCCTCTCGAGTCTTTGGAAGAGAACCTTGTTATCCACCTCCACCTCTGGACCTGGAACCAGACCAGGAATCTTTTATAAATTGGCAGTGCATCCATTCCCACTGTCTTGAGCCTGGACCCCTCCCATACCTGCAAATTAGGGATGCTTATTTTCAGCCACTCCAAAGAAACCTCATCATGACAGACTATATTAGAGCCTCCTTTGCCGGCTAGCAACCGTCAAACTTTGGAATGTTCCCTCCCTTGGGGAACCCATCCATGAGCCAATTGACTGCCACCCAGACCTGGTTACCCTGTTCCTGTGTCGGAGCAACCGGGGGAAGCCAACATCTACAATGGCCACCTTAATCCCAGATAGAACTGTCTTGGCAGAGGCAGAGTCATCCTCACCTTCTTGGCCTCTCTTTTTCCATTGGTGGATTTGCCTCTGTCCAATTTCTTTTGGAGGTTTCAAAAGGGCTGGCTCTGGCCCAGTCGTGGCTTCTGCAAGGTCCCTATTGCTAGGGACACTTGCTTCCCCCATGCTCCCAGCCAATAGCCTAGCCCTTCTCATCTTCCCTGCCCTTTTAACATTTTTGGCTTCAGTTTCAGGGTGCCAACCTCTCTGGTCAATTCCCCCAAAGCATTGGTCTGTTTATCTTTCTTAGGAGGTAGAATCTGCATCTCCATATCTTTTGGAGCCGCAGTTCCTGCCTCATCATGACAGACTATATTAGAGCCTCCTTTGCCGGCTAGCAGCCATCAAACTTTGGAATGTTCCCTCCCTTGGGGAACCCATCCATGAGCCAATTGACTGCCACCCAGACCTGGTTACCCTGTTCCTGTGTCGGAGCAACCGGGGGAAGCCAACATCTACAATGGCCACCTTAATCCCAGATAGAACTGTCTTGGCAGAGGCAGAGTCATCCTCACCTTCTTGGCCTCTCTTTTTCCATTGGTGGATTTGCCTCTGTCCAATTTCTTTTGGAGGTTTCAAAAGGGCTGGCTCTGGCCCAGTCGTGGCTTCTGCAAGGTCCCTATTGCTAGGGACACTTGCTTCCCCCATGCTCCCAGCCAATAGCCTAGCCCTTCTCATCTTCCCTGCCCTTTTAACATTTTTGGCTTCAGTTTCAGGATGCCAACCTCTCTGGTCAATTCCCCCAAAGCATTGGTCTGTTTATCTTTCTTAGGAGGTAGAATCTGCATCTCCATATCTTTTGGAGTCGCAGTTCCTGCCTCCTTTTGTACACTTTGCAGGGCCGGGTTCCCTACTGGGGCCCCAGCCTCTGTGCTTATAGTTGTGATTGATCTGGTGTCCCTAAGTGGGGCATCCAGTTATAGGTACAGGGCCTGCTTCTCCACATCTCTGGGAGTTGCAGTTCCTGTATCCTTTACCTTGGTCTTGGCAGCAAGGTCCTCTTTCAAGGGCCCAGCTGCCTCAACTTCGGTACTGATACTCTCGGGATCCCCCAATAAGGAACCTTCCAGTTTATTGGAATCTGAATCTGCATAGTTCCCACAATTAGCTAGGGGTAACTCAGATAGAGCCCCACATGCCTGGATAAGACTATATACTCTGAGAGGTCATCAGATATCTCAGAGGCTCTGTTAATGATACATCTTCCCATGTACCATGCACCCTATCAGCACAGATCGCATAACACCTTAGGGTTGGTTCGTGGTCTCCTAATTGTTATTCAGAGACAGGCTTGACTGAGCGTGTCAGTAGTCAACCAACACTGCTGATCAGGTGCCAGCTATCCAACACATCCGGTACCCACTCAAGGTCCAGTTTTAGGGACTTACAGGCTGTTAGGCCACTCCAGAGGCACCCCGCTATGGAGATAATTCCTCTATACTTAGTAACTAATTATATAATTAACACCTTTTCAAACTGTAAAGCCTTAGTTCCTCTGCATATAGATTTTTCAGTTGACATCATGATTCCAGCCTCAATCAATCAGAAAAATCATGTGGCAATAATTGTCTATGAACATAACTAGTTGTCTGCTTTTGAAACAGAGAACATTGCGATGCATAGATTAAAGTGCATCAAAGTGTGTTGAGAAGCCTTGCAGTTACCACCTTCTTGAAAGCTGTTGTTTGCAGTTGTCTTTAATGTTAATAAGGTGTTAGCTATCAATTTGCTGTAAAAGTTTTAGGAAATGTAAAAGTTTTACCTTGTGTTAAACTTTGAAAATAATGCTGACAAACAAGATGTTAAGAGTATTTTTAACATCAGTTGGTGAAATCAGCCCTTAGAAATATTTACTCAGTACTTTAAAATATAAACAAGTTCATTAAGTAGTTTTATCCAATTATGAAGAAGTGAAATTTTACATAAGCTATATTTTCCTATTGTTTTTCCCTTGAGGCATTCTTCGACTTAAGTCATTTTACTCAAATAAAATATGGTCAATAACCTCATAGGTACTGTATTAAACTCAATTTTGCCAAAACGTGGCTAAAGGATTTTTACCCTGCAACCACAATTAATATGTGCTGAAATTGTAGGCACAAAAGGCATGTGCATAAAATCTAAGACATTTGCACTAGAATAAGAATATATGCAGCATTGAAAGTTAAAAACATGTCTTTTTTTTTTCTAAACATATACTAATATCAACCTTTTTATGCATTTCATAGTTCGTAAAAAACCTAATTCCTTTAAAGGTAGTGATTTAGTATTACATAGGGATTAATACATGGTTTAAGGCTACATTTTCACAACAGGAAAACTGTTCTGTTCTACCTAAAGGTGTTGAGGCAAGACATCACTAACATCTGCAAAATGTGCAACAAATTGATACATACCTAACTTACTCAGTTCTCTACAAGAATGATTTCAAATTATATTAAGTTTGTTCATTTGAAGCATGTCTGTTTTTATTTACAATAATTGCTTTGATGTACTTTTGTGTTGAATTGATGGGCTAATAGATCACATTATTTGTAATTGATTTTGCAACATGCTTACTATGATAAGGTTAACGGGAAAAAAATAGAGATTAAAACTGATAATCGAGGGGACATAATGCTATTAGTGCATAAGTAATAAATATCTTAGTAAACAAAATGCTGCGTATGTTTTCATTGCATTTGACAACTGTAAGCTTCTCAGATGGCATTCCACAAAACAAAAACAGCATGTTTGTAGATACACAACCTGATTTTACAGAATTATTATATTCTAACATTTATCATAAAGATAGAGAGTTTACATTTTGTAAACTAAACTCTTATATTACAAGAATATTAATATCTGCATAGTGTATAATTTGCAGTTGTATAAGATTTTATCATGCTTATGTTCAGTATTACAATAACTTGCAGTGGTGTTTAATCAACAGTTTGACAGTAATCACTTTCATTGTCATCATTGTTGCTGCTACTACTGCCACCACCACCACTACCTCCTCCTCCTCCTCCTCCTCCTCCTCCTCCTCCTCCTCCTGATCATTAGTAGCTAATCATCATCCTCTATATTAGTTTTCAAAAAGTATTAAGTATTCAGGATGTTTGAATATTTTGTCAAATGAAAGATTCAGAATTTTTCAGTTGCAATAGTACAAAGTGGAAGCAGTTTTTTGCAACCCAAAAACAGGATATTTACCGATTAATCAAACCAGTCTTTCATGCCCAATATAAATTGGGATGCTAAGAACCATAGCAGTTAAAGAGCATCCATAAATAAAACTCAATTTCATTTCCTAGCTCTTCATGAGTTTAGTTTTAGCTTTTTGCTTGTACATTTTCCTTAACTCTTGAAGTTTTTCATTTAGAGGTTTACAGTTGGTGCCACCAGCTACAAACACAAAGACACGAGAAGGAAGCTGCCAGCTAAGGAACTAATCATGAAGTGCAGGAAAAATACAACTGACATTTTGATTGTGGCAGAAATAGATGTGTCATACCCTGGGTTCCACCAACCCTAGGCCACTAAGAAGGAACAATAGAGGCTGATATTCACCTCAGGGACACTATAACACTATTGTTCATGTCCATGCACTAATGGAAATACCAAGGCAGCATAGTAACAAATTTGAATTCATGGATTACTTTCTGGGTTTAGGATACGAAACTGTATTTGGAATCCTATACTAACCATATTTTGAATAAACCAGCCATGAAAACATAAAACCTTACATTTGAAACTGGGAAATTATTAAACCTTTGAATTCCTCCCTCCCAAATATATTGATTTTAAAATAAAGAGGTTCTTCGACTTAAGTCTAACTTCTAAAGGTTGATTGTTTTAGATTAATGAAGCACCAAATAAGAATTATGTCATATACATGAAAATTCCATAACAAAAGTCATTCAGATTGTGCTACATTGTTCAGTAATTTGTTTGGAAAGTGACTCTGTATGTAACCCGTTGACCCAGTAGGCACTCTGTGTTAAAGGCAGCCCAGTGAATCAAGAAGTGAGAGCTTCCATCAAAATGCTACTGCTCACATAAACTATTATGAATTATCAGCTATCAAGAATTGTAATTTAAGGCTTACTTAGGATAGGACTCCCAAAATGTTTTCAGGATAATGGGGCTTTTGCTGCCAACCTAAACTGCTGTGCTGCTGCTGAAACTGCCAGCCCTAAGTAAGGCAAAACGTAAGGTTTTACTTAAAGGTTTGCACTGACCTCAATTTTTAAGTGTTGAGTTTATATTTTTGTAATTGTTACACATTTTGCCACACTTTTTAGGATGTCACTTCCTCGTGTATTAAAGGAATTTTAAAAATGCTAATTTTTAATTTTCAAAATTTCAAATTTAAGTTAACTTTTCGCACAATAAATATCAAACTCCAATTTTGATGTTACTTACATTTAGTGAATTATACTGTATTAAATTTCAAATTTTGAAGTTTCTATGTTCAAAATTTTCAAGATAGAGAAAGTTATTTGTTTACAAATTATAGTTTTTTCATGGTGAATGCCAGAGCACTTATGATCTGGAACCTGGGGCTCACAAAATAGCAGTTTTTTATATAAATAGCAGTATTACTAGCAGGAGACTGCATAGTTATTACAAGATGATCAACCTCAAGCTCATAACACTATTTGATCCATCAACACCATTACTGTCATCACTAAACAAAATGCCACTACAATTATTGCTTTCCAGCAATGCTGCCTCAATTTCCTTCTGTGTCAATGATTTCTTGTTCCATTCTGTGATGCAGAGCATGCAAAACTTGCAGACAATCACTATAAACTCACAAAAAACAAAGCCTGGCACCAAACAGCAACAGCAAGTAATATTCTGTATACTGCTAACTAATGCTGGCATGCTACAATGGCTAACACATGGCAGCCCCAAAAATAAAATAAACAGCAAATGCACACATTAACAAATAGAAAATCCTACCAACATGGAATTTAAATATCATAGATCAGCTAGAAGTATATATTTACAGCATCTGGTGCTAGAATTGCCAATTACTTGAATGTAAAAATTACCTCCACATATCAGCTCTTGGCAGTTTAGATGCATAAATTGCATTGAATCTCGATGCACCCAAAGGGTTAATAACAATACTAACATATTCTATTACAAAACCTTATATCATCAAATAAGAAAATAAAATTTTTAGTAACACAAACTAACTTTCTACTCTGTACTCTTGAAATTCTTCAAGAATGTTAGATTCTTTTGTAGTAGTGGTAGTGGTAGTAGCTATTGAAGTTGACATGCACATTAGAGTAACATTCTCATGACAATATTAATTTGGTAGCAGCAATTTTAGACTTCATCTCGACATCTGCTTCAGAAGAAACATTCTGACATAATTACTAGTATAATGGTTATTCTGCATTCCAACACTGCAGATGACTCATTTTCTATCTGTCTCTCCCTCTACGAGGTTGAGTTGCTAATCATATTACAGTGGGCTGGTCATTTTCTTGTTTAGAAGAAGGGAGAAAAGCACTATTTGCAATCTGGGTGAATAGACCACCTTTTCTGCTCCCAAGTGTACATAAGTGTTTCTGCTGTGAGTCATATCAGCTCATGTTGTAGTTCTTCTTAATGTCTGAAGCAGCAACTGATGCATGTGGAACTAAAGTGTTGCTTCTAGTGATATATGGAACAGTATGAATGTGAACTAAAACTATTATTTCAAACCTGACAAATAATTAGATTAGATAATGATGAATTGGCATCATACCATATAGAAATTGTTGCATTTGGCAGAAGTAATAGTGTTTTATGGCAAATGCATTCCTATGACAACATATTAACAATATGTATTGTAAAGAGTTCCAAAATATAAACAAACTAAGGAGGTATGGAAATTATGTGATCCTATTTCATACATTTAATAAACCAATTTTTGATACAGTGGCACTTAATCTAACATAACACAACTTATCAATAAAAAAAAAGCTAACAATCATGACTTCACTCAGGATATCCCAAACCCTATAAACAGCTTGTAAGTCGTAGTTATTCCTGGATGGCAATTGAGAAGCACTTTTTCAAAAGTTTATAAATGCTCAGATTTTGAAAAATTAGATTTTTGTAGTTGTATATATCCTTATTGCCATGACCTGTTGAAATGGTTTAGTCAGTTCAATATTTTCCATGGTGATAGGGTGCTAAAATCAGTAAATTTTTGCAAAACACAGTATTTGCTCTCATTCAGTTAAAGCAAAATTTGTTATGAGCAATATGCATTTTACTTCTGAGGGAGAATAACATGTAGAGAAGTCAATTACTGGCAAGAACTTACCACTAGAAGCAACATGCAAATTAAGGGTACACACATTAACTTCTAATTATTATTGCTCAGTTTTTGCCAGGTTTTGCAGAAAGATGATTACAGTAAAAGAGTGGTCTGTTACACTAAAATACGGAGGTTCATACAAGCAATACAAAAAATGACATGTAATTGAGTACCCAGGTGGTAGGAAGTCCAAATCAAGAATGAAAGCACCTAAGAAGACCAGGAAGAACAACAAAATGTCTACTATTGCATGCTCACACAGGATACCAGACATACTGGTGAACCCAAATGCCTTAGGAAGAAAAGAAGGCACAGCAGCTGATCTCACTTTTGACAATATCACAGATCATCATTAGCATGTAAATAGTTTAAACAAAATTGAACAGGATAAATTATTACTAAAGTACCTGGAAATCTCACCAAAATACAACAGATGATGGCCTTATGAAAAGTCTAAAAGGAAGTATTGTTGTCAGTATCAGACACGTATACTGGAAGCTCTCTCGAAGTTGAGATATTGAAGTCCAGGAACTGCAGTCAGGAAGCAAAAAAGCAGCTAGTTTGCAAAAAAGGAACATGATCAACAAGGCTAAGAAAAAGGATGCCGTAGCATTTTGAAAATAAGGAGCAGAAGAATTTTATAAGGACATTGTTGAAATTCACCATTAGCTTTCCAGTTTTGTATTGTTATAATATTATGTTACTATTTTGAACTTTTGTTTATCAAACTCTTATGGAACAATGTGATACTAAATAACTTGAACAATAAAGATGCCTTCTTTATAATATCTTTAAAAAGGCTAAAGGAAAAGAGAGGGAGGGTGGGAGGGAGAGGGAGAGAGAGGGAGAGAGAGAGAGACCTGTTGAATTTGCACATGAACAAAATTTTTACGTTCCAGCTTTGCACTTCTCAACTTTTGAAAAAAGCTTGGAATTTTAATTGCCTATTCTGACATTAGCAATGAAAGACATAATCAAATATGTGCTTAAAAACAAGTGTAAATGTTAAATTGTTTTCTTCATATACAGTAAAACCCTGCTTAGCCAAACTGTTGTTATTGTTGTTGTTTACCAATGCCACTGGGGATTAATTGATCTGCATCATTTTCCCTCTGGCTTCCCAACATAAAGTCTGTAAACTATCACTTTTAAGGCTTTTGCATTTGGCGAGATGATGTTTGTTCAGGATGACATCTTCACAGAGTGCACTTGGGTGTAGGTAGGCACCGTATCTTGTAGGGGTGTTCTGCGAGGCAATCGTGGCCAGTTGCCATCCTAAATAAGGCCACTGCAGTTTTTCTTGGCATTTTTTGTATTGTATATCAACTCTATATTTAATATTCTTATAATATTTATCTTTTAATTTATCTTTTTCATCAAGTCTCTGCTGTCTTTTGAAATGTTGTTTAATGTTATTTAATTGTTTATTTATTTCTATTTGTCCTACAGGTTTTATTTGTTGTATTGCACCTTTCTTTGCTAATTGATCCGCATGTTCATTGCCCGAAAGTCTGACATGAGCTGGGATCCATTGTAGAGTGACATGATTTCTTAGCCAAACTGCACATAACCAAAATGGCACAGAGGGGGGGAAACAAAACAAGCAAACTAAGATGCTCAATACAAGATACTCAAATCTGCAATGGCAACATTGCTGCGACAATTGGCAATGTTCTTTTATCCCAACCTAAATTCCAATACATGTACTTGGTAAGTAAGTAAGGTAATTTATTTCTTCTTTTCCAATTACAAATATTGTACATATGCATAATCTGTTCCTCTGGAGTTGCTAAAAATTGGTATCATATATAATTGTTTGTGTATATGTACCTTACGTTTTACATGTATGTGACCTCCAAGTCTAACTTCAATTAGATTCCCTCTTCTATAAATTATCCACGTCGACATTGTCATTTTTTTGATCCTCGCTTTCTTTGATGATTTTTCTCCACCATTTCTGTCTTACTTTCCCTACATATTTACCTACTTGTTTGATAAATTCTTTTCTTTTCCAATATTTCACTATATATTTTAGCACTAATCCTTTCCTACCAACTCTTCCCAATTCGACTAGTGCTACACTATTAGGCGCAACTCTCTTGTACTTGGTATTGCATGCAGTTAATCCTCACCCCCTACCCCACATTCCAAGAAATATTGTTATAACAAGTGTTACCTGCTTGCACATGCATTTAAAGTTATTTTACTATTGGTGGTGGTTGTGATTTCAGCAAAAAGAAAGTGTATTGTAATTAGCATTGAACAGAAACTCGAAGCCTTTAGCAACAGAGTGACAGCGGATGAAGGATTCAAAGCATTAGAGCTAAAAATTGGTATTCAAATATTAATGGAAAATCAATATCACGGCACTATCAACAACACAAAACTTTGTGTTTTCAGGTTGCCTTTGTTTTGTGGAACAAAGCAGTGAATCAATACCAACGGATATAATGCTGATCAAACGTTGCGAGTAAAAAGTTCAGTAAAACAATTACTGATTTTATGAACTAGTTTTTGTAAATATTGTAATGCATATTTTAATACAGTATGCAGTAATAGTTACTGTTATCATTGGTTATCCAAAAAAAATGTGTTATCTGAAATGGCTTTGCCCCCCTTTAGTTTGGTTAAGCAGGGTTCTATTGTAATTAGTACTGTGGTATTATATTTAAACAATTCATTTCCTGAAAAGCTTACTTTTTCGCATTTATCGGCTTTTGAAAAAATGCTCCTCAATTGCTAATAAAAATGCCTTTTTTTATTTTTATTATCCTCTTGTAAAAAGGATAAGAAACAGCTTCTCCTGAACCTAGTGGAATTAGATTTAGGACTTCCAAGGATATTCTACTCACATAAATGGCTGTTTAATTAGAATGGGGATTAAATCATGACTTTACACATATATAAGCACAGTTTTGTAAGTAAGCTGTGATGTACTGATATGTTCTTAATATTTGAATGTGCATCCAAGTATCACTACTATTAAAATGGCTGACACTGGTTGGACTAAGTGACATCTCACATATTCTGTTAAAGCTCCATATTTTTGTTTCACGTAATTGCATCAAGTTTAGTGATAAAGACCAGTAGTCATGTAGTTTTTCCCCAATTTCCATTGATAATCTTTCTAATAAACGATTTTAGACCAGATTGCTCCTTTAAATGTATCTTTTTCTTCTAAAGCAATGCAAATCTAGAAATAAATTTTTTTCTATATTTAGTCTGTATGTTTTCTTTATATGTGAGGCTGTAGATACTGTTATGTGTGATGAGTAGCATAAAACAGAAATTTTGCAAATTAAAACAGGATAATTTCAAGCATACTATTCTTAGTTTAATATTATTTGAATGAAAAATATTATACTGTTTGATCCTTTTACTGTTGAGAAAAGGGTTTATACATTGTATGTGTCACAAAGTTTCTTAGATTTTAAGTTTGCAGAATTCAAATATTTGTGTGCATTTTACCTTATAATTGATTATTTTAATGGCTCAAACACTATGTTCATGTGGTTAATCATACATCAAATTTATCTGTAAAGAGCATAGTTATTTTGAGCTACTGAACACAGAATCTGAGCTGAACATTTTATACTTCCTAGTATCCTTAAGTTGTTAATATCTTAGTGGAGTATCAGTGAATGTACTAGAAACCTATACTGGCTTTAAAAATTTGGTAATAAAGAATTTAAATTTTAAACTAAGTTGGAATCTATGGTGGGTGCCATTCTGTAATTTTGATTAAAAAACAGAATCATTGCAATGTAAATACAGATCAGAAAGGATACTACTATTTTAAGATCTGTTGATCTGCACTGAGAACCTCTGCTATAGAGAAAAATTTAAGCATAGAATATCAGGATCTTGGAAAATAAGGTACATCTACTAGCTACAAATAGCTGAAGCAATCACATAGTGTCCAGCTTTTATATTTAGTGCTTTCTTTGGTTAGTGAATATCATACATTAACCACAACAACATGTGGCATCTGGGTTATGAGAAAAGTGATAAACTCTTATATTACTGTGTTTCTTGAAAAGAAATGTATGTAACAATGATACATAATTTTGAAAACATACACAATTGTGATAACTCTTTTAAGTGCAACTATTTGTGTGTTAGTAATGTTGTTCATTAATAGTAAAATAGGCCGTAAGTAAAACATTGTTAAGCAGTATTTTAATGTTACAGCAGTAGTTTCCCATTCAGCATCAGAATGGAGAACTACAGCTCCACGTAATGCTGAGATGCAGGTTATCCCAGAGGCCAGACTGAGACTGGAGGAAAGCCATCGTGTAGACTCATATGGCTCCTCGCTTGAGGCAAATTTAACACGAGGAAAATCTGAATCGAGTACTTCCCAGGCATCACCATCTCCTGCACATGGTTCTCCAGTTTCTATTCCACAACAGTCCAAAACAATACATCATTCTCGTGTGTTTACCCAAGCCATGGCTCCTCGAAGCAAGCAGCAAGTTAGGACATCTAATCCTTTTGAAGATGACTATGATGAGAGCAAAAACCCATTTGCTGATGATGACAGTACAAATCCTTTTGCAGAAAATAATGATGAAAAACAAGAGGAAGATGATTATGATAAAAATTTAAATCCCTTTGCATCTTAGGTGATGAATACTTAATGTTACCTACAGTACCCACAAAGTACATGCAGATAGTTTTTGTGTTATTCAGAAGTTATATTAATATGTTGAAAATAGCTAAGTACTAGTAAGGTGACATAGTCAGTCATGGCTATTCTGTAACTTCATGTTTAGGCTTAAAAAGTTGTAAAAGCTACTGTTTAATTTCTATGTGCTTTTTTGCAATTTGTAACTGCATAACAACAACAAGAACAGAATTTTGCTGGAAATAAACATTTGTTAAACGTACCAAACCCAAAGGCTGCATCATTAATGCATTTGTTACATAGACAGAAAATGAGCATCATTCTGATGCTTTTAGAATACACATAAGTTGCTTTGAGTCCATTTATCATTACAATGATGTAGACCAAGTCAAAATTTATACATCAATCATTTTATGGCGTAATTGTTCTCAGATATTAAACATTATTTAATAAATTTAATATAAATGCACATTATGCTCCTTCTGATCTCTTCTGTTATCTTCTAGTTCCTTCATTTTGCACAGAGATTTGAATACCAAATATTCTCTGTTTTGTTTTCAACAGATTCTATCGTATTGCTTTAATTTTTTAGGATGTTTAATATACAGCTGGGTTCTTATCACAAATAAATCTTCATTAATTGATTTTACATTGTAACACTCTTGGTATAAGTTTTATTTGATCCTAGTGTCATTTGTGCACATTATTATTCCTTGTGAACATATCCAATTTTGATTTGATTAACAGCATTACCCTATAGACATATAATGAAAATATAGTGAAATAATTTTTGTGCTGTAGTGCAACTTAACAGCTTTCTTTCTTATTAATTTGTAAATTATTCTAAGCATCTCTTTTGCAATATTAATAATCCATTCACATCTGCATGAGTACTTGAGTCAAATACTTTGATTCCATATACCTTGTGCAGAAAGAATGCCCATAATAAGCAGTTTTGAGCACACTTTTATCCAAATATTTGGATAAATTGTTAGTGAGGTAGACACACCTTGTACCTTTTTATAGACACTGTCTGTATGTTAGTACCACATGTATTCACAAAAAACACATGAACATTACTTTCTGTTACTTCACAGTCTTCAAGTTCTAGTTTAAACTGCTCTGCATTGATATAATTCTGTAATTCAAATTTAAGAATAGTTGTTTTATTTGTATTGGTTATTAATAGATTTAAAGTGTTCAAAGAGCCAGTTGAGTTAATTTCTTTGTTCTTCCTTTATATATATATATATACTACAGGGAGAACCAAAAAACTATGAACTGGCTGCGCAGTGTATTTCCTGTCTGCGTCCTCGGCGCTTATTGCCATCTATCGCTACCATAGAAAGGCGCGGATGAAACCATACAACATTTTTAAAACTACTTTTAAAGGCTTTACTTACCAACTTTATGAAAGGAGATGCTGAAATTGGCCACCATCGTTGTCCATATATTTTTGGCACCTCTTTAGAAAACTATCCATCACTCACCGTAGTTCACATTGAGAAATGTTGGCAATTTCCTGGCAGGTATTTTGTTTTAATTCTTCCAGGGTGTGTGGGTTTGTCTTGTACACTTTATGTTTTAAGTTACCCCCAGAGATAGAAATTGCAAGGAGTTAGGTTGGGGGACTGAGGGGGGCCACAGATCTCTACTAATAATTCTGTCCTCAAACACACTTTCAGTTGATGATAGATTGAGTCATACTTTTTTTACACTCACCTTCACTAATTAAAAGTTATATAAAACAGAAACGTTTTCGAGGGCATTCGTCCTTATCATCAGTGACTGGGTGACTAAAGGTCGCTTTCTCCCGTGTCTTCTTCTTCCTCTTCCTATGAATTCTGAACCTGTTGTCATCTGGTTTTGGGGGCACAAAGTTTTAACACATTGCTCACAGGCAGGATTTCAAAATTAATGACGTTGTTGCCCTTTTTGATGATGCGTATTTTTTCCCAGATGTTCAATTCTATTGGTGTGGTGAGGGGTTATAACAACTTTATACTTTGGCCAATATTGTGGGTTTCTGTCCAAAAATGGTGTGATACAGCAGATTTCTCTATTTGTTTTAGTTTTATGTTCCTTTGGTGTTCCTTAAGTCTGGTTTCCAAGTTTCTTTTAGTTTTTCCTATGTAGTATTTCTCACATTCATCACAACTAATCTGGTAAATTCCGGATTTTAATGTGTTTGGCATGGTATTTTTGAGAGGTGTGCTTAGCAAGTTCAAGCTGAATTTGTTCTGTGGAGCTAGTCTTACGTTAAATTTGTTGAAGATTCGTTCATATTTTCTAAAGGCCCAAGAGTGGTATGTGAATTTCTTGTATTTCCAATTTGTGTTTGAGAGAGGTGTTAGAGTGATGGAATGTGAAATTACCTTGAATTTTTTCTTCTTGTTTATCATGTTCCTTATGAGATCTGAGTTGAATCCATTAGTTACTGCTATTTTTTCTATATGTTGTTGTTCTTTTAAAAATTCTTCTTTGCTCAAGGGGATGCTATTCAAACGGTGGATCAAACTTCTAAAGGCGGCTAGAAGGCGCTGACTTAGAAATAGCCACACAACCTCAAAACGGAAGACAAAATCAAAGTTAAGAATGAATGCCTAGACATAATAAAACAACTTCGTACAATACAAAACAATAACTACAATAAAATAATTAGGAGTCTAAACAAATAACCAGTAATATACCTGAAAGTAGATAAAGGCAACTGTCTTGTAATCCTGGAACTGGATGACTATAACCATAGAGTAAACCAGATGTTAGATAGCCCGGTCTGTGAAGAAACCTCCAAGAACCCTTTAACCAGATGCATGATTGTAGTAAATAAGGCCCTCTATGTTAACAACACCCTAACGACATCTGAAAAATACATTCTAAAGCTTGCTAACCCCACCTTACCAAGATTATACTGCTTACCAAAAGTACACAAAGATGACAATAGCATGAGACCCATTATCAATGGCATTAACTCACCTACTTACCACATTGCTAAGTGGTTAGTAAACAAACTGAAAGCCTACAAAAAGTTTGAAAACCTGGGAATTGAAAAATAGCAGTAACTAATGGATTCAACTCAGATCTCATAAGGAACATGATAAACAAGAAGAAAAAACTCAAGGCAATTTCACATTCCATCACTCTAACACCTCTCTCAAACACAAATTGGAAATACAAGAAATTCACATACCACTCTTGGGCCTTTAGAAAATATGAACGAATCTTCAACAAATTTAACGTAAGACTAGCTCCACAGAACAAATTCAGCTTGAACTTGCTAAACACATCTCTCAAAAATACCATGCCAAACACATTAAAATCCGGAATTTACCAGATTAGTTGTGATGAATGTGAGAAATACTACATAGGAAAAACTAAAAGAAACTTGGAAACCAGACTTAAGGAACACCAAAGGAACATAAAACTAAAACAAATAGAGAAATCCGCTGTATCACACCATTTTTGGACAGAAAACCACAATATTGGCCAAAGTATAAAGTTGTTATAACCCCTCACCACACCAATAGAATTGAACATCTGGGAAAAAATACACATCATCAAAAACGGCAACAACGTCATTAATTTTGAAATCCTGCCTGTGAGCAATGTGTTAAAACTTTGTGCCCCCAACACCAGATGGCAACAGGTTCAGAATTCGTAGGAAGAGGAAGAAGAAGACACGGGAGAAAGCGACCTTTAGTCACCCAGTCACTGACGATTAGGACAAATGCCCTCAAAAACGTTTCTGTTTCATATAACTTTTAATTAGTGAAGGTGAGTGTAAAAAAAAAAAGTGTGACTCAATCTACCATCATGATGAATACTTCACTATTAATAGTACTTCTGTTTTTAATCTTTAACACTTTCAGTTGTTCTCATTGAAATATTGGCCATATGAGCTGTTGCAGAGTCTTGTTGAAAAAAGGCAAATCACGCTCCCTGTCTGTTAATTCTCTAAAACGGGGCAAAATTGTATTGACTTATGCGCGGGCTTCAACTATTGACTCGAAAAAAATTCTTAACGTGAACTATGGCGAGTGATGGATAGTTTCCTAAAGAGGTGCCAAAAATATATGGACGATGGCGGTGGTCACTTTCAGCATCTCCTTTCATAAAGTTGGTAAGTAAAGCCTGTAAAAGTAGTTTTAAAAATGTTGTATGGTTTCATCTGCACCTTTCTATGATAGCGGCAGACGGTAACAAGCACCAAGGATGTGGACAGGAAAAACACTATGCAGTCGCTTCATAGTTTTTTGGCTGTGTGTGTGTGTGTGTGTGTGCGCGTGCGCATGCGTGCGTGGGTGTGTCATCTTTTTTCCCCGTATATTGCACTGCTATCACCTGCATACATGATTATTTAAAATTTTTCTACATCTGAAGTATCATTAATGTATGCTACAAACAAAAATTATCCTAAACTGATCCTTGGGGTACACCACACTGTGCTAGAATAGAATAGAATTTATTCATCATAAGAAGTACAATGAATTCATGGTTTTATCAAAAAGAAAATAATACATACTGTAACACACTGATTACACTTCTACATACACTATATTTTACAAAGTGATCAAAGCACAAAATACAATTGATTCTAGTATAATCTTGGTCTTGAAGGCAGTCATCAAGCTTCCTTTTGAGCCAAAGTGCATCCCTCAGATGAACAGGACCCATGAAACAAACATAAAAAATTATACATTCTTGAATTGTAATGGAATAAAATATGTAGTTTAAGAGTAGGTTTTTAACCTTCTTAAATGCTTTGCTCTGTAGGACTTTGATAACCCCAGGGAGTTTATTATGTAAATTAACACCTTTATGGGAGACCAGTTCAAGCTTTTGGATAATCTGTGTTGTTGGAGATGGATTGCTGTTGATGTTCTTGTATTGTATGAATGGTATTAATTGTTAAGCTTAGAAATGCTTTTATTTTCATGTATATATGAATGAAACTGTCTCTAAGATATAACTACATGGTAAAGGTAAAATTCTTAAATCTGAGAAAAGTGGCTTACTTGGAGTATATTGGTTCACTTTCTTGATTATTCTTTTTTGTAGTTTAAACACCTTAATACAGTTGTTGGAAGATCCCCAGAAGGGGATTCTGTATGTCAATACTGAATAAACATAGTCAAAATAGGTTACACTTTATAGCTATTATACCATAGCATGTACAACTTAATTTTCTGGTTAGAAGTTGACATGCTCTGTCCAACTAAGCTGGGAATCAGTAACAATCCCTAATAACTTGGTACAGTGACTATTACTAAACAAGAAATTTGAAAAGGATTTTGAACTCCCAATTGTTGACTGTATTTAAGACATGCGGTTTTACCTATATTTATATGAAGCTTATTACTTATCCATTTCTACAATTCAGTGATAGTATAATTTAATTTCTGCCCACATAAGTCTGTCATCGCTACTTCTGAAAATAAGGTTTGTATCATCCGCAAAGAGAACACTACTGATCAGTGATAATGAGAAGGAACATCATTGTTGTAAGTTAAAAATAGGACTGGTCCTAATATGGAACCCTGGGAATGCAGGATTCAATAGCAGCAGGATTTGAACGTGCACCTTTTAATTCAACCATTTGGTACCTATTTTCAAGATAGGAAGCAAACCATTTGTTGCCTAATCCTCTGATACCACAGACATCTAGCTTCTTTATCAGAATATTATGATCAACTGTATCAAATGCTTTAGTTAAATCTAGGAATAGACCTGTTACTTGTGCTTTTTTGTCTTTAGCTTTAAGTATATTTTCTATGAAAGAAAAGATTGCACTATTGATTGATTTCACTTTCCTGAAGCAAAATTAAGTTTCCAATATGAGGTGCTTAGAATAGCAGAGGCGTATGTGCCAAAAGCTAGTTTTGAGAAAAATATGATTGACATTTTACTAAGCATTATATATTAGAATAATCGATAAAGACATAAAGAAGTGTTCAGATGTGAACCTAACGCATTAATACCATTAATTATGATTGTAAATTGTTATTTGGCAGATATTCAAGGTTTTTGAAAGCTAATTCCATCAACAATGTTATTTAAAGTAATTAAGGCATGCATTCATGCGTGTTATAGTCAAAACTGTTTACGTGTAAAGTTAGTATTTTGCAAGAAATATTTTAACTAATATTAGTAAATATATACCATAAACATTTGTTCTAATATTAACAAATATTAAAATGAATATAAAGAAATAAGTAAACAAAAAGTATAATTTATTTAAAGGTGAGTCGAAATTGTTACACTAACATCACTTAAGTTTACTCACTTAAGTGATGTTAGTGTAACAATTTCGACTCACCTTTAAATAAATTCAATACACATCACTGTTTCTAGCTTCTTTTCATTACAATACATACGTAAAAAGTATAATGTTTAGCTCACCGAAGATGATTGAGTGCTGGTCCAAGTTGTACTGTGTTGTGAGGAACCATGAGTAGTCAGTAATTTAAAATATCATCCACTACTGCCTCTTCTTCTCCCTCAGGTGTGTGATCTATGTTTTCTTGATCAGTAAATATACTATTAAAGTATGCATGATGATTTGCAGGAATGTAAGGAAGAAGTGAGCGAAGATCTGCAAGTTTTTCTGCTTAAATAAGTACAACTTTAGTGTACTTATTCGGTAGACTGACTGTTGAAAGATTGAAATGATGATCATAATTCTTCACATGTCTTTTTTGCAGATTTACTTGATAAGATTCTCCTCTATAAGAAGGTTTAATGCCAAATCCCATTTTGTAGTTGCTGGAGAAAACAAAAACTCTTCCCTCTGAAAACTTGGTGCCCAGAACTTGCCGCTTCGTTATGTGATGTTGCAAAACTCCTACATTTTTAAACTGGTCACTCTTTTCCATGATGACATTAAAAGGGTTCTTCTTTCAGCAAATTCTTAATTGCTGACCATACTGAATCACAGTAAACACTTCTCTTCTCCTGAGATACAATTCTATATTCCCAAAATCATGGTCACAAGGAAGATAAGAGTGGCCTTGATCCATGAAGACATGTTCAATTTTTGAGAAACGGTCTGCATGGATGTATCTGAGAAAGGTCAAAACCGTATTCAAGTTTTTATTCTGCCCACTGCAATTATCACTGAAAATACATAATGTTTTCACTTCTGGTGATATTTTACTTTTAATATAGTGCATGAGACAACTTGAAGTTTCAGCAGAGCCTCGTTTTCCAGTACTTTCATCCCAAAGATACATCGAAGCTGTTCTGTCCTTTATATTGTGGATATCAAAATTATAAGTCCATAACTTCCTCTTGTAAACTTGGATTCCAAAATTTATTTCTGGTGTTGGAAGTGCTTGTTGCATGTCTATGGCAACAGCAGCAACTGTTGGATCATTGTTATCAGCCATTTGCTTTAACAATGTTTGTGCCATCTTAGCTCTACATTCATGCAAACTCATTTCTTGTTTTAACTCCTTTATTTGTTTGGAATTAATGTCTTCTCTCATTGTCTCCAGTTGTCGCTTTGTTTTGTCACAATAGTTGCAGGTGTCAGATATAGGAGGAGAAAATCCAAGATTAAATTCAGAGTTAAAAATATGGGGTAAAATGATTCAGAAACTGGAAGATCTTCAGCATGGTTTTCAACAACCCAGTCACAAAAAGCTTCGTACATTTTGGATATATTTAAATCAGAGGCTAAGTATTTTCTGTGTGGACTCTTAGCCCTGCAGTAGTGGCTGGATAAGGCAGGGAAACTGTCAATGTGTGCCTTTACTTTTCTCTATTTGAATCAGGTATTCTTGTCTTTTCCTGATGGCCATGATGATCTACATCAGTGGTTCCAGTTCCTCTAACTTTGCCACGAGCAGTACACAATCTCTTTTCACTCAAACCATGTATATTCCGAAAAGCAACTGCGCAAACGTTGTAATTCTTATTTCCATGAATCACTTTATAATCTACCATACGCAATCTACAGGAAGGCCTGTCTTTTACACACGATTTTTCACATCCACACTTGTCATTAGTTTATTTAAGTAACTATTCTGTAGGTTATAATCTCCTATTTCTCAAAACTTTTAAAATATTTCATCAATTTTATCTCGGCCCAGTTTCTCAAAACAACCACACTGACAAGCAGGCCCTACTTCTTTGGCCTTTACAACATTTTTTTGTTTTCATACTTATATGTTCTTCACCTGTAGTTCTCTTTTTCTTGGCCACCTTCATTTTCCATTGGTTTTTCTGCACGCAGCGTTTTCTAGGATGACTTACATGATAAGAAGTAGAGTCACTGTCTGTATCACTCATTGTGTTTAATAAAAGTTAATTACGCTAACTGCACTAAAGGCTTGTTCAATGGTCGTTAATAAACAACACTACTTTAATTACACAACACTAAATGCACTAAATAAAAATTAACCCTCAGAGCAAGAAAAAGTCCAAGACAATGAAGAGTTGGACACACCAGCGATTTTAAATAATTTGCAAGCTTTGCATCCTGATGTGCAGCCCCAATAATGTGAGTGAGTGGATCAAGATCGCTTATGATGACTGCATGACAGAAACAGAACTAAACGATGACCAAATAATTGCTGTCACCCATAACACAGATGATGACGAGCCAGTTCCCCAAGTGTCACATTGAAGAAAACTCCTTTTCACACCAGTGGATATATGGTGTGTACAAAAATGGAGGAACATCACAGCAAAATCAAGGTTATCATCTGCTGAACAAATGAACATTACAGACTTTTTTCATCTTTCATAAGCCCCTACAATTTTAGTAAAGGCACTCAAGGTATTGAGTTTTTATAGTACGTTTACTTCATAATATGCAATACTGTCAACATTTTCAATTATGTAAAGTATTGTCTTTGTATCATGTTTTTACATAAATAAAAGTGTGCGTCTAATAATCCGATCCATTTTGTATTCTGACCATGCGCCCAGTCCTGTTGGGATCAGACTGGTGGGATTCTACTTTGCTGTCAGTTTAGGTTATGGTTTCTCAAAATATAAACACAGTATTTAATCACTTTCAAAGCTATAGTGTTTAGCAGAGCACTGCCAAGATGGAAATCCTTCCAAAAAGTGAACAGCTGTCCCTCTTGCACTGACCATCAATCCTATTACTTCTATAGAAGCAAGTTATATTTCTATGTGTAATAGGGTACGGTGGGCTCATAGATGTTCTGCTTTTCTCGATGGATGTCTTAAGGTTGCTGTTCACTGGTTTCATATCCTTTGTAGGATTGATTATACCAGGTGAGTCAGCTGCCCCTAGGTATTCGTATCTATGCAACCCGCATTTTGTAGACTAATGTGAAAACATTGACCCTTTTATCAAACAAACTGTTATTATAGCTCTGTCCTTCTATTTGATACTATACACAACCACCATTAAGGATTAAAGACCTGAATGAGCCAAGGAGCCACGAAAGGCTTTAAAAAGATGGCTTTTCATGGATATAATGCTTGCAAGGAGATAGAGATATGTTTTCCTGAAGAGTGGGAGACAACACGTGCGTTCTGGCCGAGTGGATTAACTGGCGGGATGTGGTAAAGCAACGGTTAGCTTTGGAAGTTCGAATCTAATACAAACATCAAATTGTTTTGGTTATTTTTTTTCTTTCTCCTTGCATTTATTTTCTGTATTTTAGTATACTAATCTATTTATTTTTGTTATTGGCTCTCTTGTGAGCCAAAGACACAAGAATTACAATCAAATAATTGTGTATCATGCTTACGATAATCATCTGTACCTATCTGGTGTTGTAAACCGTGTCACGTAGTTAACGTTTATTCTTTTGGGACGTATCGACGATATTAAATCTAACAGCTTTTGTTTCATGTTTAAACCTTATGTTACACTTCTTCTACTGACAAAGGATTTGTAAATGTGCTAAGTTCATGGTAAACAGAATAATAAATTGTTAAAGAGAGTGGATTTCACCAACGAAGTAAATGTTACAAATGACGACCCCCTTCATCAATGCACATTTATATATGTTGCCAGAAAGACCTTCTTGCATGTTGTAACATACCCGGTGTAATCTGCCTGCATTCTTCATGTATGAGTGCCCGGAAATGATTTGGGCTTTGCAGTTCTTCTTCATCTTTACGGTAGTAAAAACATGGTAATTATTCTATTTTGTACACACTTATAATGCTATCAAAAATGTTCTTTGTATCATAATATCAAAAGAGAGAAAACAAAGGGTAATAAAATTTTTGAACTTAACACGGCGGATTTGAACCCGCACTAAAGTGGCACAGTGGTAAAGCAACTATGATAATACCATTCCGCCAATGCTACGTTGCAAGTTGGGGTTCCTATATGAATTAATAATAGCAAAACTCAACCCCACCTCATATCTTTACATGCTTTTTCAACTTCATACAGCATTTGGAGGTCATTTTGGTAACTTTATCTCAAATAAGCAAACTGCATCAGCCATTTCAATTAATGTATGAACTGAAATATGCCATAGTTTGTGACAGAAAAGAAATTATCTACCTAATGCTTAGCATTTTTTGACAAGGCTGTACAACGAACCTTTGTTGGCTGATGGCTTAAATCCAATTGGTTGCACTGCTAGATCTTCCATTTTGTTTTCAAATAGTTTTGTCAACAGATGCATGTGATAAGTTGTTCCTTCAGGGTCGCTTTCAAAGGTGTGTATCAATGTATGCTAAAGAATAAAAGTTTGTAAAATCAGCTTAAAGTGCCACTGAAGCTCCCAGTGTCAGAGTGGGATGTTTTTGGCATCGACATACATGACGATAGCATTCTGTCCCGTAAAACACTTAAGCACTGAGTTATCTATCCCTCCTCTATAAAGTGTTATGCAAATCAGCCTTTAGAAGGAATTCAAGAAAGGCATAAGTCACATATGTTGCCTAGTACATTGCATAAATTCAAAAATAAATAGGGGTAGCTGACTCACCTGGTATATCCTTTTCGTTGGTTTTTGAATGCTATTATATTGATCCTACATGTACATAGAGTTGTTGATTAGGTTATACCTACCAAATGTTTATCATTTATTTGTGTAGTTTCAATTTTTTTAAGCAAAAATCATTGAACATAATGCTTATTTGTAAAGTTCCTCCACCCCCCCCCCAACATTCCCCTTTAAATATAGCTCAATCTCTTTAAAATGGGATTTTGATTTCCTAATATTATTCATAATATTCCAACATGTTTTTGCAGTATTGTCAGTGTTGATAAGCGGCTTTGAATATTCATTGTTGTTAATGTTCCTTGATGTAATTTCTTACAATTTTTGTAGCTTTCGTTGGAAGTCTCATACCTTGTGTATTTGTACTATTAGTGCGTATCCCTAACTTTTCTTTCAGCTCTACCATTTGTTTTGATGGTATTGCACATTTATTGTGACTTTTACATTGTTTCTCTTTTAGTATGGTACATTGAATTGAAAACATGTTTTAAATATGTTATAAACTTCCATTTATCATTAACATATTGGCATCAATATATTTTCCAGGACTCCCCATTTGGTTCTGATAGCTTGTTTAGCTTATCTTCCAATAAAGGTCTATAGAATTTATTTTCATAGTATAATTCCCTATCCTCATAATTAGTTATATGAGTATACTGTGCAAAATGACCGGAGATATTATCCATTTATGGCCTTAGTAGTAAAATGATAATTTTTTATATTGGTTACAATATGACCAATGGCACTTGAGGTTGTTTGGGTTTCCCTTGTTAGCACAAATATAGTATCCCTAAGTCCATATGCAGCTAATCATGAAACTTATAATTCATATTACCTTCCTACTAATGTTATTTATTAATATCAATGTAACATTCAAAAGTTTCCATCATATTTGTTTTATACTGCACATTTTGTTGAATTTAAATACCTTATTTAATCTTTTGAAGAGTAATTTATTACAGGAGTTTTTATATACATATAAATGACTCAGTCCATATCAAATAAAATGACTTTTAACAAAAATTAACCATTGCATGTTTGATTTTTTTTAACTTTTCTATGGGTTCTCTTATGGCAAAAAATATGTGTGTGTGTTTTAAAACATTATTTAACAGTAGTATTATGCCTGCTACTAGGTAAAAAATTTTCAGAAATAGTACCCTCCTCAATATGTTTAAATATGGATAGTTCCGGTCCTTTTTATGATGAAGACTTTGTAAATATCCCATTTGAAACCTCAGAGAATGAACTTTCTATATTATATAAATCATTTTAAATGAAACATACCTTTTTAAAAAAGTTTCTTAATTTTAGAATTTAAATTTAAGTAGAACATCAACTATTTAAAAAAATGAAAAAAATCACTCTTCATGCTCCACATTTTTTATAGCAGCATGCCAGATATCATGAAGGTATTATTTCTGGTTCATTTGGAATTAAATACTTTACCTAGTCATGTGGCACAGTGAGCTAAATCTGGGGCTGTTGGACATCTGGAGCACTGCACTGTCAAGTTGAGCTGGGATCCACTGTAGCTGACAATGAATGTAAGGAACGATGCACAAAGCATTCAAGTTCGTTTCAAGGCACAGCACTTTCAGAAAACAATCTGTAGGCCTGAATCACAACTAGCACAGTTTGTTTAAATGGAAACCTTTTTCCCTTCACTTTGAAATAATGCAGTTTCACTGCAGCTTCAGATATTGATAATGGTGTGAAACAATGTAGCTTTAACATGCCTGTTTTTGGTTTTTATATCTTGCCTTCAAAATATTGTAGTGCCCCCTAGGGGCCAGTTGGCCCCAGGGATTGCTTACTATAGGGATGTAGGCTCAGAATGCAGAGCTGGTTGATGCCAGGATGCAGGGTACTATAGGGAGTTGAATGAAAACCCCAGGGCTTGTGTAAGAAACTAATGATTATATTCTCTAATAGTTATATGGATACTGGGGGCCCCTGGTTAAAGGGGGAGTATGTGCAGGAGCTTTAACATATCCACTCATGGCTTACCTGGTGAGCTCTCACTGGTCTGGAAGTTAGCACAGTTATAATAATTAATTTATATATGGTGGGGCCCCTGGTCCTAACTGGTATGGATTCGGTGTCATTCAAGTGACGGAATAAAATTGAGAGGGATGACCCAGATTCGTGGCCAGTATATACTTATCCGCCAGCTGAGCAAGTGATCTGATGCCCTACAAGCCAGCACTTCCTACATTTCCACGTCTTGTAACACTTCATACAATCTAATGCAATCCCAGGTCATGATCTGAACTCTACAATGGGCCACAACAATATTAGTCTTGTTTGTGCTGATTAACATTAAAAAAATTAAATGTAATGTAATATGATTCTGTGCCCAAATAACATAACTTTTAGGTGCTGTGATGAGATCTTGTCCCGGCTGGAGACTAGCTTTCATTGCTAGATGTTTAGTACTGTCCCCAATTCCATCATAAGGCCCCTTACTGTGGTGAAGAAATGCCATTTGGTACTAAACTCCAACAATCTTCCTCATGAAAACATGTGATTACAAAAAAAATTTCTATTCTTGTACTGAGCACTGTGGAAAAGTGAATTATTTTTTCTAGATCTCTTACTTCCTTCTTTGAATGTTAAATATAAGGGGAAGAGAAATAATAAGCAACTCCATTGTAATCTAAACATTGTATAAATTCCATATAAGTTCAAAGTAGACAATAAATCATTCATTCATACTTTCTTCTTTAGGATGTTTGTTAATTGGCATTGGAACAGATGAACAGTATTTGTATCATGTTTTGAACTTTCTGATACAGCATTAAAATTTTAATGTTTTAAGCTATTGCTTTCTTTGAAGTGAATTACAAATATATGGATTGTTGCTTGGTTATTGTTCCGTGTACAACCTGAATGGAATCTTGTATGACAAAGGCATAGTTTTCCAAAAATTCACAAATTACAATACATTATTTAGGTTTCAAATTTTCATTCCATTCAGACAAAAAGACATGAGTAAAGGTATGAGTTAAAAGATCTGACAATTTTTCCAGAAAGTTTTCAGTGGGTGAGTGTATTATTTCTAAATTTGTTCAATCTATGGTTACCCATTGTTTATAAGCCACCTGCTCTATACTTTTTCTTTGAAAATGTCCGGAATATTATTGACCAAATTTTCAGTCCCTGGGCATTTAACACATTTTCTTAACCGCTTCAGCGATGGCCATTTAAACCCTGCACAGACCGGGAATGGATACCCAATAAACAGCGCAAGACATTTAAATTTTTAAATGGGGTAAAAATGCTGCATAAATACACATTCGTATCTTCCGTATTTATTAAGTTATTTTAATGAAACAAAAACTGATTTAAAGCTCATTAAAGGTAGTATACATCTACAGTATCAACAAAGTGTAGACTATTTTAAAAAATGTTGAAATTTCACTACTTTGTTTCTGTGTAGCAAAAGCCATTTGTGTGTTGAACGCACCTAATTTGTGAGTCAGGTTCTTGTTTGTGCATACGAACGATATAGCTGCCTCAGCGATGTGTTCTCCGGTTCAAGGTTTCATGCTTTTGTTTATATTACAACGCGATAATGTACTTCTGTGTATTGAAACATGCCGACTACAAACAAAGCAAACCTCTGTCAGCATTTGTATGTACCTACATCTTAGCATATTACACAACTGAAGTGTATGGTAGACGAATGCAGTGATATTTTCATTCAGTCTGAAAAGCTTTTGTGTTCTGTACTGAAAAGCACATTTGAAATTGTTATATCTCAGTGCTAACCATGGCTTCAACTAGTAATGTAGCAAATCAATTAGCTCGCCTAGGAAGTGTACGGGCTTCTGAAATTACTTCAGAAAATGTGGAGGACTTTTTGCTGTGTGATAGTAATTTTGGTATAGACGGCGGGTTTTCAGATTTTGAGGGGGATATTGCGGATATAGGTAGCAGTGAGGAAGAAAATGACACTCTTCCTTCAGGTGTTCGTGAAGAATCAACATTGTGGAGTGGTCAAAATAACTCCAACACAAATAGACATATCTTCATGAACACAGCCTCTGGTGTACAACCCCAGGCTCAACTGACTTCTGACAGCCAACCAACTGACATTTTCACAAATTTTTTTACTGCTGACTTAGTGTCTCTCATTGTTACAGAAACAAATGTATATGGAGTAAGGTGAAGGAAGACCTGACCTCTAAAGGCAATTTAGGTCCTAAGAGTAGAATTCAGAAGTGGACAGAAGTAACACTGAATGAGATTTACAGGCTACTTGGTCTAATTACGCTCATGGGTGTTATTCGTAAACCTACATTACACATGTACTGGTCTACAGATGACATGCTAGCTACTCCATTTTTTGGGAAATGCATATCAAATAACAGGTTTATTTCCATTTTGCGGTTCCTACATTTCACATGCACAGAAAATGTAAATGATAAACTACACAAAATCAGGCCGGTTTTTTATTATATTATTTCAAAATTTAAAGAAAATTACGTGCCTAGTGAAAAAGTCTGTTGATGAAAGCTTGATGCTTTGGAAGGGCCACTTAGGTTGGAAGCAATACATCAAAACAAAGAGGGCCAGATTTGGCATAAAGAGTTTTGATCTTTGTGAAAGTAAAATGGGATATCTTTATAATAGTTGCATATACACTGGTCAAGGGACTGATAATACTGGAGACAAAGATTTGGGGTTACCTGGCTCCATAGTAATGCACCTGATGGAACCTCTACTTAATCAGGGTAGGACTGTATATTTAGATAATTGGTACAGTTCCCCAAAATTATACATGGCCTTATACAAAAGAAAAACAAATGCAATTGGAACAGTACATTCAAATCGTATTGGCTTGCCAAAGGACGTGAATACAAAGGCTCTAAGGAGAGGAGAAATGCAGGTGTGTCAACTCCCACCTTTGACCTACATTGCTTGGCAAGACAGGAGAGTAGTTACGGCATTATCCAATTGCAGCTCAAGATTTTGATGATTGACACTGGAAAAATAGATTCTCACACCAAAATGTCAATTTTCAAGCCTGATGTTATCCAGGAATACAATATGTATATGGGGGATGTGGATCTAGTAGATCAGTTATTGCAAGCATATCCCTCTTTACAAAAAACAGTTAAATGGTATAAAAAAGTATTTTTGCACCAATTGGATATAACCATATACAATTTTTTGGTAATTTGGAGAGCTCTAAACCCACACAAAACAATGACATACCTGGACTTCTGCATATCAATAGCTCGTAGCCTAATTGATCAGTATAACATTCAGATGCCTCTTCATACTGGGGGTAAGAAATCCACAACCCCTGCACCCCTCAGACTTGAAGGAAAACATTTTCTTAAAGGACAGCACCTACCGCAAAAAAGTTGCATCCATTTTGAAAGTGTCTGGTGTGTTGAAAAAAAGGTGTTCGCAAGGAAACTAATATGATTTGCCATGAATATGATGTGCCCTTGTGTGTTTATCCATGTTTTGAGGTATACCATTCAAGAAGAAACCTTTAAAGGTAAGCCTTGATGTCTTATAGATTTTATTTAAATTTATTATAAAAGAGAAAAATTATAAGAATTTAAGTTAAATAAGCATTAAATGCGTGTATACACAGGACGTCTATTGACGTCCATATCCTTTCTCCTGCATTTTAACATGGATATCATAAGACGTCCATATCCCTGAAAGGGTTAAATAGCAATCTGGTGATTAGGGGGTTCCAAATTATTTGGGAGAGACAGTCCTTATAATTACACAGAACAATACCTGAATCTGCAGTAAGATGAGAAATGCTCGTTCCATCAAGCTTCAGTTTCACATTCTTATGATGAGCGCAAAGACAAACAATGCATACCTTGGGCACCTGGAAGTATATACTGTTTAGGACTCAGTTAAGCAAATTTTGAAAAACCTATTTTGATACTAGGATATTTATGTTTAAAACTGCGGAAAGTTTCATTTAGATTGCACAAAATCAACCTCTTCTGTTTTTGAATTTTCTGTACTCCTCCTTTAATGGAAACATAATTGTTTTTTCCCACCATAACCCTGCTTACATCATCAATAATGTAAAAACGCTCAATACTTTTTCTACCACAGAATGTTCTAACGGTTTACCATATTTGGTTTCAGGAGTCGACAAAAAGCCCCCCTTTGAAGCTAATGTTTTTGCCACCTTTATCATGTAGTTTGAAACATAATTGCCATACTTTTGCTTAATTTGGTCATAAGACCAACTTTTGAAAATAGTCAAAATCTCAATTTTTAAGTTCCTTTCATCTGTACTATGAAATCTATCAGCTTCTGAATTATTTATAGTGAATCCTGCTTTTCTTCTGAGGCCAATTCACTTTCAACATGAAATACCGTCTCCTTAAGTTTTCCGTTTTTTTTTTTTTTTTTTTTTTTTTTTTTTTTTTTTTTTTTTTTTTTTTTGTAATATCTGGAATGGATATTTTTTGAGACTGTTTTATTTTTACGCCTAAGATTGATAACTAAACTAGTATTAAGATTTGAAATATCTACACTTTTCCTTGATCTCATTCACATTACTACTCTGACCTGAAGGTGAGTTATCAATTTCTGAGCTGCTTTCATTTACTTGACCTACCAGGATATCATAGGTACTGGGTCCAGCAACACTAGATTCACAAACGTCAACTGCTGTTTTCACTCATATCTGGATTTTGAAAAATTCTTATACAACATGAGGCACACACTCTTAGTTGTGGGGACTCTTGAACATGTGTTTGCTAATTTTGAATGTGTTAAAGCAACAGCCATATTGTTTTGTAAAAAACACACACACACACTGTGTGTGCTTTGTTTTTGACAAAATGTGGAACATGTCAATATGTTTACATAATTATCATATTATATATATTGTTAAAGGTTAACTATCATTTAAAAACTCATTGATGGAATAAAATGAGTGTTCATACAAATATTGTTTCAGCTTTCCCTTAAATGTTTTATCATTGCAGGTTTTCAAGCTGTGAGGCAGCATATTAAGTATTTTTATACATTGATAATGTACTTCTTTTTGAACACACGTTAGTTTAGTTGACAGTATATGTAGCTCTAATCTGGATCTTGTATTAATATTGTGATGTTGGAATTGGCAACAAATGATTTTTTATTTCTTATGTAAAAAGTCATTAATATGTATATGTATTCTCCCATGAGCATTAATATCTCCAGGTTCTTAAAAATATTTTTCTGAAGGCCTTTTTCTGCAGACTAAAAATTCTCTTTGAATCTGTAGAACTTCCCCATAAAATAATATCCTACTTCCTGATTGAGTGAAAGCATGGGTTTTAGTTTGTGTGTATGTCACTAAAAGAGGATAAGAGGCATAGTGCATAGCACGCTGAACTCAATTTAGAGACTGTTTCATCAATGTGACTTTTCCAACTTAGATATTTGTGTATTTGTTACCGTAGGAATTCAGTAGCATCTGAATGTCTGATACACTTTTTATTTATTTTGATGTTGAAGTTGTGTTGATTGTTGTGAACTTCACAAAGTTAGTTTTATCAACATTTAGTTTCATCCCATTTGCATTGAACCATGATTACATTAATGTTATTGTGTGACATGCACTCTGTTTAATTTTTCTAAGTCTTTATGGGAATTTAATAATGTAGTGCCATCAGCAAAAAGAAAAACTTGCATGTATTTGTTTAGATTTGGGGCTAAATCATTTATGAACACTAAGAAGAGTAATGGCCCTAAAATAGAACCCAGCGGAACTCCTTGTTTTATGAGTTTACAGTTTGAGTAGCTAGGTTTATTCAAGTTTGGTGTTGAGATTTGTACTTTTTGTTTTCTGTTTGTTAGACAGAATTTAAACCATTTTAGCAATGTTCCTTGAATGCCATAATATTCTAACTTTTGTAACAGTATTTTGCTGGTCTACACAATTGAAAGCTTT
Source organism: Deroplatys truncata (assembly GCA_030765065.1). Lineage (NCBI taxonomy): Eukaryota > Metazoa > Arthropoda > Insecta > Mantodea > Mantidae > Deroplatys > Deroplatys truncata. The sequence goes on along the minus strand of JAUKNL010000022.1, from coordinate 893,582 downwards.
AGTTACATCACAGAAGATCCCGGCTAAACGTTTCCTGCTATTTAATGATTCTAGCACCTCATTAGTGTTTGTAAATAGTATTATCAATTGATATTTCCATTGTAAATCTAAACTGTTCTGTAACAAGAATGTTATTTGATTCTAGATACTAAATATAGTTGGTTGTAATAATTCATTCAAATATCTTTTGAGAAGGTGGGTAATAGGGAAATGGGCCTATAGTTATCAATTTTAGTCTTTTCTCCTTTTTATATAGGGATTTCACAATTGAGAATTTTAGCCAATCAGGAAATATTCCACATTGTGGTGATAAATTACATAAATAACTTGGAGGAGTGCTAATAGCTTCAGCAGTGCGTTTTATTATTTTACTGGATATTTCATCACTGTCTTTCAATTTAAGCGATTTTATAGTAGCTGGAATCTCCACTTTTGTTGTTAGTATGGTTATGAAGCTAGGAAATTTCCTTGTAATAGCATTATTTGATATTTTTATAGCAGTTTCTTTGTTACCATTATTTAACTTTATATTTGTGACTAGGTTTATAAAGAAATTATTGAATTCATTTACATTTTCGTTGTGTCCTTGATTTTGCTATTATTTACAACAAGAGCTGAGATGTTATTACTATTTGTCGTATTTGTTTCATGTTTTACTATATTCCATATGGTCCTTACTTGATTTTCTTATGTCTGTATTTTTATATTATAGTGATGTGCCTTTCCACCTTTAATAATTCTACTAAGAATTTTGCACTATTTCCTGTAATAATTTTTAGTTTCCTATTATTACTATTTCTACTCAATAAATTCAAATTTCTTTTCTTTTCACAGGAGATTTTCATACCCTGTGTAATCCATTGCTGATTATGTGTGTGTGTGTGTGTTTATATATTTTACTGGAAAGCACTCATTAAAGTAATTTATATAGATTCTTAAAAACGAATTAAATGTTGCATTAACATCATTATTGTGATAGATGGCAGTTCACTCTTCCCGTTCTAACAATGAACTAAATTTATTTAAATTTTCATTGTTTACTTCTCTTACACTTTTTTGGGTTTTCAATTTAGAGGCAATACAAATGTTGTGTGTGCATAAGACTTGAGCATCATGGTCTGACAGAGCATTTATGAGCGTAAAAGTTGTTGAGGAATTTGTTCTACTATTGTCTATAAAAATATTATAGATTGCTGTGCTAGATTCATTGTGCATTCTTGTTGGAAAATTTACTATATGGGAATAAATTATGTCATTAATAATGAAATTAGATCTGTTTTATTTGCAGATTCTGTTAACAAATCTATATTTATGTCACCGCAGATAATTAATTCTAAATTTGGTTTGTATAGATAGCTTAGAGTAGACACCCAAGTTTCTTAATAAATTCTCTGACATTGCTAGATGGTGTCCTATGGACACATATAATAAGAATTTTCCTAGTTGCTTTTCAAGTTTTGCTCTGTATAGAATTTAATAATGTCGATCTTACTATAAGTTATATTTTTTTGACATGTATACTCATTCCACCTTTATGAAGTGTTTCCCTGCAAAAATATGTTCCGAGGCCATAACCTTCAATCTTGAGCTGATTAATTTCATATTTTAGGTGATGTTCACAGGGACAGAGTATGTTCACAGTTCTTTACCAATATTATCAAATGAGTTAACTAAGTTCAAGTGTTTTTTGTCTAAGCCCACATATATTTTAATGCAAGCTGATGAGATCACTTTTTGCTTTTCCCTTGCTTATAATGTACTTTCTGTAGTTTGTGTTATTTATAGTGTTTATAATTTCATTACTCTCCTTGCACCAATAAAAGTTATTACAGATGATGCTATTAGTGGCACCGGTACTACTCATATTAGATATTTAACAAATATTTGCAACTAAATTTAACAGATTTAGCTCACAAATGACCCAGTGGTCTCTCTCCACAAACCAAATAATCTGGACTGGCCCTCTATGGAAGCAAATGTCTAATCTGGTTTGCCCTGATAAGGGTTTGTTTGTATTTTAAAACTCCACCCTCCCCTCTGTTCTTATACTCCAGGCAGAAGCTGCTGCACTATCTTATGAGGAGGGTTCTAGCTGAGAAAATATTTTCTTATAAATATCTTCCTGAAATTTTATACACTACTAACGGAGAATACGTATGTATTTAAAAACACTTTTAGGTTGTTGATATATAACATACAATTGAATTTTAAAAGTCCAAATTTCTGCATTAAGATGTTAAAAGTAGATTCCATAAGCTTTAAAATTGAATCCAATATGGAGTTTATATGAGAAATTGAATGGGAGATAAAAGCAATAATGCTTGGGGTGCACCCACTTTTTAAAAAATTTGGACTTTGGCTGGTATTCAAAATATTGAAGTAAGGGATCAGTTTAAAAATACATTTTCTATTTTAAAGCATTTTAAATGCTTACAAAAAATGTTGAAGAGATTTGATAACTTGGTGTTTCATAGTTGTTCGATTTGACATGAAAGGACTCATATACATAACTGAAATAATGTATTACCCTGGATAAATAGTCGCCGAATTTCATTTTACCCCTTTGGTTTAGATGAACCCATCTCACCCTAAGTCCTCATTTCGGAGCCATTCATTTCCATTCAGAAATACATACTTGTTTTACTTGTCACCTTCACTATATGGGCTATTTTGTCCATTACGTTGTTTGGTTTACTTGATCATAAATTGTTGGTTCTGGAATGTAAGATGATATTCCAATCATCATTGGAGCTTCCTTTCCAGATGTTCCATTCAGGAACCAGAATAACAGTATACGCTCAAATCTTCATCAATAATCTTGCCAGTATGGAGTACCATTGGATCCCTCATGATTACTGCAACTTTTTTCTCATACAGGTATTCTAGAGTGGCATCGATAGAATCTGCACTGAGACCTGTTCCAGCAATGTGTCTTCAAGTTGCACATGGACATTTCATGATTGAAGTTTTGAATGGATTAGTTGCAGCATAAGAAAACTATAATGGACAGGAATATCACTGGGTTGCATTTGCTGATGCTTGTGGTTTTCCTTCCTTTTGCTGGTACTTGATATTAATTTTTTTTCTGCTATTAAGGTTCACATTCATCACATTTCTTGATGGTATTGAGTGACTTACAATACTCCTTCCAGTTTTTTTTATCAATACTTTATTTTTTTCGTTAAGATACAGAATTTCCGTTCATATTTTACATGTCTTGGCATTCACTGCATGTAGTAGCTGGATTTTTTATTTGCCTGTGTTTTGCCATTCCATTGGCTTTCCATTTAAGATAGAGCTTGGCAGAAGGTAGATAAATTAATTAGCAGATGTTAACTTTATATGTTGCAACATTGGAAAATTATCATCAACAGTAATCTCAAGAAGTTTTAATTTATGTAGAGAAAATCAAAATTCGAGTGGGATTTAATTGACTATCCCATGATTAAAAGAAAGGATATATTATACCATTAGCTGGAGTTGGAGCTATTGACAGAAATTCATTCGGTTTTAGGCTTCTCCAATAAGCTCTTCTTGCATCAGTTGCTGGTATAAAAGCTGAATGAGTCTCTTCATCCTCTTTCACATCCTCTTCAAATGATGATAATGCTGACTGCAGATGCGAAAGAATGAAAGAGGTATTTTCCTTTTCTTCATCACCAAAAGAAATTTCAAGGCCAGAGATGTTCTCATTCTAACAATCTTCGAACCTTCTGTCAAACCAGTGTGAACCTAAAAAAAATTAAATTAACAAAGTATGCATTGTACAAAATTTGAGAGACAGTTGTATTCTGATGTAAATACAATTTATTATGTCATATCTCAGTGACTTCCACACAACAATGGAAAAGAAATAACACTGCAGTACAGGCTCTGAATGAGCATACATTTATAAACCTGGTGACCTGATGTCTCCATTAGGGGACAAAAGATTACACTGTTATTCACTTCTACAGATAGTATGTAATTAAACTGATAATCTTATTTGTAAGAACATTATTTTAGTTAGAAGGCAGTATATAGTAAGATTTTAAAAATATTTATTTTCAAATATTTTCTCAAACTTACCCATGTGCATATTCTTCTCTGCTTTCCCTCAAAAATGTCCATTTTGAAGGGGCTGTGGCTGGGTTGTAAATGAATCCCACTGGCTGCATGCATTCTTGGGGGTGCTACCATCTCTGTAGAAGCCTTACAACTATTTGAAAGAAGTATATATTTCTCTTGAGTAGGTGGGAATTTTTTAAGTCTAGTGTTGTCTCCTACAGGAGACACTGGGACTGAGAAAGATGTGTTCGCTATCGCTTTTTTTGATCGGGCGAATGTTACAACCTCAAAGGCCCTTCAAGTGAGGTATTGATTTTTCACCTTGGGGGAAAATTAATAGCTTGCTTGAAAACCCCACTGGAAATATTTCGTACCTGTTTACAAAACTAGCGCGATCGTCACCCATGTCTTGTGTCAGGAGCTTGGTTAAAATACATAATATATATGTATTTTAACCAAGCTATATATATATAAGAGCCTTGCGGCTGATCACTTTGCAACTAAAAGACATACAACAATTAATACATGGCTCTATAGATTACTACATGGTTGAATTTGTGCCATGCACATTCGGCTGCTGTGGTCTTTCGTCATTTATAAAAAAGAAAGAGCCAAAAAATATACTTATTACTGATGGTACTAATGATGTGTTATAGCGGCTGTCGTCTGCTAGCGAGCGGCCTGGGCGTGGCTTAGGTGGTTGTTGCCAACAGTGAGAATCGAAAACATGCTGTAGGTATAACATGTAGCCAACCCATGCACGTAATGTACAGCGAGCCATTGTAGTTGTATACTTATACGGCCTGCATGTTGTTATTTATCGTTGTTGATGTATTATTATTTATTATTATTATTATTATTATTATTATTATTATTATTATTATTATCATCGGCATCCAAATAAAGGATTTGTGGAAACGTCGTGTGTGTCATAACTCAAAACGAAAAGTCGGATAAATACCTAAACTCCCTTTACATGGAATATTTTTGGGAATTTTTGATGTTCTAAACATGGCTGAAACGGTTTTGATTAAAATACCATACATTAAAAATATTTACATGGCAAATAAAATGTATATTTTGGATTTTCGGGAAAGAGCCTATGAAGTCCTTCATTCGGAAGGAATTTTTTATAACCTTGTATAACTGGTAATCCTTAAGTGATAGAGGAAGACGTGCTACACCAAAAATGTAAATCTCTTTAAAACATACAATATATTTAAAATAAGCTTTATTGTGGCATGAGCCCTTTCTGAGATATCCGTTATTAAATGTGCGAATTGCTCATTTTTTGAAGGTTTCAATTGTTCATTTTTTTGGTCATTATCTTAAATTCCTTTCAACATTCAGTTGTTTCTCATGATGTCATAGAAACAGAATGGAATTTTAAAGCAGCGTATAACGTCCAGTTTTCAAATATCTGACTATTGCTGTTCTCTTTGTATCGATAACGAAATGTGTAATGTAGATATTTCTGCAAAGTCTTTTTTTTATATTAAAATGTAGTAGACAGAAAAAAAGTTGATTAAGAATAATTGATGTATCTACTAAAAACGATAGAGGGTAGAGAAAGTCATGTGAATGAATCAATTGTAATTTTATTATTGTTTTGTATAAAAGGAGTTGAAAGCAAATTAACTTTCTGTGCTACCAAGCTACAAAGAATGTCATTATTAAAGCGTTTTGAGCTACTAAATGTATGCTTTTCAGCAATTCCTTTTTTTCAGTCTGTACAAAGAAGAAATATTAAATGAATGAATTTTCAGGTAAAGCAGCTGTAATATAAAATGATTTTTCAGACTTAGAACACCCCTAAGGCTGTTATAAGATTATGCAAACTTTCAAACATTTATAATACACTTTTAAGTGCAAAGGTGCAATGACATATCCTGGAATATTATCACAAATGCTAACACAAGAAAATATTGGTTTGCCTCAAACTGTACATCTTTCCTGCATTTTAGAGCATTTCATAGTTTCCTAGATACTTAGCGCAATACAAAATTCAATCAGAATGAACGGGAGTTCACAGTCTATTTCCAGAAAATTCAAAATGCATTCTTTATTTGAACTCAGCAGCACAACCACACTAACACTCCGTAGCTCACACACTCACCTTCAAATACTACAAATCACTAGCACAAACACACTCACACTCCAAAGCCAACACACTCGCAATCAAACACTACAATACACCAGCACAAACACACTCAACACCAAAGCTCACACCCACACAGTCACACACTACAACTCACTAGCAAAAACACACTGATTTTTCAAAGCTCACGCACTCGCAGTCACAGACTACAACTCACTAGCAGAAACACACCCACACTCCAAAGCTGACACACCCCCAGTCACAAACTGCAACTCACCAGCAAAAACACACTCAAACTCCAAAGCCCACACACTCGCAATCAAACACTACAACTCACCAGCAAAACACACTCACAGTTCACCCCCCCCCCAGGGGCTCACTATGTGAGTATGGCTTTGACTTACCCAGAGTGTCCGAGCCAGTCCTCACCCTCATCTGGACTAGCCACGTTAACTTCATTTATTTTACTGTTCCTTTTCTACAATTATTTCTTATACTGGGTTCAGGTTCTATGGTTTTATTAATAACACTTGTCTCACCAACAGGGATCTTTTCTATTTCCGTGGTGGCTGTCCCACTGTTTCAACGCAGCTTCCAACCCCCCAGGGGCTCACTTTATGTGAGTACGAGGTTGGCACACCCGGGGTCCCGAGCAACTCATCACCATCGTCATCCCTCCACCCTTATCCGGTCGAGGTGGGTTCGTCCTCTTGACCGGGAGACACAAGATGCGCTCTCGTGCGTTCTTTTCATTTCGTTCCATACCCCCACTCGCCACGCTTCTTTTTTCTCTAATCTATTTACAAACATTTCGCACCACGACCATTCACATATCTCTTTTTCTTCCTCGCCGGCCTACCTTGCGTGTGAAACGCCCACACACTTTTGGTTTATTTTCCAATTTTATTTTAATCCTCCGTGGACACAGCCTGACGTATACCCGCGCACTGGGTGCGCAGCTGGGTGAGTGGATAATGGCGTCATCCCCACTACCCGGGGTCGTCATGTAGGGTGTGTGTTCGTATCTGCTGTTCAACTGCAGTCCCGCGGGGGGGGGCACTACATGAGCTGCTGACTTCCCACGGCCATTGTGTCCCTCTGTCTATGTTCTGGGAGGTGTGACCCTGGGGTGAGACCGGTATGGATAGGCCACTCACCCAAGCCGGGGTAACGCCCGGAAAGACAGAGCCTGAAGTCGGAGACGGTTGCAGTGCTGGAGGATTTATTTCGCTATGGAGCCCTCTTTCTCCATTATTAATAACACGCCGAAAAGTTTTGGTAACAGAAGTAGCACCACCGTCATCTGGTTGTTACTTAGTCATTACGCAAACAGAGAAAGGACAAACGTTTGAGAAGGTGAACCCTTTTATAATACAGAAGGGCATTGACTCTATTGCTGGTCCGGTTCATTCCTTCGCCTTCACCTCGGTTCATTGTTGGTTCAGAGTAAGTCCGATCAACAAAGTAAGACTTTGTTGCGCGCAACGCTTCTCCACGGTTATCCCATTCGTGTTGAGAAGCACCGCACCTTGAATTCCTGTCGAGGCGTCGTTACAACCCGGCGGAGGGCGATGGATTTTTTCGGGCGTAAAAATCTTTAGCACGGCTTCCTTTGGAAGGGAAGTAAAGCCGGTGGTCCCGTGTCGTAGATTTACGGCAAGTAAAAGAACCTCAAGCCTGATAAAGAGGCCTCTGAGTAAACTTTCCGGCCTTTCACGCCCAATATAGAATAGGACGCTAAGAACCATAGTAGTTATAGAGCGTCCATAAATAAAAAACTCAACCCTCAATAGCCTCGAAAAAACGTCGGACGATGAACTGGTCGACTATCTTTCTGATCAAAAGGTGACAGCAGTTCATCGATTGCAGGCTAAACGTGATGGAGTGTTGGTACCCACTCGTACCCTGTTTCTCACCTATGGCGTCGATCTGCCCACGAGTCTTTCAGCAGGGTACGAACGCACTGTGGTGAGCTATATTCCTAGACCTCTGCGTTGTTTTAAATGCCAACGTTTTGGGCATACGCAAGTCTCTTGTAAGAGTGACGTTTCCATCTGTGCCTCATGTAGTCAGCCCTCACACGATGGTACCTGTTCATCAGCCCCCGTCTGCGTTAATTGCAAAGGATCTCATTCTGCGACATTTGCCGACTGTCCGCGGTACTTGGACGAGAAGGCGATCCAGGAGATCCGGGTAAACGAAAAGCTATCCTTCGCTGAATCCCGGAGGTGTTACCATATGCGCCAACCTGCGATCGGGTACATTCAGCTCTGTTGTTGCCTCGTCAGTATCCCGGAAGGATGCCGAAACTGAACCATGACTGCCTTTACCGCAACTACCATCCGGACGTCCATCTCTGGCACAGTTATTAAGCCATCTAAAGCTGGTCCTAGGGTACTGAAGTCACAAGGCACTCAGAAGAAATCCAAGCAGAAACTTCGCAAGGAAGATTTTCTTAAACACCCTCCGCGTGCGCGCGGTAAGAAAACTTCACCTTCTCTGAGGTAGCAGTACCAGGATGCTCCTGGGACAAGTCGCGCTCAGCGGTACCCTTCACCCATTGCCACCCAGAACCGATTCTCGGCGCTTGAATCGGTTTCTGGCACTGAGCGCGTGGGCCCTCCTTTCGATGAGCTATGGAGTCTGAACAACTCCATACCAAAAGCTCGAGCCCCAAAGTTAAGTAGAAGGTAATTTTGAGCCGCCCTTCTAAGTAGACAGTTTATCCCTTTTATTCATGGTTATCCTGGCCTGAAATTTACGTGGTGTACGATCGCATAGGGCGGAACTGCAACTTTTATTGTGTTCCCATTCACCTATGGTCGTGAGTTTGCAAGAGACCAAGCTTCGCCCTCACGATCCTTTAGATCTCCTTGGGTATACTCCGATTCGCTACAATCTTGCACCGGATGAAGGTACTCCTGCTCATGGAGGTGTCATGCTATTTGTGCGTCACGACGTTCATTTTCAGACTCTCACACTTACGTCCGACTTGCAAGCTGTTGCCGTTAGGATTCAATTCCCCGGCTTTTTCTATTCTCTTTGCTCCGTCTATTCACCTCCATCGTCTCTCCTCGCTAACGCGGACGTTCGAGATCTCCTGTCCGCTCTCCCAGCACCATTTCTCCTGTGGGGTTCGCCTAGGGCTTGTGCAAGGGGAACGCTTCTTTCCGACATTTCTGCTCAGTTCAGCCTCTCCATCCTCAATACAGGTGAGCCTACTTTTCTTTCTCATTCTTCTGGTACATTCTCTAACTTAGATCTTGCCGTTTGCTCAATCCAGCTTGCTTGTCGTCTGCAGTGGAACGTCGTCGCTGACACCTACTCCAGCGATCATTACCTCTGCATCGTGTCTCTTCTGTCTCACCACGTCCAACATTCCAGAGTACCTACCTGGAAATTCCATAAAGCCGATTGGAGACTATTCCAGCCTCGTGTCTTTTGTGGACCAGCCCTCCACTGACGTTAACCAAATAGTGCAGCACCTTACGTCTACGATCCTATCTGCCGCCGAATGCACAATTCCCCGTTGGTCCTCCCACCCTCGGCGTATTCCAGTTCCGTGGCTGACCGAGGCCTGTCAGGACGCCGTTCGTGCCCGTAGATCTGCGCTCAGGGTGTTTCAGTGACACCCTACACTTGATAATTTGGTTACTTTTAAACAATCGCGCGCCAGGGTTCGTCGCATTATTCAGCATAGCAAGAAGGCCTGGATTCGTTTTGTCGAGTCTTTTAATAGCTTCATGCCTTCCTCTGCTGTTTTGGATAAACGTCGTCGCTTCTCCTGCAAAGTGTCGAATTGTACTGTGTATGGCCTTCAGGTTTCCAAGGTCACCATAGTGGATACGGCTGCCATTGCTAACACTCTGGATGCTGCCTTTGAGGCGGTTTCCAGTTCTGACCATTATTCCGCCGGTTTTCGCACTCTCAAAGACCGGCTGGATTCCGTGACCTATAGTTTTCGGATTCCTAATCAGAAGTGTTATAATGACCTTTTCTCAATAAGGTAGCTGAAGCACGCCCTCCATTTCTCTAAGGACTCCGCTGCTGGGCCGGACGGTATTCATGTCTTGATGTTACAGAACCGTTCAGTCGACAGTAAACTCTTTCTCTTACAGTTCTATAACCGTATTTGGCAAGACGGCGTTTTTCCTTCAGTTTGGCGCGAAGCCACCATCGTCCCTACACTTAAGCCTTGGAAGGATCGCCAACTACCTTCCAGCTACCGCCTATCTCCCTCACCAGTTACATTTGCAAGGTGATGGAGCGCATGATCAACGGGCGGTTGACATGGTGGCTTGAGTCTCAGAACCTTCTGCCAAAGCTCAATGCGGGTTTCGTCACCATCGCTCTTCCGTCGACCATCTGGTATCTCTGTCGACGCATATTATGAACGGATTCCTGAGAAAGTGTCAAACAGTGGCTGTGGTTTTGACCTGGATAAAGCTTATACACTTGTTGGACGGGCGGCATTTTACGTACACTCCATCAGTGGAGTTTCCATGGCCGTCTCACTGCCTTCATTCATGAGTTTATGAAGGACCGTGTATTTCGTGTGCGTGTAGGATTCGTTTCATCTTCAACTTTTATCCAAGAGAACGGAGTACCTCAAGTCTCGGTCATACTCTTTCCAATTGCGATTAACCCTACTGCTGCCTGTGTTCCACCCGGAATTTCCTCGTTGCTTTTTGTTGACGATTTCGCCGTATTCGCAACTTCTCGTCGCACCTGTATTTTGGAACGCCGACTACAGCAGTGTCTTAACTGCCTTCACTCTTGGAGCATTGCCAAGGGGTTCCATTTTTCTGCCGAGAAGGCAGTCTGCGTTAATTTCTGTCGCAGAAAAGCGTTCCCTCCACCTTGTCTCCGACTCGGTGCGGCACTCCTCCCCTTTTCGGACGAAACGAAATTCCTGGGATTAATCTTTGATAGGAAGTTGTGTTGGTCGTCGCATATCACCTATTTGAAAGCAAGGCGTGAAGGTTTCTTTCCATCTTATGTGTTTTAAATGTCATCTTGGGGTGCAGATCGCACGCTACTTTTGCGACTTTATCGATCATTGGTTCGATCAAAGCTTGACTATGGGTGTATTGTGTATTCCGCTGCGCGACCTTCCATCCTGAGTCGCTTGAACGCAGTTCACCACCAGGGCCTCCGGCTATCAACTGGTGGTTTTCATACCAGTCTTACTTTGAGTCTTTGTGCAGAAGTTGTAGAACCTCCGCCCTCTTATCGTCGTGACGTTCTTCTCTGCAGCTATGCTTGCCGGTTATCCGTGTGCCTCAACACAGGGGTCACACACACTTCCCTCCTTGGCTGCATTCCGAAATATCTTGCCACCTTGATTTGACGTCCATGCCAAAGTCCACGACCCCCGATCCGGTCATCCGTTTGGCTTTTGCCGAAGTTCAAGCGCACTTTGGCAGCCATTGTTTTATTTCTACTGACGGCTTAAAGGATGATCGTGGAGTTGGATGTGCCTTTTTATTTGGTGTAGAATGTTTTATCTTTCGTCTCTCTGATCAGTGCTCGGTTTTTACTGCTGAACTTATTGCTCTGGAACAAGCTCTGCCCTTTATCCGTCAGCGTGGTCTGCAGAATTGTGTTTTCTGCACGGACTCTCTAAGCGTCCTTTCTAGTCTTCGTGCGCTGTACGTTCGTAATCCTATCGTGCAGCGTCTCCAGGATTGTTCCCACCAGCTTACCACTGATGGGATCAGTGTATCGTTTGTCTGGGTTCCTGGTCACGTCGGCATATCCTGTCGTCCTCCGTGGACTAGTGGTACCGTGCTAGCTTCTAGTTCCCGAGATCGCGGGTTCAAACCCGGCGGAGGGCGATGAATTATTTCGGGTGTAAAAATCCTTAGCATGGCTTCTTTCGGAAGGTAAGTAAAACTGGTAGTCCCGTGTTGTAGATTTACGGCATGTAAAAGAACCTCAAGCCTGATAAAGAGGCCTCTGAGCAAAATTTCCGGACTTTCACGCCCAATATAGAATAGGACGCTAAGGACCATAGTAGTTAAAGAGCGTCCATAAATAAAACTCACTTTAATTTAATTTCGGCATACGCGATAATGAAGGTACATATATCCAATGAAGGTGCGCATGCCGCTGCCAAGAGTGCCATTTTATCCCAATCTTACTTTAGCCTCTGTGTTCCTGCGGATGATTTTAGTCATTACTTAAAGAAGTCTATTTCTCCGGTTGTTTTGGTGCGTGGTCCTCTGTCCAGCACACTCCAATGCTCACATACACACAAAATCATACACTCATGCTCCACAGCTCATTAAAACAAACACACATTCAGGCACAACTCATTAAAACACACAGCCTCTGGCACTACAACTTATTAAAACACACACACACACACTCAGGCATTAGAACTTATTAAAACACACACACACTCAGGCATTACAACTTATTAAAACACACACACACTCAGGCATTAGAACTTATTAAAACACATACACGCACTCAGACACTACCTCATTAAAAAACACACACACACACTCAGGCATTACAACTTATTAAAACACACACACACATACACGTACTCAGACACTACCTCTCATTAAAACACACACATAGACACACACAGCCAGACATATACACAAATGCTACATGTGGCGTTTTTAGTTTTCCGTATGGTGGATGTAACCAGGATCATTGTAATGAAATATGTAATTAATAGTGGTCAAAAATATTTTTCGTAGGAAATTTAACGTGAATACCATATAGCATGCATGCAAAATTAGGCTTCTGTTCACATTACATTTTCCTCGATATGAGTATTTTTTGTCGAGTAAGAATATTGATTTTTAATCAGTAGAGGACTTCGTCTAACTGTGAAGGTTCCTATTGATTTCTAATCCTTAAACAGAAAATTGTGATTTTGAACTACACAGTGTAAATTCACTGTCAGCGTTTTAAGCTATAAATTATCTAAGGATTGTTTAATCCTTTCTTGCACTTTCCTCCTCGAATCCCCGTTTTTTTCTTTGTTTTTTAGTGTAAAGTAAATCAATGACTAAAAGTATAGTTTTGCAAATATAGAATTTTATGGAGTATTCTTCAACTTCCTTTCTGCCTGATTGTTCTTAGTAATGGAAGGAATGGAAAAGATAATTATGGCATAGATGAGTACGATATTCTTATTCTTAAAACTTTCTTGGAAATTGTCTCTACGGGATAAACGAAAACTGGGGAAAGCCTTTCCGAATAGCTCTTGCTACTGGAATAAAACGCAGGCCGACAGAAACACTTTACCACAAAGCATTCGTTAATTATATTCCTTAAATCGCGGTATATGCTACTCACTTTATTTCATCTAGAGTGCGGAATTTTTCTTGGAATTAAACGTAAATAAGTGTATTCGAATTGCTTGAGTACTGTTTGCAGTGCGGTCTGGAGTTTCTTGTTAGCCAAAGGTTGTACCTTCTGCGGAACAGATGTTACCCCATCCACTTTTAACATGTGGTGCTGTTGTATTGTATTCTGGTTGAGAGTCATTTACTGCCCATCATAAACATGAATTGCTTTCGGAATGTTCAAACACTACCCCTTGCAAAGTCCCAGGCAGGTAGGGAGGGTCTGAGCTTTGCGGTTCTTAAAAGTCACGTACAAGTGTTATGAAAAATGGAAACGTTCATACAAGATGTTACACTTAACATTTTTGTTCCTTAAGTACTGCAACCCTGCAAAGATTCGGCTCTTAAGGTTGTGCTTAATTAAAAACCTGATGTTGGATTCACATAACTTTCTCTACCCATTATTCTTATAACCGTTTCTTCTTCTATCTCCTTGTTAATATAGATAAACCTGCATGACACATCTCGTTGTATGTGGTTATAAAACAATATAGAAAGTACTGACTCTGCAGTGTGCGGGGAGTGTGTTTGCCTCACATTCAAGAGGTCCCGAGGTATAGTTTCGGTTAGGGTGAGTTGTTCGGATAAACGTTTTTCGTAGTTTTCCCTTATATTGAGAAGTCGAATGTCGGATAACTGTAAGCTCTATGGACCCCGAGCTCATTTGCATCATTTCACCATTTCATTCATTCGTCATCCGATACGACTACCAAGTTAGGGACGTTAAACTTAAAGAACGACATTGGGTGATATAAATAAAAACAAGCAAAAGCTTGTGAGCTGTAGCTCCAAGCAAGTTGAGAAACAGGCATCAGGTCGTGGTTTGGTATAAATAAAAATTTCACCTTTTCGATGAGCTATTGCTATCACCTACCAAGCTTTTGCTCAGTGACCTTCACCACGACACATCATCTAAGTAAACAAACACGCCCATTCTTCTGTCAGCAGGTGATTTAAATCTTTACTGAACCTAAATATTCATATACTCATTCATGTTAATCATACTCTAATTTATGAAACCTAATAGAGATGCAAATTTTATATAACACAATTATAATTAAAGATTTCGCAAATGAAACAGACATTGAGATTCACCCAACTTTTAATAGCTAACGCTCATCCCCTTTCTAAATCCAATCCCTCATTTCCTTATTTGATAGTATTACAAACGTGTCACCAACTGATATATTGAAAGTAGGTTATTTGTACTTCTGTTTTTGCACCTTTACATTGATATCCTCTGCATCTATATAAAATATCACGACGTAATTCCAAGAATTTATAAGATGTTACCATGAATTAAAGTTAAACTGGATGAAAGAGTTTCATTTGAAAGTTAAATTTAAGTTTGGTTTTAATTGAAATTCTTTAGTTATAATCCGGTTTTGATTTGTGCGAACATTCTGCTCTACGTAAGTTTATTTGTATATCGCTTTGATTATATTACCAGTCTTCCGGTAATAAGAGCGGCTCAGTATGACCTCACTCATATTCTGTTTAGCGTTATAGTACCCAGATGAAAACACCTCAGGATTTTTTCAGCATTGTTAGAAGGTCCACCTCGTGTTTCATTTGCCTCTGGAAGAAAATGTTGCGCAACCTTTTACATTTTCTCTTTTAAATAACTGTTTATATCAGCACACATCCGAGTCCTTGCGTCTTGAAACAATTTTTAATTTCACTATCACTTACGTATAGCAAGTAGAGGAAGTATTGCATTCTACGCAAAAATTCAATACCGAGATTTCATCAGAGATACACGTTTTGAGAGTGCCTGAATTAAAAAGAAACATATTTAGGAAATGTGTGTGTGTGTGTGTGTGAACAGCATAAACAAAAAAAACATTTCTTCAAACTTAGTATCCTCCAAAATGTGTTAAGATTTTCAAGAAAATTCGTCTACCCCAAAACTATCCCTTTTCTCAAAAATGGTTCCAACAATTTTGATTAAAAACCGCTATTGTTGAAGATATTTTCATGGCAAATATAATTAGGTATATCTCGAATTCTCTGGGAATAGCCAGTGAAGTGCTCTTTATTCTGAATGACTTTTATGTAACACTAAGCTGTAAGAGATTATACTACAAGAGTCCTACTACGCATCTGTGTCTGAACAGCAAACTCAGAAAGGAAAAGTCGTTAAATAACAAGTTTGCTATTTTAAGCTCAGCACCTTCCAAACATGCGTCAGGAAGATTTTCAAGAAATTTACCCCCCCCCAAATACCCTTTACATGGAAATTTTTGCCAAAAGCTTTTTATTTTCTCAAAAATGACTCTTAACGATTTTGATTAAACACGACATGTTTAAAATGTTTTCATGTCAAATGCATATATTGCATTTCCTGGGTATATCCTCTGAAGCCCTCTTCATTCTGAGTAACTTTTGCACAATTGGTAAACTATAAGATAGGCAAATCTGTCTACAAAAAGAAAATTGTTCTCGTTAAAGCACACCATTTATGTCAAAGCATTTCTGTTTTACTTTCCTTTTTTAAGTTTACCATTCTGAGATATTCCTGCTTATTGGTTTAAACTTTCAAATACCTACTTATAATTCTCTCAAATGGGAAGTCGGTATTCGATATTTTCTCGTGGTCACGCAAAGAGCATCGAATTTCAAAGCCCTCATATACCACGCGCTCTTTAAAAAGCTGACTCACTTTACCTACTGTATCGTATAACAAAATTGTAAATGTAAATTGAACGTTTATCTGGATTAACAAGAAGAAGGTGGAATAATAAGCTCTTGTAAGTATACTTTGTGGAAGAATGATTAGAGAAAGCCATGTAAAAGTATATCATCAGGATTTTTTCCCCGCGATCACCTGAAAAGAACGGAATTTCAAATCCATCAAATAGCGACACACATTTAAAATATTTCACTATCCCTTTAGTTTACTGCATTCTTCTTATTCCTACAATGAAAGTTTATCTCGATTAACAAGAAGTAGATACCAAGAATCAGCTTTTGTAAGTATTGTTTGAAAAAGAGTGATAGAGAAAGTCGTGTGATTTTTATTTTCCTCTCTGGAACCAAGATCATGAACTCCACCAATGTATTAAAATGCAGTTGAGCAAGCTGAGGTACTTATTACTGGGTATACAAATTAGTCTTACTCAAGCTTTTTACTTTCTCTATCACGTTTCTCCATCCAAAAATTCGATACCGAGCTTTCGCTGCAACTACATGCTTTGAGGTTCCGTGAATCCAAAGAAAGCAAAATTGAAAACTCGGATAAATACCACACCTGGTATTTAGGTTCAGTACCTTCCAAATATGCGACACGAAGAGTTTTCAAGAAAATCTCCTTCCCCAAATATCCTTTACATGCAGCATTTTTCGAAAACTTTTAATTTTTTGAAAAATGGCTGTAACAATTTTTTTAACATGTCATATATTAAAGATATTCACATGACAAATAAAATGTGGCTGGCTCCATAGTTCAGTCTTTAGAGCGTCTGCTTTCTCTACCAAGGGTTCCGGGTTCGATTCCCTGCTGGGGGTGGGAATTTTTCTCTAACCAAGATTATTGCCTATCCTCCCCAGAGTCTGAAAGTATGAATGACAGTGTGAATGTGTGTGTCTGATCTAATGATTAAAAAACCGAAAGTGCAAGAAACCCAACACAATTGCTTTAGGCAAATAAGTTCCACAGAAAAGACCGCCGATAAGACCAATATGGTTAAAGGCAGAGTACAAATTGAACTTTAAGAAAAATACAATTTATATCTTGAATTCCCTGGAAATAGCCTCCGAAGTCCTCTTCATTCGGCAGGAGTTTTGTATGATCTTGTATTGGTAAATGGGTTAATGTTAGCAATAGAAGAAAACATACCACAACAATAATGTATATTTCTTTAAAACACACAATTCACTTAAAATGTTTTCTGTGGCATAACCCATTTCTGAGATATCCGTTATCAAAGATTCGAATTTTCCAATACCTGTCATCCTTTTAAAGTCTGGTCGTTTTCAATTGTTTCTCACGATGTCATGGAAACAGTATGGAATTTTAAGGCCAGCATATAGCGTCCAGTTGTTAAACATTTGACTATCGCTATTCTCTTTGTATCTATAACGAAATGTGTATTGTAGGTATTTCTGCAAAGATTTATTTGGTTTAAAATGTAGTAGATAGGAAAATAAGTTTTACTAAGAATGGTTTGTATACCCATTAATAAAGATAGAGGGTTGAGAAAGTCATGTGAAAGTATCACATTTTTTTCTATCTAATCTTTGCAGAAATACCTAAATTACACATTTCGTTATAGATACAAAGAGAACAGCGATAGTCAAATGTTTAACAACATGGCGGTATATGTTACCCTTAAAATTCCATACTGTTTCCATGACATCTTGAGAAACAAGTGAATGGGACAGCACTTCAAAAAATGAGATAATATTGAATAATTACAAGAATAACAGTGGATACCTCCGAAATGAGTGATGCAACAAAAACGTTATTTGGAATAAATTGTAAGTTTTAAAGACAGCTAGATTTGTTGTATTGTAAGTTTTTGTCTATCTCTTATGGTTTACCAGTTATACTAAAATTACACAAAATTCATTCCGAATGAACAGGACTTGCAAGTCATTCACAGCTAATTCAGGATACAGATTTAATTTGCCATGTAGGTATCTGAAATACATCAGATTTTAACACAATGTTAGAGCAATTTTTCAGAAAATAAAACATTAACAAAAATGTTCCATTGAATGTAGGGCCATGGCGGGATATATTCCTGAAATCCTTGGTGTCGCATTTTTGGAAGATACCGAGCTTAAATACAAAGCCTGTAATTTATCCTAGATTTTCCTTTTTCATTTATGTTGTAGATACACACGCATTGACGCGCGCGCGTTGTGTTTTTTATTTATTTGATATCCATTATCGTTTATTCTTATTTATGTTCTCTTCTCGATATCAAAATTTTTGATATGCAATACTTTGCTTACAGGTAAGGTAAGCAATAGATAACAACATTGATAATAGATAAAGCCAAAGGACAGATAAACAAGTAGACAGATTAACATGTGTTGATGTTCTAATTTGTCGATGACAGGGTGTTCTACAGGGAGGAGGGATTTACCACCTCCCCTTCGCTCTTTTTCCAATGCTTTTATTTAGTAAAGTCCACCTCGGATTGGCAACCTTAAAAATTCAAATTTCTCCTGCTTTCCTTCCCTATGAACCCCTCCCAATTTTCCTTTCCTATCAGTCCCACTCAACTCCCACCCTTTTCTTTAAAGTGACATCCATTCCTGGTAGCCAATCAGAAATTTAGGGGTCGAAGTGCTTTACCCTTACTTTTACTTCTAACATTACTTCTCCTGATGTTACTCGCATACTGGAAAGCTATTCTGAAAGGTATAGACTACAACTTGTATTGCTTTCTTTTTAAAATGGCTCAACGTAATTTAGAAATTGTGCCTGAAGGGAAAATCCTTCATCGGCAAGCAGTGCTTGGCGAAGTCTGGTCGTTGCCAATTCTGTCCCGCAGGATAGACGGGATACTGGCAGTGCTGCAGTGGGCAGCCCAGAGGAGACTGGTTTCCAATAGCAAGATCTGCAATTACTGCCAGCAGCCGTGTGTACTGCACAACTACAATGGCAGCGTCGATGGCAAGCGGTGGGCCTGTGGATCTTGCGGAAGGAGGAAGTCCATCCGGAATGAATCGTTCTTCTCCAGGAGCAAGCTACACATGGAGCAGGTGATATTCCTTGTGTACACCTGGGCTTTCGAGCAGCCGCAAAATTTGATGAGGGAAACCTCGGTGGCCAATTCCCATACCTCTGTGGACTGGTGCAACTACCTCAGAGAAGAAACCGAGCGGTGGTTGGAGGAAAACCCAGATTTCGTTGGCGGCTTCGACGAGAATAATGAACCTATCACCGTGGAGATTGATGAATCTAATTTTTTTCACCGCAAATACCACCGAGGGATTTGGCGTGAGGGGCACTGGGTGTTCGGTGGTATTGAGAGGGGCTCTGGGAAATACTTCCTGGTGGAAGTACCCGACAGGAGGGCACAAATCCTGGAAGCCCTTATCATGTAGCATATTTTGCCTGGAAGCCGCATCATCTCCGATGGATGGGCTTCTTACGCCAACATCGAAAATCTGCTAGACGGCGTATATATACACGACGTAATTGTCCATGAGCAGAACTTTGTAGACCCCGAGGACGACACCATCCACACGCAGAATGTCGAAAACGTGTGGATGAGGGTGAAGAGGAAACTTCGGCGGCAATTTGGTACCAATAACGCCCTCTTCACGTCCTATCTCCACGAATTCATCTTCCGGAATCGTTTTCGGGGACAAGACATATTTGGCGTAATATTGGATGTGATAGCGCAGCATTACTCGGTGTAACTCAACAATGTCAAATTTAATCAAAGGCGCATACTTCAAATTCTATTTCTTTTAATGACATCAGATTTCCGATTCCCATCTCATTGCAGTACATTAATACAACAATGTGTGTTTTGTGACCAATGGACAGTGACAACTATGCTGCCACCGCTTCTGTCTAATAACGTATGCTGCTAGTATTTCACCTAACTTACACGTCTGCTCCAGTTTCCTATTGCCACGTAATTGCAGTACATTAATACAACAATGTGTGTTTTGTGACTCAAGAACAGTGACAACTATGCTGCCACCGCTTCTGTCTAATAACGTATGCTGCTAGTATTTCACCTAACTTACACGTCTTCTCCAGTTTACTATTGCCACGTCATTGCAGTACATTAATACAACAATGTGTGTTTTGTGACCAATGGACAGTGACAACTATGCTGCCACCGCTTCTGTCTAATAACGTATGCTGCTGATATTTCACCTAACTTACACGTCTTCTCCAGTTTCCTATTGCCACGTCATTGCAGTACATTAATACAACAATTGTGTTTTGTGACTCAAGAACAGTGAACAACAATGCTGCCACCGTTTCTGTCTAATAACGTATGCTGCTGGTAATTCACCTAACTTACACGTCTTCTCCAGTTTCCTATTGCCACGTCATTGCAGTACATTAATACAACAATGTGTGTTTTGTGACTCAAGAACAGTGACAACTATGCTGCCACCGCTCCTGTGTAATAACGTATGCTGCTAGTATTTCACCTAACTTACACGTCTTCTCCAGTTTCCTATTGCCACGTCATTGCAGTACATTAATACAACAATGTGTGTTTTGTGACCAATGGACAGTGACAACTATGCTGCCACCGCTTCTGTCTAATAACGTATGCTGCTGGTAATTCACCTAACTTACACGTCTTCTCCAGTTTCCTATCGCCACGTCATTGCAGTACATTAATACAACAATGTGTGTTTTGTGACTCATGGATATTGACAACAATGCTGCCACTGTTTTTGTGTTATACGGTATGCTGCTGATATTTCACCTAATTTACAACAATGTGTTACGTGGCTCAAGGACAATGAGAACAATGCTGCCTCTGCTTCTGTGTAATAAGGTATGCTGCTGATATTGCACCTAATTTACAACAATGTGTGTTTGTGGTTCAAGGACAATGTCAACAAAGCTACCACTGCTTCTGTGTAATAACGTATATGTGCGATAATGTGTTTGGCCTGAAATAACACCATTTTCTTTGGGTATGAATCAACATGCACGTTTGGTTAACTTTGTACAATAGGTGTGCTTCAATGCAATATACAAAAACAGCCAAATTGTGTGTTTGAAATTACCGCGCCGCAGTGCGATTTTCGTGCTACATAGTTGTTATCTTCCGCGCGTACATTTATTACGGTTGGCAACGCTCGAACTCCTTAAGCCACGCCCAGGCCGCTCGCTAGCAGACGACAGCCGCTATAACACATCATTACCGTACTGTGTTGCTTATGTTCTTTGTTATTGCTTCTGGCGATATTTCTTTTCTTTCTTTGTTTAGTCTGGTGTAAGCCACACGAATATTTGGGTTCAAAGCATTTCTGAACCAATTTAGTGGCTATCATGCATAATAGCGGCTGTCGTCTGCTAACGAGCGGCCTGGGCGTGGCTTAAGGAGTTCGGGCGTTGCCAACCGTAATAAATGAACGCGCGGAAGATAACTATGTAACACGAAATTCGCAATGCGGCGCGGTTATTTCAAACACACAATTTTTCGATGTTTGTTACATTGCATTGAAGCACACTTATTGTACAAGTTAACCAAAACTGCATGTTGATTCATACCCAATGAAAATGCTGTTATTTCAGGGCAAACACATTATCGCACATATACGTTATTAACAGAAGCAGTGGTAGCTTTGTTGTCATTGTCCTTGAACCACAAACACACATTGTTGTAAATTAGGTGAAATATCAGCAGCATACCTTATTACACAGAAGCAGTGGCAGCATTGTTCTCATTGTCCTTGAGCCACGTACACATTGTTGTAAATTAGATGAAATATCAGTAGCATACGTTATTACACAAGCAGTGGCAGCATTGTTCTCATTGTCCTTGAGCCACGTACACACATTGTTGTACATTGAAACGGCAACTCTGGGCCGAGCGTGAGAAATATAATTATAGATAATTTCATTAATTAACTTTTATTGATGTTAAATCATGCTATGTACATATCTATTTCTTTTACTCCTTGTATAGTTTAAGGGTGATTTAACGATATGTCTATATTTATGTTACTAATATTAGAGGAGTTATAAATTGTTTAATGTAAATAATTTAAGCGCTATGTTAAAATACTGTCCACGACGAAATATTTTAGCTACAGGAATAGTGTCTTCGAAGGCAGAAAGTCTAGTTTTACGATGTCTCTCTGGTCGCAGGGGCATTGTTCATACAGCGAGGGTGTAGAGTTTTTGTTCCTTTATACGATAATTCGCCGTGACCAAGTGAGAGAGACAACAAGCTTAACGGTAAATTTAGGAAAAGCCGCGATTTATGTTAAACTTGGATCAATGAGATCCCTGTAAGTTTATATGAAATAGTGAGACGCGTTGAGTGACGCTAAAAATGGACCAATAGGAAAGGAAGCAGCCCCAGAAGCCTGCGACTATAAATGGGTCTGTTAGGAACAAATTCGAGGCATTTGGTCGGTTGTCATTTGGTCTTTTGCTAAACTACAGGCAGGGAGAGATGCTGCAGGATGTTTGAGAGATATCGCGCCAAAAGTGTATGAAGACAGTTTTTGCAACATACATAAGAATTGCTACGCGTAAAGAAATATAATAAGCATATATAAACTTCGCATCATATCCGCGCCGTATTTCAACAGCAGTGGACAGTGTTTTAACGGCGGCAATATCAGTGTTGTGTACTACGAGGAGTAGCTAAATAAAAGAAACTGCAGTGTCGTCTTTTCGTAATCAAAGCACGTCTATTTCTCCTTTTACCACCACCCGAGATCTACGCTTCCTTTACCAAGGATAAGTCCATGCTCCCACATAGTTTAAAGAAAATTACTGCAGCTAGCCGAGGATAAAAAAATGCAGAGAACCAGCATACTACGAACATCTGGAGCCAACGTGGAGGATGCAGCAAGGTAAGCCGCGAGCAACGGGCATTAACAAACAACTACAACACAGGCAAGGAGGTGACTGCCGCAAACTGGCACCAAAACGTGGAGCACGAAGGGAAGACCAGCACGAACGAGGACAGCTCGAAGGGAGGACTAGGAAACAACGCATAGAGGAAGATTCTTCAGAGGAAAGGGGCACAGCAGAACAAAATTACAACGCGAACTTTTAGTCTACCTACGTGGGATAACAAAACAGCTGAGAACATCGCTTCTAGAAATTCACCAGGATTCGAACCCGGGACGCATCAATTAACATAGGAGAAAGTACAGGTTAGAATATTTATACAAAAACAAACAAAAAGGCATGCAGAGTAGTTACTCAGTATTTGTGAACACATGTTATTGAGAGGGGGTAAAGTCATTACTAGGGAGGTAGAACTTGCTAACGGAACCACGAGTAGGTCAAGGGAAGATTTGGAAGAACTGAATAGGGAGGCCATTGTCAGTATAACACCAGATGTAGGAAATATGGGGAAAGCAGAGGTAGAAGTTAGGCTGGAAGGGCAACCACCAATTGAGTAGGCCATTGACCCAGGTCAGAACCAGCTGATGATACTCCTTCAACATTTGAGCACAAAGATAGACGAACAAAGTCAGAGGTTAGAGGGGAAATTAAATGAGCAGAGTAAGGACTTAAGTGAACAAAGTAAGAGATTAGAGGGGAAATTAAATGAGCAGAGTAAGGACTTAAGTGAACAAAATAAGAATTTAGAAGGGAAATTAAATGAGCAGAGTAAGGACTTAGAAAGAAACTTAAGTGAGCAGAGTAGAGACTTAGAAAGAAAACTGAGTGAACAAAATAAAAATTTAGAAGGGAAATTAAATGAGCAGAGTATCCAGATAGGGGAGTATGTCCGAGAGGAAAACAGAAAAATGAGAGGGGAATTAGCTCAGGAGATGAGGGAATATTTAGGTGAACAGGTCGCCAGATTACAAAGTCAGCTGGACTCTAAATTCAGCAAACAAGGGAAAGTAGTGCAGGAAATTCAGGCAGGACAATTAGGTCTAAGAAACGATGTAGAAAAACTAAGGAGGGATGTAGAAACGGGATTAAGTGTTACCAGCTTAGCCATAAAAGAGCAATTGGATGATGACTTAAGAGCTGTAAATGTTTCTTTAGAAAAAAACAAAGTGCCTTAGAATCTAACATCCAGAGGGAGTTCATAGAATTTAGAACAGTGGTAGAGAAGCATCAGGGAAAGATAAATGAACTTTCGTCAAAAATAACTGAACAGCTCTCAAATCATCATGAAATTGTGAAGAGGGTTGAAGAACATGAAAATTGTGTAAAGGAGTTAAAACGCTCTATTGGTAGACTTGGGATAGGTGTGAGACAGAGTGATGATAGTTCACCCAGTGAAACGAGCACCACTTTTAGGGAGGTAAATGGAGGCCAAAGTCCAGCTGCCGACCCATATAATTTCAATTCAGGGCACCAATGTACATCGAACCATGCAAGTAATGCAAACTACCATTTGTTAAATGAGATAGGGGTACCTACTTTCGAGGAAAACTCGGCTGATAATCCAAAACAATATCTAAATGACCTTGAATATTTCCGTTTAAAGCAAATTCCGGACGAGCTAAAGATGTTAATCGTTCGTAAATGTTTACGTCAAAGGGTTCTTCAATGGGTAAGATTGACTTTGGGGGATAATAATAATTTTGAGTATTTCAGAAGGGCATTTTTGAATAAGTATTGGAGTACTAATACTCAGAACCAGGTGAGATATATCCTAGTTAATGGCAAGTACGACGAACGCGGAAACCTGAGCATGGTAGATTATTTACTAACTAAAGCACAAAGCAGTAGATTAATCGAGCCACCCATAAGTGAGAGGGATTTCATCAACATGATTGTACCCCATTATCCAGAGCGCATACACCATTACCTACTCATTGCGAAGCCAAATTCCATTCCCGAATTGATTGAGTTGGTATCATTCGAGACAAGTAGTAGGAACCACGGACAAAACTATACAGTTCGACCACTACTGGATAATGCAAGGAATGCGAACTGGAGAGGAAACGCGAGAGGGAACTATAACCCCAGAGAGAGATACTGGAACGACGTACCACAATCTGGAAACAGAAACCGGGAAAATAACCGCTTCAGAAGGGAAGGTGATAATCAGTATCACATCAATACTATACAAACCAGACCAAGATACAGGGGCCGTTTTAACTATAGGAGAGGCCGGAACAATGAAAGCAGACCCAGAGAACATTATTTTTCTGACCGAGGGGAAAGCGACGTAGGAGAGAGGTATGACGAGAATTACCCAGAGAGAAACGAAAGGAGAGAGAGACTTTCCCGGGGACATTTTAGGGGAAGCAGAGGAAACCATAGGCAAACCCAGAGAGAGGGAAGTGTAGAAGAGACTAGCGGAGTACCAATTAATGTCGATAACCCGGAAACTAAGACAGGATCCAATCAAGAGCTCGGAGCGGATTCTAAGCGCACAAAATTCTCAAATAAATATCAAATGTAAAACAGGGCTAAACAATGATTTTATATTAAGAGAACTAATAGCTGAGATTCAAAATTATTTGGAAAAGGAATAAATCAGATGAGATAATCAACGCGTCAAAACATTTAAGGCAAACAGAGAAAAATGCTTCGGTCACCGAATTAGAGATCTGTGCTGTGTATTACGCACTACAGAAATTCAGATCATACATATATCTACAGAAGGTTATAATATACACAGATCATGTGAGTCTTTCATTTATGAAACGTTGTCGGCTTACGAGCACTAAATTATCTAGGTACATCCATGAGATTCTTTCGTATGATGTTGAAGTGAAACACATTCCAGGAAAAACAAATGTTTTTAGCGACTTGCTGTCTAGGTTACATAACAGTGAAATACCGGAGAGAATGGAACACCCTAAAAATGAAGTAACGTTAATGAGCATCGAAATACCCTTGAGAAAAAGATTGATAAAAGAATTAAAAGGAATAGGGGACCAGCAGCGACAAGATGAGAAATTAAATAAATTAATAAAAAGGTCCCAGAAATAGCTGAAAATATCAAGGGAAACATAGGGGTAGAATGGGGCGTGTTATATAAACTACATGGCAGCGAAATACAGAAATGGAAGACATATACCTAAGAACATGGAGAATGAACTCATAAGCACGTTTCATCAAGCTTTAGCATATTCTGGCTCAGAACGCACCGCTTTAATGATCGAAGAAAATCTGTATATTCCAAAATTACATCATAAAGTAAGGAGAATTTCGACATGCTTACAATGTCAAAAAGCAAAGCCATTGAGCCTACAATATGAATACGAGACAAACTCCATCCTAAGAGAAAAACCAGGCATGTCAGTGACCTTGGACTGTCATGGTGAGATGCCTAGTAGTAAATTTGGATTTAGGTATATAGTAGTGCTAATAGATGTATTTTCAAAATTCGTGAAAATTTACCCAGTCAGGAAGATTACAAGTGAAACATACCTAAGGAAGATAATGAAGTCGTATGTTCCACAATTTGGTAAGATGAAGGCAATTTTATGTGATAATGCTTCAATATTTACCAGCAGAAAATTCGTAGACACCTTAACAGAAAACGAAATCACATTGTATCATTGCTGAAAATACCACTCACAAAGCAATCCCTGCGAAAGAATAATACGTGACATTTCTGTTTATTTGAGAATTTTGGCCCATAAAAAAAACACAGCGATTGAGCGAATCACTACCAGCGTATCGAAAGTATTTTAAATGGAAGTGTGAGCCCTACTACCGGTTATAAGCCCATTGAGCTGATGAAAGGGAAGTTAATGGAAACACTTGAAGGGGAATTACCACAGACACTAGAAACTAAAGATCCGAAAACAGTAACGGAAGAAGAGATGTTTAAGAAAGCTTTTGAAAGAATGTCGAAGAAGGCGCAGAAAAGGAAGGAAAAATTTAAACAAAAGAAGCGAAAGCACTGGTTGATCGAACTGGGAGACCTAGTATTGGTACGGGACAAGAAAAAGTCTAGCATTCTGAACAAAAGGTATCATAGATTGGAAAATTTATTTAAAGGTCCATACCGGGTGATTAACATTTTTGGCTCGGATACATTTGAGTTACAAGAAATAAAGAATTCAAAGATCGTAGGGAGATATCAGAAACAGTTGCTCAAACCGTACAGATGTTTAGAGAATGAGAAGGATGAAGAATGTAATGACAATAATCAGGTTAGTTCTACTTGAAATGAGGTAGCAACTTATGAACAAGTGGTAAAGGTAATACACCCGATAAGTAAAGAAATAAGTAAATAACTAAATACATAATAACTATTATTTATCAGTATGTATGTAAATAGATTTAATTGTTAGAACTTAATTTGGGTATTAGCGTATTTGTCTGCACTACAAGTTATTCGTGTGAGTGAAAGTGTATTGTGCGACAGAATGCCTCTCGAAAAACCTGTTTTAAAAGGATTTTCATTCTCGAGAGAAAGAACAAACCACAACAAAGCGTAAGAGGGGAATGACCCAACTGTAAACACCGCCGGTTTGACAGAATCCTTGTGAAGGAACAGGTATAGCGAACGGTTCTCTATGAACGAAGCAAACAAACATAAATGTATACTCAGAGGAAGTATTCTGCAAAAGAAAATTGTATCAAGTGCTGAAAAATTTATTCTTTTCCAGAACAGGGCAATTTGAAACGGCAACTCTAGGCCGAGCGTGAGAAATGTAATTATAGATAATTTCATTAATTAACTTTTAGTGATGTTAAAACATGCTATGTGCATATCTATTTCTTTTACTGCTTGTATAGTTTAAGGGTGATTTAACGATATGTCTGTATTTATGTTACTAATATTAGAGGAGTTATAAATTGTTTAATGTAAATAATTTAAGCGCTATGTTAAAATACTGTCCACGACGAAATGTCTTAGCTACAGGAATAGTGTCTTCGAAGGCAGAAAGTCTAGTTTTACGATGTCTCTCTGGTCGCAGGGGCATTGTTCATACAGCGAGGGTGTAGAGTTTTTGTTCCTTTATACGATAATTCGCCGTGACCAAGTGAGAGAGACAACAAGCTTAACGGTAAATTTAGGAAAAGGCGCGATTTATGTTAAACTTGGATCAATGAGATCCCTGTAAGTTTAAATGAAATAGTGAGACGCGTTGAGTGGCGCTAAAAATGGACCAATAGGAAAGGAAGCAGCCCCAGAAGCCTGCGACTGTAAATGGGTCTGTTAGGAACAAATTCGAGGCATTTGGTCGGTTGTCATTTGGTCTTTTGCTAAACTACAGGCAGGGAGAGATGCTGCAGGATGTTTGAGAGATATCGCGCCAAAAGTGTATGAAGACAGTTTTTGCAACATACATAAGAATTGCTACGCGTAAAGAAATATAATAAGCATATATATACTTCGCATCATATCCGCGCCGTATTTCAACAGCAGTGGACAGTGTTTTAACGGCGGCAATATCAGTGTTGTGTACTACGAGGAGTAGCTAAATAAAAGAAACTGCAGTGTCGTCTTTTTGTAATCAAAGCACGTCTATTTCTCCTTTTACCACCACCCGAGATCTACGCTTCCTTTACCAAGGATAAGTCCATGCTCCCACATAGTTTAAAGAAAATTACTGCAGCTAGCCGAGGATAAAAACATGCAGAGAACCAGCATACTACGAACATCTGGAGCCAATGTGGAGAATGCAGCAAGGTAAGCCGCGAGCAACGGACATTAACAAACAACCACAACACAGGCAAGGAGGTGACTGCCGCAACATTAGGCGAAATATCAGCAGCATGCGTTATTACACAGAAGCAGTGGCAGCATTGTTCTCATTGTCCTTGAGCCACGTACACGCATTGTTGTAAATTAGGTGAAATATCAGCAATATACCTTATTACACAGAAGCAGTGGCAGCATTGTTCTCATTGACCTTGAGCCACGTACACACATTGTTGTAAATTAGGTGAAATATTAGCAGCATACGTTATTACACAGAAGCAGTGGCAGCATTGTTCTCATTGTCCTTGAGCCACGTACACACATTGTTGTACATTAGGTGAAATATCAGCAGCATACGTTATTACACAGAAGCAGTGGCAGCATTGTCATTGTGCTTGAGTCACGTACACACATTGTTGTACATTAGGTGAAATATCAGCAGCATACGTTATCACACAGAAGCGGTGGCAGCATTGTTGTCACTGTTCTTGAGTCACTAAACATACATTGTTGTATTAATGTACTGCAATGAGGTGAAAATAGGAAAACTGGAGAAGACGTGTAAGTTAGGTGAAATATCAGGAACATACGTTATTAGACAGATGCGGTGGCAGCATTGTTGTCACTGTCTATGAGTTACAAATGAGAGAAAAATTCCCACCCCCAGCCGGGAATCGAACCCGGAACCCTTGTTAGAGAAAGCAGACGCTCTAAAGACTGAACTACGGAGCCAGCCACATTTTATTTGTCATGTAAATATCTTTAATATATGACATTTTAAACAGATAGTTACATCCATTTTTCAAAGAATTAAAAGTTTTCGAAAAATGCTGCATGTAGAGGGTAGTTGGGGAAGGAGATTTTCTTGAAAACTCTTCGTGTCGCATCTTTGGAAGGTACTGAACCTAAATACCAGCTGTGGTATTTATCCGACTTTTCAATTTTGCTTTCTTTGGATTCACGGAACCTCAAAACATGTAGTTGCAGCGAAAGCTCGGTATCGAATTTTTGGATGGAGAAACGTGATAGAGAAAGTAAAAAGCTTGAGTAAGAATAATTTGTATACCCAGTAATAAGTACCTCAGCTTGCTCAATTGCATTTTAATACATTGGGGGAGTTCATGATCTTGGTTCCAGAGAGGAAAATAAAAATCACACGACTTGCATTTACACGACTTTCTCTATCACTCTTTTTCAAACAATACTTAAAAAAGCTGATTCTTGGTATCTACTTCTTGTTAATCAAGATAAACTTTCATTGTAGGAATAAGAAGAATGCAGTAAACTAAAGGGATAGTGAAATATTTTAAATGTGTGTCGCTATTTGATGGATTTGAAATTCCGTTCTTTTCAGGTGATCGCGGAAAAAAGAAAAAAATCCTGATGTTCTACATTCACATGGCTTTCTCTAATCACTCTTCTACAAACTATACTTACAAGAGCTTATTATTCCAACTTCTTCTTGTTAATCCAGACAAACGTTCAATTTACATTTACGATTTTGTTATACGATAGAGTAGGTAAAGTGAGTCAGCTTTTTAAAGAGCGCGTGGCTATATGAGGGCTTTGAAATTCGATGCTCTTTGCGTGACCACGAGAAAATATCGAATACCGACTTCCCATTTGAGAGAATTATAAGTAGGTATTTGAAAGTTTAAACCAATAAGAAGGAATATCTCAGAATGGTTAACTTAAAAAAAGAAAGTAAAACAGAAATGCTTTGACATAAATTGTGTGCTTTAACGAGAACAATTTTCTTTTTGTAGACAGATTTGCCTATCTTATAGTTTACCAATTGTGCAAAAGTTACTCAGAATGAAGAGGACTTCAGAGGATATACCCAGGAAATGCAATATATGCATTTGACATGAAAACGTTTTAAACATGTCGTGTTTAATCAAAATCATTAAGAGTCATTTTTCAGAAAAGTTTCCATGTAAAGGGTATATTGGGGGGGGGTAAATTTCTTGAAAATCTTCCTGACGCATGTTTGAAAGGTGCTGAACTTAAAATACCAAACTTGTTATTTAACGACTTTTCCTTTCTGAGTTTGCTGTTCAGACACAGATGCGTAGTAGAACTCTTGTAGTATAATCTCTTACAGCTTAGTGTTACATAAAAGTCATTCAGAATAAAGAGCACTTCACTGGCTATTCCCGGAAAATTCGAGATATACCTAATTAAATTTGCCATGAAAATATCTTAAACAATAGCGGATTTTAATCAAAATTGTTGGAACCATTTTTGAGAAAAGGGATAGTTTTGGGATAGAGGAATTTTCTTGAAAATCTTAACACATTTTGGAGGATACTAAGTTTGAACAATTTTTTTTATTTATGCTGTTCACACACACATTTGTTAAAGATGTTTCTTTTTAGTTCAGGCACTCTCAAAACGTGTGTATCTGATTACATCTCGGTATCGATTTTTTTGCGTAGAATGCAATACTTCCTCTACTTGCTATACGTAAGTGATAGTGAAATTAAAAATTGTTTCAAGACGCAAGGACTCGGATGTGTGCTGATGATGATGATGATGATGATGATATGCAGTTTAAGGGCGCTAAACTGCTATGGTCATCAGCGCCCTCACAAAGTATGAAATTGAAGGTCCAAAAATAAAATACGAGTAAAAAACCGCATAGTCAAAAATACTCTAAAATCAGTCATCAATAGTTAAAATCACTACAAAAGCCACGTGAAACAATTCAATAAAATAGTAAAACGTGTCAAGAACTGTAGAACGCATAGGACATGAGCGTCATATGTCCACAGGGGAGTAGAGCCATTAAAACGGCAATATAAAATCATTGTTAAAAGACGCTCAACGCATCAAATGCGCCGATTAAAATCACTGGCATTGCTAAAACGTAAAAGACATTCTACAGCATGCGCGTCGTCGGCCAAAACGTTGGCTATGCCAACAGGCAGGCCCACACGACTGCGCAATGGAGCTAAAACTTGACATTCTGTTAAAATGTGACACTGCTCGCATACTGGTGCGGGGTCACCACTGAGCAGGTATCTATGGCTAAAAAGGCAACTTTGCCAACGCACATTACATCCAATGCTTTCAAACGCTGCAGGACGGCCTTGGCATTCACTTCAAAGACGAGGGCCACTCCATCTCTAGAGAAGCGTACCCTGTAGGATACACGGTCATGGCGTTCAATCTCACTGCCGACATGAGCGCCAACGAATCTCACATCTCGTGCCAGCGCCACGGAACGGTGTCTATAAGCATCGGTTTTGCCGATAAATTAACAGAACCCGTCATTCTTCTGGTGCTGACGGAAATACATACGGTCGAAATAGACGGCAGCAGATCCATTTTGGTATCATGAACACGTTCTATATTCAGCGTTTTCTATCCGCATGCCCGTCTACGCGGTGTCACTTTTTAGGTGTTTACCCTACGACAGACTTCCCAAAATTCGCGGCATTACCGCCGTTCCCATTGCTCTAGCCGCTAACACCGACCCAAGCACCAAACCGGGTAAATACTGGGTTTGCATCTTTGTCGATAAAACGGACGTGGGGAATACTTTGACAGTTACGGGATAGGCCCGCTTTCGCCCCATTTTCTTCATTTCTTAAATCTAATCTGCGGGACAAAATTGTCCAACGCCAGAAGTGCTTCTGAAGTTTCTACAAAATCAAAGGTGCATTCAAGTTCTCCTGCCTCAGGAACGAGGAGTTCTGTTTCAAAACCAAAACGCCATCTTCTCAAGTTTTCCTCCTGTCGACGTTGACACCGTGTGGGAGGAGCTGCCCATTCACCTTCAACACATTTGCGCACCATACCGTCGCTGTAGACGCCACTACAACCAACCGTCTCAAAGAACTCACTTTGACGGA
Organism: Deroplatys truncata; assembly: GCA_030765065.1. Taxonomy (NCBI): domain Eukaryota; kingdom Metazoa; phylum Arthropoda; class Insecta; order Mantodea; family Mantidae; genus Deroplatys; species Deroplatys truncata. The sequence continues at coordinate 860,956 of JAUKNL010000022.1, read as the reverse complement.
TCACAACCGTTCGTTAAAAACTGCCACTGGTGTGCTAAAAGGGAAACAGGAGCGCAAACGCCCGCATTCGTCAACTAAATGAGCTCTTACAACAACACCGATTTTCTCTGCGTTGCTGCTCTGCAAGAAGACGTACCATACACCGTTCTAGGCTTCAGACTACTCCCCACCAGATACTGCACAAGAACGGTTGTCAAAATCGACGAAGATACCGAAGTCTTTCTACCTGCAAGATACGGAAAGGCTACTCCAGAACTCATTCAACAACTCGACACCGCCAAGTTCACCATAACCTACCAAGGTGTAGAACAATTCTCCAACGGATTCAAAAAATATATCGTCAAGTTCGCACCAAAATGAGCTGCGAAACCGAACCCATACACGTTTGAAACAACCTCCTCCTCAAACTCCTCTTCCTACCCCAACTCTCCGCCAATGAAGAATATTCTCTAGTCTCATTACTCTCCACTCAAATCTCCTTCTTTGGTAATTATAAAACAAATCATCGTTAAACTTTCCTCCAACAAACCCCAGATCATCCACGTCAAGTGCCTCTCTTCCAAAGCTATGCAATGCGCAGCAGATGCTCAACTCTCCGTCTTCCTCTGTCACAACAAAACACCTAACCCCAACATAAACGTCACATCCAATGGCTGCTAATCCAACAACTTCACCAACGATTTCGTCGTTGCCGTTCCCACACCCATGGAAACGCACAGCAACTAAAACCATCTTCTTCTTACTTGCATCACCAAACCCATCAATGCCATTTTTCGCATCGATAGCGACTCCAGCGACACCGACGACAACATCTCCATCAGCATAAAGTTTAAAATTAGTTTTTGTGAGAAACTAAGTGACTGCTCAGAGTGATTTATCTTCTCAAAAACAATACACAAAGTGCGTGTGCACAGTGATTTATGTACTAAAAACAATATACTATCATATCCATCTTAATAATGCCTTTTTCTTTCACTCCTATGTTGTATATATCATGTAATAAATACATATTCATTTTACTTATTATTGTAATACCAGTAAACATTACCAATCTTATCATAATGAGTAATCATAGTTATCATTTACTGTAAATCTGTTTTTTCAAAATAAATAAATTGTATGTATCATTTAATAAAGCATTATTTTTAATCCCAGTTACCATTTCCAATCTTATCCTCATGTGTAGTCATAAGCATCATTTATTGTCAATCTGTATACAAAATAAATAAATAAATAAAAATTGGGTCCGGATTAACCAACGTGGATTAGCATAATTCTACCCCTAGCAACACTTTCAAATTTACCGCCATTATCCACTTTAATACATCTTAATCCAACTGATTAAGACGGATTAAGCCGACACCGACGCCACCTAGCGGCAGTATTATCGTTAATCCACTTGGATAATCCGGGCCAAATACTAATCCTGCGCTTACGAGTCATCTCCAGCCATTTTCCGATTACCTTCCGAACAAGAAGGTCCACGCAACACCGTTTCCGCTCCTACCACGTGATTATCCATGATACCTAAGCATGCAACCACGTGATCGCCCCTGCCGCTATTCAATTCTCCACTCTTCCTTTTCACATGCAAAATATCCTTTCCTTGCCCCAATTCTTTAAAATAAAATTAAATGTATTCCTTTCACGTACAAATTATGCTTTCCTTGCCCCATTCCTTTAAATATAATCAACTGTATTCCTTTCACATGCAGATATCCTTTCTTTAAAACAAACTACAGTATGTTCCTTCTACGTGCAAAGTATCCTTCCTGTGTGACATTTCTTTAAAATAAAATAAACTGTATTCCTTCTACGTGCAAACCATCCTTCTCTTGCCCCGTTGCTTTAAAATAAAACAAAACGGGAATGTCAAACAATGTGAACAATGATAAATCCATCACATTTTTGTGAATTTACACTCCGTTTTCTCCCTCCACTATATCCTCCCGTACCTCTCACCACGTGACCTATTGACGTTGACGAAAAATTGCCTTTTGAAAATTTTCCACCCCGACAATTGTTAGTCCTATTCAACCTGCTTAATTGCTAGATACGTTGTTGTTATATTTGTTTGCATTGTGTTTTCTGTTCGTTGATTGCATTGCGACTTTCTGGTCAATTAGTTTGTGACAATTCAAGCAGTAAGTCGTGAGTGGAAGATGGGGTTTACTAATGCAGAAAAAGCCGACATACTCATGGTTATGGAGAGTGTAGGAAGAATGTAGTTCGTTCCTGTACGGTGTATGCGGAAACGTATCCATCTCGGCAATTATTTATCAACCTCTTCAACCAATTACGTGAAAGTGGTACTATAACACTTACAAAACGTAATAGAAACAAACAAGTGCTGGTGAAGAGGCAGAAATTAATGTTTTGGTTGCCGTTGCAGTAGATCCGCAAATCCGTTCCCGCACAAATGCACGTGGAAGTGGCATAAGTCAGGCAAGTGTACTGCGCATTCTCCATCGACATAGATTCCATCCCTATCACATCTCTCTCCATCAAGAGCTGCATGGAAATGATTTTGAGAATCGTGTTAACTTTTGTACATGGGCATTAAGGTATGATACTCCAGTTTCATCATGGATCTTGTTTAGTGATGAGGCAACATTTACTAATCATGACCAGGTAAACCGCAGAAACATGCACTATTGGTCTGTTGAGAATACCCGTTGGCTTCTTCAGGCGGAACGTCAGCGTCCATGGAGTTTAAACGTGTGGTGTGGGATAGTGAACCATCAGCTCATAGGCCCTTTGTTCATAGAAGGAACAATGAACTCGCACAAGTATCCCAGCCTCCTGACAGACCATCTGCCACGATGCTAGAAGACGTTCCTTTGCAGACTAGGAGGAAACTGTGGTACCAACATGATGGCTGTATAGCCCATAGTGCACGAAGTACTACAGCTTGTCTTAATGGATTGTTTCCAAATCGTTGGATTGGACGAAGAGGACATCTGTCCGTTCGCCGGATCTGACCCCTTTAGACTTTTTCTGTGGGGAAGGCTGAAAGACACTGTCTACAAGAATGTACCAACTACACCATACGATATGAAACGACGTATTACTGCTGCCTGCTCTGAAATTTCCGTTGAAGTGCTAGAACATATGCAGCAGTCTTTCCATAGCAGACTGGAAACGTGTATTGAAGCTGCCGGTGGTCATTTTGAACACAACCTTTGAAGGGCTATGTTCTCTTTACTTGTAAGAATCCACAGAAGTATTATAATTTCCTTTTGTTTTTCTTTAGTTTGTGCTACCACAGGTTGTACAAGTGTCGGTGCGTAAAAGTTTCAAAATAAGATTTCTCGTAAACCACTTGCACTAGAATCTTGCAACAAACGCCACTGACATTCTAATTTACCCTACCTTTATTCTGTTTATGTAACTAGGCATTGTTCCATTAAAAATTATATGTTTGCTCAAAAATTACACTTTCTCAGTATTATTATGATCTGTTTATAGGCTAAATTTACGGGCCCCTGACTACCAATCAATGCTGTGAAAACTGCACATCAATAGCGCTTTCTATTTCCGAAATATTTGCGGTGCAAGTTTTAGGTGATTCACCCTGTATAGCAGAGGTAGAATGCCTGAACCAAAACTGCTAATAGTAACTGTCTAGCTCTGGAAACCTACAGAAATCACGTTTTGCTACTGGTTCTACTACTTTCATTAGAACACAATATTTTTCATATGACAGTTCATCTTATTTTTGGGCCACTTCCATAGTTCTGTTTTTATACACTTTTTCATGAACTTTACTATGATGCAATCTCCCTCTTTCTTCTAAACTTGACCAAGATAGAGTTTGCCATCATAAATTACAACCACATAATCTCCATTTTGTATGTCAATCAAAATCTCATGTTTTGTTTGAGCACCAACTTCATCATCACCATCCTCTACATTAGTATAAATATTCGCATACAATATTCGACGTGTTAATGGCATCTTTAGGTCAAGTTAAGGAAAATACAAGAAAATAAGATGAATAGTTCTTAGCAATAACAAACTACCTGGAATTATAGAAATAGTTCACTAGAAAAGAACTTAAGGTATCTTGTAAACAAAACGTTACATCACCTGTATGAAGATAAGACCCTAATCTGGAACTTCCCTCTGTACCACAGTACTTGATGTTTATGCATAATTCCAACAAATGTATTTCGCCAAAGCTTTGTTCCACATATTCTATTTAGCTCCTCTTTATGATTCTCTATAGGTGATACTGGAACAACAGATACACAAATGTCTTTGACTGCTGTCTGAAAGACAGAAAGAAGCTTCTCTGGTGAAGTAATATCATTACCATTTAAACAACAGTATCCGCAGATGTCTTCAAAACTGCCTCTACACCGTCAGCTGGTCCTTTCCCTTGGCCTACAATTAGAAATTCCGAAGCCAGCGATGAATTTTAGGAAGCTGTGTAGTAACTTTTCTGCCATATAGTGCAAATTGTATTTGATTCCATATTGTGATGTTGGTCCATCTGACCAAACATGTGAAATTCCTATAGCTCTAGAAATTAGGCTACGGGCCCTAATTAATAAAGGCACAATATGGGCATAATAGCATGTGTCCCAAGTTCAAGGTTGGTGGAAATGGTTGCAAAAACATGTTTCTTTAATTCTGCTTTTTCTTGGAAATATAAAACTCCAGTGTGAATTGAAATTTGCTTTCGAGAAACACCAACATGAAGAGACTTAATTTCTTCATTGCATTTTTTCCCATAATTTTCAGAAAATTCTACGTGAAAGAGTATCTCATGATCATTCATATTCTCCTTCAGATATCTGTTTATTTTGTGTTACATTTGAATCATAAAATTATGACGCTTGTATTAGGGAAGTAGTAGAAAAAGCTCCTCACACAACACTTTTAATGGATCTCATAGGGAATCCTTGCTGACTGTTCTCAATAGTACAGCTTCTTTCTTAAGCTTCCTTGTCTCTTTCTTTTTTAGCCACTTTTGATATCTTACTACATCCTCACATCTTTCTTGATCTACCTCTATTACCAATTTACTGAGGCACCGTTTGAAACTGCTGTACATACAATCCATATATTCAGGCTCACCTGTGGCTGACTTGACAACATCAGCTGGATTTGCACATTTTAGGAGCTTTAGATAATGTAGTTTTTCTACTGTAAGTTTGAAATTTGAATGCAAAATGCATGCAAAGGTATTGCTATTTACTATCTCGGGATATACGATATAAAAAGGTCGGAATTTGCAAAATGAAGAATATGACAAATTACAGTGATACTCCACAAATGTTTCTGCAAACTCTTCATGGTGTCCAGGAGACATCGTTTCTGCTTTTTTGTTTTATGTTCTGTTTTTCTTTCTTTCTTTCCTGCACAAAGACAACTATGACAGTCTTCCTCCATGAAGTATTGCACAAATTCTCTGATATTTTAGGAAACTTGTAACATTTTTTCTTGTGTATACCATGATTTACAATTTTCCTGTGCAGCTTTTATGACACAGATTGAGAGTGGACCATAACAATGCCATATTTCTTCAGTTTGGGCGGAATTACAATACCTGCAACTTTTCTTCGCTCTTTGGTAGCAACTTGTGTGTCTTTCAGATGACGAATCAGAATTTCATTGTAAATTAGTTTTTTACCAGCTTTGGGAGCTGTTTCCCCAACAAAGTTAATTTTTCAGCTTCCCAATTTTTTTCTGGTGTAGTTAAGGGCTGTTTTTTTAACGAAATAGTAGTTTTTTTAGACTCTCATTTTTTGTGGACCTCTTTTAGCTTGGTTTCCAAATCTTTTACCTTTCTGTATGCCTTGGTTCTGGAAAGTGCGCTTTTTCTGCCCAAATTTTGTTGCCTTGTCGATCCAGGCTGTACGTTCTGAATTTTTAGATTACTGGAATCAGTGCTATCAGGAATATTACTTCTTAAATATCTTTCCGTTACAGTCTGTTCTTTACGGTTTCTTCTTAGCTTCTGGAATCTTAATTTCACTTGCCTTCAAACATTTCGTTTTTCACGATCAGTCATATCTGCTACTTTCTTCCTCCTTTTATTATATTCTCTGTCATAGTCCCTTTTTTCTGTAACTCTTCAGTGATATGTGTCTTTTGCCTGTGTTTCTTCTGCTTTTCATATTTTTTCCTTCCATCATCAGACTTCTTTTTCTTTCCTATAAACAATTATATGAAATAATTTCCAAATCCACTTTATACATTGGTGTGCAAAACCTAAGGACGAGATATGTAAAGTAGCATAACAAATGAACTACTTGGTGGGAGTAGATGAAGCTGCGGGAGCATGTTGCCAGAGGTCTCTCACATGTGCACAGAAAGCTGGACGTCACATGGCGGGAGTGTAGTGTACCTAAAGTGCAAATGGGTCTGGTCCCGCAACACGGGGCAGTTGACGAAACAGGACAAGACGGTGTGTGGCAATTAGCGAGATGTTACGGTGCACTGTAGTGATTATCTTCATTGCAACATGGCCCGTAGACACCATTTGGATGACTTCACACGGGGAAGAATCATCGGGAAACTGGAAGAAGGGCGAAGTGTGACGAGTGTTGCTCAGGAGTTTGGAATTGCTCACAGCATTGTTTCATATACATAGGGAACCCTCCAAACCACAGGCACTGCTGTCCCAAGCAGAGGTGGTGTCGACCATGCTCAACTACAGCAGCAGATGACCGCTACATTGTGCAACAGGCAAGCGGAGATCCACGCCAAACAGCGGGTGAAATTGCAACCACATTTAACAGGACAGCTAGGCACGCAATCTCACGATACACAGTGGCACGGTGACTACAAAGAGGTGGCCTCTTTTCCCGACGGCCAGTACATTTTCTTTCCATTGACATCCACACATCGGCGGCACCGTTTGCGATGGTCCCAAGAGCATAAAAATTGGACCATCGAGGAATGGGGTCGCGTGCTCTTCTCGGATGAAAGCAGATTCAGTCTAAATAGTGATTCTCGAGTACCCTCATCTGGCGAGAGGTGGGAACACGTAATGAACCCAGGAACATCCTTGAACATGATCGTTTTGGTGGTCCGGGTGTTATGGTTTGGAGAGGCATAATGTTGCATGAGCGCACCGACCTCCAAATCTTTGAACACGGAACGCTCACTGGTCAGCGTTATTGTGGTACTGTACTCCTTTTCCATGTGCGTTTTTTCAGGAATGCAGTCAGCCCTTACTTCATTTCTGGGAAGTTATGATAGTAATTTTAGGGACAATTTAATTTTTTAAATGTGAATCTACAATTAGGATCAAACTAGAAGACTTGCATGGGCAACAGGATTCATTACAGGACACTGTGCCCTAAAGTTTAATCTATACAGAATGGGATTGTTTAACAACTCTATCTGTAGTAGATGTCTAGAAGGAGATGAGACTGTTACTCATCTACTATGTGATTGCCCTGCTCTTGCGAATCAAAGAGCAAGTACCTTTCGCAGTCACTTTCCAAAGATAGATGAACTATCGAAAGCCTCAGTTAGCAGTCTGGTTAAGTTCATATCGAGCAACAGACTACTTAACTGATGAAAGGGGGGATGCGCAATAGATCTTAAGGTCGCAGTGCTTGGCCATAAAACCCACCCCTTCTCAAACTAGAACTAGAACTAGGATCAAACTAAATTGACCCTAAAATTACCATCATAACGCCCTCCAAGTAAAACACGAGTAATGACCTTTACTTTACCATATAATTTCAATCAACTTTTATTCAAGACATTTCTTTCTACAACGCTTAGTTTTGGTGATATTGTACAGTCTCAACTTAAAAGGCCCACCCTGTATATACAAGCTTAGTTTTCGGATTCACGGGAGGTTAGGTTAGGTTTAGTCTTTTTAAATATAAACTTAGGTTAATTAGCAACCGGGTGGTTACACCAAAGCACGCTCGCTTCGCTTGCGTGCGTTACTAAGCGATGCTTCTGATTCATGGGAGTTTAGGTTAGGTTGGGTTTTCGCTTTTATTATATAAGCTTAGGTTTCTGATTCGTGGGTGGTTAGATTAGGTTTAGCGTTTTTAATATAAGCTTAAATTTCTGATTCACAGGAGGTTAGGTTAGGTTTAGTTTCTTTGTTTATATAAACTTTGATTAATTAGCAACCAGTGGTTACACCAAAGCACGCGAGCGAAGCGAGCTTTCGCTCCTTAACGATGATTATGATTCACTATTTAGATTCAATGAATCAGGTGTCATGCCCCCTCCCTTCACTCTTAATCGCCGTATTTTCTCTCATTTCATTATGTTGGGGATACTACATTAGCGCCACTCTGCGGCATTTCCACTATTACGTTGTCAGATCTTCCTTCCAAATGTCGCCAAAAAGACTATATAGAATAGGGCGCATAAAAGGATAGGTGGGCACAATATTACCGTCGTAGCAACATCTAATACCCCAAAACGTTCCACATTAAACAAGGATTAATCTGAATATAAAAAAAACTCGATTTCGTAAGTAAAACACCTCAATTATTATCTTTAATCCAATACTGCCGTAGAACCATGGGATATGGTGAAATTGTCAGGACTTTGCGCTTACCCGTCATCTCCAGCCATTTTCCGATTACCTTCCGAACAAGAAGGTCCCCGCACCTCCGCTTCCGCTCCTACCAGTGATTATCCATGATACCTAAGCATGCGACCACGTGATCGCCCCTGCCGCCATTCAATTTCTCCACTGTTCCTTTTCATATGCAAACTATGCTTTCCTTGCCCCAATTCTTTAAAATAAAATTAAATGTATTCCTTTCACATACAAATTATACTTTCCTTGCCCCATTACTTTAAATATAATCAACTTTATTCCTTTCACATGCAGATATACTTTCTTTAAAACTAACTAAACTATGTTCCTTCTACGTGCAAAGTATCCTTCCAGTGTCACATTTCTTTAAAATAAAATAAACTGTATTCCCTCCACATGCAAGCTATCCCTCCCATGTCCCATTCCTTTAAAATAAAATAAAATAAAATAAACTGTATTCCTTCTACGTGCAAATCATCCTTCCCTTGCCCCGTTGCTTTAAAATAAACTGTATTCCTTTCAGGTGAAAGCTATCCTTCTCTTGCCCCGTTGCTTTAGAATAAAACAAAACGGCAATGTGAACAATGATAAATCCATCACATTTTTGTGAATTTAGATTCCGTTTTCTCCCTCCACTATATCCTCCCGTACCTCTGACCACGTGACCTATCTCACCCTGTGCCACTTCAGTGGTGGGGAAAACATCTCCGGATTCCGGAAGGGAATTGGAAAATGCTGTATGTGCCAGGTAAACGCAGAGCCCCGACAATTTCATTATTACCGAACCATGTTTAAAATTCATAAAAACAGTTAATGTAACCTGTAATAACATCAATGCATACTTCAACTTGTTACGCTAGTCACTGTCATGGAGATAAGGTATATACTGGAGAAATCGCGAAACAGAGTTTTTACGAATGAAATCGAACCGTTGTCTGCACAGAGGACGCCATGTTGGACGGGTAGATTCCATTGTGCGGTATTTGGTTATAGTATATTTTAATGGAATTTAAGGCCAAATAATGGGGCTATACTGTGTTGCATATGGATGTAATAGCACCCAAAGGTCTGTAGACAGAGGTTTAAGTTTTCACAGGTAGGTAAACATGACAATGAATAACTAGCCATTATTAAATGCTCGTGGATAAACATAATTTATTAGAAAATACATCATTTTTGTAATTACCAAGCAGTTATCCAAACTTCATTTATACACAGGGTGAATCACCTAATACTTGCACCGCAAATATTTCAGAAATGGAAAGTTCTATTGAGGTGCAGTTTTCACAGCATTCGTTGGTAGTCAGGGGCTCATGCATTTAGCCTATAAACAGATTTTAATAATACTGAGAATGTGTAATTTTTGAGCAAACATACAATTTTTAAATGGAACAGTGCCTAGTTACATCAACAGAATAAAGGTAGGGTAAATTAGAATGTCAATGGTCTTTATTGTAGGATTCTAGTGCATGCGGCTGACGAAAAATTGCCTTTTGAAAAGTTTCCACCCCGACAATTGTTAGTCCTATTCAACCTGCTTAATTGATAGATACGTTGTTGTTATATTTGTTTGAATTGTGTTTTCTGTTCGTTAATTGCATTGCGACTTTCTGGTCAGTTAGTTTGTGACAGTTCAAGCAGTAAGTCGTGAGTGGAAGATGGGGTTTACTAATGCAGAAAAAGCCGACATACTCATGGTGTATGGAGAGTGTAGGAAGAATGTAGTTCGTTCCTGTACGGTGTATGCGGAAACGTATCCATCTCGGCAATTATTTATCAACCTCTTCAACCAATTACGTGAAAGTGGTACTATAACACTTACAAAACGTAATAGAAACAAACAAGTGCTGGTGAAGAGGCAGAAATTAATGTTTTGGTTGCCGTTGCAGTAGATCCGCAAATCAGTTCCCGCACAATCGCACGTGGAAGTGGCATAAGCCAGGCAAGTGTATTGCGCATTCTCCATCGACATAGATTCCATCCCTATCACATCTCTCTCCATCAAGAGCTGCATGGAAACGATTTTGAGAATCGTGTTAACTTTTGTACATGGGCATTAAGGCATGATACTCCAGATTCATCATGAATCTTGTTTAGTGGTTAGGGAACCTTTACTATTCATGGCCAGGTAAACCGCAGAAACATGCACTATTGGTCTGTTGACAATCCCCGTTGGCTTCGTCAGGTGGAAGGACAGCGTCCATGGAGTTTAAACTGTGGTGTGGGATAGTGAACCATCAGCTCATAGACCCTTTGTTCATAGAAGGAACAATGAACTCGCACAAGTATCGCAGCCTCCTGACTGACCATCTGCCACAGATGCTAGAATACATTACTTTGCAGACTAGGAGGAACCTGTGGTACCAACATGATGGCTGTACAGCCCATAGTGCACGAATTACTACAGCTGGTCTTAACGGATTGTTTCCAAACCGTTGGATTGGACGAAGAGGACCTGTACCTTGGCCTGCCCGTTCACGGATCTGACCCCTTTAGACTTTTTCTGTGGGGAAGGCTGAAAGACACTGTATACAAGGATGTACCAACTACACCATACGATATGAAACGACGTATTACTGCTGCCTACTCTGAAATTTCCGCTGAAATGCTAGAACATGTGCAGCAGTCTTTCCATAGCAGCCTGGAAACCTGTATTGAAGCTGCCGGTGGTCATTTTGAACACAACCTTTTAAGGACTATGTTCTCTTTACTTATAAGAATCCACAGAAGTATTGTAATTCCCTTTTGTTTTTCTTTAGTTTGTGCTACCACAGGTTGTACAAGTGTCGGTGCGTAAAAGTTTCACAATAAGATTTCTCGTAAACCACTTGTAATAGAATCTTGCAAAAACGCCACTAACATTGTAATTTACCCTACTTTATTCTGTTGATGTAACTAGGCATTGTTCCATTTAAAAATTGTATGTTTGCTCAAAAATTACACTTTCTCAGTATTATTAAAATCGGTTTATAGGCTAAATGTACAAACCCCTGACTACCAACCAATGCTGTGAAAACTGCACATCAATAGCGCTATCCATTTCCGAAATATGTGCGGTGGAAAGTTTAGGTGATTCACCCTGTATTGTTATACTTGGCGTTGTATTTTACTATTTGAATTAACTCGGGAATATGTAATGAAGCAGTTAATACTTCCTATTAGACACCCAATTTGTTTTAACCGTCTAGAAACCTTTATTGTATATTCATTTGCAGCAATACAACCATTAGATTAAGGAATGTGCTAAACAACTATTAAAATTGTTTTGTTACAGAAAATTTCTACCACTTATTTCCGTACATTCTTTGCTCATAAATTCAATTACAACTTAAGTATTATTGTAGAGGTGTTCAGTATAAGCAGACTTGATATTCAGTGTAAGCAGATTATAGTAATTTTAACTCATAGTTAAATCGGATAAATATTTTATCTAATAATTCTATGGTGTATGGGAGGGCAGAGTTATTAATTACATACTCTTAACAGGTTTATGATAATTTATAGATTCTTTTTCCAATAACAATAAATTAGTATGATGGACGAATATAATTCTTGGTTTAGAATTGTGGCATACCAGTATTATTTATAACTTGTTGGGAAAGAATATTTAATTTACTTTTGAGGTACCTATTTCATTTAAGAAAGCCTAAAACTTAAAGAATGTGGAATTTCAATTTTCTATTCATCTCCAAGAGTTGCATAGGCATACGTTTAGCTGAGTTATTTAAACATAATACCACATGGTTGTCCTAAGTTGTGGTACAGATATGGACACATATTCTTGGTAAGAAAATTTGTTTTCTTGGAGAATCTTACAATATCAATTTGACCGCTTGGATCATTTTTGTGATCCTCTGCACGTAGAAGTTTTAGTTTACTTGTGTTTACCATATTAATGCCACATGTTAAGGGCATAGTTGAGTTATTTTTTGCCCGTAAACTTTTAAGCGCATAATTGAGTTCTGTGGCAAGATTTTTGTGGCTTTTTCTATGCAGTTGCACTGGTATTGTCATGAACCCAAATTGGAGGAATGGTTACAAACTGTAAAATATAGTGTAATTTCGTTAAGTTAATGAGGGGCTATTGTTGAAAATAGAAAAAAAGCGGTGGACTAAGTTTAATATTACCCCAGTTGTAATTTTATTGTAAAAAATGCGCGAAGTTTTCGTAAGCTTAAGAAGATGTTATTATTGTATATACAAGAAAATCCGGCGGATTTGGTTTTTCCTTCCTCAGTCGCAACTATACTGATGTTAACTGTGTACATTTATTTATTAAAGCATTGCCAAAAACGTTGGATTGTGATGTTCTAAGGCATAAATAACTATACTATTCATTATCACACTCACCGAGGTCCGTCCAGTGTGGCAGCGAAGCTAGCAGACGACGGCTCGCAATCCCAGTACATGCTAGGAAATCCAGTTGTTATATACATCCATGGTCACTATGGGATGACCATGGAGGTCATTATGGCGGTTATGTTTTAAGTTGGCAATTCGTGTAATGTTTTGCACATCTACAAAGGGATTTTAATACAAATCATACTGAATGCCGCCTTGGATCGGTGTTTCCAATAGAAAAGCTAACATTCAGTTGTAAGTGGTGTTTTTGTATCTTTCGATAAAAGATGTTAAGAAAATGGACAAAAACTTACGTGTTGGCGCCATGTTGACATTTCACTACTACCAGCCGCTACAATTTACCGCACGAAGCTAAATTGGTTTTTTTTTCGAATTGTTCATTTGTTTTGTGGGACCGGCGTTAAGAAAAATTTAGGGACAAGCTTTACATTAAAGCTGTGTTCCGTATAAAATAAACTAAAACTCCTGTCTTTCATAAGTATATTAATTCTTTACTTTTAAAACCTTAATCGTGAAAATAAAATCTAATCGAAATATTCCAAGCAAAACTTAGGCATGAAAAGTAAAATGTAATTGGGTATATAGGGACAAAGTTACATTTTAACGTTTGCAGCTATTTTTAAGTATAAATTTTAAAACTATTCATTTTATGTTTCATTTCTGAATAAAACACGCGAGAGTACGTTCATTTAACGCAAAAGTAATTAAGTTTTCAAGGAAGGCCTTAAATCAGCTGTGAGTTACGTTTACCCTTTTCAGGATAATCACCATTTGTTTTTCTAACATTATTTTAACTTTATGTATAACAATGATTATTTGTCATATTTGCTTATTATGACCGAAAATGTTCTGAAAACCACAAGTAGACTTAGAAGCAACTGAACCTGTACGTTATGGAAAAAAACTGCAACTAATCTGATCTTGGGACTTTAATAGATGTGTTTTTAAACCATATTTATCTGTCCACACAATGGATTTTATTTGTCGTTGATGAGGAGTTTGTGGATGTTAAACATGGGTTTTATACATAGCGTGTGATGATTATGTGGACTTTAATTGCGGTTGGTGAGTAGTTTATCAATGTTTAACATGGGTTTTATACGGGGTGTGTGTATGATATGGGTTTTATTTGTGGTTGGTAAGGAGTTTGTGGATATTTAACATGGGTTTTGTACGGGGTTTGTGATGGTTATATGGGTATTATTTGTGGTTGGTGAGGAGTTTATGGATGTTTAACAAGTTTTATATGGGGTGTGTGGGTGATGTGGGTTTTATTTGTCGTTGGTAAGGAGTTTAAGGAATTTAACGGCGTTGAACATGAGTTTTATACATTGTGTGTGATGGTTATGTGGTTTTTATTTGTGGTTGGTGAGGAGTTTGCGGATGTTAAGCATGGGTTTTATACAGGATATGTGGTGGTGATGTGGCTGTTAGTTTTTGTTTGTGGTGAAGTTTTGCATGATATGGGTTTCATATGGGCTTGTTGAGAATTTAAATCCAAGAAGTACATATGACATTGGCAATCACCTATGTCAATGCTCATTGCTGTTTTCCCAACGCGGAATATGCTCTTGCGATGTTGAGCAGTTACCTTTCAAACAGTTGCTGCTTATTCTGCAGTCTTTTGAGGGTGTTCTCTCGGTACATCCATTCACCCACATAGCTTGGTGCATGACCGCAGAATGCTTTTAAGTGTCTTTCACAATCGTTCCTTGCTCTGTGTATAAAACTTTAGAGGTTGGACGGCGGCTGGAGCTGGTCCCTGCCACTGATGATCTCAGCACTGCGGGGTAAATTCTCCCCTGGGTGTCCAGAAACGTCCCTATTCATGCGGGAGTAGACGAAGTTTCTGCTGTAGTTCACAACTCCATGGCCCTGGAAGACAGTATTGCATATCCGCTATGCCCTTCACTCATTCGTGACCAGGAGACTGTCGATGCATTGCTGGAGAATTGCCTGCAGGGTTTCCCTGTTCCGGTTCGTCACCCACCAGCAGTCTGAAGCAGAGTTTTGTTGAGTAGCTTAAGCCACCAAGTAACCAGTGATCCCGCCACATATACTGGTGACCAACGTATTTTCTTTTGAAGAGGTGGGTTTTATCTACTTCCATGATGTCCATGTGGCCACTAATTTGGCCGAAGTCGTGCCAGGCGATCTTGGTGGCCAAATTATGGAGGTAGCTGCTCCAGGCTATGGTGGTGTCATGCGCTAGATCCAGCTTATCCTCTATTTCGGACAGCTACGTCCTACCAGCCAAAGATAGGCGAATAGCACCGCAATATCGGCGCCAAATCCACCATTGAACCGTTCTCTTTTAAGTAGTGTATTATTTGTGGCCTCAACATGGTGGTTATTGGTGCATCTGAACCTCCACCCGAGACCTCGATTGCCCGACGTCACCATAGAAATCTGTGAATCGCATTGAGGGCATCGTCGGCCTTCGTTACAATGGCGATTATCCATGTCTTCTTCCCTCTCTGGTATTACCCTGTACAGTTTCAGGATGTCCAGGCCGCATTAATTGGTCACCCTTTTCTCTTCTTTGATAAAACAATACGCGAAATTGGCATCTAAACTTCTGCTGCCCAGGTTTGCACGTTGCATAAAAACATGCGTATCCATAGCGTAGCTTAGCTTTAGACAGTATGAATAGTATAGCACATCTCCGTTTCCAGAAAAGCTATTTTACTGCTGACCGGAAATGGTTAGGTCAGTGTAAGGAGTTTTGTCTTTGAGTGCTAATGGGTTCCATATGGAGCAAAGTGCCTCATGGAAGGGGGCTAGCAATGAATGGAAAATGGAATGGTAGACAGGAATTGTCGACGTCAAGCTAAGTAGGTGGGGAAGGCAGCACTTAAAGCTGTTAAACAGTTTGCAGCTTGCAAACCCATATTTTTAAATATAGAAGAATAATTATTTTTGTTGAGAAATGAAACATACGATCACAACTGCAGATGAATTTTAGAATCCTCTGGATGTTATTGATTCGAAAGCGGTTTGAAGGTGCCGGAATAACCGCGAAGTATTGCAAAATATCTCATTTTAGATACCTTAGTAAGGGGACATGATTTTTTTCATGGAAAATTCATATAGAACAGTAAATACGTCTCTTTCAGAGTATCGAAAGTTTGTCGTTTCAAAATGGAAAATAATAATCGAAAAGTTCTACTTTTCATTTCAGCAGCAGCGTTTTTGTTACTCACCCTTCATTTCTTGCAAGGTGCTTTCATAATTTAGAATTCCCAGAAGGGGAAGAGTGGAGTATGTGATCATTTCTAGAATCTTTTATTTTTCCAATTATCGGAAATATTATTTTCTCTATCACTTATAGTAAATAGAAGAAGTGTTCGGTTTCACCCAAACATTCGATACCAAGATTTCACCGAAAATACACGTTTTGAGGCTAGTTGAATTAAAAAAGCTTTTTAGAAAAACGCCAGTGTGTGTGTGTCTGTCAACAGCATAACTAAAAACGAAAATTTTGTTAAATATCAAATTTGCTATTTAAGTTTAGCGTATTCTGAGGATGCGGCAAGAAGGATCCCCACCCCAAGCAACACTTTTCATGGAAAATGTTAGATGTTATTGGGTTTTCTCAAAAAGGGCTCTAAACTATTTTGATTAACATACCATTTGTTTAAGATATTTACACGACGAATGCAATGCATATCTCGAATTTTATGGGAATAGACTATGAAGTCCTCTTCATTCGGAAGGAATTTTGTATAATCTTGTACAACCTATAAAAATAAGAGATACAGAAAAATGTAGATTTCATTAAAGCACACAAATCATTTTCAATAACTTTTTTGTGGTATCAGGGATTTCTGAGATATCCGTTAATATTGAGAGAACGTAGGCTTTTACATCCGGAGTCAGTATAACTGTAAATTATTTCCGGGCTGGTTTTTCGTGGTCTGCTGAAGATAGATGTTCCAGACTTTCGTCTACAACTACGGTGGACATCTTCATTGACGTCGAAGTCTTATAGGAGAAGGTTGCGTTGCGTCTGAAATGCCGGCTTTTTTCGAGTGGACGAGAAAATTATTTAATCACTTACCCCAGTCCCGATGGGAGTCGGGACTGAGAGTGTGGGACTCACCAGTAGTTCGGTATACCCACTAAAAGCTCCTCCACCGGATGGAAGTCATGTGTGGGGATGAGGCAGTACCGCAGTATGCACCTGCGGATTCATGGTGATAGTGTATTGGCCGGCCACAAAAGCCAAAGTCGGGTGAAGCAAGGTGCCAGGACGCAAGCATGATCGAGGCCCTACTTGTGACCTTGGGAATTCGGGAGTGAAGTGTGAAGGAAAATTGTGGGTGAAGGAATGTGGTGGTGGAAGGCAAGCTGGACTAGGCCCAGCTCACCGCCATGACAAATTCTGAGTGGTGAAGTCTAGCAGTAGTGCCTTGGATGCCGAGCGCTGCCTCGGGAAGCTGCGTCTGGCCTCTCTGGTGATCAGTACTCTGTTGGTTATGCGGTTTCTTCGTGAAGAGCGAGAGCTCGTCCTTGAAGACATTTGTTAGTGATGTTCTGAGTTCAGCCATGTAATTGGTGAACACCGTAGTGGTTGGTATAGCATGTAGGCGGAGTCGGTCGGTTAGTTGGTTCGTAAGTAGTTCTTGGAGTGTATCGTGGTCCTCCTTAAGTTGGGTTAGCACCTCCTCCAAGGAAGCCAGTTTGGTTTGAGTAGCTCCGCCTGCAGATCCTGCAGCTTTGCAGAATTCCAGGCGAAGGTTGTGTTGAGATGTTGGGTATGACGGTGGGTTCGTTCTGCTATATTTATACTAAGACGGCTCTCCGCTGATGGTCTGGGTGCCGGTCGGCTGGTGGAAGGGGCCCAGCTGCCTCAAAGGTGTTGCTCCCTTCTGATTGGCTCGCTTTGTTTTCTCGTGTTATATGACGTTTCTTGCCTTGAATGACTGGATGCCTGTTATTGTTGAGCTTTGGAGCCTCTTCTTTCTTATTAAAATTATTCAGATGCTTAAATATTTCGATGGCATCACGCTGTAGTCGGACATGGTAATGTGTCATGGATGAAAGAATGTTGGTGTCTTGGAACTTAATGATGTGTTCGCCCTGAGCTTCAATGGCATTTTTGGCGACTGCGGATTCTTCTGTTTGGCCCAAGCGGCAGTTTCTTTTGTGTTCGATGAGTCTGGTGTTGACACTGCGCTGTGTGATTCCAAAGTAAACCGATCCGCACGAACACGGAATACGGTATATACCGGCTGATGACAGAGGATCCCGAGGATGTTTAGCTGAGCGTAGTAAATTATTTAATTGTTTGTTGGGCTTGAAAATAGTATTGACGTTATGTCGTTGTAGTATGTGATCAATGCGGTCAGTAACATTTTTTAAGTATGGCAGAAAGACTGTGCCCTTGTTTTTCGGTTGATTTGTCTTCTGAGCGGCAGGATGAAGTCTGGCGGGGCAGCAAGCTACTTTTACTTCTTGGTTAGAATAACCATTCGATAATAATGCTCGTCACCTGGAACGAGCATTATTATCGACTGGTTATTCAACCCAAGAAGTAAAAAGAACTTGCCGCCCCGCCAGATTTCATCCTGTCGCTCAGAAGTCAGATCAACCGAGAAACAAGGGCACAGTCTTTCTGCCATACTTAAAAATGTCAGTGACCACATTGATCACATACTACAACGACTACAAAACGATTTTCAAATCCACCAAACAATTCAGTAATTTACTGCGCTCAGCTTAAGATCCTCGGGAACCTCTGTCATCAGCCGGTGTATACCGTATTCCGTGTTCTTGCGGGTCGGTTTATACTGGAATCACACAGCGCAGTGTCAACACCAGACTCACCGAACACAAAAGAAACTGCCGCTTGGGCCAAACAGAAAAGTCCGCAGTCCCAAAAATGCCATTGAAGCTCAGGGCGAACACATCATTAAGTTCCAGGACACCAACATTCTTTCATCCATGACACATTACCATGCCCGACTACAGAGTGAAGCCATCGAAATATTTAAGCATCCTAATAATTTTAATAAGAAAGAAGAGGCTATAAAGCTCAACAATAACTGACATCCAGTCATTCAAGGCAAGAAACGTCATGTAACACAAGAAAACAAAGCGAGCCAACCAGAGGGGAGAAACAGCTTTGAGGCAGTTGGGCCCCTCCCACCAGACGACCGGCACCCGGCCAATCAGCGGATATCCGTCTTAGTATAAATATAGCAGCACGAACAGCCGGCATCGACTTCGCTTCGAGATCTGGACCAGACAACATCTACTAGAGGAGCTCCCAGACAAGAAGGAAGAAGCAGTCCGCTGGAAAGAAGCAACCACAGCTGGAAAGGCTCGGCATTGTCGTGGCACTTGTACCAAAGCCTTCGGTTCGGCATTGCGGCCGCCCTTCCTAAAGCTATCTCTCCTACTCCTTCCAATTCCACTTCTCTGTCTTTTTCACCTAACACCCAAACTCCTTCCAGCCCTGCACCTACTGACGCTCCGACTAAACCTAATCCTGTGACACCCAACTCCCGAGTACCTACTCCTATACCAACTTCTATCCAATCACCTACTCCTGTGATACCGTCCTCGCCAAAACCTGGCACTTCTAAGGACGCAGGACCAGACGCTCGACAGGAACCCTCCGATTTCATGCAGGACAGGTGGTCCAGCGTAGCGCCAATCTTTGTAGGAAAGAACCAGGCCGCGACATTCCATCAGCTAATAAGAGACTTAGACAAGACACACCACCCGAATAATAATCATTACTCTGTGAATGTAGCAAGAAACTCCGGAGACTTTTGTATCAAGACGTTCAACCTCGAGACTTACCAAACTGTGGCTAAGCATCTCAAGGACAGGGCCGTACAGCATTATCTTTTAGAGCACCCCGAGAATAGAACCGCACGGTATGTCGTTAAGGGGCTGTACGCCGAAGTCTCCGGTGCAGAAATCTTAGAAGACCTGGCTCAATGCGGTTTCGAAGCAATCAGGGCCGTTCAGATGCGGCGGCCTAACAGAAATAGGGCCCCCTGCCGATGTTCTTAATTGAACTCCAGGATACAACTGAAAACAGGGAAATTCTCGACCTCCGCTATTTGGCACACTTCAGAGTACATGTAGAGGAGTATAGGGCCGGCACAGAGCCAAAACAGTGCTCACACTGCCAAAAGCTATGGCATGTGAGAAGGGAATGTAGGTCCCCTACCCCCGTATGCGCCAAGTGTAAGGCCATTTTTCAGGGACATGCACGGTTCCAGGCGCCGCCGTGGCCGAGTGGTTAGACCGCTCGCCTCCCACCGAGGCGGCCCGGGTTCAATCCCTGGGACCTGCATGTGGGATTTGTGGTGGACGAAGCGGCATCTGGGCGGGTTTTCTCCGGGTTCTCCGGTTTCCCCCGCCATTCATTCCACCAACTGCTCCATCATCACCTTTCCTTTCATCCATTTCACCAACATTTCGTTTCATCTACTTCCTTCATCCCATACTAGGCATCGGGCTGATCACCCATCCTGGATGTTCTGTCTGATCCATGAGTATCTGCTCCTCGACGGGCCTCTGACCCCAGGCACCCGCCTGTAAGTCCTGGGGGTGTAAGTCCTACATAAGAGGAGGGTAACCATATAATGAATGAATGCACGGTTCCACCTAAGGACCGATTATGCTTTTTATGTGGAAATCAAGGCCATGGAGCAAGCTGGCGCGGTTCCCCAACATATCAAGCAGCATGCAAGAAAAGGACCCTGTGCAGTGGACAGCCTCCAAAGAATCCCCCAAAGCTAGAAAGAACGCGAACTTATGCGGAGGCTACCGCAAAAATGACTGAGTGGCTCATTAGGGACAGCAAAGGTAGGACGCGTCCAGCCCCAGACACTGAGCCACCAGTGGTTGAGGAACCTCAGCTCGCTGCTGAGGCCGAACCAACCAGCGATGAGCGACACCCTCGCGAAACTCAGGACACCCTCCACCAGTAACTGTAGGTCCCTCACAGCAGGCTGACGGGCCTAACCCGGCAGCAAAGTCGCTCCCCCAGCGAAAAGGACCAGGGCACAAAGATGCAGGCAAGGCAATGGGCTCACTAGTGAGGTCACTAGGCATGTCCACCAGGAAAGTTTCACTCAATGCTGTTTAATCCAAGGTCCAAAAGCTCTGTGACACGATTTGTTATTTCGGAACAGATGACGTAATCGTAGCTAACTACCTTGCTGACTTTGTGACAGATCTTCGAAGACTGTAGTCATGGCTAGTTCAGACACGTTAAGATTACCTTTCTGGAACTGCAACGGTATTAGGAAAAAGACCAAACACCTAGCAGATTTACTGCAAACATATTCAATACAAGTAGCTCTACTATCAGAGACACACATTAATGACACCGATCGCCTATCTGTTCCGGGCTATAAAAGTTATAGAAATGATCGCGACCGAAGAGGAGAGGGGACTGCGATAGCCATTCAGGCCAGCATTGATCATTATCAAGTTCAATCCACCACCCTATCTCATGCTGAAACAACGGCAATAAAACTTAAAATAGATAACTCTGAAATTGTGATAGCGTCAGTGTATAACCCCCCCCCCTGGGAATGTAGACACAGATGACATAGATAAAATAATGAACATAGGACCACGGGATATTGCGGTAGGGGATTTAAATTGCAAGCATCCTCTCTGGAATTGCAGGAACCACAATGCCCAAGGCACTTAGCTATTAAATTACGTCAATAACCGAAATTATTTAATCACAGGGCCAAAAGAGCCCACTTTTATACCGCATTTGCCAAATTGCACACCAGACATTCTGGACATTGCGCTATTAAATAACATTCGCTATAATATAGAATTAGAAGTCTTGCAGGAGCTTACATCAGACCACTTACCGGTTCTGATGACAATTAATGCACCAGTCGCATTTAACCCAGCTCCATTAAGGCATAACTACATTGAAGTAGATTGGGAAACCTTTAAAGACACGGTAGATTACCACCTACCATACCTAGAGGTTAACTCCGCAAATGAACACGACACTGCGATAGATAGGTTAGAAACCGCAATGAAACTGGCCACCACGGCTTGCGTGCCGCTTACACAGCCACGCTCCACAAACACCAAATTCCCGAAAGACGTAAAAATGCTGCAACAAGCACAAAACAGAGCCAGACGCAAATGGCAAAAAACGCGAAACATAATACATAGAACAGAATATTACCAAGCACGAGACCGAGCAAACGAAAGAGCAAGAACTTACATGCAAAACGAATGGGATAACACACTAGGAAATCTAAACTCGCAACAAAACACAGTTTGGCGAATAGCAAAATGCCTAAGGCGCACTCGAAATAATATACTTCCCCTACAAATTAATAACGTCATTGCAGAAACTCCCCGGGCCAAGGCAGAAGCCTTTGCGGTCACGCTTGAAAATGTGTTCTCCCCGAACCAAACGGTAGGACACGACAATTTTATCGCAGAAACCGACAACGAAGCTAATATCATAGGACAAGAGCCTACGCACAATAAGATGCGAAAAACTAGCCCAGGCGAAATAGGTTGGATTATGAAACACCTGCCTACCAGAAAAGCACCTGGACCAGACAAAATACCAAATGTGGTTCTGAAGAATCTACCAATCAGAGCTTTAAAAGCTCTAGCCAAAATATTTAACTACACACTAGAACATGGCCGGTCCCCCCCGATGTGGAAAGAGCCCAAAATACTGCTTTTCCCAAATGCAAACAAAAACTTAACAGTTCCCATAAATTACAGGCCAATAAGCCTACTAAACACGCTAAGTAAAGTACTTGAAAAAGTAATACTAAAGCGAATTAATAATCATATACACAAACAAAATATACTTATACCCGAACAGTTTGGGTTCAGAACCCAACACTCAACCACCCTACAACTCCTCAGGATGACGGAGGAGATCACTAAAGGCTACAACACGAATAAGTCAACAGGAGCCATTTATCTAGACATTGAACGCGCGTTCGATAAAATTATGGCATGCCGGACTCCTAAAGAAATTAACAATACAATTTCCCTGACTCTGCTATAGCCCTCATTAGGGACTACCTCTGCGACCGGCGCTTTCATACGTCGGTAGAGGAAGCGGTATCAAGCACCAAAACAATCAAGGCCGGAGTCCCACAAGGAAGTCTATTGGGACCGACGCTGTTTAATTTATACATAAATGATACGCCAATATTGGTAAGATCAAACAAATACATTTACGCAAATGACACCGCGATAACCACGCAGTCAACACAACCGAGAATTATACACTTACGACTGCAAAATGCGCTAAATACTTTAGAACCTTGGTTCACCAAATGGAGGATCAAAGTAAATCCTAGAAAAACTCAAGCAATAATATTCACTAAAACAATATATCACCGTAAAGGTAAACACGCTCTCCAGCCTCTCAACTATCAAGGCGAAAGAATAGAATGGAAGGACCAAGTGACCTGCTTAGGTCTCAACATGGACCAAGGGCTGAACTGGAATCAGCAAATTGCGAAAGTCAGAGCCAACGCCAATGGTCAACTAAACAGACTATACCCAATTTTTAACATAAATAACCAATTAAAAATAAACATGGGGCTAACCCTATATAAAACACTAATAAGGCCAATACTGACGTATGCAGCCCCGGTTTGGGGCTACGTGGCCAAAACACATATGCATAAAATACAAACATTCCAAAATAGGATAATACGAATAATTACTAAACAACCGCCGCTAACGCCGGCATATCTCCTACACGAGGAACTAAAATTACACTCAGTTGAAGAATACGTTAAGAGCTTAAGCTTCAACCTCTATAAAAGCAAGGAAAAGAACACAAACAGACTCATACAAGAATTAGGTTCAAATGAAACCAACCACAACAAGCACAAAAGACCGCTGTCACTATTTGACAGAACCTTAGGCCTAGGGGAGCCCGAAATCGACATTCAAGCGTATCCTGACACGTTAGTAATATACCCATTATAACACCCATGACTACAGCTTCACGACGTGACAATTGGTGGCCTCGAAGTCCTTGCTCTCTGAGTCAAGGCGGTTCCGGGGGAAGGGGTCCCCCCCGCAAGTGGCACTGGCTCGCACCTGCAACTGTAGGCAGACTGCCCGCCGGTGTGCACTCTATATGACCCAGCAAAGTATGGTTAATGATTTGGACGACATTGAGGACGACGCCATTTTGGGCGAAAAATAAAATTACAAACAAATACAATTAAGCATTCTAATTAATGTCAAGAGACGACGCCACCTGGCGGAGCAAATTAATTCTATAAATATTTACACCAATCTTAAATATATGTGTACCTTAGAATATTAGCATAAATAATAAGCTAAGACATATAGAATAAGCTGAATAATTACTAATAAAATCCGTATAATTATGTACTTATACTTACATGTACTAAATGTCTGTTCAAGGGACGCAGCCATTGGCTCAGATTCAACGACTCGCGCACAAGTGCCTGATTGTGACGTCCAAAACCTCTAATATCATAGGACACAGCGCCATGGCGTCATCCAGAATACTCCAGAATGAACACAAAGTTTCGCCAGGGCGCAACCAGGGCTTCGGTCATGGTTACGTCCGGCCTCCTTCCACACCTTGGTCTTAGCCTATGGCTGGCCAACATTTCCTTTCCTTCGAATCCGCAGGTGCAAGAGCGGTACTGCCTCACCGTACTATGATTTTTCCCTCCGGTTGAGGTTTTTTAGTGGGTATGGCCTCGGCTCGACACTGAGGTGGAGTCCCACAGTCTCATCTTAGATGGGGTTAGTACGCAAAAGTATTTTTCCTCCACTAAAAAAAACGGCATACGGACTTCGCTTCGAGACATCAAGAAGAGAACATCGACTAGAGGTGCTCCAAGAGAAGAAAGAAGAAGCAGTCCGCTGGATACGGCTCGGCATTGCCGTGGTATTCGTACCAAAGCCATCAGCTCGGCATTGCCGCGGTTCTTTAACCAAAGCCTAGCGTAGCTCTTTGAGCATAACGCCCTCGCAGTACAGACGAGTAGGGGATACACGGTCATAGCAAGCAGTCGCAAGACTAGCTTAAGCGCCTCTCCGAGGTTCGACCCTCTGTCTCCCCGTGCTTTTAGCGCTCATTTACTGTCCTATTTTCTTCTACACTTCTCTTTTCCTCTTTTCTTTTTAGATGAAGCCCCCTGATAGGTTAACTATTAGTTTTTTCTAGTCTCCCTTAACCCTTACAAGTAACTTCATTTAAAATAGGAATGGGGAAGGGAAGCAGGACGACGACGGCTACCAAGCCAACCCTTTCACCACCTAGGATGATGACGACTAGGAAGAAGGCCGCCCTACCTAAACCTAACTCTCCTACTCCTTCCATTCCAAATCTCTGTCTTTGTCTCCTAAACGTAGCACCCAAACTCCTTCTAGCCCTACACCCACTGACTCTCCGACTAAACCCAATCCTGTGACACCCAATACCCGAACACCCAGCCCTACACCTACCTCTACCCAGACACCTACTCTTGTGATACCGTCCTCGCCAAAACCCGGCATATCTAGGGACGCAGGACCAGACGCTCGACAGGAATCCTCCGATTTCTTGCACGACAGGAGGTCCAACTTATCGCCAATTTTTGTAGGTAAGAACCGGGCCGCGACTTTCCAACAACTAATCAATGTCCTAGACAAGACTCACTAGCTCAATAATAATCATTATTCTGTTAATGTAGCTAGAAACTCCAGAGATTTTTATCAAGTCGTTCACCTTGGATACTTACCAATCTGTGGTAAAGCATCTCAAGGAAAGAGGCGTACAGCATTATTTATTAGAGCATCCCGAGAATAGAACCGCACGCTATGTCATTAAGGGGCTGTACGCCGAAGTCTCCGGTGCTGAGATTTTAGAAGACATGGCTCGCTGCGGATTCGAAGCAATTAGGGCCGTTCAGATGCGGCCACGCAATAGGAATAGAGCCCTCCTGCCGATGTTCATAATTGAACTCCAGGACACCCTTGAAAATAGACAAATTCTCGACCTCCGATATTTGGCACACTTCAGAGTTCATGTAGAGTAATATAGGGCCGGTTCAGAGCCAAAACAGTGCTCACAGCGCCAAAGGTTATGGCATGTGAGACGAGAGTGCAGGTCCACCACCTCAACTTGCGCCAAGTATACAGGACCCCATTTTTAAGGGACATGCACGGTTACTCCTAAGGACCGAATGTGCGTTTTATGTGGCGCTAAGGGCCATGGAGCAACCTGGCGCGGTTGCCCAGCATATCTCGCAGCATGTCACAAAAATACCTTCCCACGTGAACAGCATCCTAGGAATCACCCAAAAGTAGGACGAACGCAAACTTACGCAGAGGCTGCCACAAAAAGTGCTGAGTGGTGCACTAAGGATAGCAAAGGTAGGGTGCGTTCAGCCGCAGAGGCTGAACCACCAGTGGTTGGGGAACCTCGGCTCGCTGCTGAGGCCGAACCAACCAACGACGAGTGACACCCACGTGCAGATAAGTAAAGCACCCCACCAGTAAGTGTAGGTTCTCGCAGAAGACTGACGGGCCTCACCCGGCAGCAAAGTCGCTCCCCCACCGAAAACGATCAGCGCACAAAGATGCAGGCAAGGCAATGGACTCACTAGTCAAGGCGCTAGGCATGTCCGCCAGAAAAGTATCACTGAACACAGTTCACTGCAAGGTCAAACGGCTCTGCGACACGATTAGCTATTTTGGAACAGATGATATAATCGTAGCTCACTAGCTCGTTGATATGTGACCACTCTTCGAAGACTGCATTCATGGGTAAGTCGGACACGATTAGATTAATTTTCTGGAACTGCAACGGTATTAGCAAAAAGACGAAACATTTAGCAGATTTGCTACAAACAAGTAGCTCTATTATCAGAGACACATATAAACGACACCGATCGCCTATCTGTTCCGGCCTATACAATTTACAGAAATGATTGCGATCGAAGAGGAGGGGGACCGCGATAGCCATTCAGGCCAACATAGATCATTCTCAAATTTAATCCCTCACTCTATCTCACGCTGAATCCACGGCAATAAAACTTAAAATAGATAATTCTGAAATTGTGATAGCGTCAGTGTACAATCCCCCTGGGAACGTAGACACAGACGACTTAAATAAAATAATGAATTTAGGACCACGGGTTATTGCGGCAGGGGACTTCAATTGCAAGCATCCTCTCTGGAACTACAGGAACCCCAATGCCCAAGGCACTAAGTTATTAAATTACATTAATACCCAAAATTATTTAATTACAGGGCCGGAAGAGCCCACTTTTATACCACATTTACCAAATCACACGCCAGATGTTCTGGACATTGCGCTATTAAAAATATTCGCTATAACATAGAATTGGAAGCCTTACAGGAGCTTACATCAGACCACTTACCGGTCCTGATGACAATTAATGCACTAGTGGCATTTAAACCAGCTCCATTAAGGCATAACTACAATGAAGGATCGCAAAACCTTTAAAGACACGGTAGATTACTACCTACCAGATCTAGAGATGAACTCCGCAAATGAACACGACACTGCGATAGTTAGATTAGAAACGGCAATAAAACTAGACACCACGGCTGGCGTTCCACTTACACAGCCACGCTCCATAAACACCAAATTCCCGAATGATGTAAAAATGCTGCAACAAGCACAAAACAAAGCCAGCCGTAAATGGTAAAGAACGCGAAATATAATACACCGAACAAAATATTACCAAGCAAGAGATCGAGCAAACGAAAGCGCAAGAACTTACATCCAAAACCAATGGGGTAACACACTCGAAAATCTAAACCCACAGTAAAACATAGTTTGGCGAATAGAAAAAATGCCTAACGCGCACGCGAACTAATATACTTCCCTTGCAAATTAATAACGTCATTGCGGAAACTCCCCGGACCAAGGCAGAAACCTTTGCGGTCACGCTTGAAAATGTGTTCTCCCCAAACCAAATGGCAGGACGCGACAGAAGCAGAAAACGAAGCCAATAACATAGGCCAAGAGCGAACGCACAATAAAATGTGAAAAACTAGCGCAGGCGAAATAGGCTGGATTATTAAACACCTGCATACCACATAAGCACCTGGACCAGACAAAATACCAAATGTGGTTCTGAAGAATCTACCAATCAGAGCTTTAAAAGAACTAGCCAAAATATTTAACTACACGCTAGAGCATGGCCGGTTCCCCCCTGTATGGAAGGAGGCCAAAATCCTGCTATTTCCAAAAGCAAACAAAATCTTGACATTTCTCATAAATTACAGGCCAATAAGCCTACTAAACACGCTAAGTAAAGTACCTGAAAAAGTAATACTAAAGGGAATTAATAAACACATACGCCAACAAAATATACTTATGCCTCAACAGTTTGGGTTCAGAACCCAACACTCAACCACACTATGACTCCTCAGGATGACGGAGGAAATCACTAAAGGCTACAACACGAATAAGTCAACAGGAGCCATTTATCCAGATATTGAAAGCGCGATCGATAAAGTATGGCACGCCGGACTCCTAAAGAAATTAAAACAATACAATTTCCCTGACTCCGCTATAGCCCTCATTAGGGACTACCTTTACGACCGGCGCTTTCATATGTCGGTAGAGGAAGCGGTATCAAGCACTAAAACAAGCAAGGCCGGGACCCACAAGGAAGTCTCTTGGGGCCGACGCTGTTTAATTTATACATAAATGATATGCCAGTATTGGTAAGATAAAACAAACACATTTACCAGATCACACCGCAATAACGACGCAGTCAACGCAACCGAAAATAATACATTTGCGATTGCAAAATGCGCTAAACACACTAGAACCTTGGTTCACCAAATGGAGGATCAAAGTAAATCCTAGAAAAACACAAGCAATAATCTTCACTAAAATATTTCACCGCAAAGATAAACACGCTCTCCAGCCTCTCAACTACCAAGGCGAAGGAATCGAATGGAAGGACCAAGTGACCTACTTAGGCCTCAGCATGGACCAAGGCCTGGAATAAGCAAATTGCGAAAGTCAGAGCCAACGCCAATGGTCAACTTAACGGACTATACCAATTTTTAACACAAACAACCAATTGAAAATAAACATGGGACTAACCCTACATAAAACGCTAATAAGGCCAATATTTACGTATGCAGTCCCGGTTTGGGGCTACGCGGCCAAAACGCATATGCATAAAATACAAACACTCCAAAATAGAATAATACGAATAATTACTAAAAACCGTCGCTAGCGCCGGCATATCTCCTAAACGAGGAACTAAAATTACACTCTGTTGAAGAATATGTTAAGAGCTTAAGCTTCAACCTCTATAAACGCAAGGAAAAGAACACTAACAGAATAATACAATAACTAGGTTCATATGAAACCAACCACAACAAGCACAAAAGACCGCTGGCACAATTTGACAGTACCTTAGACCTAGGGGAGCCCGAAATCGACATTTAAGCATACCTTGACACACCAGTAATATACCCATTATAGCACCCATGACTACATGACGTGACAATTGGTGACCCTCGAAGTCCTTGCTCTCTGAGTCAAGGCGGCCCCGGAGGGATGCCCCCTGCCCGCGAGTGGCATTGGCTCGCATCTGAAACTGTAGGCAGACTGCCCGTCGGTGTGCACTCTATATGACCCAGCAATGTTTATGGTTAATAATATGGACGACATTAAGGACGGAGCAAAATAATTCTAAAGTATGTATATTAATCATAAACGTACAAAAGACGGAGCCATATGGCCGAACCTATGTACAGAAATATATGTACCTTAGAATGCTAATATAAGATAATAAGCAAACAAATATAGATTAAGCACAATAATTACTAATAGAAATGTGTATAATTATGTACTTATACATGCATGACTCGAATAGCTGTTCAAGGGACGCAGTCATTGGCTCAGATCCAACGACTCGCGCACAAGTAACTGCTTGTGACGTACAACACTACTAATATCATAGGACGCAGCGTCATGGCGCGATCAAGAATACAACACAATTGAACACCCTAAATTTCGCCAGGGCGCAACCAGGGCTTCAGCCATGGTTACGTCCGGCCTCCTCTCCACACCTTGCCCTTAGCCTATGGCTGGCCAACATTTCCCCTCCTTAGAATCCGCAGGTGCAAGAGCGGCACTGCCTCACCTTACCATGAATTCTCTCCGGTGGAGGTTTTTTAGTGGATATGGCCGCGGCTCAATGCCGCGGAGGAGTCCCACACTCTCATCTTAGATGGGTTTAGTACGTAAAATTTATTTTCCTCCACTCGAAAAAAATACCGGCATTTCAGACGCAACGCAACCTTCTCCTAGAAGACTTCGACAGCGCCACTGAAGAGGTCTACCATAGTTGTAGACGAAACGTCTGGAACATCTATCTCCAGCAGACCACGGCAAAACAGCCCGGAAATAACTTCCAGTTATACGTTAATATTGACTTGAACTGTTCAATACCTTTTATTATTTTTAGCTCGAAATATTTTGTAGAAGCTATATAAACAGAAAGGTTAGGACAGAGAAAGTCATGTGAATGTAACTCATTAGATTTTTTAAAATCGTAAGTAGCTATTGGTGGTTTCTTGTTTTTTCTTATGACCATGCTCGAAGCATGGAATTTCAAAGCCTTCACAAAGCGATCTGCTTTTTAAAAGTCTGACTACCGATATTGCTTATTGTTTCTTATACCTACACCAAAGATGTAAAGAAACTTTATCTGGCTTGACATGAAGTACGGTGCCATCAGATTAAGCGGCCACGCTCTTATCGGAACCTGGTCTTGGGTGCGCGCCATTCGCCTGCTGAGATTCCAGTTCCCGCTATTGTGTCACATATGGCGTGATCTTCTGTCTCACGCCACGTATGACAAACGAAGGCAGTACATAACGTTCTTTGATAGCTTTCAGTTGTGTGTTAACCCGGTTATGGTCCAATTTACTACAGAACAAAGAGTGTTCATTTGTTGCAACTTTATAAAACACGAATCTCTCTCTATGTCGTAGGGCATTTTGGGAACGTTTTCCTGATCTTGGTCCGCCTAACAGAAGTACAGTTCATAAAATAGTCAAGAAATTCAAAAGTATAGGATCAGAGCTGGACCGGAAAAAACGGAAACGACACGTTTTAACACAGGAGAAGATTGATTACATCGGTGCGCGGTTAGAACGTTCGCCACGAAACTCTTTTTCGAAGTTAGCGCAGCAAGCATGAGTCAGCTATGGGTCAGCACAAAAAGTGACAAAACTACTAAAATTATGGCCTTAAAAACAACAGAAATGCAAGCCTTGAACGAGAAGACCCGCAGATAAAAATACAGTTTTGCACCTGGTTTATGGATCCGTGCGTATCGGACAGAAATCCACAATTTGTATTATACGGCGCGATTTCCTTGAATGGACGAGTTAACTCTTAAAATAATCGCTACTGAGCAACTCAAAATCCTAAACTCATACATCGAAGTCCACTACATGATCGTAACGTCGGTGTTTGGTGTGCTGTGAGTGCGACTAGAATAATTGGCCCTACTTTTTTCACGAAACTATTAAGGCTGCACGCTACCAAAGCTTAATTTTGGAACAGATTTTCCCTCAATTGACAGATGAAGAGCGAATGGTCGGCGTATTTCAACAAGATGGGGCTACAGCCCATACAGCTCGCACTTCTTTGGATGCAATTGCTGACGTCTTTGGTGACAGTGTGGTCAGTGTAGGGATTTGGCCCGCTCGATCTCCAGACCTCGTGGCTTGCTATTTTTACAACTGGGGCAATTTGAAAGACAAGGTGTATAAATCTAATCTCTGAACATTACAAGAACTGCAAAATAATATACGGGAAGAGATAACCAACATATCTCAAGAAGAATTGCAACATGCTTATGATTATCTGTTAAGACGCTATAAGCCTGTCTACGAGCACAAACAGAACATTTCCAACATCTTTGAAAAGGTAAGCAATGTAAGGGACATTCAATATTGTAATTTGCGAAATAATAATGATTCTAGTTGACCTCGTCCGTTCATCCTATTTGTTTCGATGCATAAGACGTGGTGAAAAAGTACCGGGGGGAAGCGGCGCACGACTGCGACTTAGGTCCGTTAAAATCGTGGCCGCTTAGTCTGATGGCCCTGTAGATATAAGAATAAGCTTTTGTAAGAATTGTTTGTGGAAGAGTGAGTAAAGAATGCCTTCGAATGCAGCGCATCAAAATTATCTGTTGTTAAATGCGGGAAAATAGTGGTAAACCACGACAACTTCCATTTCTTCTGCAGTTATGCATAAAACTCTTTCTGCCTTTTGCAAACATCAATTTTCAAATCTTCACGTAAAGGTTTTCCTAACAAATATTTATTCTAGCTTACAATTTATTCCAGTTTAATTTTTACAAAACTCTGAGCTAATTACCGAAAGTATTAGATATTCTTAGCCATCAATGCTGAACACGTTAACCATTATCTTCTCCACTATTACTGATGTTACGTTAATTAAAGCCAGTTATTTATTTATATGCATTCGTTTGTTCTTTTTCCTCTCCTTTTGTTAGTTTAACGACCTTTAACCTGGAGGGGAGTATTGGACGGTCACTGAATTCAATGGGTAGCGTGATGCTAAATTAGCACGTATCCGTATACCTTATAGTTACTTAGAGTTAGTCTTCTGTTGTGAGGCCAAGAGAAAATCACCCTCCCCCAAAGAAAATATCCAGCGAACTCACCCCAAACAGCATTTGAAGCTGACAGCTTTTAAATGTGGGGCAGACAGGCTATCCTTAATCATTTTGTACCTTACTAAAGCATACTTACAAACTTAACACAAGTCTCAGCTGAATACGGTACTAATGTCGCATATGTTATACTTCCGTGTTTTATCGAGTAAGGCTGCTTCTGCATAATAAAGCTTGCCTTGTGTTAACATTAACATTTTTAGCTAATTTGTGACAAGCAGGAGCCTTAATCATAATAGGTATACCCTGAATTCCTGGTGGCCAAAGCACAACGTAGACACACTGGGACTATTAATAAACAACCAGGAAGATAATATAATTTAGTGGATTATACCTTATATACATAGATATATACGGTAGAAAATATAATAAACAGAAATTATGTATGCCTTTTCACTCTTATACTAATAATTAATATGAGGATGAAGCTCTAGCATTTTTATTGCGCCAAATTCCTATTGGAACTGTTTCTAGTACATGTGTTATCATTATTTACACTAAAAGCTCAGATAAATAATGTTTCTAAAGAGGAGTTTTGTAGAACGCTTTTAAAAAGGAAGAAAACTGCGTGGTGTTACAGATGTCTTTAGATGGGAGGTGGTGCAATTTATTGAGATTCTAGACTACAACTGAGGGGAATGTATAAGGTATGCAATAGTTTCGCTTGATAGTTATAATTACTGCTACTTTATTATTATAGTATAATACTCTAATGTAGAAAATATAATTCAAATAATGGTCATACCTATATCGCACTTACGTTACAGCCATAAGAGGCGACGCCAAAGCATGCCACAAGCTATCTTTTTACAGAAATTTGTCATTTGCTTTACCCATCGATTGTTTATGTATGAATCGGAAGAACACCAATATAAAGCGGTAGAACAAGACTCAACGGTTAGAAAACTTCCTGCGAGATATCGCGAAACCGTAACCCGGGGTGAAAAAACCACGATGACAAATGACCTAATAACTGTCAACAGTATGTGTAACCTGGATTAAACATCCACATAACTATCATACACTCGTAAAAGATCTGTGTTAAGAATCCATAAACTTCTCACCAACCGCAAATAAAACCCACTGAGTGAACAGATAAATGTGGTTTAAAAACGTTTATATTAAAGTCCCAAAATCAGGTTAGTTGCAGTTTTTGTCCATAACATGCAGGTTCACTTGCTCTGTATGTCTACACGTGGTTTCCAGAACATTTTCGTCACAGTGATGTACATATGAGATAATCACCCTTATTGTATATAAAGTTAAAATAATGTTAGAAAAATAAACGTTGGTACACGTTATTTGTCATCCATTCGTGAAGTAAAGATAGGATTATAATCAAAATAAATATATTTATCTTTTCCACATTTCTTAAATAAAAAGACGAAACAACCTACAACATTTTATGTATTTTAAAATGCCGTTTCATTGGACAACAATTAACATAAAAGTCATCTTATATTTTTGAAGGTGGTGGACTTAAACAAATGGAGTAAAACGACATAAAGCAGGCGCAGGGCTGTTTTAGCAAGTGTGCGGGAACTTAAAAAAACATTTTTTCTGACAACCAAAGCAGAGTTGCCCCAGAGATGGGCACTTGGGTCAAGTCATTCCACATACACCGGGACTTCAACATTTGCTGGCAAGCAGAACCGAGTTGCTGCGGAGTTGGCCACTTGGGTTTAAATACTTTTTAATCAATGAATGTATGACAATGTAAACAGTCGGTCGTTGGCCCGGTTGCACATAATTGCACACATTGCTCCCGAAAATACTTGGTTCAGTTTTAAAAGGGGTTTAATACATAAATTGTATGAATATTACATGGAACAAAACTCTGTTTGCCTATAAACTAGGTAGATTTCAAAGTTCAATGTTTTACTCTGCAACCTCATTTTTGTCATCCCTTGCCATAAAGAATGGCGATATTAAAAACTCATTCTGACACAACCTTTGCGTAATATTTAAACTGTTAACAATAGCTGGGAACAGATTTGTTAATGTGCCTACTAAAGGATTTATGAATATTTTGTCCTTTAACCCCCATTTACCCATTTCTTGAGCAAATTTCTACTATTATCGAGAAGCTTTTGGTATTAGTCTGAAGAGATGGTATCAAAAAGCGCGTCGTGTGACTGTTACACCGTGTATTAAGTTTACAGATAAACACATATTGGAAACGTATATTGTGGGACTGCTGCACCGTTTATAAATTACTAAGTGGACGGATAAACACGTACTTAAAACGTACGCAGTGAGACTTACGCATGTATTAATTACTAAGTGGACAGATAAACAAGTATTAGAAATGTACGTTGTGTGACTTACACCGTGTATTAAATATTAAGTGGACAGATAAACATGTATTAAAAACGTACGTCATGTGACTGTTTTACCATGTTTTGATTATTAAGTAGACAGATAAACACATATTAAATACTTACGTAGCGTGACTGTTTAACTGTGTTTCAGTTATTAAGTAGACAAGTAAACACGTATTAAGAACGCACGTCCTCTGAGTGTTACACCGTGCTTTAATTATTTGGTGGACAGATAAACACGTCATTAAACGTACGTCTTGCAACTGTTACACGTGATTTAATTATTTTGTGGACAGATACACACGTATTAAAGCGTAATTTGTTTGACTGTAACACCGTGTTTTAATTATTTAGTGGACATGTAAACATGTTATCAAAAGTAGGTCATGTGACTGTTACACCGTGTATTAATTACTAAGTATACAGAGAAACACGTACTAAAGCATACGTCGGGTGACTGTTACACAGTGTTTTAATTATTTTGTGGACAGATAAATACCTTATTAAAGCGCACGTCGGGCTTTAATTAGTTTGTGGACAAATAAACAGGTTATAAAACGTATGTAGTGTCACTGTTACACTGTGTTTTAATTATTTAGTGGACCGATAAACACGTATTAAAAAGGTACGTCGTGTGACCGTTACACCGCGTTTTAATTATTTAGTGGGCAATTAAACACGTTATTAAAACGTACGTCGTGACTGTTATGTCGTGCATTATTAAGTGTATATGTAAACACTTATTAAACCTTCGTTGTGTGACTGTTACATCGTGTATCATTAACCGAACAAATAAACACGCATTAAAAAAACATACGTCCTGAGTAGTATGCATTTGCATGTTCTGCGATCAATTGTAGAACAGACACATGTCTGTTCTGCGGTAAAATCTTGATCGCAGAACATACAATGTATCTAAATGCATGGGTGGGAAAGAGATGGAAAATGACCGTAGAACATACAATGTATCTAAACGCATGGATGTGAAAGAGATGGAAAATGATCGTAGTACATACAATGTATCTAAACGAAGAGATGGTTGTATGGTGTGTAAGAGTAGTGGAAATGACGATGAGTAGGGTGATGTGTAACATGGTAGGGGGATGTGGGTCACTTGTGTATTGGGGGAAACTGTGTACGAGCATCAATGTGATAAAGCCGATAAGGGTGAAAACGAGTATCGAACTCTAACATCATCATCATTCCGAAATGTGTGATATTCGCAGTAAAAGAGCCACTTGGTAGGGCTTCGAACCCCGAAGTGATATGAGCGATATTCGCAGTAACGAACCCCTTGATATAAAGCATGTGAGCAACGAATCCTGGTATCGAACCTAGGTGAGATATGTGCGTTATTCGCAGTAACGAACCCCTTGGTATAAAGCATATGAGTAACGAATCCTGGTATCGAACCTAGGTGTGATATGTGAGTTATTCGCAGTAACGAACCCCTTGGTATAAAGCATATGAGTAACGAACTCTGGTATCGAACCTAGGATGTGCGTTATTCGCCCAAGGACCGGTGTAAACCATGCAAGTCCAGTCAAGGACAGTATACAATAGCGATTAGCGCTCTACTCATGGAAAAACGCATCATACCTTCGCTCCGGTAATGTAGGTCATCTCGTGGCAAAACAAACATCGCACTTAGCGATGTTTGTGGCAAAAAAAAAACATCGCACTTAGCGATGTTTGTGGCAAAAAGAAAACATCGCACTTAGCGAGGTGACATTAGCATAGACAGAGCCGGTATGTTGATCGCTTAATAACAAACATAATTTCCACTTAGCAAGTCTGGAAATAGCACACTCAATACTGAGAGTGCAAATTACCAGTAACTAAACACAAGACTACAATTGCTTATAAGTAAGACAAAAACAAATATAACGAGAGACAGTGAAACTCTTTTGAATGTAGGTCATCGGTGTGTGATGCGAATACATTATACACTCTCGAGGGAAAAATAAACAGACGTCGCAGAAAAACGTGTAAAGGAGCCAACCCTACCCCCCACCGAGAAGCTAGATGAGTGCTGTATGTTGGTAAAATCAGTATAAAAGACTATGCATAAACCATATCAAACTTAGTAAATACAAACTCTTCAACATACAACCTTTCAAGCTTAGAGGCTACAAGCCTGTAAGTATATAATATTTCAAGCCTAGAGGCTGGTATCCCATTGGCAGGCAACAACATGACAGTGTTTAAATAGTGCTACAGTACATACGCAGCGAATACAACGAAACCAGATAGCATAGTAACACGTCGCAGGAAATGCCCGAGGATTATAAGAAACAATACATTCATACAACAATACATATGAATTTCAACGTAGTAGTGTAAATTTGTATATTATACTGTTGTAATATAAATTTTGTATGTTCTACCGAATTTTAGTGTATATTCTTGAATTGTAGTATAAATTTGTATGTTCTACGTTTGTTAGATCGATTGTGTGTTTCTCATGTAATGTTTACATTTCAGTTATGCTTATACATGGTAGATTGATTATGTATTCCTTACATTTTGTTATGTAACTGTACGTACATCTCTATAACGTTTATACATGTTTACTTTTAGAATTGTAGTATAAATGTGTATGTTCTACGTTCGTTAGATCCATTGTGTGTTTTTCATGCAATGTTTTACATTTCAGTTATGCTTGTACATGTTAGATTGATTAACTGTACTTGCATTCCTAAAATTACATGATATCTCTCTTCATTTCAGTTATGCTGCTCGATAGATTAGCAGAACTTGAGGCTGGAAGCACATTCCCCGAGCTACGGAAGCTTAGCGATCTGCAATAACATATCACCTACAGCATCACGCAATGCAGGGCAGTGGTGACACGTTACGGTACCAGAACTGTCGTACATCTCCAAGCAGAGGATGATGATGAGATTCAAGTCTTTATCCCAGCACGCTACATGAATATGCCAGCTGACATGAGGATGCAACTAGCATCTGGAACGTATGCTCTACAATACCGAGGTGTCGAAACCCAACCATCAGGCTTCAAAAAGCACAGCATTGCTTTTTTACAGCAGCAATAAAGAAAGGTATGTGTCAACCCAGGAATAGCATTACATGTACATTCCTGAGAAAATATCAATACTAATAATCACATATGTTTTACAGATATGACAGTACATACCCCAGCAGTGAAGCGAAAAGCCGTGGGTACGCCATCAACATCAAAAAAGTGTAGGAGAGAATTGGAATGTCATGAGATCGAGACCGCCTTTAAACGCAGGTTAGTCACATATAGAATTGAAAATGTTATTGGTGCCACAAATCCATCCGATTTTCTTGAACAGTGTAAACCGTTGGTTGAAAAACAAACAAAGCAGACTCTAAACAAGCACAAAACCGGTCTTAAAGTGGGTGCAACACTAACGTGTGCATATATACTAAATAAAACAGATGAAGTGGCAATTCAAAATTTTTGTTTCAATAGTAGGATGTCCTTCATCCTCCAATCAACAGATTTTGAGCTGTTATTTGGGGGTAAAATTAAAGATCCTATAATCGAACAGATTGAAAACTTTGAATGTCGCGATAGTTCAAAGCGCTACATGAAATTATATCATTGGAGATAATTATGTGTAGATATGATCCGTTGAATGCTTCGCGCTATATTAAACTCCCCGATTTTATCAGTCAAAGAAAGCAACCTGTAATATACGTAATGACAATGCACTATGCTTTGTCTACTTATTGCTAGCAGCGAAATATCCATCTTTATCCAACAGGAATCGACAATCTACCTATAGTAAACTTAATATATTTAATGAATTTGTATTAGACAACATTTCCTTTCCGGTGGGGTTGGATCAGTTAGAGCTATTCGAACAACAGAATAAAGACACATCATTGGCAGTATATGGCATATAAAATCAATCAATCATTCTATTATATCAGACATTGTCTAGAAAAAGAAATCATGTCAATTTAATACGTATTGAGAACGAAACACATGCACATTACGTACTAATCACCAATTTATCACGTCTACTTAACAATCAAATCACTAAGAATACGCGGAGAATGGAGATGTGCGAGGGGTGTCTTAGACGGTTTTCAAATGCAGAGGCTTTAAGGAAACATATGCTAAAATGTACGGAAACACAGTCCATAGTAATGCCAGAGGTTGGAGTGGATGATAAATTATTTTTAAAGCACACAACAAAGCATTTGACGTACCAGTGGTCATTTATGCAGACATGGAAAGTGTACTGGTTCGAGTCCAGACATGTCAACCTGATAATGACCATAGCTGGTCGCGTCCCAAACAGAAGCACGAGGTTATGTCAGTCGCTCTACAGATGGTATGTAGACCGTTTTCCTCTCTTTCAAGATTTAAACCCTTCGCGGACACAATGCAATCACAGACTTTCTCAATGAAGTAAAAAGTATAGTAGATGAAACTATAGCATTATATGAAAAAATGTTAAATTAACAATGACACCTGAAGACGAGTTGAATTTTAGGAATGCAACTGTTTGTCACATATGTAATCGCGAGATGCACGCTAACGATAAGATGCGCTATCACGAACATTGGAATGGAAAGTATAAGGGGCTAGCCACAGCTCTTGTAATTAAAATAGAAAAGCGCCGAATTTTATACCCATATTCTTTCATTGTCTAACGTCATATGACGCTCACTTTATAGTGAAACATCTCAACTATGACACTCAACCTATAAGTTGCATAGCACAAAGCTCTGAAAAGTAGCTTTCATTCAGTAAAAAGCATAAAAGAATTTACCTAAGATTTCTAGATACCTATCGATTCATGAGTGATACATTATCAAACCTTGCTGATATGTTATGTATGGATGATTTCAAATTTATAAAAAGTGAATTTAAGACTGACACAACAGAATCTCGTTAGAAAAAAAGGTGTATTCCGATATAGCTATATTGATTGTTTATCTAAATTGAGTGAGACAGAGTTGCCCGATATTACAATGTTTGATGATATTAACAGCAGAGCAATACGAATGTGCCCTTACCGTTTGGCAAACATTTAATATAGAAATACTAGGACAGTATAGCGATTTATACCTGAAAACCGATACATGTTTGTTAGCCAACATTTTCGAAAAGTTTCCTGACATAATTTTAAACGTTTATCAGTTGGACTGTGCTCATTACTTTACACTCCCAGGACTTGCATTCGATGCAATGCTCAAGATAACCAATGTAACGCTTTACCTAATTACAGATAAAGAGATGCATTGCATGATTGAAGATGGAATACGTGGTGGGATATGTACCGTCTCTGGTAGATATGCAAAAGCAAATAATAAATACGTTTCGGACTATGATAGCTCACAGCAAATTAAATATTTAGGATACTACGATTGTACGAATTTATATGGTCAGGCTATGATGGGGACCCTTCCATATGGAGGGCTCAGATGGTTAACCAGAAATGAAATTGAAAACATTGACTTTGCAAGTGTGCCCGAAAATTCACCGATTGAATATGTGCTAGAAGTAGACATTGAATATCCTTCGGAAATTCACGATTTTCACAATGATCTGCTACTGTGTGCACGTTCGGAAATACCGCCAAATGGGAAATATAAAAAATTGCTAGCTACACTAACGAACAAAGATAAATATGTTATTCATTATCGAAATATGCAGCAATGTCTTCAATTGGGTATGAAATTAAAGTATATACATAGAGTGATTGCGTATGAGCAATCAGAATGGCTTAAGAATACATAATGATGAATTCCGAGCTACGCGCACGAGAGACCTCTAAATTCGGACAGAACCTTTATAAACTGTTAAATAATGCGATATATGGTAAAGCGATTGAGAATGTAAGGAAA
This sequence comes from Deroplatys truncata, assembly GCA_030765065.1. Taxonomy (NCBI): domain Eukaryota; kingdom Metazoa; phylum Arthropoda; class Insecta; order Mantodea; family Mantidae; genus Deroplatys; species Deroplatys truncata. The sequence goes on along the minus strand of JAUKNL010000022.1, from coordinate 820,172 downwards.
TACAATGACTTTCGACTTGTCATGTCATGGAAACAGGCACGTAAATTGATATCCCGTCCAAACTTTGTTCGCTACATTAGGTTCTCGGAGAGTCTGGTCGGTATCGAGATGGCACGCGAGGAGATTAAAATGACCAAACCGATATACATCGGACAGGCAATATTAGAGAAGTCAAAATTGTTTATGTATACATTTTACTATAACGTGATGAAGCCGAATCTGAAGTATCTTAAATTACTGTATACAGATGCCTTTCTTTTTCAAACCAGCACTGATATATATGAATTTGTGAAAGAGAATCTCAATTATATCGATACCTCCTGGATACCTGGAAAACAATGCTTACGGTATACCAAGAGTTAATCATAAAGTTATTGGAACATTCAAGGATGAGCTATCGGGTAAGATAATATCAGAATATGTAGGTTTACGCTCTAAACTGTCTGCATTTAAATATAAAGGGGAGGAAACCAAAAAGGCTAAGGGTATTACCAAACAGGCCATGCGGACAATTAAATTTAAGGATTATAAAACATGCTTAAACGATAAGTCCAACACATATTATTCAATTCAGCTGGGTTTTAGAAGTTTCAAACACGATGTGTATACCATCGAATCAAACAAACGCACGCTGGACACATTCGATGACAAGCGTATAATTCTTAATGATGGTAGTCATATGACATTAGCATGGGGCTATCAGAGTGAAGCATTAACTGCATGTGAAGATAATGGGGGTATGTCCAATTAAAAAAGTAATGAATGTATTAGGGTAAACGTATGTCCATACACCCATGTTTGTAAGCATTAAAAAGTAATTCTGTATAAATGTTATGTGGAATAACGAAGGTATTGAATGTATTGGGGTAAATGTATACTCATACACGCTTGTTTGCAAGCATTAGAAAGTTGTTCTGTATAGGGGAAGTATGCACATGTTCTTGCGGATATTTCAAAACACACAAGTAGTTCAGTGTTATGTGGATTCTTGGCATTTCATTTTCAGCTCTAGGTGTGACGGACGGTCTGCTTTTTTTAAAATATATTCAGCTTCCACCTACATATTTGTTTATGATTTTAAAAAAGTAATTCTGCATAATATATGTTTGTTTCTGGGATACCAGCTTCTAGGCTTGTGAAATATATAACTGATACAAATAAAATGTGTTACTTATTTCAATATTCCCTTCCATCCTATTACACACCTTTAATTGTGTGGGATAAGGAAAATAAGAACGAGATGAGTTATGAATAAAAACATTTATTTCATATAATGTGCATGCTCATAGTACATCCTACGTTTAATCCATTCGGGGTTTGGAAATCCCCACCACTTGACAAGAATCGTATCCTTGGAGCGTTTCAATACATTTTCAATCAGGAAGATGTCATGATACCGTGTCCTTTGAAGTTCCTGTCTATAAAATCCACCTTTTATCACCTCTCCTTCCGAATCCTTCAAAAGGTAGACTGGAGGTTGAGAATTCCTAATTTGATAGATCTGAAATATTTCGGCACTCCAATTGGGGAAGTAGCCCGTTTCAAAGTATGCCTTATGTCTGGAGATACGTAAATAATCACCAATCTTGAATCGATGAGGTTGCCGCTGGTGCTTCTGCTGACTGTATACCGTTAGTAGCAAATCATTGCTCGTGACATCATTTGGCTTCATGCGAATCGTTGAATGGTAAGTATTATTGAGTAAGTATTTTAGGCAGGAGCTCCAACCATTTATACGAAACTTGCACTAGAAATTCTCTGTAGAGAAGACTTTTTAGAGTGCGTATAAGTTGTTCGACAGCTCCAGCCTTTATGCTACTGAACGTACTGTAATGATGAATCTTATATTTTGCCATTACGTGCTTGAATGAGTTATTATAAAACTCTTTTCCATTATCTGACTGGATATGTTTGGTCGGAATCTTCATTTCCTTCAGAATAGATTCCACTGCTTGCGGCACATCCTCGCCCATCTTATTCTTCAATGCTCTGCCATATGCCTTTTTCGTATAAAAGTCTGTTGCAATCAATATGTATTTATGATTCTTATTTACGCGTGCATATGGAATCATTTCCATTAGATCGATCTGTAGTAGATCATGAAGACCTTTTGTAATTATCTTTCTACGTTCAAAATTCCGTCTGGCTGGTGCATGTAATTCCTTTGCAATTGCACGTTTGATCATGCTATAATTTTAGCTCTCTTCAATTCCTCAACAATCTTGGACGTGTGACCTCTATTTCCAGCTTCCTGCACCGCAATGAGTAATTTGAGACGATCCACTAATACATTCACATCGGACCAGAATATGTAATCGGTTTGATTATTCTGCAGCTCTTTCCACTCGAATCCCGAACCGGTCACCTTGTCAGTCACGAGTTTGCGAATGATGTGTGAATACTTATATCCGTGTTCGATTTTATCCGTCCGGTGATGGCGTGTCCACTTCTGTACACTAGTGTTTGATTTAAGATTTCACCGTATACATCTAGATCCTCATCGGTATAGGTGAGAGGCTTCCTCTTGAAGATGAGTTCTAGCAGGCCGGGGGTAGTCTTGTAGCGTTCGCTTCCTACTCGAATGTGATCATCCTCGTCTATGGCGATTATTTTATTTCCCAAACGATAATTACCATCCACGTATCGAATTCCATATGTGGTATTCAAATTGCTTTTACCTAAACGTTGCATTGCTTTCAGTCGACGCTCTAGTTCATTATCCTGCCTACTCTCCACCTCCTCCTTCTTCTTGGTATTCTCCAGTATGACTTTCAATGGTGTAGTTACAGGCTTCAGCACTTCAGTCATTGTACGCTGCGTCTTGAACCGTAGACCTCTAAGGGAACGCAACTTTTCCCTAATGGCATTCGTATGCTTCACAATGGATTGTTTCAGAGCTATAGCATCGGTATCCATCTTGTCAATGATAGATCATTATTAGCGTACATTCATTTTATATAATACGAGCATTTCGGTGTGTAGCGTATGACCGTCAATCGTGCGATGAGGAGGTGGTGTGAATGTTATTTTATTACCTATGTTAAAGGATGTGGGATATTTGGTGATAGCATTATCATTTATCGCAACTATTGTATCGTTTCTCTCTTGAGCAATTATACTACTTCTCGGTCCGCCTACAGGATCTTGCGATGTGATCCAGCACGCTATAAGTTCACCCTTGATCGGAAATGTATAGAGTGAAAATCCAGATGATAGCACATACGTGCTGGCTCTCCTCAGCGGTAGGGAGCGAAGATATATGATGAGATTACCCGACATGCCAACCACACGTGTTTGCAATGTATCCATAGCCTTAGCTAAGAGGTCGATCTCATTTGTTTTGCAAAATTATTCACTCGTGACTTGTTACTATCGACCACCTGTGCGGTGAGCTCATCTATAGATCTGACCTGAGCTGTAAGTTCACTCATTCGAGTCTTGGTATTTGCAGTTGTGACGCTTAGATTATTCATAAGTATGTTTACACTTGTCTGTAGTTTATTATTGAACAGTGTCTCGAGTTTTGAAAATTCATCGCTGAAGCGTGCAGATACTTGGTTTACACTATGTTGTAGTTTCATGTTTATATTATTTTCAATATCTGACGTATTCAGGGTATTCCTGTCGAGTGTCTGAAGCGCCTTGTTTACAGTTTCTATTTGCTTCTTCATATTTTCAACATGTATTTCCATGTTATGAGTGAGCGCACTCTCGACGTATTCTAGCTTACCGTTAACTACCTTAACGATGTTTATAGTAGTCGTAACCATATCGCTATTTATACTTTGTTGTAATTCATTTATCTCCTTAGCAGATATCTCTTATTACCCCATCCATATCGTTGATAGGGTCTGCTAGATCTATTATTCTTCCCTTGAGGAATTTTAAACTACCGTCCGAGGTGATGGGTGGAACGCGTACTTTTACGTAATATGTTACGTATCTCCTGTTGGGTACATCGTGATCGTGCTCTGGAGGAAGAGTTACTTTGAGTCTCGTCTTATCGAGTAGGATGTTGTGTTCGGCGTCACGTTTCAGCTGGTGTGCCCCGACGTACGTCCTCCTGTCGTCGAGCGTCGTGTGTACGTACGCTCTGAGCGTGTTCTCTTGTTTCTGCATTCCATGTCTCATTCTATCCTCCATATTAGACGTATGCGTATCCACATACCCTTTAGTAGCCGCATCACTAATTTCCCTAGGCAGCTGCACCTGACGTAACCGTCGACCGGTGATAAGGTAGTTGCCCTCTGCATCTCTGTCGACGATGTTTCGGGTGATCAGCGTCTTGACGTATGCCTTTCTTTGAGCACCGAATCGATCAATACTCATGACTTTTGTGACTGGAGATGGTTATTTACAGATCTTGATAAAGCTATCAAAGCCGCGTCTGTAGCGTCCGTCGTTTAGCGGAAATTCGGGAACTATCACCATGAACGGTCTCACATTCTCTTTCTCATTACTCTCCCATACATTCTTACACACATCTCTGAATTCTACAAAACTCATATCAGTATTGACATAATCAGCGTATATGTGTTTTAGGTTACGGTTGTCTTGTCTAAAGAGAATAATCATATTTTCATTATCTCTAATTAAATGTTTAGGACCTCTGGCATATAAATGAGGTAGGTAGAGCGCATCGACGTTGCGATGTCTACCCATGCTGTAGTATGAGGCAATTTTTCCTTGCTTCTCGCTTATGACGTCATCGAAGATGAATATTGAGTTTTCTTTAGCATCCGACGAATTCAAGACCTTTTCACCATCGGTGTAGGTGTAAACTTCAATGTCGGGTATGTTTCTTAGCACCTTGAGTAGTTACTGATATTTCGGTTGATGTATTGATTTTGAATATATGTATAAATTCTAAAATCTGAGACCGTTCTCGTGTATTAGTAGATTGAGTAGCACGTTGGTCTTGCCAGCATTCGAACTACCTAGTATGAGGGTACGAACATTGTTTGGAAAGAGTGCACCATGTCTTCCTCTTTGCACGTCATTTTCGAAGTCTAACACCGGTATGGGCAGGGAACACGCTTGCTTTACAACTTCCATCTCGTAACTAAGACTATGTAACCACCCTATACACTATTTATTTGCTATTCTATCATGAGAGCTAGGAGTGTGAGGAAGCGTGGATCGGGAATTCTTAATTCCCTCATCAGTGCACTGCCTTTCGAAGCCCATCTTCCAGGATATCAATTTTGCGGACCCGGTGCGAAGCTTAGGAAGCGTCTGGCGAGAGATGATCGGGGTGTAAATAAGCTTGATGAGGCGTGCAGGTAGCACGCTATTGCATACTCTGAGCATCCAGATACCGTTTCGAGACATATCGCTGATCGCATCCTTGCAGAGAATGCTTGGAATAGGGTTAAGTCGGCAGACGCAACGTTTGGAGAGAGACTGGCTGCACGTCTAGTTACGTCACTGATGAAGGGTAAGGTTGCTGTAGGCTCTGGGCTTAAGAAGAAGAAGAAGACTGGTGGTTTTCTACCGCTGATACCGCTCATAGCGGCCTTGGGCGCTGCTGGAAGCCTTGCAGTCGGTGCAGCTGGCATCGCTACCGCAGTGAATAAGAAGCGTGCCACCGATCGGCAGTTGGATGAGTTGAAACGTCATAATCAGCACATTTTGGCCTTGGCCATGGGAAAAGGTCTTCGTAGGAAAAAGAAAAAGGTCGAGGCTTGTACATATCGCGGAGAAAGCGTTGAGCAATACGCAGCTAGTGAAGTATGCCAAACATTTACGCATTCCACATTTTTGAGGTGTGTATATGCTGGACACTCTACCGACAAAACCGAGGTACAAGGAGCGCATCATAGTTAACATGGATATTTCAAGTACTCACTGGGTTGCTATACGTAAGTTTGGGAATACAGCATTGTATTTCGATAGTTTCGGTAATCTGAAACCTCCGAGGGAGATTGCATCCTATCTGAAAGGAATCAAAGTACTGTATAATAAACGTAGATATCAAGATTTCGATTCAGTCATTTGCGGACACGTGTGTCTTCAGTTCCTATCGCTATGAGTTATACGATTACTGTAAGTGTAACTGATTCCGCCATTTCCACATATATAAATCCACCCATCTACCTGGATTCCAATGGACTCTATGAGATTGCCCTTCTGAATTTCGAAACATTCTACTCCATACCGAACGTCGACGCAAGCAACAATCTCTTTCATTATATTCGAGATGTTGAATCTCACGTACTGGAACTCCCTCCTGGTACGTATGAGATCGACGTTCTCGACGCTCTCATCAAGAAGATGCTCGGCGTGGGTGATGCTTTCGTTCTACGTGCTAATAATAAAACCATGAAGGCCGAGATACGATGTTTATTCACGATTGATTTTTCTAAGGCCAACTCTATCGGTTCGCTCCTGGGCTTTACGAATACTGGTCTGGTGGAGACAGGTGTAATGACCGCATCTGACGCTTTGGTCAACATATTCAAAGTGAGCATCATACGCATCGAGTGTAGCATTGCAACGGGATCATTTATCGATGGTAGGAGTGGACATTCTATCTATGAGTTTTTTTCCATCGGTCCCTCCAGGATTTCACATCTCACAGGAACCATCCAACCATATATATTTACCACTCATCGATACGAATCTCATTTATGAGATCACCATTCGAGCAGTAGACCAGAACGGTACTCCTATGGTTTTTAGACACGAAGTCATAACCGTGAGACTACACATCCGAAGAAATGGGTCTAGACTTTAAACGTCATCGTGAGCATATTAAGCCCTTCTTCTCTAAACTAAAGTATACTCGATATTCTACATCCAAGCTGTTAACATCCTGTAATCGAAAGTTCCTCGAAAGCCTGGGCTACAAGGTGAAATGATGGATATATTAGATGTGACCGGAGTTCCATCCTTCGATGATAAGATTACCAAGGAGGAGGAACATATATTTCTACCCTACAATGCGTCGGCACTGGGTGAGAATGATGAAATTTGAATTCCGCATCAGGCTGGGGGTTTGTACACATTACTTAGCAAGAGTTATCTGTATATTGAAGGTACTATCACTAAACCTACAGAGGAACCGACATCCTCAAAACTTGTCAACAATGCCATGGCCTTTCTCTTTGATGAGATTTGTCTGGATATGAATGGTACTACCATAGATAGAACAAGACTTCCTGGTATTTCATCCACGCTATATAACTATGCATGTCTCAATGCTATGGAATGCTTTCGTCTACAGAACGCTGGCTGGGTGTACCCTGAAGAAGAGGTGAAGATTGTGAACGCTACCAACGGAAGTTTCAATGCTGTAATTCCTCTATCCATGCTTCTGGTTTTGCCGACGATCATAAGGAGATTGTACTTAATAGCAGGTATGAATTAATTCTCATTAGAGCTAAGAATTCAAAGAATTGCATCGTTGGCGAGGAAGAGGCGGTCTTGCAGCTGACGAGACTCGAATGGAGGATGCCAGTACTTCGCCTTTCCGATGGTGAGAGAGCCGAGAAGCTTAAATTGGTCAAGTCCGATCTAGCATTGCATGTTGCGTTTAGAACATCGGAGCTACATGTACAGCCTGCAGTACCACAGAATAAAGCCTTCACTTGGAATGTTTTCACTACCTCGAAGCTTGAGAAACCATGTTTTGTCATCGTTGGAATGCAAACTAACCGCCTGAATAATTCCAATTCTGATTGCTCACTTTACGATCACTGTAACATTACTAATATGAAGCTATACATCAACAGTGAATGCTATACCTACCATGACATGAATTTAGATTTTGTTAATTCGAAGATTTCCTTTCTGTATGAACTGTACTCTAGATTCCAAAGTGCATATTATGGAAAGGATAATTACCCGCTATTGAAGAGGACTGATTTACTTACCTCAGCACCGCTTTTCATCGCCGACTGCTCCCATCAGCCTGAAGAGGTTGTGAATGGTGCTGCTAACATAGTCTGGATGTACAAACCTCGAGGAATATACCACGTCAAACATCAATGTTTTGCTTGATTGTCCATGATAAACTATTCACCTACAACCCTTTATCTCATGTTGTACAGTCTATAATATGAATAAATAAAAAGATTTTTTCATACCTTATACAATGTTTTATTGCATTTTTCCCCATACGTCTTCACTACCCTCTCCCTTATCCTTCTACTTGATATACAATAGGAATTTAGTGACGTGTGAACATCTTGGAGTTGTTGAAGATACTTTTCAATGTGTGATGAGTATCTTTCAAGTTCACGTATTGCATCCCAATCCAGTTCTATTACGTTTTCATCTAAACAATTATTTTCTATTCTTATATATTCCCTATTGGTCATATGTATTAATACATTGTAAGCATATATTATGTTTTCGCAATATTCCACTGATGGTGGGTACACCCCCTCTTTGAAATATTTTACAATCACCGGTATGTTTAACCTTATTATTTTCCAGTCCGTTAGCGTTATATACACATATTTTCCATTGTCAGTTGTAATGTATAAAACAGGTGTTTAGTGATGCAGTCCTATGCTCACACGTATATGGGGGTTATGGAGATATCTCTATCGAATATGCATAGTTCACTCATTCTTGGTCGCTGCTGCTGGAGCTTGTGGTGGTAGTAGGGGATCGAAGAAGATGACGACAAGCTGCTCATCCTTATTGTTCCTCCTGTGTCTGTTTCTCTTCTTCTTTGTTACCGCCTCCTTTTTCTCTTTATCCGCACTGTAACACACACATACGTTCATTATTAGATTGACGTTCATTTACATACCACTATATTACCATATTCAGCGGTTACTGTACTTACCCTTCTGTCTCGTCTTCCCAGATGGGTAGTGGGATGTCCGAGCCTTCGGGTGTTGACTTAGCCTCACGTTTCACGTTGCAATGCTCGAAGCATCTGAAGAAGCTCATCATCTCCCGATGCTTCGATAGCTCGGTACATATGATGCGATGTGTCACGCCATCACACTTCTCGATATGTTTCTCGAGACAGTGCTGACGCATCTCCTCGAAGGTCTGTGTGTCCCATGTTGCGTTGTCACTCTCCATCTTGCTATTCGTCTCGAGAATGTGTGTAAGCGTGTGGCGATCTCTCGTAGCTAATATACTCTACCTCCCCACCCCTAACTATATACTGACGTGTTGTGCTTGCAGCAACGTGATGGTACAAGCATGTGATTGCTTTATATTGGATTGGTTTTACTCAGCTAGGTGGATGTGATCCTCGAGCTCTTAACTGTAAACGACTTTTTCCATGAATAGAGCTCTAATCGCTATTGCATACACTTCCTTAGTTAGACTTGCATGATTTATACAGTCCTCGGCTCGAGTGATATGTAGCCACCTCAGCTGCTGTTTCATGCTGTGTCGAATGCTTACATTTACGTTTGGAATCATTCATACAAGCGTTGAGGTTTTTCTTTACTGAAACTGGAATATCATTCATATTACTCCTGGAGCTTGATGCTAAGTGGTTCGTTACTGCGAATATCGCACATATCACTTCTGGGTTCGATACCAGGGTTCGTTACTCATATACTTTATACCAAGGGGTTCGTTACTGCAAATATCGCACATATAACACCTAGGTTCGATACCGATTTGGGGTTCGTTACTGCGAATATCACTCCTAGGTTCGATACCAGGGTTCGTTACTCATATGCTTTATACCAAGGGGTTCGTTACTGCGAATAACGCGCATATCACACCTAGGTTTGATACCAGGGGGTTCGTTACTGCGAATAACGCACATATCACTCCTAGGTTCGATACCAAGGGGTCCGTTACTGCGAATATCGCTCATGTCACTTCGGGGTTCAAAGCCCTACCAAGGGGCTCTTTTACTGCGAATATCACACATACCCGGAATGATGATGATGTTAGTCAGAGTTCGATACTCGTTATCGCCCTTATCGGCTTTATCACATTGATGCTCGTACACAGTTACCCCAATACACAAGTGTCCCACACCCCCCTACCATGTTACACATCATCCCTACTCATCGTCCTTTCCACTACTCTTATACACCATACAACCATCTCTTCGTTTAGATACGTTGTATGTACTACGATAATTTTCCATCTCTTTCACACCCATGCGTTTAGATACATTGTATGTTCTACGGTCATTTAGCATCTCTTTCCCACCCATGCGTTTAGATACATTGTATGTTCTGCGATCAAGATTTTAGCACCGAACAGACATGTCTGTTCTACAAGTGATCGCAGAACATACAAATACATCCTACTGTCCTGCGAGTGCTATACCGTGTTTTACTTAATTAGTGGACTGATAAACACGCATTAAAAATGTACGTAGTGTGACCCTTACACCGTGTATTAAGTTCTAAGTATACAGATAAACACGTATTAAACGTACATCGTGTGACTGTTACACTGTGCATTAATTATCAAGTGCACAGATAAATACGTATTAAGCACATACGTCATGGGTAAAAACTACGTCGTGTCACTGTTACACCGTGTTTTAATTATTTAGCGGACAGATGTACAGGTCACTAAAACGTACGTCGAGTGACTGTTACAATGTGTTCTAATTATTTTGTGGACAAATAAACACATTATAAAAACGTACGTCGTTTGACTGTTACACGGTGTATTAGTTATGAATTGACAGATAAACATGTATTGTAAGCGTACTTCCGTCGTGGGACTGTTTCACTGTGTAATGATTATCAAGTGGACAGATGAACACGTTACTAATAGTCACGTCGTATGCTGTTACACCGTGTACTAATTATTAAATGGACAGACAAATACGTGTTAAAACGTGCGTAGTGTGACTGTCACACGTGTATTGATTATTAAGTGGACAGGTGAAAACACATTAAAGACGTACGTCGTGTGAATGTGACACCATGTTTTAATTATCTGGTGGGCAGATAAACTCGTTATAAGGCGTACGTCGTGTGACTGTTGCACCGTGTTTTAATAATTAAGTTGACAATTAATCCACGTTATGAAAACGTACGTCGTGTGACTGTTACACCGTGTATTAATTATTAAGTGAACAGTAAACACCAATTAAAAACGTACGTTGCGTTACTGTTACACCGTAATTTAATAAGTGGACAATTAAACAAGTTATAAAAACGTACATCGTGAACTATTACACCCTGTGTTAATTATTAAGAGTATAGATAAAGACGTATTAAAGCCGTACGTTTTGTGACTCTTAAACCTTGTATTAATTATTATGTCAACAAATGAATACCGGTGTTAATACTTACTTCGTGTGACTATTACACCGTGTATGATTAAGTTAACAAATGAACTAGTGTTAGAAACGTACATCCTGTGACTGTTATACCATGTTTTAATTATTAAATAGATAAACGTGTATTAAAAACATACGTCGTGTGGATGTTACACCGTGTATAAATTATTAAGTAGACGAATAAACATGTATTAAAAAGTACGTCCTTTGAGTGTTACACCATGTTATAATTATTTGGACAGATAACAGGTTATTAAAACGTACATTTTGTGATTGTTGCATCGTGATTTAATTATTTTGTGGACATACACACTTATTAAACGTAGTTTGTGTGAGCGTTACACCGTGTTTTAATTATTTAGTGGACAGGTAAATACGTTATTAAAACGTACTCGTGTGACTTACACTGCGTATTAATTACAAACTATACAGATAAACGCGTACTAAAATATACGTCCTGTGACTATTACACAGTGTTTTAATTATTTAGTGGACAGATAAACACGCTATAAAAACGTACGTCGGGTGTTAGCTATTCTGTTGACAAATAAACACGTTATAAAAGTGTGGGTAGTGTGACTGTTACACGTATTTTATTTATTAAGTGGACAGATAAATATCAATTAAACCTTTACTTCGTGTAACTGTTACACCGTGTGTCTTTAAATGCACAAATAAGCACTTATTTAAACATACGTCGTGTGACTGTTACACTGCATTTTAATTATTTAGTGGACTGATAAACACGTATTAAAAATTATGTAGTGTGACTGTTACACTGTGTTTTAATTATTAAGTAGACAGATAAACACATATTAAAAACGTACGTAATGTGAACGTTACACCGTGTACCAATTATTAAGTGGACAAATAAACACGTATTAAAAAGTTCGTTATGAGACTGTTACACCGTGTATTGTTTAAATGGACAGATGAACACGTTTTAAAAACTACGTCCTGTTACTGTTACACCGTGTTTAAATTATTTGGTGGAGACATAAACAGGTTATTAAAACGCACGTCGTGTGACTGTTACACTGTTATTTATTTATTTTGTGGACAGATACACACGTGTTAAAATCGTACGTTGTTGACTGTTACACCATGTTTTAGTTATTTACTGGACATGTAAACACGCTATAAGAACGTAACTCATGTGACCCTTACATCGTGTACTAATTACTAACTATACAGATAAACACGTATAGTACTACGTCTTGTGACTGTTACACTGTGTATTAATTATCAAGTGGAGAGATAAACACGTATTAAAACCGTACGTCATGGGTCAAAACGCACGCCGTGTGACTGTTACACCGTGTTTAAATTATTTGATGGACAGATAAACATGTTATTAAAACGTACGTCGAGCGACTGTTACACTGTGTAATAATTATTAAGTAGACAGATGAACACATATTAAAAACGTACGTCGTGTGAATGTTACACCGTGTTTTAAATATTTTGTGGGCAGATATACATGTAAAACGTATGTCGTTTGATTGTTGCACCGTGTTTTAATTATTTGGTGAACGAATAAAACGTTATAAAACCGTCATGTGACTGTTACGCCGTGTATTAATTATTAAGTGGAACAACACGTATTCAAAGCATACGTCGTGTGACTGTTACACCGTCTGCTCAAGCGTTTTTAATGGCTATTCAGCGTGTGTGGTGATCCTGTCTCCCACCTCACTAAACACCTCACCGTACGACGACATGCACATGTGTTCACCCAGTGCGCATGGCCGAGAACTTAAAAATTCAGCTTGACCTTGATGAAATAGACCTAATCTTATCGCCTTAAAAGAAATGCTGTATTATTAGCATGCTATCCTTGACAGTTATGATGTCAGATATTCCACCAATAATCCTACATGTTTAATCCTTACGAGTGTCACTTGAATGATCTGTATCTACAGGTTTGAATACTGACACTGCAACATGATATTAATAGTTCAGCAACTTAGAAAAAACCCTTGGGAGGGGTAACCCACCTGGTCATGTATTCCCCTCTCTAACAACCTTGGGCGGGCATGCCTCTTCTACTCTGTTTTATTTTATTTTATTCTCACAAAATCGTGTATCAATCACACCACTGTTTTAACTATCCAACTATAGAGGCATGACTAAAGACACAAGAGCATTGCAACAAAAATGCTGTGTTTGCAGATTTCTGTGACAGGACACGCAAAGAGTAAGATGCAGCGGATGTGAAAACAAATTTTTGCATATAACTAACGATAGCATTTCACATACATGCGGTATTATCATGGGATATCTTCCAAAAGTTAATTCATACTCTTTAGGGTATTCCATAGCCTTCACTCCTCCTTCTATCTCTTCGAGGAAAAAAGTTCCTCGCTGATTGATTTTCATAATACAAATTATTACAATATAAGTTTTACAAAGAAAACTAGCGGCGTTAATTTTTTTTAACAGGGAGACCAATCTCACACCATCATCATTTCGAAACTGCGCTCTTTAACATACATCTTACAGAATTGGAATAAGGATTTTAGTTTTTTAGTTATCACGATGTAAACAAGATCCTATTAAAATTTTCTACACTGTAAAATTGCTGTATTCAAAACAGTGACATGAAACTTCTTTCCCGCGTATCAGCCTACTTCCTCTTTAAGACATCTCATTGGATAACTCAGTAGCTAAAGGCATAAGACAAGTAGAGTGGGGGCAATTTATCCCACTTAAATACTCGCGCAGTCCGTAGACCGAGGGATTTTACTAAGTTTTTATGCTATAGTTTGCATTGACTGTGATCTCCGTCCATCAATTATGAAATGCAAACAAAAACATTAATGGTATATTCCACTGTCTGGGTGGGTTACTATATCTGAGAAGTAAATCATGACAATATAAGGTACTCTAACACTAAGAAGCTCATAAAGACTTAACCTTTTTATCCAGCACTATCATTTTATGTTGCTCAAAATGAATAACTGCCTTCAGATTCTAAGTCTCCATTCGGGACACAAACCTCAAAGCTGAAAAGAATGTAAATCGTAGGCATATCCTACTCTGTCTGGATGGCTCAATGTGTCTGAAAATTAATCAATTATAATATAAAATGCTGTAACCCACAATAACTTATTAAATTCGACGGTCATTACTCCGTATGCGAGTAAGGAGCACTTTCGACATCAACATTTAACACAGGCACTTGCATCTAGACATGGGGCGATTCATGAACGAATCGTTCATATGAACGACTACAAGGAAAGAATCGTATGAATCGTGTCAGTCTTAGCATGAATCGTCGTTCAAAATGAATCGTATGAATCGTGGTTCAAAATGATCATAAGAATCGTACATGAATCGTCGTTCACAAATAATCTCAAGAATCGGCATGAATCGTCGTTCAAAAAGAATTGCAAGAATCGTGCATGAATCGTCGTTAAAAAAGAATCGCAAGAATCGTGCATGAATCGCCGTTCAAAAAGAATCGTGATCAGGACATTCTCGATTCATTCTCGCTTGCGCTTTGTTTACTACTCACTCTTAGCTTTGGCTTCCGGGCTCGGACAAATGCTGCCGAGTGAGTACGATGATGAGCAGGAAAGTTACCAAGCATTGTGATGCTATATCATAGTATACGAAAACAGATCACCGCAATATTATATATTGCCGAGTTCTGTCGATTCGTAGTAGTGAATTGCACAGGTTGAAAGATTCGTTAGAATTTATAATGTGAATTGGTAGATCAATACGATTCTTTGAGATGCTGCCTTTATCGAGTTCAGCGAGAAAGATTAATTCTTAAAAACAAATTGTGTAAATAGCTGTAAAGCGCAGTAAAATGAATCGTAAGCATTACCAATGGATGAACGGAGGCTGCAGTATAAACAATAGAAGTAATTTTCAGTACTTTACTGAGAGATCTGATACACAGTATTGCATGATTACAGTGTAGTAAGTATTATAATATATAATACTAGAATATATGCAAAATGGAGGAAAAATAGGAATATTTGAATTCTTGGTTTGAATAAGTTTTAAAATTATATAATTTAAAGAATTACTTTGTATACTATAATCTACATTAAAAGTATAAGAATATGCATCGATATAACTAAGCCAATTCTAATGCATTAAAAGCACCTCGAATATGCTGATGTAAAATTTATGTAAAAAATTATTATTCTCTGCATACCGGGTTTATACCTTTTCACGTATTTATAAAAATTATATAGCTTATTTTCGCGTGCAACTTCGGTAGTAGTGACGAATAATAATAATAATAATAATAATAATAATAATAATAATAATAATAATAATAATAATAATAATATTGGACAAAAGTAAAATTAAGACAGCGGAAATGAGATTTTCACGAAGAACTTGAGAATACACTAGATTAGATCTAATAAGAAATGAAACGATAAAATTAGAGAACTGAGTATTTATAAATTATATCATAAAATTGAAGAAAACTAATGTAATTGGAAACCGATATGAACTACATGACTCAAGAAAGAATACCACTATTAATTAATAAATACAAACCGTCGGGAAAAAGAGACATCGGATACCCCAGAAAAAGAGTGGAGTAAAGTAAAGAATCGAATGGAATGCCTAATCATCGAAATGAAGAATATAATAATAATAATAATAATAATAATAATATCTTCATAGTTACTTTGCATAATATCTTATGTAATCGCAACTTAAGTGGAATCACACAGGTTGATTTGTATGACAAATTCAGGAAACTCCAAGTGTATTATCCAAAATAACGCGGAAAGTGCTTTTGCATACATTGTCTTTTATATGCCAAAGAAAAAGATCATAGCCCCAATCGTAACAAAAAAAGTCCTGATTGCGTATTTTGGCTGCAAACTGCAAAGTACAAACGGGGACGATTCACATAAGAATCCTGAGTGAGAATAGACGGCAGGCAAGGCGACGATTCATGAACGAATCGTAGACTAGGGCAGGCCAGCATACAAGGGTACGATTCATGATTGAGAGACTAGCAGACAGGTAGCAAGAGGACGATTCATGAATCATGAACGAATCGTATGAATCGATTCATGAACCGTGAACGAATCGCATGAATCGATTACTGCAAAACAATCGCTCGAACCAACTCTACTTGCATCATGGGAGCGTTGCTGTCATTGGGATTCTGCTGCCAGCATTGCAACTTTGAGGGCCCTATGAAATTTTAAGAAACTTACGAATTCGGCGCTTTTTGTGATGTGTAGTTGATTGTGTAGCATGCTGACTTAAATATTCCTCCCTTCTTGCCGACCGCTTAACGATGGCGGACATCTTGTGCGGAGCTATTGCCAACGTGATGAAAATAATGTTGATAACGGAATGTCCCGAAGCAATTAAAATCTAGCTTAAGTGGATCATTCGAGTTTAGACGCACTACGCTCTGTCGTGCTCCATTTCTCTCCTAAATACACATCCCTTCGCTACGCTTTGAGGCAGAGGGCTCTCAATCCCTCGGCTACGGCTTGCGGTATAGGGCCCTCAATATTGTAATGTTGGCAGTAGAATGTCAACGATAGCAACGCTCCTATGATGCATGTGTGTGTATTGGATGTTAATAGCGAAAGCGCTTCCTATCCGCATACGGAATAATGGACCACAATCAACTCTATATATTAAAAATCCCTGATTCCACAAGTTTCTCAAAATTTGATAGCTGTTACCCGCTTACGAAATCCCGAAATCGCCTTACGTCTTAGTAGTAACAAAATGACGATTGAAAAACACTTAATATGCAGGAATGTCTATTCATATGCAAATGAGGTCCCCTCCCCACCTTCCCTATCCCACCCCAGCTCCTTGGTACTTTTAGTTGCAGCTGAGGGTCATAAATCTTGTTGAGTATAATGGAAGCTTGACAGTTAAGCAATTAAGGGTATCCTTCACCTGTCAAAACGAACAAAGGGGGTCGTAAATTTATGGTTCTGTAACAAAGACGAAATGTTTTTCCTACCCATTCCACATCCGGCCACTTTTGCACCTGCAGCAGCCCACTCAAAAGGCAATCCATCAATGTCAAAATGAACAAAGAGCTTGCTGGACAAAGGAACAGATTCTATTGTATTCTCTTTCGATTGTCCGGGACAAGCCTTCTTTAGAAGGACCATTTGGCATTTCCCCTCTCACTAGCTTTTAACAAAAGAACAATGCTTGCCCTTCAACTGTCTAAATGAACAAAGGCCATGATAAATTAGGGTCGAGACAAAAGAGAACCTGAAGCCCATTAACAAAGAAACAAGTTCTATTGTATTCTCTTTCTTTTGTCCGGGTGCAAGCCTTCTTTAGAAAGATCATCTCGCATTTCTCATTCCACTGCCTTATAACAAAGCCGGTCCCTTTCCATTGTTCGAACACTGCGTGCTTGACAAAAGAATCTGAGGGAGGCTTTATGCTCGCCCTGTCTTTGTTCGCGTGAAAGAGAGAGAGACACACTTCAACAACGTCAGACTCAGCAACCATCATGGTTTTTGCCTTGAGGGGCTGTTCTCTCCGATGTTTTACGAGACCCTACGAATATATCCGAGCATAGTTAACAAGTATTCTGTTTGGCTCATTTCAAGCAGCGACTCTGAAAAAGCGCTTAATATATATTTCATTACATGCATTAAACCTCCGAGTATACTTGAATATCCATAGATGGATGTTCGATTCTTACTGCAATGAAACGTTTATTGCTAATGAGAAATTGATGATTGATATTATTATACCATTACCCTAATTAATAAAAGGGTGTTCAGAGGGTTGTAGATCGAATCTTACCCAGCGCAACTCTAATGCGTAATAACTATTAAACTATCCAAGGTCAGATTAAAATGTATTTAACAAATATAATTTATATTAAGCACAGGTATATACACTATGCAAGGTCGGATTAAAATGAATTTAACAAATATAATTATTTATATTAAACACGGTGTATACTTAGGCATCCAAATTGATACTTTGCTAGGGTAAAACATGATTATATCATTACCCTAATTAATGAAAGGGTGTTCAGAGGGTCCTAGCTCGAATCTGCGAAACTCTAATGCATCTTTTGTATCGTTATATGTAATATCAATGAGTCAGTTGTTTTATTTATGAATTTTTCATTGTGAAATAGGAGAACATTCAATACTTAAGTTTAACACTTCTACACACCTTCTCTGAATATAAAAAAGACAATTTACATGCCTTAAATTTCCCCCATCTCTGCCATACCGTTATACTGTAGGTATACTCTCCCAGGTATTTCTGCAATCTCTTGTTCGGTTAACGAATTATAGCACTCTGGCAAGAACACTTGACAATCCTCCAGTGAAGATACGATCCTGGTACCATATCTTATTTTAACCCTCTTTAAGGACTTTATCTCATAGTTAGGACCTATTTCGAGATCTTGAACTCGGCGAGTCGGTAGGAAACTACGCTCTTCAACCATCTTGTTAAGTCTATCAGTTAAACAATCTGTAGCAGTCATTGACATGAATTATTATTTTCACTACATTATTCAAGTTGAAGAACAAGTTATATACTTCTTTATATTATAACTATAGTGTGTGTTGTGCTGTATCACCAAATGTTTTATAAGTATGCTTATGAATGTGTAGAGAAATAAAGAACGAATGGAGAAAATCGTGTGAATATTAATAGAAGAATCTGCAGCAAAAATCGTATGAATATGTAGAGAAACAAAGAATAAGTACAGAAAACCATGTGAATGTTCATGGAACAACCGGCAGAAAACCAAAGAATGAGTAGAGGAAATCGTGTGAATGTGTAGTGAAACAATGAGTGGGGAAAATCGTATGAATGATTCTGTAAGAAGAATGTGTAGCGAAGATCGTATGAATGTTAATAGAAGCAAAGAATGTGCAGAGAAAGTCGTGTGAATGTTCATGGAAGATGAACCTGGAGAGAAACAAAGAATGAGTAGAGGAAAAGGTGTGAGTGTATAGTGAAACAAAGAATGAGTGGAGAAAATCGTATGAATAATTATGTAAGAAGAATGTGTAGCGAAAATCGTATGAATGCGTTGAGAAACAAAGAATGAATAGAGATAATATATGAATGTAAAGCACAGATTAGAAAATATGCTGCTCTTGCAACGAATCGTCTTTCATGTACTGTAACGTTTAAACAAAATTAAATATATTGTAAAAGTCAGCATTGATTTTGTACAGTTATGTAAAAAACTCACCTAGCATTGTTATGTGTTGATATGTGCTATGTGTGTAGATGGACTGCACCTCACGTTGCTTTTAGAGTTCTTTAAGACTTAAATGCAAAGATAATAAGTACACAGCTGTTCTGACATGCGCAGATATATGTTTATATAGGGATCTAAACCCCCTCCAGGCGATGACAGCACGTCATCATGACGGTGAGGCTTACACATCACGTGATTATTACACCATTGGAATTAACATCACTTGCTGTGCATGCGCAGAGGCTCTTAGCACTTCTATCCCTCTTTGTTTCACTTCCTCTCTCTCTCAGAGTACATCTATAATGTCTTTACACAAAGCTGTATGCAGTTACAGCATCAATCTAAGTGATACATTCTAGTGTACAGAGGAAAATTAAGGAAGTCATTGAAAGATCGGGATTCGAACTAGAGACAACTGATTGGAAATTATATAGAGCATTAATTATTCATTGTAGGAGCTAACAAACATGCTTTCGTCCATAGCTCTATCTCTGCTATTTTCTTGGGATAATTGAGATTTAAACTTAAGGATCGAACCCTGGACGTCAGGTACCCGAATATACACCCACAAGATACTACCTGATGACATAAACGTAATAAGGTTTATTAGGTGCCTTTATCTTAATTATTTACTATGTTATTAAATTTATAAGTAAATTTCACTGAATCAGTATTCGAGCTCAGAACACCGGAAACAAAATTATTTATAATATTAGTTTGTCATGTTTAAAAGTCTGTATGCAGTTACAGCCTCAATCTAAGTGATACATTCTAGTGTACAGAGGAAAACTAAGGAAGTCATTGAAAGATCGGGATTCGAACTAGGGACAACTGATTGGAAATTATATACAGCATTAATTATTCATTGTAGGAGCTAACAAACATGTTTTCGTCCACAGCTCTATCTGTGCTATTTTCTTGGATAACTGAGATTTAAACTTAATGATCGAACCCTGGACGTCAGGTACCCGAATATACACCCACAAGATACTACCTGATGACATAAACGTAATAAGGTTTATTAGGTGCCTTTATCTTAATTATTTACTATGTTATTAAATTCATAAATAAATTTCACTGAATCAGTATTCGAGCTCAGAACACCGGAAACAAAATTATTTATAGTATTAGTTTGTCATGTTTAAAAGATCTGTATGCAGTTACAGCATTGATCTAAGTGATATGTTCTAGAGTACAGAGGAAAATTAAGGAAGTCACTGAAAGATCGGGATTCGAACTAGGGACAACTGATTGGAAATTATATGTCATTGATTGTCCGTCATAGGAGCTAACAATCATGCTTTAGTCTGCACCTTTATCCCTGCTAGTTTTGAGATAATTGAGATTTTAAAATTACGGATCGAACCCTTGACGCCTGGTACCCTAATATACATCCACAAGATACGACCTAGTGACATAAACGTAATAAGTTTATTTGGCGTCTTTATCTTAATTAGTTTTGGAGTTATTAGAAGATGAATTTTTAATCACTCCTAGGATTCGAACCCATGCATCCAGGCCAGTTTCGAAGAATTCGTAAATGACGCGTCGCATCCCAAGGTTATAATTAGTTTTTATTGCATCATTTTATCTCTTTTCATTCAGGGCGTGTGCGTGAGTGTATATGTGTGTGCGTGCGTGTGTGTACGGGTATGGGTTGGTGTTGGTGTGTGTAAGTGAACAGGTATATGTATGTGTATGTGCATGGGTGTGTGTGTGCGTGTGTGTACGAGAGTGTGTTGGTATGTGTAAGTGAACATGTATATGTGTGTATGTACATGTGCGTGTGTAATTGTGCATGCGCGTGTGTGCATGTGCTTGCGTGTGTGTGTGGTCGTGTGCGTATGTGTATGTGATTGCGTGCTGGTGTGTACGTGGGATGTGTTGTTGTGTGTAAGTGAACATGTATATGTGTGTATGTGCATGTGTGTGTGGTTGTGTATGTGTGTATGTGGGTGGGCTTGTGTTGGCATGTGTAAGTGAACAGGTATACGTATGAGGTGTGTGAATGTGTGTGTGACTGCGTGTGTGTATGTGCTTGCATGTGCGTGTGTTCGTGTACTGGTGTATGTTTGCTGATGTATGTACAAGTGCTCGTATATATGTGAACGATTGAATGTGTGCAAGTCGAGAAGAAAGAAAGAGATAGATAGAAAGAAAAAGAGAGAAGAAATTGGTGCCTAGGCATCGGAATCTCTAAGTATGCATCAGGGTTTCATATAAATAATTATATTTGTTAAATGCAATTTTAATCCGACCGCCCCTACCTCAATAATTTAATAGTTATTATAGCGTTGCGCTAGGTAAGATTCGAAATGGAGCCTCCGGGTTCCTAAGAATACAGCTCGTTAAACATTGTAATGACATATAAATCAAATTATATTTGTTAAACACGTTTTAATCTGACCACCCATACTCCCATATTTATTAAGCATGAGAGTTTCGCAGATTCGGGCTAGGACCCTCTGAACACCCTTTCATTAATTAGGGTAATGATATAATCATGTTTTACCCTAGCAAAGTATCAATTTGGATGCCTAAGTATACACCGTGTTTAATATAAATAATTATATTTGTTAAAATCATTTTAATCTAACCTTGCAATATGTATATACCTGTGTTTAATAGAAATAATTATATTGTTAAATACATTTTAATCTGACCTTGCATAGTTTAATAGTTATTACGCATTACCCTTTTATTAATTAGGGTAATGATATAATAATATCAATCATCAATTTCTCATTAGCAATAAACGTTTCATTGCAGTAAGAATCGAACACCGATCAATGAATATTCAAGTATACTCGGAGGTTTAATGCATGTAATGAAATATATATTAAGCGCTTTTTCAGAGTCGCTGCTTGAAATGAGCCAAACAGAATACTTGTTCACTATGCTCGGATATATTCGTAGGATCTCGTAAAACATCGGAGAGAACAGCCCCTCAAGGCAAAAACCATGATGGTTGCTGAGTCTGACGTTGTTGAAGTGTGTCTCTCTCTTTCACGCGAACAAAGACAGGGCGAGCATAAAGCCTCCCTAGATTCTTTTGTCAAGCACGCAGTGTTCGAACAAGGGAAAGGGACCGGCTTTGTTATAAGGCAGTGGAATGAGAAATGCCAGATGGTCTTTCCAAAGAAGGCTTGCCCCCGGACAAAAGAAAGAGAATACAATAGAACTTGTTTCTTTGTTAATGGGCTTCAGGTTCTCTTTTGTCTCGACCCTAATTTATCATGGCCTTTGTTCATTTAGACAGTTGAAGGGCAAGCATTGTTCTTTTGTTAAAAGCTAGTGAGAGGGGAAATGCCAAATGGTCCTTCTAAAGAAGGCTTGTCCCGGACAATAGAAAGAGAATACAATAGAATCTGTTCCTTTGTCCTGCAAGCTCTTTGTTCATTTTGACATTGATGGATAGCCTCTTGGGTGGGCTGCTGCAGGTGCAGAAGTGGCCGGATGTGGAATGGGTAGGAAAAATATCTCGCCTTTGTTACAGAACCATAAATTTACGACCCCCTTTGTTCGTTTTGACAGGTGAGGGATACCCTTAATTGGTTAACTGTCAAGCTTCCATTATACTCAACAAGATTTATGACCCTCAGCTGCAACTAAAAGTACCAAGGAGCTGAGGGTGGGAGGGTGGAAGGGGGGAGGGGACCTCATTTGCATATGAATAGACATTCCTGCATATTAAGTGTTTTTCAATCGTCATTTTGTTACTACTCGTCTTCTACCCCATTGCTAACAAATTTCATTGAAATTGATAGAAAACACCAAAATTACACAAACATATATTAAACCAGAGACAACAAACGTACAAAGTGTATTCCAAAACTAACGTTCGTTTGGTCATAATAACACATCGCTGATGAAGGAAGGATTTTATTGACAGTAATATGTGCCTACATATATACTTTTCCACATAATCGCCGTTCATATCTATACACTTACTGTAACGCTGCACCAGTTTCTTTAACCCCTCGGCATAGAAGTCTGCCGCCTGGCACTTAACGACTTGGTAACGCTCGACTTGAGTTCATCGTGCGTTTGAAATCCTTGTCCACCCAGCCACCGTTTCAAATGCAAGAAGAAGAAATGGTCGCTTGGTGTCAGGTCGGGACTGTACGAAGGGTGGTCAGAGAATTCCCAAAGCAACTCTTGAATCTTTTCTTTGGTTTTGAAAGCGGTGTGCGGGCGTGCGTTGTCCTGCAGGAGGATGATGGCACACGACAGTTTCCCGCGGCGTCGATTTTGGATCACACGTTTCAGGTTGGTAAGCGTTGCACAGTACACGTCAGTTGTAATTGTTGACCCATTGTCCATGAAATCAATCAAAAGAACGCCCTTTTCGTCCCAAAGCACGTTAGCCATCATTTTGCGATTCGTGTATGGCAATTGCTTATACCTTTTTGGCTTGGGTAATCCGGAACGGCGCCGCTGCATTGACTGTTGTTTCGATTCTGCGTTGGTGTACGCCATGGGTGGCAAAAACGACTTCCTTCCGCGAGTCACCAAATATGCAACACGCACTGCATCACTCAACAGCGTGTGAAAAACAAACGGGACGGTTGCAGAGAGGGAACGGCGCCTGCGAGTCAAAATAACTCGCGAGTCACGTTTTTGCCACCTCTGGTGTACGCTATCCATGTGGGAAACAGCCATTTCCATCTTGTCTATAGCGCTCCAAAAACTGTCGTGCACTACGCATTCGTTGTTCTTTGTGCTGACCGGTGAGTAGTTTCGGCACCCATCTCGCACAAAGTTTCCGATATCCAAGCTGTTCAGTGACAATCCTGTAAAGTGAGATTTGAGCAATATTTGGGTATTCATCAGCCAGACCACTAGTCGTCAAATGCCGATCACTTCGATGTTTTTGGTTCACTTGCCCAACGATGTCGTCGGTCCGAATACTCGGCCTACCACTCCGCTGTTCATCGTGCACATTTGTGCGGCTATTTCGAAATTCTCTGCACCAATGTCGAACCTGTTTGTCACTCATTATGTCCAGTCCATACACGAAGCATAACTCACGATTGTTGTCTGCAGCTGAGGATCCTTTTGGTAGCAAAAATCTAATCACACCGCGCACTTCCCAACTGGCGAGATCTACGACTGCCGCGGACATTGCTATCTGCTCTCACTGACTGGCAAACATCTACTGCGTCACACCAATACTGCGGTGGGTTTCTTAGGAGGAGGACAGCGCAGCAGGCATGAAACGTCATTCAGGACCACCATCCGTTAAATATTGTTCACCGAACCTTAGTTTTGGAGTACGCCTCGTATGATTACCGTCTCTGATTTGTTCCTGGTGAAAATACTTCGGACGAAAAGCTTCTTGGTGCCAAAATCCATCGGACCAAAAAGATGGTCCATTTGTTGCTGCCGGCCATTTAGTTCATTACGCATTCCAAAACTTGAAACAGTCCATCAGAATTTAAAAAATATCGGCTTACCTGCAAAAGTACAACTAGCGACATACCGTGTTCATGAGGAGTTTACTACGTCGTGCTGCCAGTTTCCGTATCTAGCCTTCACCCCTGTGCTAGATATTACAAGCTGGCGTATCCTCGTTCCTGGTCAGTTCCCTGGACGTAATTGCACTTACTGCCACTAGGATCGCTCAATCACACACTAAATTCGGAAACGATGCCATAGGTGTGCATTACGGAATTTGTCAAAGTGAGTGATTAGTTACGAATTGTAGCTGTGTTGTGAAACTTAAGAAATAGAGAGTACATTTCTGTTTTCCTAGAATTACTAGTCGTGTTATGACAAAATACCTTCGTAAGTTTTCTGTGCTGCAGTGCATAATGGACCCAATATTAAATGACATATTTGGAGAAGATTAAAGTAAGTCGGAAACATTAATAATGAATTGTATGCAGAACTTCAAAACTATGAAGAAATCAGATTGTATCGTGGTTATTTTGAGGTTATTAACCGTGCTCTCAAATTCTGTAGTTATGTATAACGGACCCAAGTAAGTGACATATAGATGTTAAATTTTGTAAACTTTGCTTACAACTCCTACTTTTAACACCATATACAGCAATAAAACCATATACAGTAATAAAACCATACCCAGTATCCAATAAAATATGCATACACTGTAAATAACTTTTTACTCACTAAAGAATTAACATACTTATTAATCTATCGCTTGAGTGGAAGATGAATTAACAACTGCTGCTGTTAATTCACAAAATACTGTAAAACTGCCCTCTTCAGCTTCTTGTATTATTTTCCTAAGCTGGTTGGTTTCTTTCTCTGATTTTTAGCATTGCAGAGCTTCTGCTTTAAATGACGTATTGTGTTTTTAAGCCTTGAGATGACGTGTTTTAGTTTTTTGCATTTTATAACCGGCTTTTTATGCCGTATTTTAAAGGATTTACATTTTGTTGTCGAGTAGAACATTGTGTACCTGTAGTTTTCTGCATTGATTCTGCAATTCAGGTGTCATTGATTGAAACATTAGATTACCTGATGTAATTGAAGTGTCATTGAATGCCACATTAGATGTACTTGGTGTAATTAAAGTGCCATTGAATGTCGCATTAGATAAACCTAGTGCAACTGAAGTGTTCTTGAGTGTCACAGATGGACTTGGTGCAATGGAAGTGCCATTGAACGTTACATTAGACGTAATTGGTTAGACTATTTCACTTTCTTTGTGGGTCAGTTTTCATTTCCCATTTCACTGCTTGGTTTTCTTTTTTTCCGATCTTGAAGATTGAACACTTTATGTGTGGTGGGGAATCTTCAAATATTGATGTCACAACTTTAGAAAGTAGGCACTTTGTAGATGTGCTGATGCTGTAATCAGTTTGTTTCAAATGCCTAAAAACAGACTTTGGCCCTGGTGTCCAAAGAGAAACCAATTTTGTTCAATTGTCCACTAGATACAGTTTTTACACATTTCAGTTTAGAGAGGTTAACACACACACACACACACACACACATATATATATATATATATATATATATATGTGTGTGTGTGTGTGTGTGTGCACTGCAAAAACTACTACTCAACTGAAAGGTTGACATATAATGAAATGTATGCTCATTGAAAATTCAAAACATTCCATTTATTTCTCGCCATTTAAGTGATTTGCGATATATTTCGATTGGTATAGCAGGGAGAAAGGGAAAGTTACTTGGGGAGGTGCGTCTCCGTATGTATGTTTATGTCATATTTTATAACAGAAATATCAACCATTCATTACTGTACAAATCGAATATACAACCAATAAAGGTTCATATTAAGTGCTATACAGCATCATGAACATTAAATATATAAATAATATTTTAAATAAATCTAAAGACTCCATTGTCATTGTAGCAGTCTGCTAGACGTTTAGGGAGTACTTGAGCGCCTCTAGCGACAAAAATTGGCGTTGCACAGGGACCTGTTTTATTGGTAATTCTCACGCCGATGCGCAAATTTATGATATCTAGTAAGAAATGGTTCTGTCTTAACAATTCTATAAAAAAGATAATTTCCAGTTAGGAAAACAGTACGTGTTTTATGGGCCTTTTGTGACTCACAAGCCCCAGCCCTAGGCAAAACTTTGTTAAAATTCGCTCTAGGCGTTATAGGTATTACATAAACATATAATTCAGGAATAACATATTTATAGTAGTCATTAAATGAATATTAATCCTTTTATATTATAGTCTTCGCTTTTGGGTTTCCGACATAAATTATTGGAACATTCCTCCATGGTTGTCATGCCTTCGCTCCCACCTTGTATAGGCTCACCAAAAGTAATCACTCGTGTCAGTGAGGGATGCATGGCATTCGGTTCTGCGAGCTTTCGTGAGTTGCATTAAAATGGGAAAACGAAAGCAGAGCAGATATTGAACAAAGAGCACCGAATGATATTAAATGTTTACGTATATATCTTCTTCAGTAACCCTAATCAGTCGGTCACGTGGAAAGTGAAGGAAGCGTCAATGGCAACAGGTGTATCGGAAGTACAATATATAAATTCCGTAAAATTGCTGAAAATGATCCATTGTTATCGACAAATATAAAAGGCACAGTAAAGGACTGCGAAACAGCAGCAGAATGTTAAAATACAATGTTTTTTTTTTACGTAGTGCGATTAGGCGAAAGGTCCATGAATTCCCTTTAGCAATAAACTCGTACCCTTCGTGCTGTATTAAACGAAATAAATGCGGATCCCCTTCTTCCTAACTTCAAGAGGACTACTTTACATAGATTGTTAAAATACTGAGATTTATTTACAAAAAGGGGTAACAAAGCAATTTTAATAGAGAGAGATGATATAATATCTCAGAAACAATTATTTATATTACATTAAAAGGTATAGAGAGGAAAATCTGAGCATAATGTATACTGACGAGACCTGGGTGAATACGGGACACGCTGTGGACAGAGTGTGGTAAGAAATCACCATTAAATCCGCCAAACAAGCGTTTCTTTCCGGCTTGTCCACTGGTTTGAGTGCCCCATCATGTAAACGGGAGAGATTCGCTATTGTACATACAGGCAATGGAAATGAGTTTGGAGTGGGGGAAACTGGTATTCAAGTGTAACAAGAACACACGAGATGCCCATGAAGAAATGGCTGGGGAATGTTATGAACAGTATTTTGAAGAGCAGCACCTTCCTAATATCGCACTCAAATCATTATACTAGATAATACGTCCTATTACTCAAGAAAATCAGAACTAATCCCCAATACCCTTGGAAAAATGACGGCATTAACATATGGTTTAGCAATAAAGGGATTATCTTTGAGGTGTCCCTTTTGAAATCGGAGCTCCTAAATATAGTAAGTAGTGTAAAGTCGCAATATAACGTATATGAAATTGCTGCAATGGCACTTCCTGCAGACCACACAGTTCAGGGGCTACCACCCTACCATTGCGAGGTTAATCCAATTGAACTTGTATGGGCTCAAGTTAAGCAGTCAGTGGCAGTTGTAACACCTACATTAAATCCAGCGCAATACCAGAAGTAATCGACCACGTGCTTTCGAAAGTTTCTGCGGAGAACTGCAAAAATTACGTAGACCACATAAAACGTGGAAGAGCACATGTTGAATGCCGATGTAATGCAAAGCAGCATTGACCCCATAATTATTACTGTAAGCGTTTCATCTTCCTCCTCTGATACATCTTATGCTTCAGGCACTTATATGTGCGCCATTTTCTGCTCATCCGTAAGTTTGGTCCACATGCACAACAAAAGACTTTGGCATACTCAAGACGGCGCGATTCTAGGTGCCGGAGTATTCCATTGGCAGATAAGGTCATCAATAGTGAGGCGGCAGCACTGCAACGACAGAAATCAGAACTATACACATTCTCCTGGCCTGGACGCCTTGGCACGCAAGGAAAGACGACGAGACGCTGAGAAACTCTCTTACCGGCATCACGCGAATTGGGAATGTGAATCAAGGTGCACTATTTTTCGGAGTAGCCAAAGTGTTAACAAACATCTTTTGGTGAGTTACCTTCTAAATGTATTTAAATCTAGAGTGCCAATATGGAGAAACAAACAAAGAGAGATGGCTGTAAAGTTTTCTTGTTTTGTGTAAATGGATTTGTTGCACGGGGGAAAGCAATATTCAAAACAT
Source organism: Deroplatys truncata (assembly GCA_030765065.1). Classification (NCBI taxonomy): domain Eukaryota; kingdom Metazoa; phylum Arthropoda; class Insecta; order Mantodea; family Mantidae; genus Deroplatys; species Deroplatys truncata. The sequence continues at coordinate 791,128 of JAUKNL010000022.1, read as the reverse complement.
ATTTTAGAGTGATGCTCTACAATGTTAAAGATTTTCAAACTATAGCACAGTTTATATATATATATAGTATTTTCATCACATAGTTCATGGCAGACCTTAAAATCTTATATATTGTATCCATATTTATTCGGGCCGAATAAAGTACCAATTACGGCACAGTCGAAAATTTTTTCTATTTGTTAGATATGTGCGATGTATTTCCTAGTAAATGGATAAACTCTGAATATGTAAAGTACTGTGCCACACGAGAAGTTAGCCAAAATTACTAGTTCATTTCGACTTTCTAGTAAGTGCCATACCATCAGAAAACAGTTGTAACTTTACTAACAAGATAGGAAAAGAGACCATTGTGGCCTTTTGTTACAAGTGATCCCTACCTATACCAAGTAGGGATAATTTCTTGTTCCGAGCATGCTTTAAGTTTCTCCTTATATTTAACTGGGTTGTGGGGAGGTAGACATAAATAAAATGCAACATATGATAGGTTAACATCAATTTATTAACAGATAAGCATTTTATAAATTGTCTTTGGGAAAATTAGAATCGTATACTCATGGTGCTTTCATTATGTCATTACAGGTTTTATAACCAGAGTGCTGTCTCAGTTCACAAGGGGAAAATGCTTGAACTATAATTTGACTACTAAAGGAAAAACTCTAGTTATTAATCAAATATATTGACATTCTACTACTGGTACCTTAATATACACAATATGAGCATTGTATTTAACTCGAAAGTTCGCTCTATTTGAGTATTATTTGAGTTTTCAGTATGTCACAAGAAATTTTGCATTCGTAATTCGCTAGTCGAATCCATGGATGTATACAGATGTACATAATACCTATATGGTTTGATCGCGTTAGAGGATCAAGAAGACAGCGTTTGCGGCTGAAAATTCTGGAACACCTGTTCTGTGACGTCAAAACCATATGACTAATACTGCCGCGCTCACTGAATTTTATGTTGTAACACTGTTACCATAAGGGCAGTACTGTTTTCTTAACTTTGAATTATATGTATATAAGCTATTCTGAACACAGAACAAAGAGTATACAGACAGGAAACTCGGTTGTAATCCATGCGCCAAAATTTAATGCGCATGCGCGAAGTCTGCCATATTGAGACAGAGTAAGTACCATCGGCCGCCTTTTCTCTTAGTACTGCTCATTATAAAAGCAGTAAGTTTTAAGCATTAACAAGTACTCTAACTTTGACAGTGCATAAAACTATTGAGTTGAAGATAAGCACAGCATCTAAAATGCGCAATTTATAAATTAAACAAAACGCATTCGTTCGAAGCGTTTAACTTCAATAACACAGCATATTTGTGGTTACTTAATTAAATATGCTTAACCATTTATGAATGTGGCAAATGCTTGTCATATTCACAAGAAGAAGTAAATAATTTTAAATATACCAATCTGTATTCTCATTTTAAAGCAAATAAGAATATGGATACCCACCTTCGGAAATCTAAAATGTCCAAGTCCTACCTTTATAACCTAGGTTGAACATCTAGAGAACAGTTTTACCGACAGCTTTCTCAGATTAATGACAAAAAAATAATGTTGGAAATAAACTGATTAATTTAATGGAGAATGTGCGCCTCAGCCACCTATGTGGATAAGGATTTCCCTCTACATTGTTTAATAAAACTTTTTGTCAGGAGGAGAATTTTTTATTTTTTAAAGTTCATGAATAGAGATTTAATACACTGATATGACATACTCACATGACTTTCCCTACCCTCTATCTGTATTAATACGTACACAAACTAACCTTACTAAAGCTTATTTTTCTATCTACTTAATTTTCATCCAAATAACTTCCTCATTGTGTTTTTCCACATTACGCCTAAAAGCACTGTCTAACTGCTGAGATATATTATATTTTCCCAGAACATTTAGTTCTAATTCGCAATTCATGTGGGCAATTGAGCTCTCATGTTTTGCCATTTTTTGTTTTAAATGACCAATATCACCACAACCATTATTTGTCCAGGTGCCGTTTCTCTCACTCGCAAATAATAAACACGGAAAACAGAAGAGCCGGTTAGTTGCTTCACAAGCACATATCCACGAGCAACTTTTATACACATTTTCGTTAAACTTTCTTGTAACGGTCTTCCCTTTACAATTAGTCACTTGAACTAAATCGATTGGTGGCAGCGGTCTACCTTGGTTTTTAATTTGCAGCTTTTCTTCTAAGGATAAACCCGAAAGGTTTATCTCTTTTAGTTTCGCAACGCTATTCATTTCCACACTTACACAGATTCAAATCTACTGCTATGGGCCGGTTCAAATGCATACCAATTGCCACCAGGACACAAACATAACAAACAAAACTGAAAACACCCTAAGAAATTAACTAACCCAAACTGAAATATTTACCTTATTATATTAAGCAGAATAATTATATGCATTTACAATGGTTTAATCAAAATAGATGAAATGTGTTTGCAGCATTAACATAACTCTCAAGTTAATACAGAAAATGGCTAGATTGTGCTTAGAAACGTAAAGCTGGCTAAGTGTGTAGCAGGTTTATCGCAACTTCTGCTAGACAACAGCGAGGGAAATGTTCGTAGCAAGGGAAGCAGAGAAGGAAATGAAGTTATACGGGAACGCAGTGCGCTTGCGCCATAACAATCGCATCTCTTGGGCTTGTCGATTACACCGCGTTAACTCGCCGTACTTTCAAATACAAGCGTTGCCCCGCTCCCCGCGACCTCTCGCCATAAAGCTTCCTTCGCCAATCGCAAAATCTCGTTTGTGCGTCTCTACAGCTCGTTGACCAAATGCACTGGCGTTTGGTAAAGAAGGCTCGGGGAGTTTAAATAAGCTCTTCATACAAAAGAAAGTTTGACATTTGCCCTTCTTGTATACATACCTAAAGAGGCATATGCATATTCACATACAGGGAAAAATTAGTGGGTGTGCATTTGCGAGTATGCGATCACCCAAGAACCGCCACTGATACAGATCATATTAGCTTAACTTTCATTCAGAAATGTAAGTTATATAGTGGCAAGTAAGCTAGAATGATTCTCGCTATAACTGAATTTGATGCTGAAATTGTACATATTCCAGGCAAACAAAATACATTCAGTGATTTAATATCAAGAATAAGTCACAACAAATAATTTCCCGAAAGTTGTTCAAGACAAGAATATGAAATTAAGGTGCTTACAATTGACATTCCAATGAAGAAGGAATTGAAGAACCAATTTAGAAATAATAAAGAAGAGCAAGACAAAGACATAACTAGCACATTTAAAAGAAAAAGCTCCAAAGATAGAAGAGGCAAAGAACAGTACAATCGCTGTTAAAGATGGTGTATTATATGAGAAACATGGAAAGGAAATAAAGAGGTGGAGAACATATCGCTATCTTAGGATCAGACTGACGTAACTACACTTTTGCTGTTTTTAAGTTACGACTACTTCCGTAATCAGAAAATTGCGCTCTATCTTAGGATCAAACAATCGTTTCTCTAGCTATAATAGTGTCCAAGTTAAGCGTCGACGTAACTACAATGCCATACTTTTTGTAAGAGTCAAAGGAACGTAAAAACCGTTACGTTTGACTGACCCTAACGCTATCTGCAAAATAATACTTTTGGTAAGGATCAGAGGATGGTAAAAGCATTTGTCTGACCCTAACGCTTCGTTTTATTATTGGCAACTGATAAGCTCTTACGTTTGTCTCATCCCTCCTGCCTACGTGACCGACCACTGCAATTTTCCTGTTATTTTTAATTATTGCCTCTACATACACAATTCCACATTTGAAGGAGTGCACATCACCAAATCGCGCATGAAAGCGTATGTATTTAAAGACAATTTGTTATTTAGTGCAATATTGTTTAGCAGTGTGTGTTTAGCTCACAAGCATTACATTTGTAGATTTAAAAATTAGTGAAACCTTCTTATGGAAACCAGAGGGAGAAGAATGGATCAGTTAGTAAGTGAACAGAAGAATAATGAAAATAATGATAAACGTATGTATGAAATACATTGGAACAAAATATAAATAAATATATGTTTGTTAGTTATTAAACTTGTATATACGATATTGAAATAATAATTGAATTACATATGAGCTGTCATTTAAACGTTGTAACTTAATTAAAGCATTCAGTACTTCGTTATTTTATAGTTTATGACAGTGGGACATCAGAAGATGAGGAAGGAGAACCATTGTTTAGAGAATTTATAGCAGCTGCTGCTATAAATTCTGGATCCTGATCCTGATTATGAGCCAAAACGTGATCTAAGTGAGAATGGTGAGTAATTGTGATGTTATGGTTTTGTACTAGTTATTATTAATCCTACACCTTGTTATTATTATTATTGTTGTTGTGGTTGTTATTATTGTGTTTTATATGTCTACAATATAGACACATTATTCATTTATTACAGAGTCTAATGATGAACAGGTATAGAGGGGCGTTGTCAATCCTAATGTGAAAGCCAGAGTTCTGGTGGCACAATCTATGGAAATTAATAGTCCTGAGTCAGTTAATGAACCCAGTAACGATTATAATTATCTGGATGAGAAGGGTGATGATCTTATAACCATCTGAGAGTTCTTCTGATTAACATAGGTACTACATTTTGGAATATAATGTATTACAGATTCTAATAAGGAGACGCAGAGAGGCATTATTACTGTAAACATGGTTCCGGTTGCAGAATCTATGGAAATGGATGATACTAATTAAGACAAAGAGCCTGTCCTATATGATCTGTGTGAAAGGGCGAGTCATCATAGAAGCTAGGAAACTATCTTTTTATTGAACAATATTTATTCATATATTTACGAATATGCCTGTTTATAGCTACCATTTATTATTAATTTATTACAGATTCCAACTATGATGGACAAACAAGAAGGGATTTCAATGAAAATGTAGACAGCAGATTGCAAAATGTAAAGAAACTAATGGTAAAATCAGTGAAGTCCCCGTTACAAGGAAAAGAAAGAAGAGGGTAGTTATGAAGGAATGGAAAAGAAACAAAAATACATACTTAATAGACACTCGGGGAAAGTATATACTTCTACCACAAATCAAGATGTTCCAGCTCGAAGGTTGCGTGAAAAAGGTTGTTCAAGGTGTATTCGAAAATGTAATGATAATTTCAATAACGATGATAGACAAAACGTCCATCAAGCTTTCTGGGACCTTGGTTCTACTGAACTTTAGAGACAGTATTTGAGTTTATTAGTGGATGAATATGAAAAGGAAAGTATCCGAACACAACCAGAACATTCTAGAAGAAAAAATAGTAAATGTCTTTTCCAAGTCAAAGGATTTGATAAAATTCAGGTATACAAGTAATTTTTCCTCATTATCTTTGACATATCGGAAACGTACGCGAGGACAACCATTAAGAAAAGAGATGATCACAACGTAATATAGAAGGAGAAAAGAGGTCACCGTGCACCTGGTTGGAAACCACCTGAAGATAAGGAGGAGGAAATCAGAAACCATACCCGTAATTTCCAGTTCTCCCATCTCATTATTCCAGGAAGATGTTTGACAAGGAATACTTACCTGCATATTTAAACATTCGGATCGTGTATAACAATGAATGCTTCAAATATTCTAATCTTACACAGATGGAGAAGGAAGATGAAAATACGAAGAAAAACATGATGATCACATCAAGAAGAAAGAATTGGTACGAAAAATGAAGAATAAGAAAAAGGATGAAGCAAACAAAGGTGAATGTGTTATGGCAGAATATGAGTTGGAGGCAGTACTGTACTGTCCTAAGACAAATACCAAGTATTTGTTTTATAAACGGAAATTTTTGTCTATAACTTAACAATTTATCAAACAACCAAACCAACATGTGAGATGAGTCAACAGCGAAAAGGGGTTCAACAGAAGGGCATCGTGTGTTTTGAACTTTCTGAGAGATGTTGCAAATGGAAAGGAAATAACACTATTTTCAGATACATGTGGTGGACAAATCCGAAATATTAACATGTGTGCGATGTTGTTATATGCCGTCCAGAATATGAACATTCCAGTAATCAATCAGCGGTTTTTCGAACCAGGCCACTCACAGATGGAAATGGACTCTGTACATGCCTGCATAGAAAATTAAAGCAAGCACGTAGATGTGTTCGATCCCATAGGATGGTTCACTGTATTACGCATGGCATCAAAGGGACACACTGTCATAGAGATGGATTCTACGAAATTCGTAAACTTTACTGAACTTCACAAAGAAACAATTAGGAATAGAAAGACGGATGAAAAAGGAGAAGCAGTGAGCTTGTTGAAAATTGTATGGATGTAATACGTGAGGGTGAACCATAAAAAATATATTTCTAGTATTGTTACGATGAGGCAGAATTTCATGAGTTGCAGACCATAAGAGCTGGGCGCAGAAGGAGAAATCAAACATAGGAATTAGCATTACAGCCTGTCTATGACAGTCCCGTGCCAGTCACCAAACAGAAACTATCCGATCTGAAAGAGTTATGCCAGAAAGGGATAATTCCACAGAAGTGCCATCAGTTTTATTGCTCACTTCACTCACATTACAACAGTGCAATATTAATGTAATTTTGTTTATCATTTATTTTATGCTTTAATAAACATGTCTTACAACAACAAAGTGTGTGCAGTTTCATTATAAGATTGCAATATCCATAGAGTCGCAGCAGGAAATCGTAATTTATTTAGGATCAAAGAGACGTAACTACAGCGCATTTTATTAAAATAATAAATATCTACTTAATAATTGATTATTACAAACTAATCATCAATGCCAATCATTGGGAAAATGAACTAGGTTATCGAATTTCACAACAAAGTTTGTGTTGAGCAACGCTAATATACATATAGCATCATCACAAACTTAAAAACTTAAATATCTCAAAAAATGCATTCATGTAGTTACGTCAGTCTGATCCTAAGGTAGCGATATATTCCAACAAGCATGGAATTGGAAATAATAGAACAATTTCATTTAGGATTAATAGATGCAAGTACAGAGAAAACAACCCTAACCATTTTGGAAAATTTATACATCTCTAAATTAGGACATAAATTAAGAAAATATATATCATGTTGTGATCTTTGTCAGAAAGCAAAACAAATTAATGTTGCCTATGACTATACAACAAACTCAGTACTTAGAGATAAACCAAGCTGTTTATTAAGTTTAGATTTACATGGTTCCAATTCCTGTAAGTACATTTGGGTACAAATTTTTATTTGTATGCTATGACGTATTTAGCAAATATGTTAGAATATATGCACTCAAGAATGCAACCAGCATAGCATGCCTAAATAAATTAACAAAGTCATATTTCGCAGAGCAAGGAATAGTTGAGGCCATACTTTATGACAATGCATCAGTGTTTACCAGTTCTAAATTTATGAATGGAATTAAAGATTTGGGAGTCAAACAGTATTTTTCATCAAGACACAGACCAAATGCCAACGCAGTAGAAAAAGAGATAAAAGGAAATTGCAAATTATCTACGTGTAGTATGTCATAACAAGCAGAGCAGATGTTACTCATACATCAGTATTATTCAAAATCTACTAAATCAATCCATAAGTGCAGTTACAGGATTTAAACCATTTGAACTTCATCATGGAAAACTGTACAATACTTTGAGCCATAATATACCAGAAGTTATTGAAGACCAAGCAGTTAAATTACCAAAAAAAGAAGAAATCTTCAAAATAGAATTTTCGAAAATACAAGCAAAAGCCCTCAAGAGAAAACAAAAAGATGAAGAAAGAAAAAGAAGGGTTTGGAAAATAAAGATAGGAGATCAAGTGTTAGTGAAGAACAAAAGATTATCAAATAAACTTCGTAAAGAATATTGGAGATTATTTCTGAGCTACCATGGTCCTTATGAAGTCATAAATATATTTGGAACAGACACATATGAACTTAGGAACAATAACACAAATAAAAGAATTAGAATATTCCACAAAAAATGTTAAAGCCATATAAAAGTAAACAATCTGACGCACACTAAAACAAAGAAAAATAATGTATCTGAAACATAAAAGGGGAAAGCAATGTAATTTAAAATTGTAAAGTACTATTTTAAATAATATTTTTTACTAAACGTAGCAAATGGTTAATAATAAAGAAAAGTTTAGAGAAAGAGAAGTAATAAAAATCCATTGTTAGTAAGAACAACTGAGTAGCAACTACATTTATATTGTATAAGTTAAAAATTGTAAGAAATATTAAAAATGTTTAGGAAACAAATTGAAAAGAAAGGGTAACAAGTGTAAATATGTCTAATTTTATGTAAAATGTATAGCATATAAACTGCTTAATAGTGAATGTGATGGTGAATGAGCAAACTTCGCTCAAAGTGTCAAACAAGTGAATATGAAGTGTTCAGCTATACACTAGTGTAGTGAAAAACCAGTGTTAAAGAAAAAGAAGAAAAAGTGAGAAAGTGACTCTGAAAGATAGGAAGTGCAATAATAAAAGTTATGTTTCTTTCTTTCAGGAGACTTTTAGAAAATATTTAAAAATTTAAAAGAACAAAATAAAAAGAATAAATTTTAAATATTTCTAAAAGGGGGAAATTTGAGGCAGTATTTTAATACCTGAATAATTTCAATTGTATTTTATAATAAGTAAATTCAATAACAGCCCGCCTTGAAACAATATGTATATAATCATTATTTAAAATGTATGTTACAGTCACTTCAAATGCTTATTTTTACTGTAAACATATTTTAATAATGTTATGTGAATACATTACATACTCTAATAATGCAAGAATTGTGAGAATAATAAGCTTTAAGTTGCTAACAATGAGTAATAATGAGGTAATTGTGGCAATAATGTGTTTAGAGTTTGAAATGTACTGGTCATGATTAGAGCGATGATGACGTAAATTCTGTGACAGTTTTAAATTAGCCAATCAACAGCAAAGAAACGTTTAAAGTCAAATGCAGAAATTCTATTGGACTAGAATTAGCCAATCAGAGACCTGCAATACCGAAGCTTACGGGTTTTGACCGTTGAGGTTCGTTACGCATTCGTCATTCCGCATCCTGGAGCCGAGGGGTGCACATCGTCTTCAGGAGCTACTTCGGTCTTCTTGGGCAGCGCAGCATCATCGTGGGCGAGGCCAGCGCCATCAGCCGTCGCTTCGTGGGGCACCTCAGCGGCAGCTAGCGGCATCCCCTGCAAGTTGCCTTTCCACCGGCAGCCATCACCATAGCGGCAAGCAGTGGGCACGCACCCTCTTCTAGCTTGCCGCTCGGCCGCGAGAGTGCGAGCCGCCTTCACCTCTCCCACTGGCGGGCAGTGGACTTGCTTCCCCTTCTAGCCCGCCAGAAAAAGGCCCGTCCGGGCGAATCGTCGAGCGGAGCCGGGCAAGCAGTGGACTTAGCATCCCCTGATAGCTTGTCCCTGGTCTCACGCTAAGGTCCAGCGGTAATCTTTGAGAACAGGTTTCCCATATTTCATACTACTCTCTCACTGTCATCTATTTTTCCAAGACTCGGACGCACTGACTGACGGACCACGAGACAGCGGGTTCGCAAGACCACAGCCAAGGGTCAGGACCTCTGGTCCGGCACCCAGGGCCGATATGGCTCGCACAGGCGCCTCCCTCGCGGAGGTCCGGTCCTCTGCGGACAGCCGAAGGGCAACCGCGCTGACCCTTGACCCCAACGACGGGCAAGTACCAGGACCCAGCTCCTTTTCCTCTCCCATACTGGGAGTCTCATTCAAAGGTAGGTCCAAGGGATCTAAGAGGAAGGCTACGGCCCCTCAGAAGATCACTGCCGGTGTAACACCAGCAATCCCCTCTCACCCCTCCTTCACCCCTCTGCCTGATTCGGAGGAGGAGGAGTCCGACCTCGACGGCTTCACTGTCGTCGAGGGAAGGAAAAGGGCACCCCCGGGTTCCAAACCTAACTCGGGCGCGAGCAAGCAGACGCCACCACAGGTTACAGTACAACCCCCACCCAAAAGGGGGGCCAAGCTACCGCCAATCATAGCGGACTCCTTCAGGGATCATATAGGAGTCATGCGGCGGCTGGCGGCAAAGATAACGGGCGGCTTTGAAGCAAAGCGCAAGCCCTACAAGGTCCATATACAGACCTTCACGCCCGAAGATTTCGAGGCAGCCAAGCAGGTACTGCGAGACCTGCACATTCCCTTCTATTCCTACTCGCCGCAACGCCCACATGTGGAGCGCCGGGTGATCAGGGGCCTAGACTCGGAGTGCCAGCCGGACGACGTCAGGGCAGCACTCTTAGAGGAGCACAACATTTCTGTCTCGGCTGTGGCACAGCTAAGAAAGAACCGAGGAAGGTCCGGTCAAGGTTCCGATGCCTCTCTACCTCGTCGTTGTGGACAAGGTCCCTGGCGAGGAGAACCAGCCCATTGACGCTGTTCGGGTGCTGTTCCACACGGTCGTAAAGGTTGAACGCTTTTACGGCCAAGGTGGACCAGTGCAGTGCCACAGATGCATGGGCTTCCATCACTCCAGCCTGGCGTGTGAGCGCAAGCTTGCATGCCTGCGCTGTGCTGGACCCCATCTTCTGCGGGATTGCGAAAAGGCACCCGAGGAGAAGACATGTGCTAACTGCCGCCAGGACCACGTCAGTGTCTACAAGGGCTGCGTGGCGAGGCAGAGGATCATTGAGAGCCGCCGACAAGGAGCACCGGCACCGGCTACAGTCCGACCGGGAGTTTCCTTTGCGGCCGCTCTCAAGAAGGCCGAGACGACGCTCCAAGGAGCGGGAGGAGCTTTGGCTTCTAAGGAGGGTCCAACAGAGACGCCGACTACCACTGCGGCGACGACGGCGACAACATCGCCCGACGAAGTGCCACAGCAGGAACAGCCAACAGAAAAACGCACAAAGCGTCAGAAGAAGAACAAGAAGAAGAAGAGACAGAACAAAGGTCCTGCACCTAACACCATGCCGGGCCAATCACAGGCCCCGGCTACTGAGCGACCCCAAGCCCCGCCCACAGTGGCGGCACCTAAACCACCAGCGACCGCGGCAGTGCCCAAGACACCGGCCGCTGCCGTGCCAGATACGCCGGCGCTCCCGGCAACAACACCGGCCTCCATGGCAGGTTTTGGGGACACCATCTCCCAAACAGATTTGGAAGAATTCCGGGCCCTATCCCTGTGGTTTGGTGACCTCATCAAAAAGGCCCTACCTGCGCTACGACACTGCAAGCTGCAACTCGCTAACCCGCAGTTAAGCCCCATCCAAAAGCACCAAGTCATGCTCGAAACGCTGGAGCATTTGTTCCCTAATTCCGCTTCGTAATGGCTGCCAGACTCGTCCGGAGGCCATTACGAGCTGCGTTCTGGAACGCAAACGGATTAAGGGGGCATTATCCCAGCGTACTTGAGTTTGTCAACTCCTACGGAATTGATATTCTAATGGTCTGTGAAACACACTTGATTGCTGGTACTAACTTTTCGCTGCCAAGTTACGTCACCCATCGGCAAGATCGGGTCGGCCGACCGGGGGGCGGTACAGCTATATTCATACAAAATCATATCACGCATACACCCTTCCCTCTCCCTCCACTACAGCATGTGGAAGCCTGTGCCATTCGGCTTGCCATTGGCGGGCTAGACACTTTGCTGATAGCGGTTTATGATCCCCCAGACCATCGCTTCTATGAAGCAGATTACCGGACCCTACTCAACCTACACCCAGTGGTATGCATTGCAGGAGACCTCAACGCGAAGCACGGGCTCTGGTACAGCCGCACGGCTAACCAGAAAGGCCGCGGACTCTACCGCCTCATCAGCGGAGACCCAAGCCTAATCGCGCACGGACCGAGAGGGCCTACGTTTTATCCGGCCCGCGGCAGGCCGGATATTCTCGACATCATGCTCACCAAAAACGTTCCATTCCATCTAGAGCTCTCGGCGGTAAACGAGCTGGATTCCGACCATGACCCTGTCCTGGTGGATTCCAACGTTTCAATGCCAGCTCTGGTCAGCCCAGACTGGATAAACGAGGTCGACTGGGACGCAGCCGTCCAAGAATTGAACCGGTCTGTCGACCCGCGGCCACGTATCGACTCCATCGATGCGCTGGAAGCGGCGGCGGCAGACTTCTCCCAACAGATCCTGACTGCGGTACGTGCACACACTCACCGCATCCCGTCTGACATACCCAACCCGAGAACCATACCTAATGAACTCCGGCAGCTGCTAAAAGCCAAGGCAACTGTACGGAAGCTATGGCAGCGTTTCCGCCATCCCAGGATAGGGGCAGTATACCAGCGGTTCAAAACCCTGGCAAGGCGACTGCTCCGTGTGCACAGAAAGGAGGCCTGGGAAAGAACAATGGAGACTGTAAACCTACAGGAAAAGAAACCATGGCGGATAATCAAATCCTTGAGGAAGGATAAGACGCAGTACCAGCATCCTCTGCACGGCACTCGCGGGAGACTCGCTTTCGAGCCCCGCGAGAAAGCCACAGTGTTTGCAGACCATTTAGAACTCCAATTCGAACCGCGTGAGGACCCCCAGGACGAAGACTTTACTGAGCTCGTGGAAGCGACTGTGGACTACCTCTATGAGGAACCACAACCGCGCCACGAGGAGGTCCATCTTCCCATAGTCACCCCTAAACAGGTGGCTTCCGAAATCCGAAAACTCAATCCGAATAAATCCCCTGGACATGACGGCGTCACGGCGCCCATGCTCCAGCACCTACCCAAGAAGGCCGTCATCCATTTGACGCGGATTTTCAATGCGTGCCTTCACCTCCGTCACTTTCCGACTAGTTGGAAAGAGGCGCGGGTGGTATGCATTTTAAAGCCCGGCAAGGATCCGGTCTTTCCATGCAGTTACCGCTCCATCAGTTTGCTCCCAACCGTCTCAAAAGTCTTTGAGCGGTTGCTCCTAGCCCGCCTCACACCTCTATTTGAGGAAAGGCAACTCCTACCGGATCATCAGTTTGGTTTTCGCCATGGGCACTCCACCACCCTGCAGCTGCTGCGACTGGCCGAGAAGGCCTCCCTGGGCTTCCAGGAGAACTTCAAGACCATAGCAGTGCTGCTGGACGTAGAGAAGGCCTTTGCCACGACGTGGCACCAAGGCCTTTTATACAAACTCAAGGAGTTAGACGTCCCTCCCGCCTATCTTGCCCTGATAAGCAGTTTCCTTCGGGATCGCACATTCAGGGTGAGAGTGGAGGGGAAGGTTTCCTCAGTCCGACCCATAGCCGCTGGAGTCCCGGAAGGCAGTGTACTGTCCCCGCTTCTCTTCGCGGCCTACATGTCGGACTTCCCCACGGAACCCAGGACTGTTACGTGCCAATATGCCGACGATGTCCTCATAATGGCACAGAACAAGAATGCCCGATTCTGTTTCCCTCCACTACAGCGACAGCTCCGAGCCATTGGCAGGTGGAGCGAAAAGTGGAGGATGGCCATTAGCCCGGGGAAGAGCTCTGCGCTTCTCCTGGCGAAGGTCCGTCGGTGGCGGCCCGAGCGGCCTCTGAGGTTGCGGCGGAGGAGAATCCCCTGGGTTACCTCAGCCAAATACCTCGGAGTCACGCTCGACCGCGGCCTCACTTTCGCGCCACATGTCAGGGCAAAGGTCGGCCTCGGCCACTCCGCGCTGAGGCAGCTGTACCCTGTATTCCGCTCCACAATGCCCATACGCCTCAAACTACGCCTATATCAGGCGATTATCCCGCCCCTGATTCTTTACGGCTGCGAGGTCTGGGGATCGGCGGCAGCGACCACCATCCGCAGACTGCAAACCGTCCAGAACAGGGCGCTTCGGATGATCTATGATACTGGGCGTAGATTCCCATCACATATCCTACATACCCATTCCGGTCTCCCATACATCGTGGACGTGGTGCGGGAGAGAACCCGCACCATGTACACGAAACTCGCCTACCATACCAATCAGCTGGTTAACTCTTTGGGCCGCTATGACCATAAGGCGCCGCGGCGGAGGAAGAGCTACCGGTTGCCGAAAGACGGCTTGGGCCCCCGAGGCTGAGGTCTGCCAATCCCTCACTTCACAAACTTCCCCAAGTTAAGCAGCATTGGGCCCGGTCGCTAGCTGGATGAGTGACCATTTAGCAACGACCCGCCCTGCCGCCAACTTGAGTACCCCCATCCCATTACCTACATTCCCATCATGCTTTGCTGCCATGCCGGCCTGCTTAACTTGACGACCACACAAGCGGCCGCCCAAGTTAAGCAGCATTGGGCTTGGTCACCACGTGGTCGCTAGTCCGCCCATGAGGGGACACTGAGACCCAGCCAATGGTAGCGCAGCAAGCTAAACTCCGCCCAAGACAGACAAAAAATCAAAAGCTTGTGCACATTCTTTTTTATCCTTCTATATCGCACAGGTAAAGCCGCATAGGCGGCTAGGTACTGTGGCGATTATATTCCGCCCAGGTGAACCTGGGCGACCTGTTCTCGATTGCTGGATTGCTGGATTGCCGTTGAGGTTATTCAGTTGCTAGCGAGACTTGCTAGAGTATAGAAGGGAAATGTGTTCTCTACGGGTGATTAGTAAAAACATATATACGTGCTAAGTGAATGTATAAAAGTTTCTCACAGTTCTTTAAAAAGTGTAGTGGTTTATAAATATGTGCAATAAATTAATAAAAGAAGTTAATTTAAAAGTTTAATTCTGTGATGTCTACAATAATTGTCATACCGCGCCCTACCTAAGATACATGACTCTAAATTAAGACTGACGCAGCCGAGGCAAATTCAAACATAAGTAATATTACGTAAGCATCAAATACAAACCGACGCCCAAAGCAACTATTATTACATAAAACAATTCTTTAAGTTTGCGTAAACATATATTACGCAACGAACATATCAAATATTTCAAGTTTGGCTTCCAAGCGTGTGACTACCAACAACAGCAAAAACTTCAACAGCAGAAGAAAACAACTACTACAAGTTGGCTCCCAATTGCGTGGCAGATAAAGTAATTTACGTAATTTATTACGTGAACCAATAAAAGTTGAAGAACATTCCATCTTCAGAAAATACAAATTAATAAAAGTGACTCACCTATGACCTATATATGATACCATATGTTGTGGTTGCTACATAAATGAATGGAAATTATAAGCAAGAAAGATAGAAGAATTACATGTAAACTGATTTCCTTTAATATAATTGAGGGACTTGGTGCAACGATATGATAAACTACAGTTTCACATTGCCCACATACTCAAACAGCAATGGACTGAAGCCTCTTGAAAATTGGAACAAATAGTAATTTGCTGATATATTGAGATTTAAAGAAGGTATAAGATAGGGAACAACATGAAATGTCTCCTACTGTAAAATTTTGGGATGGCTTATCTTGGGATTGCATCTAGTTCTTCGGTTGTGTTATTTGTTTTATACAAGGCAAGACTTTATTAAGTCTGCTTAATTATATTTACTGTCCATTCTGATACAATGTCTTAAGATTTATACTTTCTCTGCCTCGTACATAGTAGGTAGAGAAAGTGTTGTATTCTACCCAAAAATTCGATACCGAGATTTCACGGAAATACATACTTTGAGGCTTCCTGAATAAAAAAAGCATTTTTGCGTTCTCTAGTACGTATAATAAGTAGGGAAGTACCTATAGTACTCCACCAAAAAATTCGATGTCGAGATTTCGCCGGAAATATATGTTTTGAGGCATTCTGAAATAAAAAAACATTTTTAGAAAAAGGTCGTATGTGTCTTTAAACAGCATAACTCAAAAACGAAAAGTCGAATAAATACTAACGTGGTATTTAAACTGAGTACCTTCCAAAGTTGCGACACCAAGATTTCCTAGAAATCTCCCACCCCAACCACCCTTTACATGGAACATTTTCCAAAAATTATAATTTTCTAAAAATGGCTCTAATGATTTTGATTAAAATACCATATATTAAAGATATTTACATAACAAATAAGATGTTTATCTTGAGTTTTCTGGGAATAGCTTTTGTACTCCTCTTCATTGGGAAGGAATGTTGTATAATCTTGTATAACTACTAAACGTTAAGCAATAGACGAAAATGTACCATACAAAAATGTAGATCTCTTTAAAACACACAATTTATTTAAAAGAAGTTTTTGTGGCATCAGCCATTTCCGAGATATCCGTTATGAATTGTTTGATTTGCTCCACATTTCGTCATTCTTTTTAAGACCCGTCAATTTTCAGTTGTTTCTCGCGACTGAAGGGATAGAGTATAGCATTTTAAGGCCAACGTATAGGTCCTGTTCTTAAACATTTGAATGTCGCTATTCCCTTTACATTTATAAAGAAATATGTAATGTACCTATTTCTGCAAAGGTTTACGTTTGTTAAAATGAAGTGGATGGAAACATAACGTTTTGTAAGAATAATTTGTATACCCATTATAAACGATAGACGGTAGTGAAAGTTATGTGAATATAACACATAAGATTTTTAAAATTAAAACTTAGCAGCCTATTGATTCACTTCATTATTTGGTTTATTTTCCTAACCATGATTTCATGTTGGTAAGGCTTGTTTTGTATAAGATAGGAGAAGCAAGCAAAACGGTCACAGCTTTTATTACATATCTTTGTGGTTTAGTATTTTAAATGTTTTAATCGGGTGAAAATTGTGCGAAGCAAGTAGGTAACGTTACGCGCTTACTCGGTTTCAATATGGCGTCGAACGCAGCGCTTGAATTTACACAGAGGAACCTCGCTTTGCGTTATCTATACTCTCTGACTTGAGTCTGCCAGCGCATTTGTTTCTTTGGTTGGCAACGGAACAGTTACTTGACATCATGGCCTCGCCGTCCATTGTAGACACACAGCCACTATTATACAGCATTACCTCCAAAGCAAGTGAAACTACACAGCGCAATTACACTGAATATTATGATTAATATTGGGGTCTTCCAGCAACGTACATTAATGTATCCGTTTTGAAAAACAACATGGCGAGCTCCATGGCAACGGCTAGTTCTGACGTCACACTTACGAGGTGTATATTTGTGAAAGTGAAACCACAGTTGGAACTATTAGTGACTATGTGTGAAAAAGTTAATAAGGAAATTGGAAAATATGGTTGTCATTTTTATATAGAACGTAAGAAGCGGTATTGTAAAATGACAGTAAAGAAGGGTAGGGAATTTTGTGCAGAACATATAAGTGGAACAAATAATAAGGTAATTGTGGCATGAAAAGTTAGGTTAAGTAGAATGTAGTGGAATTAAAAGAAGCTATTTTGATATCAGAATCCTGGATGTGACATTTTAAACCCGTTCACTGGTTGCATCTGAATGTATTTAAGGAGCTGCACAGTATTAACAAACGAAATTGAGAAATGGCATGTGATGTATAGTTGATTCAAGGTGTTGTTACCTTCTTTCAGAGATGAGCTAATAACTATATCGTGTTGACATTTGATAGCTTTTAGCCGTTTACAGCATACGACTAGCGACTGTGATGATTATGGATTGTTTTAGACGGTACTGCCATGCCATTAGAAAATCGGTGGAGAATCTATATGATTGGTATCTTTGGTATTGAATAATGGTGAAAATTTTAACTTACAGATCGAGTTTTTTTTGGACTTTTTGCTATCCACAGTACTCCTTGGTTAATGAGCAACGTTTTGGTGTAGTATATGTTCCATCTACCTTCACTTTTATGCGACCATTCTTATATAGTCGTTTTTGGCGACTTTTGGAAGGAATTGCTGCTAACGTGAATCATTCGAGTTTTAAACGCGCAGATCCCTCGGCTACGCCCTGTGGTCGCTTCGCTCCACTCCTAAAAACCATCCCTCCGGTACACTTTGAGTCTGAGGGCCCTCAATCGTGTTTTCAGCTATGTTGGTATTTCAAATTTTGACAGCAGAAAGACAGCGCAGCAGTTTCCAAGATGCCACTGGTGATGCATGGAAGGCGACTTCTCATAATCGGCAGTATGGAACAAAAATGCCATATATTCATGAAAACAACTAAATCACCATGTTATTTGTTCTTTATTACGTTTTGAAAACAAAAGTTGTGCAGTGTACGCATGTGTTGCGTGTGTATAGTGATACCGGCCATAATCAAGGTTTATCCAGATCCGGTTAATCAGTATAATTCGAAGGTAACACAAATATCGGGAGTGTATCACATGATAAACATCCATGTAATTCAAAGGTAGCACCCACAGACATCATTCCGTATCCGCGTAGCAGCTTTTGAAATCTTACGAAACTTACTGAACCGCCAAACACGCCTTTACGAAGTGACTTTTTCTTTCTGAATGTTACAGAAGCGCATAATAATTCATAATGCGCAAACTGCTTAACGTTTACAGGGCATTTATGAAATATATTGTGAGTTTTATTCAGTTTTTACAAGCAACATACTTTTATTAGAACATACATCTCAAACAAGACAATCGTGGTGCCGTTGCGCTTGTGCTCTTGTTGTGATTGTGCTACCAACATTGCAGTGAAAAATTAGCGGAAGGTATTATGTGCTGCCAGCATCTGAAAGGGAAATGGATTACAAACAAGAGCATGGTGGTTACTGCTAATTTAGGGCTCTAAGCGGCAAAACGTAGCGAGGGTTTTTTTTTTTTCTTTCTTTCTTCAGAAGGTGAGGGTACAGCAACTTTTTCGCAATGAAGATGTAAAAACACGCACTTACAAAGTAATTTTATTTGTTTAATGGTACTAATACAGAGAATTAATTTTAATACACTTATTCTTAATATATTTGAGGTCTGAAAATCGGCGGAACTTAAAAAGAGTAAAGAATTGAACAAACTCAAACATTAATAACAGATATTTCGCAAACGGCGGATGGCACAAAGAAAAAAAAGTATTTGAAATAAATTGTGTGTTTTAAAGAGATCTGCATTTTTTGTGTAATGTGTTTTCGTCTATCGCTTAACGTTTACCAGTTACACAAGATTATACAAACTTCCTTCCAAATAAAGAGGACTTCACAGGCTATTTCTAGAAAATTGAAGATGTATATTTTGTCATGTAAAAAGCGTTAATACATTGTATTTTAATCGAAATCGTTACAATCGTGGTTTAGAAAATCAAAAATTTCCAAAAATGTTCCAAGTAAAGGGTAGTTTGGGGTGGGGGATTTTCTAGAAAATCTTTGAGTCGCATCTTTAAAAGATGCTAACCTAACCGACTTTTTGTTTTTGAGTTATGGCGTTCAGACACTCCCAGACCTTTTTCTAAAAACGATTTCTTTGGATTCAGGGTGCCTCAAAACATGTATTTCCATTGAAATCTCGGTATCTAATGTTTGGGTGGAATGCAATACCTTCTCTACCTGTGTACGTGATAGAAAAAGTAAAAGGTCAAGAATCTGAGGTGATAATCGTTGCACATCATGTTTTTCCTCTCTAGTTTTAGTTTGAAAAAGGGTGGGTTTTATGCCCAAGCACTGCGACCTTTAAGATCTATTGCGCATCACCCCTTTCATCAGTTCAGTAGTCTGTTGCTCATTATGAACTTAAACAGACTGCTAACTAGTGATGGGTCGAAGGAGTCGGAGTCGTTTCAAAGGAACACTTCCTCCCTTGGAAGTGTGAAGTAACCATTCCATTATTCGGAACTGGCACTTCCTTACTTCCAATCGCTTCCAACTCCTTCGGAGTTACTTCCACTCCGCCGGAATACTTCCCAGGCATTTACTTCCAACTCCGTCGGAGTTACTTCCACAGGAGTTTTACTTCCACTCCGCTGGAACACTTCCAAGACATTTACTTCCAACTCCGTCGGAGTTACTTCCACTTCCAATTGCATCATTCCATCAATTCCATTGCCAGTACAATACCTAACCAGCATTGCGTTATGCGTATTATTTAGAAGTCGCCATAACATTGGATATCATTTCCTTTATGGTAAATAAATGGCATTAATGCAGCCTGCGTCACGTTGCAATTTGAGAAAAAATGTTTAAGTAAATTAAGTCAATTCTGACTCAAGTACTGATGAATTCGGGTTTGTGTCATTTATGCAAAATTGATGTTAAACGCCCTATTGAATATGACAAATGCAATGAATGCCTTTAGTTGAACGTTAATACAGACTTCTAAAAAATACGCATAACCCCCCCCCCCCCCCCCCCCCGAAGTATGGTTCAATACCAATTATGCTTCCATGAGAAAAACCAATTTTTTTTTAGTTATACTTCATCTGCTCATACTTCCCACGTCATGTAGTCGTGATTTTAATAAAGGAATATTGCATTAAGTTGAACGTTATGTACAGAATTTCAAAAGTTCGCAGAAGCCTGTTTTTTCTGTTGTAATCATTTAATTCCGATTATGCTTCTACGAGAAAATTCTAATTTCTAGTTACATGTGCGCTTACTACTTCGCACATATGTAGCAGTTATAATAATATAATACTGCAGTATGTCTGTAGGCAAATATTGCATTTTAACTCCTTAAAGCAACATTTTATGTTGATTGGGAGTTTTAGCCTTAAAATTAATAGTGAGCCGTTTACGTGAACAGCACGAATTATGCATAATTACCCATTTAAAATATATTTTTCATTTGTTACATTGTCGCTGTGAGAAAAATAACTTTTTGAAACAAGAAAACACTTAAAGCACCATAATTAGGACAAAGCTACAATAGTATGTAATTGTGAATTGCCATACGTCACATAACCTCATTTTAAATGTTACTTCCAGTTTCGCCAACCTCATTTCAGTTGAAAATGTTGGTACTCTACATTGCGCATTTTCCTTATCCGCTTCGTTGTTGGCTATGTGCCATGACGTAGATTAGTAGTCATTAACAGCAAAAACAGCTGATAATTCTACATATACAGCTGTAGCTAAGACGAACACTTTGTAATTGAACTGGACGGAGACCGGGAGATCCGTGGTTCAAACCCGGCTATGGCATTGAATTTTTCAGTCATCAGATTCTACCTTTCCAACCCTGTCCAACACACGGCTTGTGTGAAAGAACAGTTAATTCCAATTTGTCATTTGCATTATTCTGGATTTGATAACCTAGTTTTTTTTCTTCACAAAGTTAGAGTAATACCTTAAGAATTTAAACTGCCTTAAGGCAGTAAACTTTGTCCCGCAGACTTACGGTTCAGAAGGATAAACAAAATAAATGTAAATCGGAGCATATCAAATTCCTGCTTTGAAACGCATGGCTTTATGTATTCACTTTCAATTGTCAGTCGAAGAGCGCGCGCCAACGTTCCACGTTACGTAATTACGTATTTGACCACAGCCAATGGGAGCAAAATGTGCCGGAATGGACTACCTTCCCTTGCACTGGAATCGTTCGCTTTCGTTCATTTTTGGCATTCGCTCAAGTTCGCCGGGCAACTTCTGGGTGTTCCGTCTCCAAGCGCTTGTGACATATTAATGCTGACTGCCCAGCAAGTATGAAGGTAGTATCAGGTAATCAGTGTGTGGCAGTTATATTCAAAAGCACACATGTTGGACATAACTGTGATATTGGTAGGATACAAACAAGAAAAAGGCGGACTTGCAACAAAGATTAATATAAAAATACCTCTGGAAGACATATTAGATGAAATAAGAAATTCTTTGGAAGAAGACAATATGCGAAGAATTCATCTTGCAACAAAACAAGATTTAAGAAATATTACATATATAGTACAAATCGGTGCTTATAAAGTACTCAACTATAACATCAACAATAGCATGTATTGAAAAAGCATTTGCCGTGAAAATTCATGGGTTATCTTAAACTTTTATACTGATGCATGCAGCTTAGCTGTCCCAACTAATATTTGGGTACTGCTAAGATAAACTGAAATATCCTGTTTTGTAACACAAATTTGACTTTTATTTAGAAGTGATCATTCATGCTGTTTTAGAAGAGTTGGATGTTACCTACTGACAATTTTTCCTGGAACTTTGTTCCTGAATAGCAGCAATTTTCACTTTCTCTATTATTGCACAATATGGTTTAGAGAATGAGTATCAAGAAAGCAATGATGCTAAAGCTGTAGATATGTGGGTAGAGCACATGAAGGCAACAAGTAATATAGTTTACCTTTATAAATCACAGGGAACGATAAGTTCAGATGCTCCCAATTTGAAACCAGAGGACTTCTGCCTAATCTTTGCAAACAATGTACAGATGGATGTCCTAGAGAAATTTGGAAATGATACCATTTGCATAGATGGGATCCACGGTTTGACAGGATATGATTTTCAACTCTACATAATATTAGTTTTGACGAGATGAGAACAGGGTTTCCTTGTGCTTTCATGTTCTGAAACAGAGGAGACTCAGTAGTGATGGAGCTCTTTTTCAGTACTATTGCGACACGCCTGGGTAGTTATCTCTCTCTAAAATATTTTATGTCAGATATGGAAGAAACCTTTTATAATGCATGGTGTGCTGTGTTTCCAGATAATGAAACTCAGCAACTGTATTGTGCATGGCATGTGGACAGGGCATGGCAGCAAAATCTTGACAAAGTTAAGACAAGGAAAGAAGGTTGAAGTTTACAAGAAAATAAAAGTTCTTATGATGGAGAAAGACAGAAGTGCTTTTGATGTGATGTCAAGAAATTGAATGTCAGAACTATATGGAAACGACCTTCTCAAACATTTTGCCAAATATTTCGAGAGATTTGTTCATGAATCTTCCAAATGGGTGTATTGTTACAGGCTACAAGCTGGAATTAACACCAATATGGCTATAGAAGTGTTTCACCAACATTTAAAACATATTTACCTGGCAGGAAGGAAAGTAAAAAAAATGATAAATTCCATACATGCCCTTCTAAAGTTTATAAGGGATTGCATATATCAAAGACTGATTGGAATGTGCAAAGGATCAGTCACTAAAAGCTGTCATCTCTGAGAAGAAGACATATGACTTCACTTAAATTGCAATGGGATTCAGTGCATAAGCTGAACGAAGAAGAATGGAATGTTTTTTTTGGAACAGAAATGTACACAATCTCATTTTTAAATAAGGAATGCACCTGTAAGCTCAGATGTGACCCATGCAGAGCATGTTTGCTTTCATTCACATCCACAGATTCTGCTGCCCTGTGGAATATGTGTAAACATATTCATTTAGTATGCCAAGCATATAAGTCTGTACTTGCATGCCCCCAAAATAAGGAGCCTGAAATAAATACTGAAGCACATCTACCCATTGAAAATGCAGAATTTCTTGCCAAGGAGCTGTCAACAAGCAGGAAAGTAGATGACTTAGAGTTGAGGAAGAAATGTGACAGAAAGGCTAATGAAAATTATAGATGGCATACAAACAGAAGCCGGGCTTTTTGCCTTACAGAAATGGGCCGCTCTTCTTGAGATAGTGGTGAAAAATACAGAGCAAACACAAGAACATACAACAGATTTCATTTGCCAAGCTGGAATTTCTAAAGAGCCAGCTAACAAAAAGGTATGTCCACAGAGAAACGTCATGTTTTACTCTACAAAAAAGAAAACTATGAAATTATCTTCACGTTTTAAAAAGCTCAATCATGAAGAATGTAACCAGTTAGCAGTACAGCTCAGTAGTGGATTTGCACCAATCACTGAGTAGCTAGAGAAGGGTAGTGCCAAGATTTTTCTGGTGTGCTGAATTTGTTCTGCTGCTTTTCTGATTGTACATCATGACTGGTCTTCTGCTGCTGGTCTATGCAGAGTTATCACATGGATGCAACTGTAACTGAAATTCCTTTCTTTCGTTTCCAAATGGTGATAATGAAGTAGTCTAGAGAATACAGGGTTGCCATTTCAGCTTTTGTGTGCTACTTCGCCTAGTTGAGTTGCATAAGTTTGTATAATGCCTGTTTGAACACATGTAGAAGCAAAGTGCAATAATTCCTTGGTTGTCTGTCGACTTGTAGCTGAACACACATGGTGGGGAAGCAGAGGAAATTATACTCCTTCCCATTCCTTACATGTCTTTTGTGATATTGTCATCTTGCTACAGTGCCAGTTTCTACAGACATAGCAGGCTTAATATTGGACTTTAAATACTAATGCTGGATAGAAAGTAGTAGGAATACCGGTAGCACACAGTGATTGTATAATTGTTAGTCAATGGGATAGATGGATCTGTTGCATCCCAGTTTTATATGTTATAATGTTTTATGTATATGCAAACTCCACCATGTTCTAAATGTTTTCTTATACAGGGTGAAAGGTATTGCTTGAACTGTAATAAAATGGCTAATAGACACAGGCACAAGGAACATAAAACACTATGTTTCATTTTTGTAGGTTTAATGACAAAAATTGTATTGGACATATTAGCCCTACTCATTATATAGAATGCGTGATTAACGTACGGTTCAAGCAGTACCTTCCACCCTGTATACTGTCCTCCCAAATAATACCCATGCAGTAATAATGAGAATTTCTTGTTTCAAGTGATGTCTTTCTCAAACATGTCTTCAAGGTAATAGAAATCACATGGGAAATTGAAATTTCAGCAAAACATAAGTATAAAGTTATAATTTCAAGCTTATTCAAAGTGAATTAATCATCATAATAGTATCAACCTTATAAAAGCACTTTATGTAATTAACAGTAGTGTTTCTGGTCACATATCTTGCTGCAAAAGTTAAAAGCTTATGGCTTCAGTGATATCTCAAATTGGTTCAGATCACAGATTAACCAGATTGTCAACTCAATGGTGGGGATAAGGTGCCGCATAGGGCGCTTTTTACGACCTTTTGGGTGCACGTTGGCGGAACTAACACTGCGGTCGGTAATGCAGCTTATGTCATTATCAACTGATCATGCCTGCTGTTAGCCCTGCCCCCTGCTTTCGAAACGTGCGCAAGCCAACTGAAAAGGGTGCAAGTCTCAAATAAAATCACCTGCATTTTTAATGGTTTCCTCAATCTGTAGAGAAAACCATTAAACGCACAGGTGACTTTATTTAGAACGTGTACTCCTTTCAGTTCTTACTCGTCTGCTAGAATACCAAGATTGGTTTTAATTGTCTTACACTGACAATGTCTTTATACTCATTTTCAGTAAAGTGGAAAAATAGGAAAGGTTGTGGTATGGTATATGTAATATTACTCTTTGTATACAGCAGTTTATCATTCATCAACTTAACAGCTGTTAACCTACATGACAGAAATGCCATTGATTCGCATTCTATAATAATATACAAATTATAAAATAAATGATATCCTGCCATGTACAAAGAATGTCAGCATTTGGTTATACATAAAACACCATATAATACTTTATCACGTGTATTGCAAAATAAGTGAAATACATCAGGAAAAAAAGCAACTATTCAGTTACACAAAATCTTTTTTAATAAAGCAGCATCTTATGCAACACAAACTTGAGCAAAATTTCTTACACTAACGTCCCTTGATGCAAATTTAACAAGCATTACATTTTTAATAGCTGCTTCTACATTATCCAAATAATAAATTTCTTAGCAAATAATTTGTGATTAGTTATTGCTCTTTGTTGGGTTTTTATCTGTTGCATCTCATCTAGTATCTATTTCCAAGGCACTTAATAAACACTAACACCATGGATTCTATCTTTTTTTCTTTTTTTTAAGTGAAAGAAGGTTTAAAATGTTTTACAGCTATTTTCTATCAGTTCAGCTTAAATATAAAAACTTGTAATATGCAGGCCATCAACTCACTGCTCTATGGTGCACAGAGCAGTGCTGATTTACTCAAACTTGTGCCCGAGATAGCACATAGGTAAAAGTTAAGTTGAAAAAACAGAGGTAAAGGAAGTAAAAATTATTTTTCAGTTTGACTATAGAATCATAATATTCAACAACTTTGTGCTTAATACAGGTTTGAACTAAACAGCTGTGAACATAAAGACAATCTTATGAGCACCATATTAGACATAATTTCTCCTTGTTTTCTTTGTATTGTTAAATTCTTAATACTTAAAATACTAATTATTCTTTCTTTCTACAGCAGCAGATTAAAATATTTTATTAATGTGCTGCAAATACATTACTAACCATGAGGGAAATAAAAAAAAATTAAACTGCAATACATATGATTTTTGTTTCCTCAGCAAACCGATATGTTTCATTACTATAAAACTTTTTGCCCCTCCCATGAAGTTGCACTAATTATGACTTTTTTTTAAAAATAATATTGACATGAATTATGACTTAATAATAATAATAATAATAATAATAATAATAATAATAACAACTTAATAAATAATACACATTTTCCTTAGCATTATTCGTGACTCACAATTTTTAAATGAAAGGAGCTTTTTTACAACCACTTGAGGTGCACCATCATTCGTGATACTTGCCATACCAACATCGCTTTGTATGGCAGTTAAGAGAACCACTTGCATGACTTCATAGAGAGGAAAATGGTACAACCCGAACTATTAACCAGTTTATAATGCCTGCTGTAATATTGTTATTAACAGGTTGTAAACCCTACGACATATGAAATTAAGTTAAATATTTCAAACACTAAGTTCAGATAAATCCACAAATTCTAATCAAGACTGCCTAGTTGGAATTTGCCAGTAATGTTATATTAGGAAACCTAACAAACAATATATAAATTTTTTTTGGTTTTATGTTGCTTTAATGTTATTGTATATGAAGACAGTGAAAGCAAATCTAGGTTGCAAATAACAATTACAGGGTAGCTGTAATTTACAAAAGCTATTGTCTTTAAGCTCAAAACTACTTACATTAAATGGACTTAATGGTGACACTTTACATTCTCTGCAACATCAGGGTGCTATTTCTTAGTGTTAAAAGGATCACAAAGTTAACTAAAATCCTTGCTACTATTTTGTTTCTTTAGTGGATAACAAACAGTTATTAACAACATTAACTCAAAAATTGTAACTTTAAAGCTACTAACAGAGAATCACTAAAACCTACCAATACACTGAAATAACTGCCTAACACCAACTTCACTTTTTCTGAAAATTCAGAACATGTTTCCAGCAATAGTTCTTAATGTTTTAGTTAATTTTTCAACTCATGTTGAAATGAAACTCCAAATTGTAAGGAATGTTTAATATTATATGACAACAAATTGCTGTATAGGTGAGAGAAAGCTTTGTACAATATTAATAATGTTCCTGGGGATGATCCTGCAACTCAACATACCCAAATTCCCTTGACTCCATGGTTTGGATATCTGCCAGCATATCTCTGTTAGCTTGAGATGGTGACTGCACTAAACAAAAGAAAGGAGAAAAAAACCTTGTTAATGTTTCAAATAATAAGGTTGATAAAAGTGCTTTGAAGGTAATGGACTTTGCATCTATAACATCCATGACTGACATTTTATCACTAATTGCTGCATTAATCAAGAGTTCAAACTATAAAATATCCTGTTATTTTTAACATATCCTCTGCTCATTTGCAGCAATTATTTTGCTTATTATTCAGCAACACAGAGCAAAACATTCTTTAATTTTATAAATATGGCACAGTATTATTTAAAGTTTCTTTTACTTAATCTGAAAACTCAATGGTTTTACAAAGAATTATTTTCTGTGTTAAGATACCCACAAACTGTGCTTAAGTTAAGCTAAATGTCAAGTAAACCAATGGTAAGATTTACTTACCATTGGTTTACATAAACATTGAAACAGCTTATAAAGTATCTAATACCAGATGTTTTACATCTTTCTTTACTAAAGTTTAAAAATTTAAATGATTTCTTTGATAAAACAGCACTATTACTTTGTGCAGTTTGCAAATGTTTAACCTTAGCACATAGTACTAGGCCATGGCATAATTACGTCCCAGAAATGTTCATGGTTGCGTACAATGTAATCTCACTGTGAAAAAGGAAAGACAAAAAGATAATTTAGAAAGATGTAGCAACAACTCTGCCATTAGCTTATTAGAGCAAAATGAAAATTCTGTTAAATATAACTCACTTCAAATGATGAATGAGGGAAATCTGTGCCATAATCCTGAGGATACTACTTCTGGAGGTGTTGAACAGGAGAATGAACTGCAGTAGCCCATATATAAAAAAATTAACAGTTCTGAAATTCAAAGAATGCAAAAATGAATTTAACATTTAAACCTTAAATTGTAATGTTTAATTACAGTTCTAGCTTTCTAACAGCTGTAAAGCCCAACTAGGATACTAAATAAACTTTTTTATTTTTCACTAGTATTTCACTCGTAAAATGACCAATAGTATTAGTGTTATCATGCATACATTGATTAGATTCGAACTGCAGCTGACTTACAAAATGTAATATTACTCATGAGTAGACAATACAATTTTATTTTGAAAATAAATGTATACGTAATGCAATTCTGGTTAGGTTATGGATTTAATTTTGGTTATTCTATATTATTTACATTCATACATCCTACTTACCAACAGACCTTTGAAAAAAAAATAAATCGCTTCTTTCTTGGTATTTATACGCTCTTGTATACCTTTAAAATCTTGTCAGTTCTACTAAATCAAAGAATTTTCTTCTCAGATTCACTCTCGCATCCGTTAAAATACGATGCGCAGCTTTAAAATTTCGTCTCAAATCGGATACACTTAGCCAACCTTAGGCTTTGTTCACACGTACATTGAGCTCAAATACTGTACAAACCGGTCCACTAATATTATGAAAACGACTTTATAGATAGTAAACTGTTATAATATATCACATTTTGGACTAAATATGTGTTATTTTTAAAAGGATTTAATATTCAACACAGCAGTTTAGAATATTTATGTTGGCAGCACTAAAAGTTATATGTACGAGCTTCAGTGTCATCTAGCATCTGCATTTGAGGCAATGGATGTATGCAGTGCTCAAATGTTCCTTTCAGGAGGCCGATGCGCGAACATCGATGCTATACCGGAAGTTCCTATCCCAGTTGACATACGCTGGTTTAGATGTTACTCAACAAATACAATCCAGAAAACCAGAATCAATGGCTGTGACTCAGAACCAGATGTTACTGCTAAAGGTGTCCCACAAGGTTCTGTACTTGGCCCTTTGTTATTTTTAATATTTATAAATGACCTGCCATATTATCTTAGCAAAGATTCAATAGCCGTGTTTTTGCAGATGTTACCAGTGTACTTATATCTGAAAACTCACATCAGCAATTAAGAGATTCTGTCAGTAAAGTTTTCAAACAACTCAATATATGGTTTTAAGTTAATAAGCTTTCATTAAACTATGATAAAACAAACTTTACTCAATCTCAAATGAACCATAAACAAGTGAATGAATTAACATCAGGTACAGCAATTACACCATAGATGAGCTGATACAAAATTCCTTGGGCTTCAAGTAAATGGAGAGCTCAACTGGAGAAAACAGATAATAATCATACAACCAAAGCTTAGCTCAGCTTGCTTTGCCTTAAGAAACTTAAAAAAAATTTGCTTAACCAAAATGCCTTGAGGACAGTATATTTTGCCTTGTTTCACTCCCTGTTTCAATACGGAATAATCTGGGGTAATTGAGCACTCAGCAAGTATTTATATTACAAAAAAAGGCCATACACATTATTTGTGGTGTTGGGTCTCATCATTCACGTAGGCCATTATTCAAAATCCAAAACATTCTTACTCTCACTGGTGAATACATATATTCTCTCTTGAGCTACCTTACAGATAAATTGGTAGCTTCCCAACAAACCTTGCTGTGCATAACCACAATATGTGGCATGCAGGCCATTTGCATAGACCAGCAAATAGTTTAAAACTGTTCCAAAAAGGATGTAACTATTCTGCAATAACAATTTATAATCTTCCATGTTACCTAAAACTATTAGGCAATCCTAATTAACATAAAATCTTCAAGAAGAGTTAAACATTTTTCTTATATGCTCATGCCCCATATACTATGGAGGAATTTTTTATTATGTCGTGCAACATGTAAATATTCAACATACAGTGCAGATTGCATGTGATGGTGATTTACACTTATTTGTTATTGTTGTCCTACTGTAATGCGCATCGAGAAGTTTACTGTTGAAATGGTGATGGTTTACAAATTTTTCTCTCTTAGATAATGCATGATGGGGAGGGGATCATCTCCCCCCCCCCCCCAAAGGCTGTTCTTGGTGTTGGGTATATTACTACTTACTCTGCATACTTCATAATTGTATGATGTGTTCAATTTCCCTGAGCTTTGCTCACAGTGGAGCCAAATGAACAAACACAAACAAACAAACATTACTGTATGGGATCAATTTGTTTTTTTTCCCATATGGCCTGTCAATAAATTTAAGGTTCCCATGTGCTGTAGGACCTCCACTGTATTATATCAAATGTTATATATAGAACCTTTCCCAGGAAAAGGAATCAAAGTGTATTTTCTATTCAATAACTGCAAGTTTTATTAACTAGAACTGGCTTTGTGTATGCATAAGTGACCAAGTGCACTTGCAATTACCTATAAGATCATTCCAATAGATGGTAATAATAGACATTCAAGAGGTTAGAATTTAATGGACATTTTAATTGGGTAGGCCATTCAAATGTATATTAATGTAGGCACATGTTCCTTAAAATACTATACAAATTTATTATACAGTATTATTAAATATGAATGTGAATGCAATGTCTCTAAATAATAACAATGTCTCTTTGTGTTTAACCATATCACACCCACCCTTCAAATTGTCAATTACTTTAACATGTAATTTAGTGTCGCAGTATTAATTGTTTTTTCATATGTTGACTGCAGAAAGAATGTAACAGCATCTTGTATGACTTTCATACTATTGTTTTTTAAGCAATTACAGAATTTAAATTTGCTTAAGGGGAGGCATCTGTGAAAATTGCTAAAATCCATTGTTTTGGTCATAATGATGTGAAAGTTTGTGTATTTGTGCCATAGGGTATCTAGTAGATATACTAAATTTCACGTTTCCATCTAAGATAGTTTTGCAAAAAAAATTATTTATTGTTTTTTTTTTGCTAGTTTTAGTGTAGTATAACAAATGCTCCAAGCATAACATTATTAGTTGTAAATAAACTAAACTCTGGCTATATGTTTCTTTTGATTATGTCTACAAAACTTGGTATTCTTTTTTAGATGTGTCAAATAGTTTTGGAGAAAAAAAATTATTGAATGCATAGATTACCTTTTTTTCCCTCCAAATTATTAATAATTTTCAAAATAAAAATTCAATAAGAATTAAAGTGCTCCATATAGATCATTTAAAATACCAAGTTTCATGTAGCAGTTATCTAAGAACATGTGTGCAACATTTCAAAGGAATCCATTAAAAACTGCATTGCAAGGAGCATTTTGAACATTAAAAAATGTAGAAAAACAGAAAGCGAAGAAAAATGACTTTAAAGTTTTAAATGTATAACAACACATATTTACTGCTTTAGAATTCCCCATAACCATATGAAGGTCCTTGAGATAACTGTTTAGCTTCCTCTTCTTTAAGTTTTAATACTTTTAACTGTTTCTTCTGAATTGAATGTATTTAATGTACATAGTGCACTCTGCTTTAATCGTCGCCTATCCCTGACACTACTAATTCTTTTGCTGAGTGGACTTACTTTACTAGCTGTGGCACTTTCTTTTGCATACAGAGTACTCTCACAACCCATATTGAATTCACTGATAGTTGAAGTCGCAGCTATTTGTATTCTTTCTAGAAACAAAAACTTCTTTGTTATATTTACTGCATATTAAACTATGCAAACTCTCATTTGCATTTTGAGTTTTTGCTTTTGTACACCTCTAATAAATTAGTATTGGTTAATCTTTGATGTACTGGCATATTGCACTGACTACATTGGATGAAAGAAATGTTCCGTTCCCTTCAGGTTTAGGGATTTCCTCACTTTTAACAACAGACAATTATAAAAGTACCAAGATGATTCACCTCCAGGACATTTAAAGTGCTATGGCTTCTCATCAGTTGACATGCAGTGATAGAGAGTTTCAAATATTGCAGATTTCATCTGATCTACATTTGGAAGATTGCTTTTAATTGCATATCTATAATAATTTTGAAGCTTTACAATGGTTTCAGCTTTCAAATTGCCTGGTGGAATGCATCAACCATTTTGCTATTTTCATCAAAAAGTGCTCATTGGTAACTCTAGGACTATTGTATGTATCCACATAGCTTTTATGACAAGAAGAGGATTGTACAATTACTTTACTGGCAAATCCTTTTGTACCACTAAATTTTGCTTATAAACCTTGCAATCCACAATCTGTGCATGTTAAACTGCTAAATATTTTACTCCAAACTTCACTGAGCCGAAGTACATAATTTGGATTTGGTAGTTCCACATTCATTTCATTTCATCATCCTTGAAGAAATGTTGAAGTTTTTTATCACTTGAACTTGGTTCTTCAAGATCTACTGTAGGCCTAACTTTGTTTGTTTCCCCCCTCAGATTTGCCATCTAGACATTATATTTTATCTTGCTGCAAGAGATTTCTTTGTCTTCTCTTACTAGGCCTAACAACTTTGTCATAATGTTGTACCAATTAATAACAAGAAATTTATGGAAAGTTAGTCCACCTAACGTACAATTTTTACAACCTTATAGTAGATTCTGACAGTGAAAAGAGAATTAGATGCTTGCATGTTTACAAACAACAAACCAGATTTTCTTTACAATAAGACACTTATTTGATATTTACTGCCTTATTTTCTACTATATTATACCTATTCTTATTCTAAATTGTACTTCCCTATTTGTAGGTCATTATAAAAAAGACTTCTGTGTTGTACAAGGTGTATATCATGTCTAAATTTCCAAAAACATGAGCACGTGTTCACTCACTGACAATAAACAAACGAACTGAAGCCATGTTTTCCTGGGGTGAATGTTTGCAAAAATCCCAGAAGATGTCTCTGCTATCATTTACCAGCACTGAATGTGACCGCCTGATTTAAACTTCAAAATTGTACGCGATTTTGCTGCAACAGTGTAATGAGTGCATTTCAGGAGCCACGCCCACCTGTGCATGGGCATTTAAATCATGACGTAACAGCCTTTTAAATGGTGATGCGGTGTAAACTACAATAGATTCTGAAAGTACAAAGTATAAACATAATTTTAAGGCAAAAAACAAAAAATTGGATTTTTCATCATTTTTGCCCAAATTTCACTGATGCCTCCCCTTAAAATGCAATATTTCATTATTACCTACTTACTTCCTTACCCAATTTTATTATCACTTAAGTATAGTTATATTGTTGTTTCTGCAGGTTAATGGTCCACATGCTGGTTTATAAATTTGGGTGGCTAGATGGGACACACGTTCATTAGTATTGCTCTCTGTCCTCCATAGTATTTTTAATTTCAATGTCCCTTTTAACTTCACAGGCTTACAGAGATTGGAGACTGGTGGGAGGGGGGATGACAATGATGAAGATGGTGCAATTGATGGAATTATTGTGGGGAAAACATGCCATTTTATCTACCACAAAATCCCACCTCTGATCCCTGGATTGAATCCAGGCTTTTTTTGTGAGAGGCCATAGTGCTGCCCAATTAGAAGTGTGAATGTGAGACATTTAAAACAGAGATAGTATTACTCAATACTATCAAGTAATGAAACCAAGAAGTTGTTTCACAAGGCAGCTCCCACTATGACTTTACAAATGAGGTGTATGTAAATAAAGCATTAACAGATTCTTAAAAAAGAATAACTATTTCAGCAGATATTTTGCCATGCAATACATATTATACATTTATATAATTTAAGTTGGGTGTTTTGTCATAAATATGGTAGCTGACATTTCGATGTGTAGAAATCATTCAGCAATAATGTGGTAATACACAAGTTTTATGTAACTATTTGTGCTTCCAAGGCCAGCGCTTAACTGAGTTACCCAGATTGACAAAAAATTCCCAAATATACACAGTACATATGGAGAATTTTCTGTTTATGAAATGCTTTAAGTTATTTTGCAATGAAAAGATCATTATGTCCTAATTTATTTACTTGGTATAACAGCAGGAAATAGTGTTTGAGCACAACACTAATACACATCCAAAATCAAACTATTACATCACATTTAAAATTGAAATAGGTATCAGACATAACCTTTGAGCATGTTTACAGATAGAGAGCACATGACGTCACACTAACCCACATCTCCATTAGCTGACAGAGGTATAAGCAATGAATGCAGGCTGAGCTTTGTACAGGATTTTTTCCTGTAGTTTGATTAAATTCAAAATTTATACTACCCAACAAGACTATAGTATATTATTCTGCAGCTGACAACAGAGGAAGCATTATAAAAGATCTGGCATACTTTTTTTCACAGGTACATACACATTTTTGAAGAGCACAGTAGAAAAGAAATTGTACTGCTTTTTTTTTTTTTTTTTTTTTGGACAAAGTTAAAGTGCCAAGTTTGTTCAGTCTATTACTTTATGAAAGAAGATGCGGGTACAATTTTACATTAATATTTAATACAACAGTACACAAGAAGAAGACAACAGAGTTAAGAATCTAAAAAAAATGTGCTTTGTTACATTCCTTTGTGTTATTGACATTCACTTTATGACAGACTTGTACATATATCTCAACCTAAATACCATGATATGTAAAACCTAGAGAGAAAAAGAAACACTTACTCTAGAAGCTACCGATCCCCCACCACCCTTTCTTATTTAGGCAATTAATGATGTAAACATAAAAGTGTAGGACTCTTGAGAGGAAAAAATTCAACAAGCTCTTAATTAGGCGAGTTTTACAGAATATGAGGTACGTAGTATTTGAGTTAACAAAAATTGTTTATAAGATGCAGATATATACCTCTGAATCTGTATTATACATACATATATATTCTTCTCTATATGGAATTAATGGGGATGTCAGATGAAACAACATGAGACTCAGAGCTTCATTATATGTTCTTCTTAAATGTCAGATGTGTTGTTTTGGGTGTTAAATTTCATTTCTAACTTTAGCTGCTTTATATGAAGTTTCCAAATTCTTCTATAATTAAAAATGTCACAAATACAAATGAAATTAGGACAGCTTTTCTGGATACACGTAGAAGCTATATATAATAAAAACACAAACACAAAAAATGTAAACAAGCTTATTTGTTTTCATGGTATAGCATTTGAAGAGCGCTGAAGGTTATTTCTTACGTGACCCTTTGACCGTTACATATAACAGGGACAATCCCGCTTTAAGGGATGAACTCTATCTTAAATAACGTTTCATAACGACTTCTCATGTTCGTTTTACGATATTACTGTGCAATCCAAAAAAACAAACTTTTCCAAATACAGTCCCTAATTCGAACACATTTCAGCACCAACACACATTTTAACACCTTAACATACTAAGTATAGTTTATTTTTATGGTTAGCGTGTTTTCGCTGTATATATTTCAATTCTTAATTAAAACCAACTAACGTTGTGACTTTCGATACATAACCTGTCTTATACCTTACTAGGTTTTCAGGCCATGTTCCAGTTTTAAACATTGAATGCGCGTTATTTGGTACTCAATAATAAGGTATCACAAAAACTCCTACATTTACACAATTGCTCGTTGATACGAAAATTCGGCTTTATTTTTATAGTATCGGCATTGCTATTTTATTACCTGACTTCCATCTTAGTTTCAAGCCTCAGCAATCAGCATGGCAGAGGTCGCGCTATTCGCTCTGGAAGCTCCGGACACGTTCGTACACCTTCGGGTGTTCCGTCTCCAAGCGCTTCTATTTGTCAGCCATCGCTAAACGGTCGCCAAGAAGGGTCCAATATTATGAATAAATGAACCACTCCTGCGTACTTTAAGAAGTCAGTGCGCTACACAATAGAGTTTACATATAAAAAAAACCCCACCGATTTCGTAAGTTTTGTAAAATTAAGTAGGTTCTACCCGGATACGGAATAATATCCCTAATGAATTACGATATCGAAAAATTATTGCAGAAAACAAAGGGGTCAGACGTAGACAATTAGGTCAAAAGTTAAACAATGGGCTACGTGCTCCCCCGCCGTGCGCTGAAGAGCGAATGCAACTACACTATATTCACTCTTAGGTTGATCCGCGGCAAAACGAACCCACGTGGTCAGTGCACCATGTTGCAACAAGGTAGCAATGCGCCCAGGAAAGTAGTCCCATGCTAATCTCTGAATTTTAGAATGAATTTATCCTTAAATAGTATAATATTCTATACAAATACCTAAGGTTTTATTTAATGCTGATTTATACCGTAAAACAGAGCTACAAGTCCCGTGATGTAATTTGTATGAGTCACCTGACATCCGGGTAGCGCAGAATATTGTTTACAGCCAGAAACCAGCAGTTGTGTTTAGTATCATGGAGGGCAGTGCGTGCGTGCGTCAGATGGCAGGTTGAGGGCAACCCGATGGTGTGTTTAAGCGTGTACCTTCCCTAATTAGGGCTTTACCACGTAGTGACGGGATATGGGGGTTACAGGATGGCGGTTGTTCTTTAGGTAGGGGAGAGAAAGGAGGTAACAAAGCTTGTTCCTCGACGGTAGCCGGTCATGGTGCAACTGCCCTTGTGCACCGCTGATGATATGAATTTTGTAATTATAAACATGTTGGGATTTTAATTTTGAAGTCCAAGCTACTCTTGAAGGGATTGTATTGGAGTTCAGCTTTAGCTGCTGTTGGAATTACTCCGCTGTTACCGGATATGCCCGCAAGCCATGCGGGGAAGCCGGTGATGCCTCAAGCGGCGTGTTCTGGGGTTATAATCCCCAAGAGACCTAACTAGGGCGCTCTGATGGTATGGCAACTGGTCGTAAAATTTTGCGGCCCGGCGCCTAATTTCATCCTCCACGTAAGGAAGAGATGAGGCTTCGTGAAGCAGTCTCACGGGAAAGGAGCGGTTTACACAATAGATGGCCCGAAGGCACCTATTCTGTACCCGTTGCAGGAGCAGCAGGTTGGAATCTGCGGCCATGCCCCAGATCTCGCAGGCATAAAGCAGGAAGGGGATTATCAGCGCTCGAAAAAGGTGTAACTTTAAAGGGACAGGCATCTCAGACCTCAGCATCGGGTACAATGAAGCCGCAGCCCCATGCCCCCGACGCGCGACGTCCCCGACGTGTCCCCGAAAAGTTAGGCCCTTATCTAACTTAACCCCCAGGTAGGTGATGGCATTTGTCCATTCTATCCGTCTTCCGAGATAGCTGAATGTGGGGAAGATTGCGGGAAAGCGGCGCTTGGTGAAGAGAATGGCGTGGCTTTTTGCCGGGTTGATGGATAATCGCCAACGCCTGCACCACTCTTGGAGGAGGCGGAGGTGTCTCTGAATGGGGTTGAAGGCTCTGTTTGGGTTTTTGCTTGTACAGTACAGGAGCACGTCATCAGCGTACTGTGCCATATTGACGTGCTGCTCTGTGGGTAGGTCGGCCACATATACACTAAAGAGTGTGGGGGATAACACAGAACCTTCGGGGACTCCGCCTCGTATTGGCCTTAGTGTAGATTTGTGTCCCGCAACCGAAACTACAAAGGTGCGGTGTTTTAGATATGTGTGTAGTAGGTGTATTATGTGTGTAGGGAGCTCCAGTTGGATAAGCTTTTTAAGGAGACCCGCATGCCAGGTCGTCGAGAAGGCCTTCTCGACATCCAGTGAAACTGCGGCGGTGTAAGCCCTGTCCTGGAAGCCCAGGGCAGCCGCTTCTACCACGCGCAGCAATTGCTGGGAGGTCGAGTGCCCAGGACGGAAGCCGAACTGATGTGATGGGATGGCTC
Source organism: Deroplatys truncata (assembly GCA_030765065.1). NCBI lineage: Eukaryota > Metazoa > Arthropoda > Insecta > Mantodea > Mantidae > Deroplatys > Deroplatys truncata. The sequence continues at coordinate 753,475 of JAUKNL010000022.1, read as the reverse complement.
GAATGTCCCCTAAAGTGGGAGACAAGCGGGTAAGAATGGTCCTTTCAAAAACTTTTGAAAGGACAGAGAGGAGGCTAATGGATCTGTAATTGGCAGGATGTACCGGATCTTTCCCCGGCTTCAATATGCAGATAACCCGAGCCTCTCTCCACTCGCGTGGAAAGTGACTTAGGGCGAAGCACATATTGAAGACCCTGGTGAGAAAGAGCACGGCCCGGAAGGGAAGGCGTCGTAGCATGGCGGGTGTAAGCCCGTCAGGCCCCGGTGCCCTTTTGGGGTCGAGACGCCGGAGTACGCCTTGGATTTCTGAAGGTCTTATGACGGGATATCGATCCGCATCGTCGGGGGGACGTCGAAGGAATCGGCGTACCTCCCTCCGAGTACGTTCGGAAAAGGCATCGTCCTGGGGGTCATCTCGAGGCCTCATGGTCCTCTCAAGGTAGTCGGCAAACACATTTGCTTTGGCTTGGGGGAGGTAAGCCAGGCCTTGGGTGCCGTGGAGAGGGGAGGAGTATTGATCTCTGCGGTTACGGAGGTGTTTGGCAATCCTCCACACGTCGCCATCTTCGAGGTTCATACGATTCATCGTCTCCATCCACGCTCGCACTCTGTGCTCGCGTAGTCGGCGATGGACCTCCCGGCGCAGGCGCCTATGAAGCATTCGATTATGTGGCGTGCGGTGACGCTGGTAGAGTCTGCGTGTCGCCCAGGAGCGGCGGATTAGCAGATGGAGTTCAAGAGGAAGGACGTCAGGGTGCAAGGGAGCTGGGGTGTTGACGGTGAGGTTATGGACCGTTCGTACCACGATGGAAGTGAAGGAGGAGACAGCTGCCTCCAAGGTTGGGACTACGATTCTCGGGTTCAGTGGAAGGGAGTCGTTGAGGCAAACCTTGACGCATTCCCAGTCGACCTCCCGGTGTTGAACCGGGGCGCCGTGGCTGGCAACCTGGGTGTTAACCTCGGCTAACACAGGATTATGGTCTGAATGTAGCGCGTTGATTGATGTGAGTGAGATATGAAAGGGGAAATGCTTGATGATCGCGAAGTCGATAACAGTAGCCCGTCCTCGACCTCGTGGATGATGTGTAGGTTGCCAGGGACCCTCTGCTCTGAGTTGAGGGTCAGCATCTATCATACGTATAATTTCAGTGCCTCGTCTACACGACGGGGGCAGCAATGCCAACGCATATGTTTGGCATTGAAGTCCCCAGCCATGATAACGTTAGGATGAAGGGCGAGGATGGATAGGTAATCGTTAAGTACGAACAGCCTTCGTGGAGGGTGGTAAATAGACACCACCATGACTTCCGTACCGCCGAGATCAATACAGACGGCCGTGGCCTCTAGGGTTTGAAGTGGCGGGAGAGGGAATGGACGTTGGACAACACTGTTCCTCACGAGAATCGCAGTGCCACCTCCTCGGCGGCCCAAACGGTCAGTCCTGAGGCAGCTGAAGCCCGGTAGGCGGAAACGGGTGTTGGGTTTGAAATGTGTTTCTCCGACTAGAATGAGGTCCAAGGCATATGAGCCAGCAAAGTGCTGGAGCTCATTCCCCTGATCGGCCATGCCACACGCTTTCCAAAACGCGAACCGAAACGAGGTACGTGACCTAGTTCGATTCGCCATTTCGGGCCGTCTGGATGACAGTGGTCAGGAGTGTGAGCCCCTCCATGGCAATTACCATCTTTGCGGCTTGGTCGGGTGTTGATAGGAACCTGACCAGCAGGTCGCAGATGCGCCGGCCGTGGTTCTGCAGCAGCTGCTGCAACTACCCCAGCACATCAGAAACCTGTGGTGCATGAGAAGGGGTTGGGGCTCTTCTCGGGAGAGGAGTGGGGGGCTTGGGCAAGGGCGCCGGTCCACTGGTCCCCTTATCAGCCCTCGACCTACGCGGAAGTGTGGGAGCACCACGCTCACACGAGGCCTCGGAGTCCGAGTCCGGTTCTCGCGCTGGACGTCTCCTTGTCCTTCTAGGACGGGGAGGTTTTGGGGTGTCTGGAGCTGGTGTTTGTGTCTTACTGGATGTGGGTTATGTGGGTGGAGGGCAGTGAATGCGCTCTTGTGTTTTCGTCGCATTACGTAAAGCATTAGCCGCGCAAACCATTGACTAGTGATGAAAAAACAATAGTGTTGAATCTTTATTATAAGTTATGTGAGAATTATCCAACGCTTTCCGCGAAAGAAACTGGGAAATTAACTTCTGAGTTCACCAGTGTTTCGAGTACAAATTCAGACAGTGCTTGTGCAGAAAAACCTGAAACGAGAAAAGTGGTTACACCCGGAATAAAAAAGAAAAAGGAAGCATATGAAATACGCGATGCAAGAATATAGTGATCTTGAGAAGAATGCAATTCGCGTAACAGTGCACAATTTCTTTTTTAAAATGAGCCGCCAACAGTTAATAAAGTGCCGCTTCCAGAGAGCGAATAAAGTTATCGCATACCTGTTACTTTATTTTTCGCTCATTTATTTTAGAATTAACTATTATTATATGTGCAAACGTTTGTTTTGTTACAACTATCAATCTTATCATCTTTAATCCTAAACAGAATATGCTAGTCACTGCACATGGTCTGAAAGTGTGAGAGTATTTCTAGTGCGAATGGCGGAAGGATACATTATAACGGTGCACTGGTCACCTGGGGTTTGTTTTGACGCGGATCAACCTAAGAGTGAATACAGTTTAGCACTAGACATGGGGCGATTCATGAACGAATCGTTCATATGAACGACTACAAGGAAAGAATCGTATGAATCGTGTCAGTCTTATCGTCGTTCAAAATGAATCGTAAGAATCGAGCATGAATCGTGGTTCAAAATGATCGTAAGAATCGTGCATGAATCGTCGTTCAAAAATAATCTCAAGAATCGGCATGAATCGTCGTTCAAAAAGAATTGCAAGAATCGTGCATGAATCGTCGTTAAAAAAGAATCGCAAGAATCGTGCATGAATCGTCGTTCAAAAAGAATCGTGATCAGGACATTCTCGATTCATTCTCGCTTGCGCTTTGTTTACTACTCACTCTTAGCTTTGGCTTCTGGGCTCGGACAAATGCTGCCGAGTGAGTACGATGACGAGCAGGAAAGTTACCAAGCATTGTGATGCTATATCATAGTATACGAAAATAGATCACCGCAATATTATATATTGCCGAGTTCTGTCGATTCGTAGTAGTGAATTGCACAGGTTGAAAGATTCGTTAGAATTTATAATGTGAATTGGTAGATCAACACGATTCTTTGAGATGCTGCCTGTATCGAGTTCAGCGAGAAAGATTAATTCTTAAAAACAAATGGTGTAAATAGCTGTAAAGCGCAGTAAAATGAATCGTAAGTATTGCCAATGGATGAACGGAGGCTGTAGTACAAACAATAGAAGTAATTTTCAGTACTTTGCTGAGAGATCTGATACACAGTATTGCATGATTACAGTGTAGTAAGTATTATAATATATAATACCAGAATACATGCAAAATGGAGGAAAAATAGGAATTTTTGAATTCTTGGTTTGAATAAGTTTTAAAATTATATAATTTAAAAGAATTACTTTGTATGCTATAATCTACATTAAATGTATAAGAACATGCATCGATATAACTAAGCCAATTCTAAAGCATTAAAAGCACCTCGAATATGCTGATGTAAAAATTATTATTCTCTGCATACCGGGTTTATACCTTTTCACGCATTTATAAAAATTATATAGCTTATTTTCGCGTGCAACGGTAGTAGTGACGAATAATAACAATAATAATAAAATTTGACAAAAGTAAAGTTCAGACAGCGGAAATGAGATTTTTATGAAGAACTTGAGAATACACTAGATTAGATCTAATAAGAAATGAAACGATAAAATTAGAGAACTGAGTATTTATCAATTATATCATAAAATTAAAGAAAACTAATGTGATTGGAAACCGACATGAACTACATGACTGAAGAAAGAATACCACTATTAATTAATAAATACAAACCGTCGGGAAAAAGATACATCGGATACCACAGAAAAAGAGAGGAGTAAAGTAAAGAATCGAATAAAATGCATAATCAGCGAAGTGAATATTATAATAATATCTTCATAATTACTTTGCATAATACCTTATGTAATCGCAACTTAAGTGGAATCACACAGGTTGATTTTTATGACAAATTCAGGAAACTCCAAGTGTATTATCCAAAATAACGCGGAAAGTGCTTTTGCATACATTGTCTTTTATATGCCAAAGAAAAGATCATAGCCCCCATCGTAACAAAAACGTCCTGATTGCGTATTTTGGCTGCAAAGTACAAACGGGGACGATTCACATAAGAATCGCGAATGAGAATAGACGGCAGGCAAGGCGACGATTCATGAACGAATCGTGCACTGGGGCAGGCCAGCAGACAAGGGTACGATTCATGATTGAATCGTGCAGTACGGCAGACAGCAGACAAAGTGACGATTCATGAACGAATCGTGCGCTAGGAGAGACTAGCAGACAGGTAGCAAGAGGACGATTCATGAATCGTGAACGAATCGTATGAATCGATTCATGAACCCTGAACGAATCGCATGAATCGATTACTGCAAAACAATCGCTCGACCCAACTGTAACTAGCACTAGCGACTATCACACCATTGTGTGCAACAACTCTACTAACTATGGCGGCCGCGAGCAGTTCTTATTGAAGCACCAACATCAGAACTGTATTCACCAACGTAATATTTAACTTCGCTAGACGTTAAACAAGCTCAGAACACACACACATTATGTGGAAATGTGCGTTTCGAATAAGAGAACAAGCTGGAAATACAATGGAAGTCACGCGCAATGAATACACGCGTAAAATAAGTAATGCGTGTTCTCTATAGGAAGAAATAAAAGTTAAATGTGCAATAAATGTGCGCGAATTTTGTGTGAAAACAAAACGCATGGCATACGTAAACGTTATAATAAATATGCACAAAATGATTGGGAAAGCATGAAGGATATGTTAAATTTGCACGATATATTTAACATTTCCATTTTACGTTTTTACTTTTTCTACCAGTACATGATAGGTGGAGAAGGTATTGCATTCCACAAAAATTCGATATCGAGATTTCACCGGAAATACATTTTTTGAGGCCCCCCTGAATCCAAAAGCATTTTAAGAAAAGGTGCGTGTGTATGTCTGTCTGTGAACAGCATAACTTAAGGAAAAGTGGGATAAACAGCAAACTCGGTATTTAAGTTCAGTATCTCCCAAAGATGGGACACGAAGATTTTCAAGAAAATCCTCCACTCCTGATACCCTTTACATGGAAAATTTTTAATATTCTCAAAAATTGCCGTAACAATTTTTATTTAAATACTATATATTGTTCCATTTATACCTCGCCTTTAACTACATTGGTCTTATCGGCGGCCTTTCCTTTGGAACTTATTGCCTGTTGGCAATGGTGTTGACTCGCATAACTCTTGTCGTTGGGTTTCTTGCACTTTTCTTTTGTTGTTGTTAATCATTAGATCATACACACATTCACACTCTCAGGCGGTTAGGGATTAATCTTGACTAGAGAAAAATTCCCAGCCCCAGTCGGGAATCGAACCCGGGACTCTTTGCACAGCAGGCAGTTGTTCTACCGACTGAGCTACGGGACCAGCCGGTTCGAATCGTTCAGTACTCTGTCATTCTTTAAAGTCCTTTGGAAATTCACTTGTTTTTCGCACCTGAATAGAATGTATGTAATTTTAAGGCCAGCATATAGCGTCCAAACATTTTACTTTCGTTGTTCCCTTTGTACCCTAACGAAATGTGTAATGCAGCTATTTCTGCAGAGACTTATCTCGATTAAAATGAAGTAGATAGAGAAATAAGCTTTAGTGAGAATAGTTTGTACATCCACTAATAAACGATAGAGGATAGAGAAAGTCAGGTGGATGTAATACGAAATGCTCCTTGGACCCTGTAGTTTAACGTATAAGGATTTGTGGCTTTAAAATCGTTGATATTAAAACATAAATTAAGTAGATAGCATGAGCGTACAAATGGCAAGTATAAAAAATCGAAAATTTTCGAAATTTCTTGCCAAATTTAACTATGCTTAATGGTTTCCCAATCATTTCGTACATATTGTGTAGTTTGTGTTTGTTTGGCTTTAAAAATTATTTATGTTATGCTTGTTCTGCATGTTTTGTTTTAAGGCTGGTTCAAAACAGCCCGAGAACGGTAACCAAAACGGAAATGAGAACGGGAAGCTATGCAGCGTACAAGATTTTGGGTCACAGCAGCCCGTTAACAGAACGGGAAGGTATATCAGTAGGGAAAGAATAATAGAGCTGGCGCACTTAATATGCAGGAATGTGTATTCATATGTAAATGAGCTCCCCCACCTCCTCTCCACCTCCCCCTCCCAGCTCTATGGGGCTTCCAGGTGCAGCTGAGGGTCACAAATCTTGTCGAGTATAATGGAAGCTTGACAGTTAAGCAATTAAGGCTGTCAAAACGAACAAAGGGGGGTCGTAAATTTATGGTTCTGTAACAAAGGCGAGATGTTTTTCCTACCCATTCCACATCCGGCCACTTCTGCACCTGCAGCAGTTTACCCACCCCACTCACATTCTTTAACAACATCGTGCAAGATGCTATCCATCACTGTCAAAATGAACAATGAGTGTGCTGGACAAAGAAACAAGTTCTATTGTATTCTCTTTCTATTGTCCGGGGCAAGCCTTCTTTAGAAGGACCATCTGACATTTCCCATCCCACTAGCGTTTAACAAAAGAACAATGCTTGCCCTTCAACTGTCAAAATGAACAAAGGCAATGATAAATTAGGGTCGCGACAAAAGAGAACCTGAAGCCCGTTAACAAAGAAACAAGTTCTATTGTATTCTCTTTCTATTGTCCTTTAACAACAGCGTGCAAGAGGCTATCCATCACTGTCAAAATGAACAATGAGTATGCTGGACAAAGAAACAAGTTCTATTGTATTCTCTTTCTATTGTCCGGGGCAAGCCTTCTTTAGAAGGACCATCTGGCATTTCCCATCCCACTAGCGTTTAACAAAAGAACAATGCTTGCCCTTCAACTGTCAAAATGAACAAAGGCAATGATAAATTAGGGTCGTGACAAAAGAGAACCTGAAGCCCGTTAACAAAGAAACAAGTTCTATTGTATTCTCTTTCTATTGTCCGGGGCAAGCCTTCTTTAGAAGGACCATCTGGCATTTCCCATCCCACTAGCGTTTAACAAAAGAATAATGCTTGCCCTTCAACTGTCAAAATGAACAAAGCCATGATAAATTAGGGTCGTGACAAAAGAGAACCTGAAGCCCGTTAACAAAGAAACACGTTCTGTTGTATTCTCTTTCTATTGTCCGCGGCAAGGCTTCTTAGACCCCCTGCGGGCGTGCCATTCCACAACCCTATAACAAAAGAACAAAGCCGGTCCCTTTCCATTGTTCGAACACTGCGTGCTTAACAAAAGAATCTGAGGGATGCTTTATGCTCGCCCTGTCTTTGTTCGCGTGAAAGAGGGAGAAGTTTGTTTACCTGCTATACGTAAACACTTCAACAACGTCAGAGTCAGCCATCATGGTTTTTGCCTTGAGGGGCTGTTCTCTCCGATGTTTTACGAGATCCTACGAATATATCCGAGCATAGTTAACAAGCATTCTGTTTGGCTCATTTCAAACAGCGACTCCGAAAAAGCGCTTGATATATATCATTACATACATTAAACCTCCGTGTGGATATCCATAGATCAGTGTTCCATTCTTACTGTAATCAAAAGTTTAATGTTAATGAGAAATTTATGATTGATAATATTATATAATTACCCTAATTAATAAAAGGGTGTTCAGAGGGGTGTAACTCGAATCTTACCCAGCGAAACTGTAATGCTTAATAACTATTAAATTATGCACGGCCAGATTAAAATCTATTTAACAAATATAATTTAATTTTTATATTGCATTACCACGATTAATGTAGAATATTCGTAGGTGCACAGAGCTCATAGTTCGAATCTTACCCTGAAACCCTAATGCTTGATAAATACTAAATTATTGAAGCATGCACGGGCAGATTAAAATGTATTTAACAAATATAATTTAATTTCATTACGATGTTTTAATGAGCGGCCTTAGGTGTCCAGAGATATTAGTTCGAATCTTACCAGAAACTCTAAGGCTTAATAAATACTAAATTATTGATGCATGCACGGACAGATGCTTAACTGTCAAGCTTCCATTATACTCGACAAGATTTATGACCCTCAGCTGCAGCTGGAAGCCCCAAGGACCTGGAAGGGGGAGGGGGAGAGGCGGTGGGGGAGCTCATTTGCATATGAATACACATTCCTGCAAATTAAGTGCGCCAGCTCTCTTATTCTTCCCCTACTTATATCGATAATCATAACGATCACAAATGGAAAGTCGATTTTGCGCATTGGGATTTCATTTGTTTTTAACTAACCAATGATGTTTTTTCACCTACTTCCGATTCATCCAACATAATAGGGTTAGCCAATGTCAAAATTCGATAGATTAAACATCCAAATGCATATTCATTACATTTTGGATTCCTCTAGTCGCACCAAGCTTTCATTCCTTTATTTAATGGCACATATTAAAGTTGTTTAATGTTCTTTGTTAATTTATATAGGTTTTTGCTGTTTGTAGTTTTGCCATTGTTTTTTAGGTAATAGCCAGTTTTGAGATGCATATAAACAAACTACAGATGACCGTTTCACTAGAACCAACGCACAGCGCAACTGCGGGCATAAGGAGCTGAGGTTAGGAAGTAATATGCTACTAATTCCTTGCAGTTTGATGTTTCTAGCTTGCGACTATAGAGTGCACTGACGGCTGTTTAATGTCGCGGGCGCCTAGAATAACCTCTACAGTGAAAAGTCTAATATGCACAACACATGCCGTGCCCGAGAACGAGAAAGTTAAAACTTGGTAAGTCCTCTTTCCCGTTCCCGGGGCCCGTGAAAGCTTCCCGCCGATTGTGAACTCTCCCATTAGAATGCATTTATTTCACCTATGTGTTCTCGTTCTCGTTACCGTTCTCGGTTGTTCTGAACCAACTTTTACGGCATTACTAATTTTCAGTTTTGTGTTTTTTTGCAAACACTCGCGCATATTTATGTGTGTTATATCCATGTTTATGCACATTTCGGTTTTATTTCCCCTTATAGAGAACAGGCACTACCTATTTTACCCGTGTATTCATTGCGTGTAACATTGCTTTTTTAGCTTGTTCTCTTATTCGAAACGCGCATTTCCACAGAATAAGCACATTTCAACATAATATGTATGTGGTTCACCCTTGTTTAACGTCTAGCGATGTTATTAAACATTACGATGTTAGCGGCCGAATTCTAGCGATTACACAGTTCTGATGTTGGTACTCAATAAAGCGCTGCGCGCGGTCGCCATTGTTATAATCGCCGTAATATAACTTGCCTCTTTAGACAGCTTAGAGACAATTGGGTCCATTGCTTCCAAGATATTATAAGCTGGCGCATCGACATGAGAATAGACAATAAAACGGGTTCCTGCGCAATGGCAATTTTTGCCGATAGAGGCGCTCAACTACTCCCTCAACTTCTAGCACACCGTTATAATGACAATGAATCCTTGGTGACTTATCTAAAATATGGTTTATATATAATATATAATGCTATATACCACTTAGATGGGTCGTAGATTCAAATTATGCAATAATAACCTTGACGCTTCTGTTTCTATAAAGTATGATATGAATATACATACGGAGATCCACCCTACGTAACTTTCCCTTCATCCCTGCTATACCGATTCAGATATATCGTAAATCAGTCAACTGGCGGGAAATAAATGCATTGTTTTGAGTTTTCCAATGAGTATACATTTCATTACATCCTACACCTTTCAGTTAAGTAACATATTTTTCAGTGTGCATGTCTGTGTGTGCTATGTATGTGTTTCAAACTCTCTAAACTGAAATGTGTAATGTTTGAATTTAGTCGATAATTGAATAAAAATGGTTTATTGCTGTGTACCTTACTGTAAGTCAAGGCAAGGAAAAGAATGTGGCTTGTCATTCCATGCATTCCCAAAATATAGTCAGCTTAAAAAGGAAATGGTGCACAGTGATTTTTCGCCAAGGAGACAAGATGGGCTCTCTTTGGACACCAGGTCCAAATTTTGTGCTCTGTAGTAGGCATTTCAAAGAAACTGATTACAGCATCAGCACATCTACGAAGTGCCTACTTCGTAAAGTTGTGCCATCAGTATTTGAAGGTTTCCCACCACATAAAGAAGTGTTCAATCTTCAAGATGCGAAAACAAAGGAAAAGAAACACACTGAAATGGGAAATGCATTTTCATTTTCTTTCTCTTCCAAATTATTCTTTGCAAAATTGTCTTCCGTCATGTCAAATTTAAGATTAATGGAGCGTACTAGGGTGAGACAAGTGCCACTGCTTACTAGATGCTAATTCTTCAGTGAGTACGTAACACGATTTTCAAATATACGCACATTTTACTGCCATACAATGTGTTAAAATGAGGAATTGTAATCGAAGGTTACAGCTTTAATATCTAAATGTCACTTCACCGTTTTCGAATACGGTTGATAACGTTGAAATAAAACCGATATAACTTGATTTCTTAGTAACTTTCATGTTCTGCATACAATGCATTAGCAATGGTTACTTTGCTTTAACCTGAAAATGTGTTACTTAGTATTAGGTCCATTATACATAATAACACAGAACTTACGAAGGTATTTTGTCTTAACACGATTAGTAATCCTAGAAAAACATATACATATATCCTCGATTTCTTTTTAAGTTTCACATAGCTACAATTCGTAACTAACCACTTTGGCAAGTCCGTAATACACAGCAATAGTAGATTTTTCGATTTTGGGGTGTGATCGAGTCATCCTAGCGGCAGTAAGTGCAAATACGTCCAGGGACCCGTTCAGGAACGAGAATAGGCCAGCTTGTATTGTAGGTAATTACTGTACAGCAATATCTACGAGGGCATTCTCAGAAGTACCCGACCTGACGTATAGATAGCGGTTGTTGTTTCAAACAAATGACTATGGTAGAAAGTACCACCCTTATAAAGCTTAAGTTTGAAGTTTGACGATGCTACGTTGTTTAGCAATTGTTTGGCAGCCATTAATAGTGAACCCTCTCAGCGAATTTGTAAACGTGGATAAAACTGGCCATCGTTATATGTTACAATACTTTCACTTGAAAGCTCTTAGTCCAACTAATATTAAAGCTGAGCCAGATTATACTCTGGGGGAGTCTGCTCCATCGTTTACAACAGTAAAATATTGGGTGGCAGAGTTTTAGCAAGGCCGTACGAGCTGCCAAGACGAACATCGCAGTGGTCGACCAAATGAGGTGACCACGCCAGAAATTGTGAAGAAAATCCACAAATTGGTATTGGATAACCGTCGACTGAAAGTGCGCGAGCTGGCAGACATCATAGGTATTTCAAAAAATGCTGTACATCGCATACTAACTGAAAATTTAGACATGAGAAAGCTGTGCGCAAGATGGGTGCCGCGTTTACTCACAATGGAGCAAAAGCAGCGTCGTGGGGATGTTTCAGTCGAGTGTGGCGATGTTTCGCTGCAATAAAGCCGAGTTTTTGCGTCGATTCATAACCATGGATGAAACATGGGTCCATCACTTCACACTTGAGAGGAAGTAACAGTCAAAACCGTGGATTGAAAGGGAAGAATCGGTTCCAAAGAAGGCGAAGACAGTTCCATCTGCAGGCAAGGTCATGGCGTCATTTTTTTTTTGTATGCGCGTGGGATAATGTTCATTGATTATCTTAAAAAAAGCAATCAATGGTAAGTATTATGCGAACTTATTGCAGCGTTAGAATGATGAAATCAAGCAAAAACGGCCGCATTTAGCGAAAAAGAAAGTTTTCTTTCATCAAGACAATGCACCAGTTCATACATCCATTATCGCCATTGCCAAAATCAATTGGTTAAAGTTGAAATTGCTTCCTCATGCCCTATTCGCCAGATTTAGCCCCCTCTGATTATTTTCTGTTTCTAAAGTTCAAGAAATGGCTTGGTGGTAAAAGATTTGCCAACAATGAAGAGGTGAAGTCTGCAGTTGATGACTATTTTGTAGAACTGGACGGTTCTCACTATAAGCAGGGAATCGAACGGATTGAACTTCGCTGGGAAAAGTTTATCGAGCTGAAAGGAGACTATGTAGAGAAACAAAGATGTTTCCCCCAACATTTTTGTGTTTTCTTTGTTAGGTCGGATACTTCTGGGGCAGCCCTCGTATTATTGCTCCTATCGTAGAACCAAACTTATATCAACACATGGCGTCATTAGCTGGACCGCGATGAGCTGGTAACCAAAGCACACCATAACATATAGTACCTTAGTTATTGGCGATTATCTGTAGGTTTTCAAAGAGGATGTTGATCAAATATACTTTGAACTTTTGATTAATATAAAGTGGTAAATGATACAAAAAGTAGAACTAAAGAAGGTTGTCGTTTCCGTTTAATTATGTCTGGTGTCGTTAATCCTTCTTGTGCATTCATTACCATACTTAGTTATCAGCAAGACGATAAGCATCGCTGCCTCTGCACGTGATTTGTGCTTGGTGAGTGAAAATAAAGGCGAAATAGTTATGCATTCTAAAGATTGTCCATTAAAAAGCGGCCAGAAGCAATTTTTAATGTTTTCAACAAACTGATGTAAGAAAAACCAACTGTCACGCTGAATAACATTGTGAAATAACTGCAGATTATACCGGTGTTTCCGAGTGGAGTGTTGCATGTGCCCATAAGGAACTCAAGCAAACTGGAACATGGCGAATACCAAGGAAGAATTGAAAAAGACATAAGCCAGAATTAGAAAACGCAGATGACTATGCTAAAAGTACATTCGCAGGAAAGTGCACCAGTTTTTCTTCAACAATGAGCCGTTAGACAAAGTCTTAAATTCTGTCAACAGTGATCCTGCAATGCCTTCTTTTAAGCGATCCACGTTTCACAAATTATTGCAAGCAATTAGATTTAGGTTTATAAAGAGAAATAAAGTGAGTACAGTTATTGGCAGAGGGGATATGAGGTTATTTAGAAGAGAGCTGGGCCACTTTTTGGGGCATATATGGGAAAGGATAGGGAAAACGAGGCTGGCTGGGGCGTTTCAAGGAGGAAAATGGGTTTATATGGGAGAGATAGGGAATACGACGACCGATACTATGCTAGACAGGGTTGAAGGAGGGTAGTGCGTTTATATGGAAGAGATAGTTGAGATATGTTAGACTAGACAGAGGCTGAGAGTAGAGAATGCGTTTATATGTATGAGAGGTAGGGAACAGGAGGAGAGGTGTTAGGCTAGACAGAGGTTGAGTAGAGTATGGTTTATATGAGTGGTATAGGAAAACGAGGAGAGGTGTTAGACTAGACAGGGCTTGAAACGTAGTGTATGGTTTATATGAGAGATATAGGAAAACGAGGAGAGGTATTAGGCTAGGAGAGTTTGAGTATGTGTTTATAAGGAGAGACGAGAAAACGTAGAGCGTTCCTATGTTAGGACAGACAGGTGTTAAAAGTAGAATGTGCTTTATATAGATTAGATAGGAAACCAAGGAGAGATACTCAGCTAGACAGGGGCGGGAGAGGAATACGCTTTATGAGAGGTAGTGGATACGTGGAGAGATGCTATACTACACAGAGGTTGAGAGTAGAGTATGCGTTTATATGTATGAGAAGTATAGGAACAGGAGGAGGGGTGTTAGGCTAGACAGAGGTTTAGGAGTAGAGTATGGTTTATATGAGAAATATAGGAAAACGAGGAGAGGTGTTAGGCTAGACAGAGGTCGAGGAGTAGAGTATGGTTTATATGAGAGGTATAGGAAAACGAGGAGAGGTATTAGTTTAGGAGAATTTGAGTATGTGTTTATAAGGAGAGACGAGAAAACGGAGAGATCCTATGCTACGATAGACAGGTGTTAAAGGTGGAATGTGTTAGACAGGAAACCAAAGATACACTCAGCTAGACAGGGGGCAGGAGGGGGAATACGCTTTATGAGAGGTAGGGGATACGGGGAGAGGTGTTAGGCTAGACAGAGGTTGAGAGTAGAGTATGAGTTTATATGTATGAGAAGTATAGGAACAGGAGGAGGGGTGTTAGGCTAGACAGAGGTTGAGGAGTAGAGTATAGTTTATATGAGGGTATAGGAAAACGAGGAGAGGTGTTAGGCTAAACAGAGGTTGAGGAGTAGAGTACGCTTTATATGAGAGGTATAGGAAAACGAGGAGATGTACTAGGTTGGGAAAGTTTGAGTATGCGTTTATAAAGAGAGACGAGATAACGGAGAGAGATCCTATGCTAGGATAGACAGGTGTTAAAGGTAGAATGTGCTTTATATAGGTTAGATAGGAAACCAAAGAGATACTCAGCTAGACAGGGAAGGAGGGAATACGCTTTATGAGAGGCAGGGGATACGGGGAGAGGTGCTAGACTAGACAGTGGTTTTGAGTAGAGTATGGTTTATATGAGAGGTATAGGAAAACGAGGAGATTCGGTAGGCTAGACAGGTAGTGTAGCAGTAGGAATTTGGACTTATATACAGGAGAGATATGGAATAGGAGGGAGATACTAGACCTTGAAAGCAACTTTAAGCGAGAACTTCATGTCAGTGTTAGAACGCTAATTCTAGACATGCCCATCACGTAACCTATTCAGGGAAAAGGTGACTCGCTCAGGGAAAAAGGTGACCCACACAGGGAACAAGGTGACCCACAAAGGGAAAAAGGTGACCCACTCAAGCAAAGAAGGTGACCCACAAAGGGAAAAAGGTAGGCAAAAGGTGACCCGCACACACTAACAGGCAAGTAATTCAGTTAGTATCTCAGGGTAGGACAGATCCCGGGAAGTGGATATAGCATAGTTCCTCATGATGTTACAGGTAATTCAGATAGTATCGTGGGTATTTAGGATAATTCAAGTATCATAGGTATTTAGAGTCACTCAGCTAGTATCACAGGAGGCTAGATTCCAGAGACAGGGCGTATCATAGCTGTATATGATTTCACAGGCAATTCAGCTAGTATCGTGGGCATTTTAACTAATTCAGCTAGTATCACAGGAGGCTAAATTCCAGAGGCTAACTGCATCATAGCTGTGCATAATTTCATGGGTAATTCAGCTAGTATCGTAGGTATTTAGGCTAATTCAGCTAGTATCACAGGATAGATTCCAGGGTTGGGTATAGCATAGTTTCGTATTTCACAGGTAATTCAGAGAGTATCGTAGGTATTTAGGATAATTCAAGTAACATAGGTGTTTAGAGTAATTAAGCTAGCATTACAGGAGGGTAGGTTCCAGGGGTCGGTTATAACGTAGTTTAGTATTTTACAGATAGTTCAGGTAATATCGTAAGTATTTGGGTAATCAGCATAGTTTCACAGATCCTCGTGATAATTTCGATCAGAGATTTGTATCACAGCTATTTAAGGTAAGTGCAGGTGATTCAGGTTGTATCAATGGTATTTGAGTCATTTTAACACGAAATTCATCTAGTATCATTGATATTTAGGGCAAACCAGATAGTATCACAGGTGCTCGTGCTAATTTAGAGCAGGAATTCGTATCAGAGCTAGTTAAGGTAATTTTACATGATTAGGGTAGTATCACAGGTACTTAAGTCATAGCAGCAGCAGCCTCATTACATAACAGCTGTAGCAGAAACAGCAGCAAATCCAACAACTAGATTCAGCATCCTCAGCAACAGGAAGCATCACAACAGCAAATACGACAGACGTAGTGGCAGATCTTTAGCAACAGCAGCTACAATGATAGCAGCAATAGATCCTACAGCTACAGAAACATCAGCCGCAGCCTGTACAATAGCCGTAGCAGAAGCAAATACAACAGCTACCGTAGCAGATACAGCAGCAATAGATGTAACAGACCCTACAGCTGTAGCAACATCTGGTACAATAATAGCAGTGACAACAACCGGTTACATAACAGCTGCAGCAGCAGTCATCACGGCAGCTGTAACATCAAATACGAGAGCTGTAGTGCTAGATACAAGGCTGTAACATCAGCTACAAAAATAACAGCATCAGATCAGGATGCTGTAGCAGCATTAGACACAGTCAGCACAATAGCTGTAGCAGAAGCAAATACAGCAGCTATCCTAGCAGATACAGAGACTGTACAACGATGACTAGCAGATCCTACAACAGCAGCGTCTGCTACAACAATAGCAGCAGCAGTCGCATTACATAACAGCTGTGGATTCAGTATCCTCAGCAACAGCAAGCATCACAACAACAGCAACAGCAAATACGTCAGATGTAGTAGCAGATACAGCATCTATAGCAACAGCAGCTACAACGATAGCAGCAATAGATCCCACAGCTACAGAAACAGCCTACAGCCTGCACAATAGCCGTAACAGAAACAAATACAACAGCTACCGTAGCAGATACAGCAGCTGTACAACAATAGATGTAACAGATTTTACAGCTGTAGCAACATCTGCTACAATAATAGCAGAGATAACAACCGGTTTGTTCAGCAACAGCAAATACGGCAGATGTAGTAACAGATACAGCATCTATAGCAACAGTAGCTACAATGATAGCAGCAGTAGATCCTGCAGCTACAGAAACATCAGCCGCAGCCTGCACAATAGCCGTAGCAGAAGCAAATACAACAGCTACCGTAGCAGATACAGCAGTTGTACAACAATAGATGTAACAGATCTTACGGCTGTAGCAACTTCTGCTACAATAATAGCAGCAACAACAACCAGTTACATAACAGGTGTAGCAGCAGCAGCTAATCTAACAGCTACAGATTTAGCACTGTTAGCAAAATCAAGCATCACAGCAATGATATTCCAGCTGTAGATTCACCCACCACAGCAACAGCAGTCATCAAATACGAGAGCAGTAGTAGTAGATACAATGCTGTAACATCGACTACAACTATAACAGCAATAGATCCTGCAGCTGTAGCAGCATTAGACACAGTCGGCACAATGGCTGTAGCAGAAGCAAATACAGCAGCTTGAGTATGCAGATACAGAGACTGTACAACAATAGCTGTAACAGATCCTACATCTGTAGCATCTGCTACAACAATAGCAGCAGCAGTTGCATTACATATGTGGCAGTAATTTGTATCACAATAATGTAAATGCCAGAGTGATTGTAGTGTAAATAAGCATTATTCTATGACAATGATTTGAGATGTTTGTTAATTATAAGCATTGTTTTCCTAACAATAAGTTTACACGGCCTCGCTGAAACTGACAATAGGAGCGGATAACAATGTGCGAGGGGGTGAGTTGAATATTAATTAGAAGAGACAAACAAATGACGTCAGATTTGTGCGCTTTTCTTAGAAATAGTGGGAATATTTTCCCTAAAGCATATGTTTTCGTAATTTTTGATTGGATATAAAAATAGACGCTAATGTTGGACGCGTTTTATTAACCAATAGCAGCTCAGTTATAATCTTTAGGCATATCGGGGTGTGGGAGTATAAAAAGCTAAAGTCAGAGGCAGATTTCGTCAGTCCAACAGAAGCATTCACGCGTTATACGTCGCACAGTTAGTTCATCAGAATCGTTCGCGGGTTACATGTCGCGTAGTTCAACGGAAACATACATAAAGTACACGTCGCAATTCTACAGAATCTCTCGCGTCTTAAAGTTTGTTATAAATGTGAAACACGCGAATTAATAATGTGCAGTAAATAAGTGATTATACTGATATTTGAAAATATAACAGTTTCAGTTTGGCGTGTATCACGAATCAATATGTGAACTTAATTGTGACGGTAATAAAAGTGTAAAAACAAATTCTTTTATCAGTGTTATCTTTGAGTAACAAATCCTTTCCGTTTACACACCTGTTCAAGAGATGTGCTCGACCGAGAAATAATAGCTAGTCGGAGCACAATGAGCAACCCAAAATGCAAAATAATAAAACAATAACAGGCGCTCAGCAATAGATAACACGAAGTGACCGCGACAAATTGGCTTCCATACGTGGTGCATATAAACATGAAGCATCTTCCAACTACTAAAAAAATAATACTACTTCACATAACAGCTGTAGCAGCAGCAACAGCAAGCATTACAACAACAGCAAATACGACAGATTTAGTAACAGATACAACATCTATAGCAACAGCAGCTACAATGATAGCACCAATAGATCCTGCAGCTACAGAAACATCAACCGCAGCCTGCACAATAGCTGTAACAGAAGCAAATACAATAGCTACCGTAGCAGATACAGCAGCTGTACGCAATAGATGTAACAGATCTTACAGCTGTAGCAACATCTGCTACAATAATAGCAGCAACAACAACCAGTTACATAACAGCTGTAGGAGCAGCAGCTAATCCAGCAGCTATAGATTTAGCACTCTTAGCAATAACAGGCATCACAGCAATGTTATTCCAGCTGTAGATTCAGCAACAGCAGTCATCACGGCTGCTGTAACATCATATATGAGAGCTGAAGTAGTAGATACAACACTGTAACATCAGCTACAACAATAACAGTATCAGATCAGGTAGCTGTAACAGCATTAGACATAGTCAGCACAATAGCTGTAGCAGAAGAAAATACAGCAGCTATCGTAGCAGATACAGAGACTGTACAACAATAGCTGTAACAGATCCTACAGCTGTGGCAGCATCTGCTATAACAATAGCAGCAGCAGCTAGAGATTTAGCAGTGTTAGCAATAGCAAGCATCACAGCAATGATATTCCAGCTGTAGATTCACCTACCACAGCAACAGCAGTCATCACAACAACATCAACAGTAAATACAACAGATGTAGTAGCAGATACAGCATCTACAACAACAGCAGCTAATACGATAGCAGCAATAGATCCTGCAGCTGTAGCAGCATTAGACACAGTCAGCACAATAGCTGTAGCAAAAGCAAATACAATTGCTATCGTAGCAGATACAGCAGCTGTACAACAATAGATGTAACAGATCCTACAGCTGTAGCAACATCTGATACAATAATAGCAGCGACAACAACCAGTCACATTACAGCTGTAGCAGCAGCAGCTAATCCATTTTTTGTTCAAATATAGCAGCTTTATCAGTTAAATCATTGCTTCATTAAACAAGAATGACGTCTCTTCCCTTTATATAGGCCTGAGACTAACACTAGTATTTGCTCCTAATGACAATGGTTACCGCCTCCCCTTCCATCTTCTCCTTTCTTCACCATTTGTCTGCTATGTGCATACACAGCACATGAGTAAACTTTAATTTTTTTAACATTGTAGACTCGCGGAGATCATCAAATGGACAGAGTTGGCCCACTTAATATGCAGGAATGTGCAATTAATATTCTAATTAGACCCCACCCCCACTAATTAGCCCCACCTCATTTCTATACTACTGATTAATCGCTTTTATCTCCTGAATGAAAAGAGATAGAACAATGGGATAAAAACTAATTAATTCCTTGGAATTCGCCGCGTCATTAGGGTATTATTCCAAGTTGACCGGGATGCCTGGGTTCGAATCCTAGGAGTGATTACAAAATCATCTTCTAATAATTTGGGAACTAATTAAGATAAAGACGCCAAATAAACTTTATTACATTTATATCCTTAGGTAGTTTCTTGTGAATGTATATTTGGGTACCTGGCGTCCTGGGTTCGATCCTTAATTTTTAAATCTCCATTATCTCGGAAACTAAGAAAGGTAGAGGGATGGGCCAAAGCATGTTTGATAGCTGTTATAATGGGTAATTAATACGGTATATAATTTTCAATCATTTGTCCTTAGTTCGAATCCCGATCTTTCAATGACTTCCTTAATTTTTCTCTATACACTAGAATATATCACTTAGATGGATGCTGTAACTGTATACAGCTCTTTTAAACATGTCAAACTAATATTGTAAATAATTTTGTTTCTGGTGTTCTGGGTTCGAATACCGATAAAATGTAATTTAATTATAAATTTAATAACTCCTAAACTAATTAAGATAAAGACGCCAAATAAACTTTATTGCGTTTATGTTATTAGGTAGTATCTTGTGAATGTGTAATTAGATACCTGACGTCCTGGGTTCGATCCTTAATTTTTAAATCTTCATTATTTCGGGAACTAAGTAAGGTAGAAGAGTGGGCCAAAGCATGATTGATAGGTTCTGTACTGGGTGATTAATGCTGTATATAATTGCCAATTAGTTGTGCTTGGTTCGATTCCCCATCTTTTACTGACTTCCTTAATTTTCCTCTGTACACTAGAATATATCACTTAGATCGATGATGTAACTGCATACAGCTTTGTTTAACATGCCAGACTAATATAAATTATTTTGTTGCAGGTGTTCTGGGCTCGAATACCGATTCAATGAAATTTACTTATAAATTTAATAACTCGTAATCTAATTTAAATAGACACGCAAGTAAAAGTAAACAGAGTACCTAGTTCCTAAATATCGTTATCATGACAGCAATTACTTTAAAGTACTCATATCGAATCCTGAAGGGGTGATTTCATATATCTTCAAGCCTATGGATCATATCAGGTTCGAGTAAAGATTAAATGCTTGATGCTGATGCGGGGGAGCTAAATTACTAAAATACATTTATTAAAAGTATTAGCGGGTTCGATTCTAGAAGCTTAGAATCTTTGTAACTCTGGAAAAATTGCTTTGCTCGTGATTGCAGTGAAATGTAATGGTTTTTCTGTGGGAAGATGGAAAGGAAGAATTGAAAAGGGAATGAAAACATGAAATAATGTAGTATATACATACATTTAACTACACAATGGAGAAAATCTTCGACGTTACCTTTTAAGTATTGTGATAATAGAGATTGTGCTAACTTTGGTGTAATGGGTGGTGGTAGGCTTTGAATGGAACATCTGACTGAATGAGCGTGTGGCAATACTTCTCTTGTTGGTGTGACAGCATATACAGGCAGTTACGAGACGAGTTTAAACGTGTTTGATACTGCCAGACATCGTGTCTCTGGGTGTGACGTCATAGACATCGAGCATCCTATAGAACATCACGATCTACCTTTCCTGCCTGAGTGTATGAAAACATTGAAATCATATACAAAGAAACTGTTACCTCGTCTTGGACCTCGAAAGAAGTATGTAGTACATTACATGGCTTTGAAGCAAGCTCTTAATCATGGGTTATGACTAAAAAAATCCATCGTGTGCTGCAATTCCAACAGTCACAGTGGTTAAAACCTTATGTGGAATTTAACAACAGGCTACTACAATAAGCTGCATATGATTTCGAGAAGGACGTCTACAAGCTCTTTAATAACGTCATGTTTGGAAAAACTATGGAGAATCTGCCTGATCGTATGGATATACGACTGGTGATAAATGAGAAGACTCTAGAAATGCTGATCGCCAAGCCTACGTTTATCGATCGGACAACATATGCTGCTATTTTAGCTGTTGTACATATGGCCTCTCGACAAGCCTATATACATTGGTATGAGTGTGTTGGACATCTCCAAGGCAATGTATCACCATCATTATGATGTGCTGTTACCATATTAAGGAGCTGGAAACCTGAAGCTTATGTACATGGATACTTATTCATTCATTCATCCATCTTGTAACAACTGGAGATGTGTACCATGACAAGTTACGTTTACTTGAGCATCTGGATACTGCTGATTATCCTACAACTATATATGCTATTCAGGTCTAAACAAAGTGCTTGGGAAATCTAAAGATGAGGCTAATGGTAAAATCTTCCCGCGATTTGTCGGACTACGAGCTAAGATGTATGCCTTAGATATCCATGGCTCAATGTTAAAAAAGATTAATGGTATAAAACGTAGTACTATTAACCAGTACATTACGTTTGACATCTATACAGACTGCCTTAAAACCTGTGAAATCATTAGAACGCCTATGAATCTAATCTTATCACGAAAGCACGCTGTTACTACTGTGCAAGTGAATAAAATTACATTGAATCCCTTTGATGATCTCCGCGAGTCTACAATGTTAAAAAAATTAAAGTTTACTCAGGTGCTGTCTATGCACATAGCAGACAAATGGTGAAGAAAGGAGAAGATGGAAGGGGAGGCGGTAACCATTGTCATTAGGAGCAAATACTAGTGTTAGTCTCAGGCCTATATAAAGGGAAGAGACGTCATTCTTGTTTAATGAAGCAATGATTTAACTGATAAAGTTGCTATATTTGAACAAAAAATGGATTAGCTGCTGCTGCTACAGCTGTAATGTGACTGGTTGTTGTCGCTGCTATTATTGTATCAGATGTTGCTACAGCTGTAGGATCTGTTACATCTATTGTTGTACAGCTGCTGTATCTGCTACGATAGCAATTGTATTTGCTTTTGCTACAGCTATTGTGCTGACTGTGTCTAATGCTGCTACAGCTGCAGGATCTATTGCTGCTATCGTATTAGCTGCTGTTGTTGTAGATGCTGTATCTGCTACTACATCTGTCGTATTTACTGTTGATGTTGTGATGACTGCAGTTGCTGTGGTAGGTGAATCTACAGCTTGAATATCATTGCTGTGATGCTTGCTATTGCTAACACTGCTAAATCTCTAGCTGCTGCTGCAGTTATGTAATGTGACTGCTGCTGCTGTAGGATCTATTACAGCTATTGTTGTACAGTCTCTGTATCTGCATACTCAAGCTGCTGTATTTGCTTCTGCTACAGCTATTGTGCTGACTGTGTCTAATGCTGCTACAGCTGCAGGATCTATTGCTGTTATAGTTGTAGTCGATGTTACAGCATTGTATCTACTACTACAGCTCTGGTATTTGATGACTGCTGTTACTGTGGTGGGTGAATCTACAGCTGGAATATCATTGCTGTGATCCTTTCTATTGCTAAGAGTGCTAAATCTATAGCTGTTAGATTAGCTGCTGCTGCTACACCTGATATGTAACTGGTTGTTGTTGCTGCTATTATTGTAGCAGATGTTGCTACAGCCGTAAGATCTCTTACATCTATTGTTGTACAGCTGCTGTATCTGCTACGGTAGCTTTTGTATTTGCTTCTGCTACGGCTATTGTGCAGGCTGCGGCTGATGTTTCTGTAGCTGCAGGATCTATTGCTGCTATCATTGTAGCTGCTGTTGCTATAGATGCTGTATCTGTTACTACATCTGCCGTATTTGCTGTTGCTGAACAAACCGGTTGTTGTCTCTGCTATTATTGTAGCAGATGTTGCTACAGCTGTAAGATCTGTTACATCTATTGTTGTACAGCTGCTGTATCTGCTACGGTAGCTGTTGTATTTGCTTCTGTTAAGGCTATTGTGCAGGCTGTAGGCTGTTTCTGTAGCTGTGGGATCTATTGCTGCTATCGTTGTAGCTGCTGTTGCTATAGATGCAGTATCTGCTACTACATCTGACGTATTTGCTGTTGCTGAGGATACTGAATCTACAGCTGTTATGTAATGTGACTGCTGCTGCTATTGTGGTAGCAGACGCTGCTGTTGTAGGATCTGCTAGTCATCGTTGTACAATCTCTTTATCTGCTACGATAGCTGCTGTATTTGCTTCTGCTACAGCTATTGTGCTGACTGTGTCTAATGCTGCTACAGCAACCTGATCTGATGCTGTTATTTTTGTAGCTGATGTTACAGCCTTGTATCTAGCACTACAGCTCTCGTATTTGATGTTACAGCTGCCGTGATGACTACTGCTGCTACAGCTGTTATGTATCCGGTTGTTGTCACTGCTATTATTGTACCAGATGTTGCTACAGCTGTAGGATCTGTTACATCTATTGCTGCTGTATCTGCTACGGTAGCTATTGTATTTGCTTCTGCTACGGCTATTGTACAGGCTGCGGCTGATGTTTCCGTAGCTGTAGGATCTATTGCTGCTATCATTGTAGCTGCTGTTGCTAAAGATCTGCCACTACATCTGTCGTATTTGCTGTTGTTGTGATGCTTCCTGTTGCTGAGGATGCTGAATCTACAGTTGTTGGATTTGCTGCTGTTTCTGCTACAGCTGTTATGTAATGAGGCTGCTGCTGCTATGACTTAAGTACCTGTGATACTACCCTAATCATGTAAAATTACCTTAACTAGCTCTGATACGAATTCCTGCTCTAAATTAGCACGAGCACCTGTGATACTATCTGGTTTGCCCTAAATATCAATGATACTAGATGAATTACGTGTTAAAATGACTCAAATACCATTGATACAACCTGAATCACCTGCATTTTCCTTAAATAGCTGTGATACAAATCTCTGATCGAAATTATCACGAGTATCTGTGAAACTATGCTGATTACCCAAATACTTACGATATTACCTGAACTATCTGTAAAATACGAAACTATACCAACCCCTGGAACCTACCCTCCTGTAATGCTAGCTTAATTACTCTAAACACCTATGTTACTTGAATTATCCTAAATACCTACGATACTCTCTGAATTACCTGTGAAATTAGAAACTATGCTATACCCAACCCTGGAATCTATCCTCCTGTGATACTAGCTGAATTAGCCTAAATTCCTACGATACTAGCTGAATTACCCATGAAATTATGCACAGCTATGATGCAGTTAGCCTCTGGAATTTAGCCTCCTGTGATACTAGCTGAATTAGTTAAAATGCCCACGATACTAGCTGAATTGCCTGTGAAATCATATACAGCTATGATACGCCCTGTCTCTGGAATCTAGCCTCCTGTGATACTAGCTGAGTGACTCTAAATACCTATGATACTTGAATTATCCTAAATACCCACGATACTATCTGAATTACCTGTAACATCATGCGGAACTATGCTATATCCACTTCCCGGGATCTGTCCTACCCTGAGATACTAACTGAATTACTTGCCTGTTAGTGTGTGCGGGTCACCTTTTCCCTACCTTTTTCCCTTTGTGGGTCACCTTTTTGCTTGAGTGGGTCACCTTTTTCCCTTTGTGGGTCAGCTTTTTCCCTGTGTGGGTCACCTTTTTCTCTTTGTGGGTCACCTTTTTCCCTGTGTGGGTCCCATTTTTCCCTTTATGGGTCACCTTTTTCCCTTTGTGGGTCACCTTTTTCCCTTTGTGGGTCACCTTTTTCCCTTTGTGGGTCACCTTTTTCCCTTTGCTGGGCCACCTTTTTCCGTTTGTGGATCACCTTTTTCCCTGAGCGAGTCACCTTTTCCCTGAATAGGTTACGTGATGGGCATGTCTAGAATTAGCGTTCTAACATTGACATTAAACATATTTTCATGAAGTTCTCGCTTAAAGTCGCTTTCAAGGTCTAGAATCTCCGTCCTATTCCATATCTCTCTTGTATACAACTCCATATTCTTACTGCTACACTACCTGTCTAGCCTACCGACTCTCCTCGTTTTCCTATACCTCTCATATAAACCATACTCTACTCTCAACCACTGTCTAGTCTAGCACCTCTCCCCGTATCCCCTGCCTCTCATAAAGCGTATTCCCTCCTTCCCTGTCTGCTGAGTATCTCTTTGGTTTCCTATCTAATCTATATAAAGGACATTCTACTTTTAACATCTGTCTGTCCTAACATAGGAACGCTCTCCGTTTTCTCGTCTCTCCTTATAAACACATACTCAAACTCTCCTAGCGTAATACCTCTCCTCGTTTTCCTATACCTCTCATATAAAGCATACTGTACTCCTCGACCTCTGTTTAGCCTAACATCTTTCCTCCTGTTTCTATACTTCTCATACATATAAACGCATACTCTACTCTCAACCTCTGTCTAGCCTAACACCTCTCCCCGTATCCCCTACCTCTCATAAAGCGTATTCGCCCTTCTGCCCCCTGTCTAGCTGAGTATCTCTTCGGTTTCCTATCTAACATATATAAAACACATTCTACCTTTAACACCTGTCTATCCTAGCATAGGATCTCTCCGTTTTCTCGTCTCTCTTTATAAACGCATACTCAAACTCTCCCAACCTAGTACCTCTCCTCGTTTTCCTATACCTCATATAAAGCATACTCTACTCATCAACCTCTGTTTAGCCTAACACCTCTCCTCGTTTTCCTATACCCTCATATAAACTATACTCTACTCCTCAACCTCTGTCTAGCCTAACACCCCTCCTCCTGTTCCTATACTTCTCATACATATAAACGCATACTCTACTCTCAACCTGTGTGTAGTATAGCATCTCTCCCCGTATCCGTTACCTCTCATGAAGCGTATTCCTCTCCCGCCCCTGTCTACCTGAGTATCTCTCCTTGGTTTCCTATCTAATCTATATAAAGGACATTCTACTTTTAACACCTGTCTGTCCTAACATAGGAACGCTCTCCGTTTTCTCGTCTCTCCTTATAAACACATACTCAAACTCTCCTAGCCTAACACCTCTCCTCGTTTTCCTATACCACTCATATAAACCATACTCTACTCAACCTCTGTCTAGCCTAACACCTCTCCTCCTGTTCCCTACCTCTCATACATATAAACGCATTCTCTACTCTCAGCCTCTGTCTAGTCTAACATATCTCAACTATCTCTTCCATATAAACGCACTACCCTCCTTCAACCCTGTCTAGCATAGTATCGGTCCTCGTATTCCCTATCTCTCCCATATAAACCCATTTTCCTCCTTGAACCGGCCCATCCAGTCTCGTTTCCCCTATCCTATCCCATATATGCCCAAAAAAGTGGCCCAGCTCTCTTCTAAATAACCTACTGATATGGTGTTATGAAGGCGGCATTATTTGCGAAATATGCACCAATACAGAACAGAAGGTAAGAAAATTTATTACCTTAATGAAACTTGGGTTAACGAAGGGCATACAACATTCCGCTCATGGATTGGTGCTACCACAGAGTCTGAACAGTAGGCATTTCTGTGTAAAACTTCAGCAGAACTAAAATATCCTACACGGAAAGGATAATCATTGTGCACATCAGCAGTGATTCCGGTTTTATGTAAGATTGTATCATACTCTTCAAGTCAAAACGCACTGGTGATTACCACGAGGTTATGAACGGCGATGTTTTTAGGGCGTGGTTTGAGAGCGGGCTTCCGAAACTTTAACCCGGTTGTGTTATCGTTATGGATAACGCAACCTATCGCAGTGTCAGGCTGGAACGTCATCCAATTCCCCGTGGCAAAATCAAATTGCCAATTGGTTGCCATCACATAATTTGCCGTTTTGCGAATCCGATGCAAAAGCAGAGATTCTAAATCAAACACAAAAATTTGCCGATAACACGAAAACAAATGTGTTATTAATGACCTTGCAAGAAAGACCGCTCGTCACTTTGAGAGGCTAACCCCTTATCACAGCAACCTGAATCCACTGTAAACAATATGAGTATTTCTTAAGGGTTTGTAGCCAGGAACAATGTAACGTTCAAATTATTGACGTTCGCCAATTATTTCAAATTTCAATATCTCAGCTGACGCCTAATATGTGGCAAAATACTGTACGTCACGTAATTGAGCAAGAAAATGAGGCGTGGCCGATGGACGGGCTCTCGGATACTATAGTGGATCACATTATGATTAATATGGGTGGTGATTCTTCTTTCTCTGATGATGATGATACCGCATGTGATGCATACACATATTTTACGCTTCTTGCCAATAGTGAGGCAGCTACAGATTAACACGAGTTTTATTTATCCTGTCTTTAATTACAACGCACCTATTATTTCGGTGTTTAATAATAATAATAATAATAATAATAATAATGATAATTCGAATAGTACGTCGTTCTATTGCATTATAAGCGCGAGACCTGAGTCCACTTGGCCTTTGTTTTTGTTTACTCCTCGCAGCTGATACAAACTCGAGGCTAACGCGGAGGGATACAAAATATTTTGTTTACATCAATCTTGGTTTTAAGGCTGGAACGATTATTGTAAGCATTGGTCACGTCACTGCAGCTACGTGTGCGACAACCAATCACCGTCGATACCGCTCAACACCTCTCCGATCCCTCCGTCAATAGCCTCCAGCATAACATAACCCTTCCACTGTTGACAGATTTATTTATAGTGCTGGCACGTAGTACTCGTAATACGTATAAGTTTTGATCTTGTGAACTTTGGAGGGAATGCATGCATGTATAAAAATAGAAGGGCCTGACGTAATATATAATAAACAGTCAGATAGTATTAGTAGTAGTAATAATAATAATAATAATAATAATAATAATAATAATAATAATAATTAATAATAATGTGAAATATGCACAAATGTGCAAGGATGAAACAAGTCTTTAGTTTTCAGTACTGAGTTCTGTCACTGGTTTTGAGAACTTAGCGCAATATAGCACGTGGTATTTGTCGCACTTTAGTTCACAGAGTTTGCAAATACGTTTATCCGTTACTACATGAAAATTAAATTATTATGGAGCGCATTTTATGCACCACTCATTACAACGTTTCTTATGTATTGATTTGGTTCTTTTCAGCAGGCAGAGGGATTTAGTATGTAAACAGAGCAATCGGGTTACCGCACGGAGTAGTGACGGATACTTTCCTCTCTAACCCAACAGACGAAATTCGTTTCGACATTTATCGATTCATATATAGGCCAGTGAAGAACTTAGGAAATATGTTTAAAGTAGAGTCCATACATAAAAAATATCACAATAAGCATAGTTTGTAACGGAATTTGGCACGGAACATTTCAGCTCAAATGGCGAAACCACCAGATGTAACATTATAGCTCAAATGACACTTATAACAGAATATTAACCAATCTGTAATTCAGTGAAACACAAACATGCTCAGCTCCAAAATATGGGTCAGAGTTTTTCCTGTATTGGCGTCATGGCTAATAAGAGCGGATATTGCCTTAAAATGTATAGCTTTCGATGTAAAAGAAAAGGCAATGCAATTCAGATTTCTGTATATTGATGTCTTAATGTGACAACTTTATTGCACACTGTCAGTAGCAAAACGTATATTGCTTTGTTCCTTTTAATACTCCTTAATTCTGGTGTACCTGCTTTTGAAGAAGTAGGGTATACTGTACACAATATATTTTGTTTACAGAGAATACTGCAAATTCACAAGCACTTCCATCTCTCGCCACCAATCCTCGGTGCGTTCCCAACTTGATGGTTTAATTACTAAAACCTCTCTGCTTGGTTATCAGAAATGCTACTCACAAATAACATGTAGCCTTCCCTCTTTCCGCTATCTCACCTAGCAAAGCTGTAATTAAATATATAATTATAATAGCGTTAATTAATATAGCTTTTGAGAATAGCACTAGTTTCGTAGTATAAACATAAACTCGTAAATATCTTCTTTCGTTAACAGTGTGAGAAAGAGGTTTAATTAGTGAAGTAAATAATGAATCATTGGCATTGTCAACTGAGCGCTCCGGGTAGCATTTCGCCCAATCGTTCCCCTACCTGCAAAAGGTTGCAACGTAGCTCTCCGATTACTTCACTCACGCCAGCGGTGCCGAAGCTGTCTCAAGGGACAAGTTATAATACGGCGATTTGAGGCAGTATTTTATATCACAACACTGTGAATGCCGAGTGATTGTAGTGTAAATTAACATTATTGTATGACAATGATTTGAGATGTTTGTTAACTATAAGCATTGATAGGAAATAAGTTTACACGGCCTCACTGAAACTGACTATAGGAGTGGGTAACAATGAAGCGAGGGGGTGAGTTGTTTATCACTTAGAAGAGTCAAACAAATGACGTCAGGGTAGCGTGCCTTTCTTTAGAAATGGACGGAATATCTTCCCTAGAGCATATGTTTTAGTAATTATGATTGGCTAAAAAAATAGACGCTAATGTTGGCGCGCTTTATTAACCAATAGCAGCTCTATTATCATGTTTAGGCATATTTTCAAACTATCACACTTACGTCCGACTTGCAAGCTGTTGCCATTAGACTGCAGTTACCCGGTTTTTTCTTTTCTGTTTGTTCTGTGTATACACCTCCATCGTCTCCCCTCGCTCCCGCGGACATTCGATCTCTCCTGTCCGCTCTCCCAACACCATTTCTTCTGTTGGGAGATTTTAATGCCCATCACCCACTATGGGGTTCGCCAAGGGCTTGTGCGAGGGGAACTCTTCTTTCCGACATTTTTTATCAGTTCAATCTTTCCATCCTCAATACAGGTGCACCTACTTTTATTTCTGATTCTTCCGGTACATTTTCTCACCTGGACCTTGCCATTTGCTCACTCCAGCTTGCACGTCGTCTTCAGTGGAACGTCGTCGCTGACACCTACTCCAGCGACCATTACCCCTGCATCGTTCCTCTTCTGTCGCACCACGTACAGCATTCCAGAGTACCTACCTGGATATTCGCAAAAGCCGACTGGAGCTTGTATTCCAGCCTCGTGCATTTTGACGACCAGCCCTTCTCCGACATTAACCAACTAGTGCAGCACCTTACGTCTATTATTTTCGCTGCCGCCGAACGCGCAATACCCCGTTCATCCTCCCAACCTCGGCGGCCACCTGTTCCGTGGTGGAACGAGGATTGTCGGGACGCCGTTCGTGCCCGTAGGACTGCACTTAGGGTGTTTCGGCGACACCCTACACTTGATAATTTGGTGACTTTTAAACAATCGCGCGCCAGGGCTCGTCGCATTATTCAGGATAGCAAGAAGGCATCTTGGGCTCGTTTTGTCGAGTCTTTTAATCGCTTTACGCCTTCATCCGTTGTTTGGGATAAACTTCGTCGCTTCTCAGGTAAAGTGTCACATTGTACTGTTTCTGGTCTTCAGGTTTCTAATGCCACCATAGTGGATCCGGCTGCCATCGCTAACACTCTGGGTGCTGCCTTTGAGGCGGTTTCCAGTTCACACCATTATTCCGCCGGCTTTCGCTCTATTAAAGACCGGCTGGATTCCGCATCATATACTTTTCGGTCTGCTAATGATGAATGCTATAATGAACTATTCACAATGAGGGAGCTGGAGCACGCTCTTAATTGCTCTAGGCACTCCGCTCCTGGGCCGGACGGCATTCATGTCCTGATGTTAAAGCACATTTCAGCCGACAGTAAACTCTTTCTCTTACAGGTCTATAACCGTATTTGGCAAGACGGCATTTTTCCTTCCGTTTGGCGCGAAGCCACCATTGTCCCTTTTCTTAAGCCTGGGAAGGATCGCCAACTACCTTCCAGCTACCGCCCTATCTCCCTCAACAGTTGCATTTGCAAGGTGATGGAGCGCATGATCAACGGGCGGTTGACATGGTGGCTTGAGTCTCAGAAACTTTTAGCGAACGCTCAGTGCGGATTTCGTCGCTATCGCTCTACCGTCGACCATCTGGTGTCCCTGTCGACGCATGTTATGAATGGGTTTCTGAGAAAGTGTCAAACCGTGGCTGTGTTTTTTGACCTGGAGAAAGCTTATGACACTTGTTGGAGGGGCGGCATTTTACGTACACTTCACGCATGGAATATCCGCGGTCGTCTTCCCATATTTCTTCGGGAGTTCATGACGGACCGCGTCTTTCGTGTACGTGTGGGCTCGGTTTTATCTAGTCGTTTTATTCAAGAGAACGGAGTACCGCAGGGCTCTGTACTCAGTGTCACACTTTCTGCGATTGCTATCAACCCCATTGTTGATTGTATTCCACCTGGCATTTCATCGTCCCTTTTTGTTGACGATTTCGCTATTTATTGCAGTTCACGGCGGACCTGTCTACTCGAACGCCGTCTCCAGAGCTGTATCGACCGTCTCTACGCCTGGAGTAACGCCAACGGCTTTAATTTCTCCGCCGAGAAATCCGTCTGCATCAACTTTTGGCGCCGGAAGTATTTCCCTCCGCCCTCTCTCCATCTTGGGCCAGGGATACTTCCGTTTGCAGACGAGGCGAAATTTTTGGGGTTGATTTTTGACAGGAAGTTGTGTTGGACCTCGCACGTTTCCTTTTTAAAAGCAAAGTGTGACCGTTCTCTTAATATTTTACGTGTTTTAAGTGGCACATCCTGGGGAGCTGATCGGACCGTCCTTCTTCGCCTTTATCGCTCTTTGGTCCGATCCAAGCTTGATTACGGGTGTATTGTTTATTCGTCGGCACGTCCAACTGTGTTACGTCGATTGAATGCCATTCACCATCGTGGCATAAGAGTCGCTACAGGGGCCTTTCCAACCAGCCCTGTTTTTAGCCTGTATGCTGAAGCTGCAGAGCCTCCGCTGTCCTTCAGGCGTGAGATGCTCTTGTGCAGCTATGCCTGTCGACTCTCAAGCTTGCCTGACCACCCGTCCTTCGAGTTATTTTTCGAGGAGTCACTTGATCGTCACTCTTTTATTAGCTCCTCTGCTTTGCTCCCACCAGGGGTTCGCTTTCGACAGCTCCTTCGGCATTTAGACGTTCCGCCAGCGCCGGCCCTTCCACGGGGGGAAACGCGTTTTCCTCCATGGTCTCGCGCTGAGGCCTACTGTCACCTTGGGCTAACGTCGATGCCGAAGACTGAGACACCCTGCTTCAGTCTTTAGATCGGCTTTTTTAGAAGTACGGGCTCAATTCGGAGACTTCCATTTTATCTTTACCGATGGATCTAAGACTGAAGCTGGAGTTGGATGTGCCTTTGTTTCTGGTCACTGTAGTTTTAAGTTTCGTTTACCTGGACAATGTTCAATTTTTACCGCCGAACTTTTTAGCATTTATCAATCTGTTTTATACATTCAGCGGCACGCCTTACGGCACTGTTTTATTTGTACGGACTCTCTGCGTGCCCTTCAGACTATTACTGCGCTGTACCATTACCACCCGCTTGTACAGCGCATACATGACCTGCTCCACTCGCTTGGTGTCTCTGGCATCAGCGTGTCCTTCATGTGGATTCCAGGTCATGTGGGCATCTCAGGTAATGAGTCTGCCGACGCCGCTGCGAAATCGGCGATTTTATTACCCAGATTTTTTACCTCTGTTGTTCCCTCGTTAGATTCGTGTGCTATTTTACGTCGCCGCATCCTCTCGCGCTGGCGCGATGAGTGGACGGCCCTCCGGGGGAACAAGTTGCGGGAGGTTAAGCCTCTCCCGTTAATCTGGGGTACCTCTTCTCGTTCTTCACGTCGGGAAGAGGTACATTTAGCCCGTTTACGAATTGGACATTGTCGTTTTAGTCATAGTTATCTGCTCAGTGGTGATCCCGCTCCGCTGTGTCAGCAGTGTGACGTGCCCTTAACGGTGCGTCACATTTTAACTGAGTGTCAAGTTTTAGCTCCACTGCGCGTTCGCCTGGGTCTGCCTGTTGGCATAGCCAACGTTTTGGCAGACGACGCGCATGCTGTAGAATGTCTTTTACGTTTTATAAGTGACATTGGTTTTAATCGTCGCATTTGATGCGCTGAGCGTCTTTTAGCTTTGTTATTTTATTCTGTATGTTTTAATAGGGACTTACTCCCCAGTGACATATGGCGCTCGTGTCCTTCGCATTCTACAGTCCTTGACACGTTTTAATGTTTTATTGGCTATGCTTGTAGTGTGTTGGTTTTTCAGACATATTTATTGTTATCGTTACTATTGTTGTTATTGTTATTTTTGTTATTGTTTTTATTGTCATTGTTATTCTATTGTTATTTTTAACGTTTTTGACATCGCGGGTTTGTGTCCCGTTTTTTAATTATGCGGTTTTTTACCTGTCTTTTATTTTTTGACTTTATATTTTATACCTTGTAAGGGCGCTGATGACCTCAGCAGTTTAGCGCCCTTAAGCCGCATATCATCATCATCATCATCATCATGTAGGTAGGGAGAATACTGGCAGGCCTCGAATAAGGTGGACAGATAGGTTTTCTTGAAGGCAGAATAAGCCACAATGCTTATGCCGTAATTATTAATACCATCTCTAACACCACAATAATTTAGAGATAGCTGCTTTAAAGGTAATGTAGACGATTTTCACCCCTGTTTTAATTAAATTCATTCATATATTCTATTATTTCGTGTTTTCATCCTTTTTCATTCTTTCTCTCCATCTTTCTTTCATTGTCAGAACAATCAATACTTCCTTCATTATCAGGAATTGGTATACAGTATGAGATTCTGTAGTTTGTTAACGTTCTATTGTCACAAAAGTAATTGCATTTCACTCCAATCGTGTGGAAAGTAATTTTTCCAGAGTTACACAAATTGTAAGCTTCTAGAATGGATCTAAATAATGTTTTCCCATAAACGTATTTAGCAATTTATTTCTCACAACAGTATCTACCAATTTAGATTTATTCGGACCGGCTAAGTCCAATAGTTTTGCAGATATTTGAAATCGCCCCTTCGGGGGACTCGATCTGGGAATCCTTAGACATTATCATTATAACGAAGTATTTTTTAAAGTAATACTTTTATAAGAAATTACTTATCGCAGTTTTTGTAAGTATTATTTCCTTCTTCAATGCAATGATCAGGTTTATAATGATAAATATTATCAGTGCTCAGATTTTTAGGTTCTAAGAATTTAGAAATATTTATTGTTTTCTAAAATTTTGAAAATATGTGCTGAAAATGTAAAAAAAATATATGCTAAAAGTTACAAAATTGTGGTAGCATCTAAATGCTCAGTTAATATAATACCTGGCATTCACTGCACATATTTCTGGAAGGGATCACTGGAATATTGAAGACAGCAGATTGGCTCAGGCGGCAACATCTGTGGCACTCATTCGGGATGTCCCGTGTTCGATCCCTGTAGACCGCCTACTGACCAATGTTTTTTGGGGGGATTTTCCTGGATCGTCAGGCGATTGCTAGAGTGCTTTCTTTAATCCCCGAAATTCTTGCCCCTGTATTTCGTTTTATTAATCATTTCATTTCACCGTTACCCCATTTGATCTGTTTCAGGGTCCGATGTTTTTGCGAAGGCGTTTCGGTGCAGTGTGGCAGGAAAAGAATCCTCTCGGTGAACTTTGTCCGCCCGCGGCCTTCGGCTTGTTACTGAGGTATAAACACTGCCCCTTGGGGAGGTCATAGGACCTTGTGTTGGTCGGGGTCTCCGGTTTGCATGTCTGACTGTTTGGGCGTCTTCATCAGGAAACTGTAAGGATCCTGTAATTTCTCTGCTTCGCTCTTGGTTCCGCCAACCCGGTGTCTCCCTTCAGCTCATCTCTTCCTCCTGAGAGTCGAAACAATATCCTCATTCCTTGATCGGTGCCAAATCCCTTCCGTTCCAAAATCCAATCTAAGTATTGAAGAGTTTCAGTGTACGGCAGAATGCTTACTCAAATAATTGTCCATCCGGAATGTTTGACGATTGTCACAAAGAAGTAAGTTTAATTTGGAAAATGACTGCTCCATTTCGCTAGAAGTATGTGTGGCACAATTATAGCATGGAATGTCACTCAAAAAATTCATTATGTTTCCCATTCAACAATTTGAAATGTTACACATTATGTCAAATGCACTATTATCTTTATACACTTCCTTGTATTTTCTTTGTACTTTGTGCTGCAGGACCAGAAAGAATGTGCAGGTTTTTCTCCACATCCTGAACCATTTTAACTTCTTGTCTCAAAAGAATTCCTACTGATTCAAGTTTTTTTAGGGAATCACGCAGAGGAAACACAGATTTACGGAAATGTGTGCAAGCAATTTTTTAACACTGCGTCATTTGATAATATTTCAGAAATTTTAATTCAACTGGCACATTTACTATTTAGCTCATTTATGACAGCAGAAAAACGGGGGCTTGGGAATTCACCACTTCCATATATCGGGGCATGTAGGTCACATGTGGGCACTAGTTATGAGGTGGATTGCCTTCCTGGTTGAGGAAGCAAGATGTTTATATTTTCTTTCATCTGAACGGATACTATGGCTAACATACATTTTGCGGCTGTTAATAAGAAATGCGAAATCTAGCCTACGTAATTAAACATTCGTTAGGATGGATGACGACTTGATGAAAATTATTCTTAAAAAGCTGCTTTTATGTAATTTTATGCGATTTATATGAATATCCCAAGATATTTATTTACATAAAACTGCGAAATTGTTTGGTAATAAATAAAATATAACAAATTTCAAGTTTATATTACGACGGAAACATAATATGTATTTAACTAGAATCCCAGCCATTATATTATTGTTATTGTTATTATTATTATTATTTCAGGAGCGACATCGCAGTTACACAACAAACTTCAAAAAGACGGTTAGGTTAACATCCAAGAGCACTCTCATATCTGTGCAAGTGCATTACCAATGCTGATAACATGATATACACAAAATACGTTATTTATATAGGGCTATGTATGAGACCGGAGTCCCAGGGGGTGAACGTTAGCATCCTTATATATGAACCTATCAGTACACTACATCAAACAATAAGAGGCTTCGCGATAGCCAAAAGAAAGACGAATGCGTTAATACAATGCTTATAGTCATCGGCGTTAATTTGTTCTTATCTCAATCTGTTGTGGAATCCGACCGCGGGGGTGATCACGTTTTAATATATTGTTTACTGCTCTAACTTCAAAGTTGTATATTTCACTGTCGTTGCTATACAGGCTTGCTTAGTTTAGTATAATCGCGATATACGATGCACAATTTATAGAAATGCCGTCCGTCACCGATAAAAAAAAGGAATCAACAGAAGAGGGTATCATTAATGTGCAATGAAACCTTTTTAAACATAAAAAGAATGAAAAACTTTTGGGATATAATAACATTTTTGAGAAAAAGACAATTCTAATAAAGGACCGCTATACAAAACCTCTTATCTGTTTATGTCCTTCCATGGTTTAGGAAAATTATAGGAAGTAATATGTCAAGAATTTGTTTAATCAAGAGAAACCATTCTTTATTTTCATCATTCTCCTAACATTATAATGAAATAATAGGATATACAATACACGCCTTATAGAAGCATTGCACATCTTAGATAAAAGTATATCAACAAAACAGAGCGTCATCAATACGTTTTAAAAATAAAAATAATGCAAAATGTTTGTGATATAGCAGTTTTTCTGAGAAAAAGCAATTCTAACAGAGGGCAGCCATCCAGAAAGCTCCTGTTCAGGCATAAAAATCTCCTAAATAGAAAATATTTTACTTTTATGTCTGAAATAACATTACTTGCAAAACAGGTTTACATCTGTTAAGACTACTCCCTCCCACGCAATTCTGGGAAAACAGATTTAACATTCAGACAAGCCTGTACAGGGTTACTTCATTGCCCTAGGCTATCTGCCCATCCTAACGACAAAATATTTGTAGCAACCCAATGAAAGACTTTCATTTCAGGGACCAATCAACATATATCTGTAAAAGCAGATAATTAGATCAGACTGATTCGTTTCTAAGCCACTGCGCTTGCTCTGGTAGTGAGCAATCATGCATATGGATTGCTTTATACATATAGGACACCATAAAAATGCTGTTACAACCAACATTTTCACTGCATTGCAAAAATCCGATGTGAGTGTTAGCGTTTATTACTCTCTGTAAATAAGTGTATTCAGCGAAAGCCAATACGCCATTTCAGCGAAAATGTCTGGTAAGTTTTGAAAAGACACTCAGTTCTGTTTAAAATGTATTTCTTACTGTATGCATGGGAAGACATTTTACGATTTCAAATACAAGAATATTTCGCAAGCATTGGCTCGGCTTAATGCAAAAATTATGTACATTTAAGAATCCACGTCTCTTGTATAGGATTTCTAGAAAAAATACGGTTATAAGAACTGAACACGATTTGTATACTTCCTTAAAGCGTAGTTATTATATGCTTCTGCAAGAATGGGTGCTTGGAATAACATGTTTTTCTAAAACAGTTAAATGTTTGAGAATGTCAGTAAAAAGGAATTCGTTTGCACGCATCTAAGCGAAAACTAGTTGCGCTCTGTAGTTTTCTAATATAATGTAAATAGTATACTGATAGTGACTAGAGCATGAAATTTTCTTTGACGTGTATAAACAAGAATATACTCATCGCTAACTAATGGTATACATTGAGTTATTAATTTTTGAGTGTATTGATTCTATAATATAATACTTAAAAGTCATTCTCTAATAAAGCAAAGGTTTAGATTATATTAAACATCATTATAACCCCTTAATAAAGCAAACTTTAATAAAAACATTTAAATATAAAATGGCATGCTTAATAGAATTCATTAGTGAATCAGTCGTCTCTTTTGTATTTGCATATATATGTATATATGAAAGGTATTGATAATCTTGAGAATTTCAAATAAATGGTTAGGTATTCTTATGAAATTAAAAAACTAAAAAGGACTTTGTTTAGCTATTCCTAATGGAGGCAGTTTAGCAAACCAACTTAACATGCTGGCTGAGAATAGAATTTTCCTGCCACTCCAAAGGCTACAAGATCTTTAGCTAGAGTAAGCTTTTAATATAATAGCCAGAAGAAAGGTGGAGACGAAATATGGTACCAGAACAGTCGCTACCTTAGGTGAGAATCAAGTTTTCCGTCCAGCGAGACATTCTCTAATAACCGAACATTTGGAAGAAATGATCGGGAAGTCTCAATTTATACGATATCATGGGTTAGTATCAGCCGGCAAGTTTAAGGCCTGTAAGTTATGTTTTCTCCCTGTGAAGGTTTGTAGATATAATTCAATTGAGCTTTTAACGTTTCATACGGAGATACAGGTTTTGAGTTTATAAATGCTTGGTTCGCTCTATACTAGGATAGCATTTACCTACAGCAGACGTGGGCATCAATAGCACAAGTCGAACGGAGTAGAGCACAATCACGTGACCTTCCGTTCCTCTCCACCTTTCACATGCTGTTAGTTCCGATAAGGTAGGTTACTGATAGAGGTGAATAGCATTGCAGAATGCCACTCTACCGAAGTTCCTGAGACAAAAAGCTATATAACTTCCATACGGAATAGGAGTGGTAATATTTTTTGCTGCCAAAAAGGAGATAGGATTAGATGTTTGCTGTGCTATAAAGAATTACTTACAGTGAAAAAGAGCAACGTTAAGCGACTTTATGTCAGTTGTAATAATGAACACAGAGAAATTAAAGGTACGTGTAGATGTCTAATAATTACTGTTAAGAAATTTGCTCATGGGTATAATTTTTAAAACGTAAGATTAATAATTTAAATTGCATCCAGTAGAACCTTTCTTTTCTCTTTGTTTTTTAAGGTTTTGATCGTATAAAACGTGTAATGGAGCTTAAAGGACGTGCAGCTAGAATGAAATGAATAATGGAAACAAGTGAAAGCAGAAGGGCCACACAAAAGAACAGAGACATTTCCAACAAACTTATTTTCCAGGCGAGTTATCAAATTTCTTGGGAGTTTGCTAAAGCCAAAAACGTTATGCAGACACGGAATTTATAGAAACTTGTCTGAATGAAGTAGTTCGACTCATTTACACAGATGAGAAAAATAAACTTGAAAAAATTAAACTTTCACGCCGAACGGTAGCTAGGCGTATTCAGAACATTTCTTATGATGTTCAAGAACAAATTGAATGTAAAATGGAGAATCTTATGGAGTATTTAATTGCGTTAGATGAGAGCACGGACATCAGGGACACATCACAATTGGTTTTATTAATCCGAGAGGTGGATGCAAATTTCGATATTAATGAACACCTACCTGTTGGACTTAATTTCCATTGGTGGGTACTAGAACGAGTGAAAATATTTCCAAATATTCGTTCGTCCATACAGCAAAAAAATTAAAGACTGGTCTAAATTAGTATCTGTCACAAATGTTGGAGCTCCGTCAGTGGCTGGTGAGAGGAAAGGATTCGTTGGTAGCTTAAAATGTTTACTAGTGGAAAAGGGGAGATCTGACACCTTTTATAATTTCCACTTTATAATACACCAAGAGGTTTTAAGCGCAAGAATAGACATTTAAAAACCTGTGTTGAGCGGTGCATACAAGTTATTTATAAAATAAAATGAAATTCACTCAAGCATAGACATTCTAGACATATATTAACACAGATGTATGGTGGATAACAGACTTGGTGTACTACACAGAAGTACGATGGCTTAGTCGTGCGAAAATGTTAAAGACGTTTAATTTTAGGAAAGTTGTGTGCGATTTCTTTAAAAATCAGCCACAGTGTAAGAATTTTAAAGCCAAATCTTAGAGAATATTGCTAATAATAAGTGATAAATAATACAAGAAGTTTTTTCCAGTGTGGAACAATAACATGACTATTGTGCATATGTACGACGGATTAAAACAATTTGTGTCAACTGCGACTATTTCTGATACATTTAAAACAAAGGGAAGTTTTCACTTTCCTTACTTAAAATCGCTTAAGCTAACACCTAATATCAACATTAGTTAGTTCAGTCAAGCAATATAAAATCTGATAAAAGAATTTACAGAAAATCGATTCCCTGACTTTAGGAAGCTACACGCTGGCGTTTTGTTATTTGCCAACCCATTTACTATTGACGTATAGAGTGTAAGGCTAGACCTTCAGATAGGTTCTTCGTCTTCAGAACGTAACATTTACCAAAAGGAAATGCGTAAATATGGTTGGTATAGGTATATTTAAACACCTCTGCTAGCTAAATTATCCATGTCTCCGAAGATTTGAATTTAAAGTTTCCTCAACATTTAGCTCAACTTATATCTCAACTAACCATTGCGAACACAGAGCTAGAGGACGAATTACAGATAAGAATTTATTCCGTTAGCTAATAATTCAATGTCTAACATTCCGAATTTTGAGAAACTAGCCAATGGTAACGACGAAGGATAAATATCATAGAATGTTATTAATACATTTAGGTTTTTGCACTTTAAAGATATTTCAATAATAGCCGAAACATAGAAGTTATTTTTCAGTTGTTTGTGAATCTAGTTTATTTGGGAAACTTAACTTTTGTTTACTTTTGCTGACTGATAAATACAGCAACCTGTGAATGTTTTTGTCATATTTTCATCATTAAGATCTTTAAATTTCAACCCTTCAAGCGATGCACCACTGCATCAGACGTCATCAAGTGGTTCCGATTGCCGCAATCTGAGTAGCAAGGCCTCTTGAAATGTCTACGTCAGACGTAAGGTATGCATCACGATATTGAAACGAAAAAAGAAATATGAATTCTATTGTATACATAATACGTGTGAATTACACATGGGATAGAGTCTGTGCGAAGTCATTTAGAAATAATCTTTATAGTCTTTTCAATGATTTTTCTACCTCAATGCTGAAAATAAATCCATATCATAAAGCTGATAAAGGAAGCTGCAAATAATTTGCATATATGTTATAGGACCACAAAGACTGGGTGAAAGAAGAGGATGAACGAGACTGTAAAAAGAAGCTTAAACGGTGATGTAATAGGAAGATAATCAACAACGGTAAGTCATCTTATTTATCGAAGAAGCGCAACAGTTGCCAACACAGGATCTAGAAGACAAAAAAATTTTTTGCCGGTGTAGAATATTGTGATAATGTGATTTATGCGTATAATATTATTGTATATCTTGGCAGTTCAATTCATTTAATAAATAGTTATTTAAATGATTACGTAATAGCCTAAAACACTAATGCTGATGACATCTAAAATGTCAATTACACTATATTGAAAGTCGACTTGAATGAATTAAACGAATTCCAAATGTCAAAGGTTTCTAGTTTCACAGGGTATGATAGAGACTTTGGGAATGAATAAAGTGTATAATAAGATAAACAAAAGAGTGTGCTATTATATAAACGAAATTTATCTTATAAAATTATCCCATTACAATCCTTCACAAAGACGGCACATACATTCTCAAAACAATTATGATAGTCTAGACCTCCTAAGCATTAAATTATATAATCGTTTGCACCACATGGGAAAAAGTAATGTAGGTAAACACTTTAGCATCTAAAATTAAACAGTTCAGCAATGTCTGGATAAAGAGTTTT
The DNA here is from genome assembly GCA_030765065.1 of Deroplatys truncata. NCBI lineage: Eukaryota > Metazoa > Arthropoda > Insecta > Mantodea > Mantidae > Deroplatys > Deroplatys truncata. Next base: position 711,702 of record JAUKNL010000022.1, on the reverse strand, counting down.
ACAGCAGGAGTTGATGGCATTCAGGTGTACTTCATATTTTTTTTAACTCTTGTCATAGTTCATTAGCAATATCTGTGTAAACGTCATGCTATAATTTTAGATGCTTTCAGCTTGCTTATTAATTTCTTCAATCGCTTGTTTATGTTGCTGTTGTCGGCGTCTCTGGATGCGATGGGTAGTGCAGGCCTGTTCACCAGTATGTTAGGATTTGCAGGCGTACATAATATCACTGAATTATTACCTCTTTAGTCACCATGTGGGTACATCAAATAAGTAAACACGCGATTGGTATTGACAGATTTACGGCACGTAAAAGAATCTCAAGCCTGATAAAGAGGCCTCTGAGCAAAATGTCGGTTCTTTGAAGCCCAGTATAGAATGGAACGCTAAGAACCATGGCAATTGAAGAGCATCCATAAATAAAACTCAAATTAATTGTTTATTTTTACTCGGATGTATTATATCAGCTTTCAATATTTCTGGTATTTCACTAACAGTTGAATCAAGCGCTGGACACTTCTATTCATCATTATAACACATTTTTCTATGTATATTAAGCCTTGATATAGTTCGATTCCTTAAACCCCGATCACATATACAACACTTAACGAATCGTTTTTTCTATGTTATGTATGGAAAATTAGGTTTCTCATAAGACGGGCATAACGTTCCTCCAGCACAATGATTCATACTTAAAAACTCTCAAAGAATTAATTGAATACAAGGATACTAACACGCGAATGCATTAAACTAATAACGTCTGAAAATTTATATATAATCAAACCCGGGTTAGATATAAAACTTAGATAACTAAACATCGCAACATTGGCTATCCAACACTAGCCTATCTTGGTATAACCTTGCCTTGTTCCTTCTCTCATGTATTTCATTCTATCATTATCCAACTAACCGGATATCAAACATTTTAGCTCAAACTTGAACGTTCCTTATCTATTCTATACTGTAATCGTATAACCTAACCTAACGTGGGACCAAAATTTCTAACGCAAACTAGAAAACATTCATTATCATTTATTCTATCCAGTAAACATCTAGCATAACCTAACCTAAAGCAAAGTAAACTTAACTAACATAACCAGAGAATTCTTTTGATAAGTTATTGTATAGCGCGGTTTAAGGATTAGCGACGCATGTATGTCATGGTATGAGAATGCTCTCAAAATCTGCATAGATTATATAGAACAGTTGTAAAGCGGTCGCCTGGGAAGGGTGGTTTCAAGATTGGCGATGCATGTATGATATGCTATGAGAATACTCTCAAAACCTGCATAGATGATATAGGGCAGTTGTATACAGGTCATCTGGCATCAAACCCTGTACCTCCCGAATGCAAGTCTCGCACGTTACCACTATACCACCTAGTTTCGTTTTGGTTGAGCATGCGTTCGCCGGGACAAGTTTTGGCGGCGTATGTGACCAAAGGTGATCAGATGTGAACAAAGACGACGAAGAATGTGAACAAACGTAATCGTCCTGCTGGATAATGATCAGCTGCTCATGGTGGAATCCAGGGTATTTGAAGTTCCCTCCCCATCATTACGCCGAGGTTAACAATATCGCATGGAGAGATTCATCGCTTGAATTATACGATTTCCCGCTTTCGGTGACCAGCACTTTGGCGGGTCTGTGAGCTGGAAATGTTTGGAGAACCTCTGAGCGCCTCTGTGAAATATGTATCTACGGATTGCAGTCCCCTGTGGTTCTTTACTCGCGTGAGTTGGTATCCATGATAGATCAGTACAGGTTAAGCTGGGTTAGGTTAGATTAGGTTATTTTAGTTTATTTAGCTCTAGGTTAGATTAGGTTGTTCGGTTAGATATTTGCGGGATAGAATAGATTCTAATGGATGTTCTAATTCGAGCTAGAATGTTTGGCATCGGGTTAGTTTAGACAGTGACAGGATGCAATAAATGAGAGAATGGACAAGTTCAGGTTACACCAAGATAAGCTAGTGCTGGATAACCTAGGTTGCGATGTTTCGTTAGCTCAATTTTATATGTAACACGGGTTTGACAATATATAAATGGTGAGACATTAATTTAATTCCCTCGCGTGTTATTATCTAGTACTCAATTTCTTTCAGGTTATTTAAGTATGACCTGGAGGAATGTTACATCAGGTTGAAGAGAAACTCAGTTTTTCATACATCACACAGGGGAAGAGCGGTTCGTTAACTATTGTGTATGTTGTAGGTTTTAAACAATCTAAATTTATCAATAATTAATATACACAGAAGAAGATGTTATAACGATGAGTTACAGTATCCAGCGCTTGAATCTTCTGTGGCTGAAAAATCAGAAACACTGAAAGCTGATGTGATAATTGATTCGATTATAAATAAAGAAGATGTTGAATACAAGTTGCGGTCTCCCTGCCAGTATGGTGAGGTCGTATGAATGGGACCTGTGTCCCGGCCTTCACCTGTTCCTTAAATACGTTTTTCTAGTTTGTGAACACCAGTGCGCTAGTGGAAAGGCAGAATACTATCAAAATTAACTTTGAACGTAATGCGCCGAAGGTCTTAGCTTACGAAATTCATGAATGAATTTACGATACCTTAAAGCTTCCTATTAAGCAGGTACGTGTGATACAGTTTTATAATCTTACGAGGTGTTTTATATCAAGGTTCAGCGTGAATCGGTACTAGAAGACATTCTTGATCGTACCCGTGGAGAAGCACCCTTTGTTTTTTCTACTGGTGAACGTGGCACCGTCAAATTGGAACACGCAGGTGTTGGATATCGGATAGTGAAACTGTACCATTTACCATTGGAGGTGTCAAGTGCTGTGGTTATTGATACACTACAATCCTATAGGAACATTCTAGCTTCCTCTATACAACAATGGTCTGCATCCTATCGTTATCCAACGAGTTCCGGTATGCGCTCTGTACGCATCCTACTCAAGTATATACCTAGTTTTGTGTACATCTCTGGACACCGGGTTCTAGTGGTTTATCCTGGTCAGCCTATTGTCACCTGCCTGGTCATTTCAAGAGTGATTGTCCGCGGCAACGCGGTATTGTGCAATCCCGTAGGGAGGTTGAGCAGTCGGCTTGGACTGTCTTTATTTCCGAGCGGGAATTTCCTGTGCTACAATATTCCAGTCTGTCACCTGTCTGATCCCCCACTGCGCTTTCCTCTCGTGGTCCGGATATTGGCGCGAAAGAGATTTTATTCGTGGGAGTGCCGCCACTTTGCCCGCCTTATTTGGGACGTTCGTCCACGCCCTCTGATGTTGCTGTTATTACACCAAAGTGTTCATCTTCCGCTCCTGTTACTCTCCGGAAAAGTGTGTTCCTCTGAGGAATGATTGCCCGAGTGTGAGTGAGAAGGTATCTCAGTGACGCCTATCTCGGAAGCTTCCGATAGACGAAAGGGTGGCGAAAACGACTTCCTTCCGTGAGTCACCAAATATGCAATACGCACTGCATCACTCAGCAGCATGTGAAAATCAAATGGACGGTTGCAGAGAGGGAACGGCGCCTGCGAGTAAAATGACTCGCGAGTCACGTTTTCGCCACCTCTGGTGTAAGTGATGAACAGACAGTTTCAGCAGAGGAACCCCTTTTGACTGCGCTCGGTGTCAGTGACAGTAAGGAACAGTCGCCACCCCTGCTAGCGACTAGTAAGCGTCGAAAGGGCGGTCGTCATGGTACACAACGTAAAGCGCAACGAGTTGAAGACATCACCTGTGAGCTTTCTGTTCCGTCCAGTCAGCAGCCCCTTCTGGAAACGCGGGTGCTTTGTTTGACCAACTTCCACGAAAGGCTGTATCTACAGACCATATTACCCCAGTTCCTGCCGCTTTTTCTAACAGTTGGAATGATGCTATGGACGCCGAAACACCGGATGTACGAGAATTGCCATCATCTGCGATTCCTTCTGGCAGTGATGTCGATGAACCTCCACAGAGGGGCTATCCCTATATCTGTGACTTAGTGGCCCTTGAGTTACAATGCTTCAGTGATTTAGTTGCATTTTCTATTTTCCCAGTATATTTTTGTGGTAGCTTCCCTTTTTCTGTGGCCCTTATTATTGTTTAGTTTCCTTTAATGCCTCAAAAATGTTCAATATCTACTGTTAACTTTCATGGTAGTACTTCTGTTCTGAAACTTAGGTTCTTAAAATTGTTTCCCAATTGCCATGGCATTGATATTTTATCTTTACAAGAGATCAAAACCTTGGCTTTTTATGTGATCTCTAACTATTCGCTTTACGTGAATATTAGCACTGAGCCGCTCGGAACTGCGATTCTAAAGAGAGCCGGTATTGCTATTGAATCGGTTGAGAAGCTTCCATCGGAACGAGGTATAAGTGGTAGTTTACAAGGCCATCTGTTTGTTAATATGTGTGCTCCGGCAGGTAGTGCTAAGCGACGTGAACGGAATGTCTTTTTTCCAGGTGGAAGTGCCCTATTTGTTACGTAAACTTCCAGAACGATGTATTGTTGGTGGTGATTTTAACTGTGTTAAATGCAGACGATTGTACAGGTATTTACCAGCCTAGCGCGCCGTTAAATGCGTTGACGTCAAATGATAGACTATATGTACCCCCTGGAATGACGTCTAGTATTCAGATTGTAAATACAGTGGGTGTTACGTTTAGTGATTATGCAGATGTAATTTTGCATCTTAAATTGGATGTTGTGTATTTCCCAATGGGCCGATATTTTTGGAAGCTAAACGTAACTGTTTTATCTGCCCCCGGATTTATGCAAGGCTTTGCCCGGGCTTGGCGCTCTTGGCAGTCACAGAAACGCAAATATGCAGATATAGCTGACTGGTGGATCCTTTTCATAAAGGCTAAAATTAAAGCCTTTTGTAAAACTTATGCTTAGGCTGCGTATAAGAATGAGGAATGTCTTTTAAATTTTGATCATTGCTATGTTTCGGATATACAGGATAGTATCCGTTTTTACGAACTAAACTGTATTACTACAAGGCCAAAATTACTACTATTTATAGACGTCGCATGGAAGGTGTTCGGATTTGCAGCAGAACACAGCAAAACCTACAAATGAAACTGCGAATCTTTTTCATTTATTGCGCGATTTTAAACGCTGCACAGCCCGGATTATTTTAAGTATTCGTGATACAAACGGAACCTCATTTACACAGGGACAGGATATCTTACAGTTTTCATTTGTTCTACACGCAATCTTTTGCCGCTTTGCCCCTTCCTGTCGGATTGCACGCTTCTGAGGAGGCACATGAAGAACTGGTGCTCCCGATTCGTAAGTCAGATGTTTATGCAGATCTCTTACAAGAAAAACATTCAAAAACTCCAAGCATCGACGACATTCGCCAAGAGTTTTATGTGGTCGTTTGGGACATCATCGGCGATGACTTTGTGGGTGTTTTGAATGTTATTCTGGAACGTAAACGTTTATGTGATTCGCAAAAGAACGGAGTGGTAACGCTTATTACCAAGCGAGGCGATTCGTCCGGTGTCGCTAACTATAGGCCCATTAATTTACTAACCTATGACTATAAACTTCTTGCGCGGGTACTTATTAACAGATTACGACCTCTTCTGCCAGATGTCGTGCACCCCACACAAATGTGGAGTATGTGGTGGGACTATATTTAATGTGCTTTGTACGTTACATGACAGTGTCGCTTTTTACCAGCATACTCGACAAAGGACAATTTTAGCTTCCTTAGATTTTCATTGCGCGTTTAACAGCGCGTCACATGAGTATTTATTTGAGGCGCTGCAAACAAATTAAATTGAGATTTATTTATTGACGCCCTTTAACTGCTGTGGTCGTTAGCGTCGCATTGTATATTGGGCGTGAAATACCGCTAATTTTGCTCAGAGGCCTCTTGTCATGCTTGAGGCTCTTTTACGTGCCGTAAATCTATGGCATGGAACCACCGGCTTTAATTCCCTTCCGAAGGAAACCATGCTAAGCGCTTTACGCCCGAAAAAATCCATCGCCCTCCGCCGGATTTGAACCCACGACCTCGGTAGCTAGAGGATAGTATGGTAACTACTACGATGGCTTGGGTTTTCTGACGTGTTTGTGCGGTGTATACAATGGCTCTATACAGGTATATCCGCTGTGTTACCCCCCAGGGGCTCACCTTTTGTGAGTACGGGTTAGGCGCACCCGGGATACCCGAGCCAATCATCGCCATCATCATCCTTCCACCCCCGTCCGGTCGAGGTGGGTTCGTTCTCGTGACCGGGGGAATCAAGGTAGGCTCTCGTGCGTTCTGTGCATTTCATATCATGTCGCCCCTCGCCATCGTTTCTTTCTTCGCTTTTACTTCTGCACATTACGCACCACGTCCATTCATTTGCGCATCTCTTTCTTCCTCGCCGGCCTACCTTGCATTCGAAATGCCCACACAGTTTTAGTTTCTTTTATCTTTCTTTTAATCCTCCGTGGACACAGCCTGACGGATACCCGCGCACCAGGTGCGCAGCTGGGTGAGTGGGTAATGGCGTCATCCCCACCACCCGGGGTCGTCATGTAGGGTTTGTGTTCGTATCCGCTGTTCAACTGCAGTCCCGCGGGTGGGCCATTGCATGAGCTGCTGACTTCTGACGGCGATTGGGTCCCTCTGTCTATGTTCTGGGAGGTGTGACCCTGGGGTGAGTCTGGTATAGATAAGCCACTCACCCAAGCCGGGGTAACGCCCGAGAAGTCAGAGCCCGAGGTCGGAGACGGTTGCAATGGTGGAGGATTTATTTCGCTATGGAGCACCCTTCCTCCATTAATACTAACAAGCGCCGAAAAGTTTATGTAACAGAAGTGACACCACCGACAACTGGTTGTTACTTGGTCATTTCACGAACCGAAGAAGGACAAAGTTTTGAGAAGGTGAACCCTTTCATCATTCAAAAGGGCATTGATGCTATTGCTGGTGCGGTTCAGTCCTGCACTCGTCTACGGAATGGTTCCTTATTAGCCCAAACGAAATCCGATCAGCAAAGTAAGACCTTGTTGCGCGCTACGCTTCTCCACGGCTATCCCATCCGTGTGGAGAAGCACCGCACATTGAATTCCTGTCGAGGCGTCATTACCAACCATAGCCTCGATGGTATATCGGACGAGGACCTGGTAGAATATCTTGCAGACCAGAAGGTGACAGCGGTCCATCGAGTGCAGGACAAACGCGACGGCGTATTGGTACCCACTCGTACTCTGTTTATTACATTTGATGGCGTCGATCTGCCCACGAGCATTTCCGCAGGGTACGAACGGATTTCTGTGAGGCCTTATATTCCTAGACCTCTGCGTTGTTTTAAATGCCAACGTTTTGGGCATACGCAAGTCTCCTGTAAGAGTGCCGTTAACATCTGTGCAAAATGTAGCCAGCCCTCACACGAAGGTACCTGTTCAACAGCCCCCGTCTGCGTTAATTGTAAAGGGTCTCATTCTGCTTCGTTTGCCGACTGTCCGCGGTACTTGGACGAGAGGGCGATCCAGGAGATCCGGGTAAAAGAAAAACTCTCCTTCGCTGAAGCCCGGAGGCGTTACCATGCGCGCCAACCTTCACTCCTGCGATCTGGCACATTTAGTTCTGTTGTTGCCTCGCCAGTACCACGAGTAGATGCCGAAACTCAGACCTGGACCATGACAGGATTAACCGCCACTACCATCCGGCCGTCCATTAAAGCTACTTTTACCAAGCCCTATAAACGTGGTCCAAAATCAATGAAGTCGGAAGCCGCTGAAAAGAAGCCCAAGCAGAAACTTCGTAGGGAAGATTTTTTGAAAGACCCTCCGCGTGCGCGCGGTAACAATAGTTCACCTTCTCCTCCTCGGAGGTCGCTGTCCCAGGAAGGTCCTGGCACAAGCCGCGCTCAGCGGCACCCCTCACCCATCGCCATCCAGAACCGATTCACGGCGCTTGAATCGGTTTCTGGCACTGAGCGCGTGGGCCCTCCCTCCGAGGAAGCTATGGAGTCTGACCAACTCCATACCAAAAGCCCGAGCCCCAAGGTTAAGCAAAAGGTAATTTTAAGCCGCCCTTCTAAGTAGACAGTTTATCCCTTTTTTCTTAATGGCTATCCTGACCTGGAATGTACGTGGTGTACGATCGCATAGGGCGGAACTGCAACTTTTATTGCGTTCCCATTCGCCTATGGTCGTGTGTTTGCAGGAGACTAAGCTTCGCCCTCACGATCCTTTTGATCTTCGAGGATATACACCGGTTCGCTACGACCTTGAACCGGAGGAGGGTACTCCTGCTCATGGAGGTGTCATGTTGTTAGTGCGTAACGACGTTCATTTTAAACCCGTCACACTTACATCCGACTTGCAAGCTGTTGCCGTTCGCCTTCACTTACCCGGCTTTTTGTTTTCTGTTTGCTCTGTGTATTCACCTCCATCGTCTCCTCTCGCTCCCGCGGACATTCGAGCTCTCCTGTCCGCTCTCCCAACACCATTTCTTCAGTTGGGATATTTTAATACCCATCACCCACTGTGGGGTTCGCCAAGGGCTTGTGCGAGGGGAACTCTTCTTTCCGACATTTTTTATCAGTTCAATCTTTCCATCCTCAATACAGGTGCACCTACTTTTATTTCAGATTCTTCTGGTACATTCTCTCACCTGGACCTTGCCATTTGCTCACTCCAGCTTGCTCATCGTCTTCAGTGGAACGTCGTCGCTGACACCTACTCCAGCGACCATTACCCCTGCATCGTTTCTCTTCTGTCGCACCACGTACAGCATTCCAGAGTACCTACCTGGATATTCGCAAAAGCCGACTGGAACTTGTATTCCAGCCTCGTGCATTTTGACGACCAGCCCTTCTCCGAAATTAACCAACTAGTGCAGCACCTTACCTCTATTATTTTCGCTGCCGCCGAACGCGCAATACCCCGTTCATCCTCTCAACCTCGGCGGCCACCTGTTCCGTGGTGGAACGAGGATTGTCGGGACGCCGTTCGTGCCCGTAGAACTGCGCTTAGGGTGTTTCGGCGACACCCTGCAATTGATAATTTGGTGACTTTTAAACAATCGCGCGCCAGGGCTCGTCGCATTATTCAGGATAGCAAGAAGGCGTCGTGGGCTCGTTTTGTCGAGTCTTTTAATCGCTTTACGCCTTCATCTGTTCTGGATAAACTTCGTCGCTTCTCAGGTAAAGTGCCACATTGTACTGTTTCTGGCCTTCAGGTTTCTAATGCCACCATAGTGGATCCGGCTGCCATCGCTAACACTCTGGGTACTGCTTTTGAGGCCGTATCCAGTTCAGACCATTATTCCGCCGGCTTTCGCTCTATCAAAGACCGGCTGGATTTCGACACCTTTAATTTTCGGTCTGCTAATAATGAGTGTTATAATGAACTTTTCACACTGAGGGAGCTGGAGCACGCTGTTAATTGCTCTAGGCACTCCGCTCCTGGCCCGGACGGCATTCATGTCCTGATGTTAAAGCACCTTTCAGCCGACAGTAAACTCTTTCTCTTACAGGTCTATAACCGTATTTGGCAAGACGGCATTTTTCCTTCCGTTTGGCGCGAAGCCACCATTGTCCCTATTCTTAAGCCTGGGAAGGATCGCCAACTACCTTCCAGCTACCGCCCTATCTCCCTCACCAGTTGCATTTGCAAGGTGATGGAGCGCATGATCAACGGGCGGTTGACATGGTGGCTTGAGTGTCAGAAACTTTTAGCGAACGCTCAGTGCGGATTTCGTCGCTATCGCTCTACCGTCGACCATCTGGTGTCCCTGTCGACGCATGTTATGAACGGATTTCTGAGAAAGTGTCAAACCGTCGCTGTGGTTTTTGACCTGGAGAAAGCTTATGACACTTGTTGGAGGGGCGGCATTTTACGTACACTTCACGCATGGAATGTCCGCGGTCGTCTTCCCATATTTCTTCGGGAGTTCATGACGGACCGCGTCTTTCGTGTACGTGTGGGCTCGGTTTTATCTAGTCGTTTTATTCAAGAGAACGTAGTACCGCAGGGCTCTGTACTGAGTGTCAAACTTTTTGCAATTGCTATCAACCCCATTGTTGATTGTATTCCACCTGGCATTTCATCGTCCCTTTTTGTTGACGATTTCGCTATTTATTTCAGTTCACGGCGGACCTGTCTACTCGAACGCCGTCTTTAGAGCTGTATCGACCGTCTCTACGCCTGGAGTAACGCCAGCGGCTTTAATTTCTCCGCCGAGAAATCCGTCTGCATCAACTTCTGGCGTCGGAAGTATTTCCCTCCGCCCTCTCTCCATCTAGGGCCAGGGATGCTTCCGTTTGCAGACGAGGCGAAATTTTTGGGGTTGATCTTTGATAGAAAGTTGTGTTGGACCTCGCACATTTCTTTTTTAAAAGCAAAGTGTGACCGTTCTCTTAATCTTTTACGTGTTTTTAAGTGGCACATCCTGGGGAGCTCATCGGACCATCCTTCTGCGTCTATATCGCTCTTTGGTCCGATCCAAACTTGATTACGGGTGTATTGTCTTTTCATCGGCACGTCCATCTGTGTTACGTCGCTTGGTTCCCATTCATCATCGTGGTATTAGAGTCGCTACAGGGGCCTTTCCAACTAGCCCCGTGCCCAGTCTTTACGCTGAAGCTGCAGAGCCTCCGCTGTCCTCCAGGCGTGAGATGCTCTTGTGCAGCTATGCCTGTCGACTCTCCAGCTTGCCTGACCACCCGTCTTTCGCGGCATTTTTCGAGGATTCACTTGACCGGCAATATTTAGTTAGCTCCTCTGCATTGCTCCCTCCAGGGGTTCGATTTCGACTGCTACTTCGGCATTTGGACGTTACGCCAGCGCCGGCCCTTCCAAGGGGGGAAACGCGTTTTCCTCCATGGTCGCGCGCTGAGGCCCTCTGTCACCTTGGGTTATCGTCAATGCCGAAGAATGAGACCCCTTCTTCAGTCTTTAGATCAGCGTTTTTAGAACTTCAGTCGCAATTCGGGGACTTGCCTTTTATCTTTACTGATGGATCTAAGATCTGCTGGAGTAGGATGTGCCTTTTTTGTGGTGGAAATAGTTTTACCTTTCGTTTACCAGAGCAATGTTCGATTTTTACCGCCGAACTTTTTAGCATTTATCAGTCTCTTTTATATATTCAGCGGCACGACTTACGGCACTGTTTTATTTCTTCCGACTCCCTGAGTGCTCTTCAAAGTATTAGCTCGCTGTACAGTTACCACCCGCTCGTACAACGCATTCATGACCTGCTCCACTCGCTTGGTGTCTGGCATCAGCGTCTCCTTCATGTGGATTCCAGGTCATGTGGACATCTCAGGTAATGAGTCTGCCGACGCCGCTGCGAAATCGGCGATTTTATTACCCAGATTTTTTACCTCTGTTGTTCCCTCGTCAGATTCGTGTGCTATTTTACGTCGCCGCATCCTCTCGCGCTGGCGCGATGAGTGGACGGCCCTCCGGGGGAACAAGTTGCGGGAGGTTAAGCCTCTCCCGTTAATCTGGGGTACCTCTTCTCGTTCTTCACGTCGGGAAGAGGTACTTTTAGCCCGTTTACGAATTGGACATTGTCGTTTTAGTCATAGTTATCTGCTCAGTGGTGATCCCGCTCCGCTGTGTCAGCAGTGTGACGTGCCCTTAACGGTGCGTCACATTTTAACTGAGTGTCAAGTTTTAGCTCCACTGCGCGTTCGCCTGGGTCTGCCTGTTGGCATAGCTAACGTTTTGGCAGACGACGCGCATGCTGTAGAATGTCTTTTACGTTTTATAAGTGACATTGGTTTTAATCGTCGCATTTGATGCGCTGAGCGTCTTTTAGCTTTGTTATTTTATTCTGTATGTTTTAATAGGGACTTACTCCCCAGTGGACCTATGGCGCTCATGTCCCTCGCATTCTACATTTCTTGACACGTTTTACTCTTTTACTGCTTATGCTTTTAGTGTGTTAGTTTTTTGCGATTGTGGTCTTGTTGTTTTTAGCTTTTGGACATAGCGGGTTTGTGCCCCGTTTTTAATTATGCGGTTCTTTTATATTTTTGACTCTCTATTTTACACATTGTAAGGGCGCTGATGACCTTAGTAGTTTAGCGCCCTTAAACCGCATCTCATCATCATCATACGCTGTGTTACAAATAAATGGGTTTCTTTCTGCACCTATACCTGTTCGACGGTCAATTCGTCAGGGTTTCCCGGCATCCATGGTTCTGTATGCGTTGGCCTTGAGCCCCTTAATTTATCAGTTGGATCAAAACAGTACCGGAATTTCGTTTCAGGGATACCGATTTATTAGCTTGGTTATGCTGACGATGTCAACTATGGACTACGGGTCAGGACGTGGCCAATGTGAATGACATTCTTTACAATCTTGGAGCCCTTTTTGGTCTTATTGTCAGTGCGAGGAAGTCAAAAGTTTTACCTTTTGGCAACTGGGAGACGCTGCCGCATATCCCTTAATTGCGTACGGTGCAGAATCTCAAACTTTTGAGTATACACTTTTCCTCGTCGCTACGTGAAATGCAGACTTTGAATTGGCCCCCGCTAATAAATCCTTTTCGCTTTATTGTTAGGGAGCTGTGGCACAGGGATTTCTGCCTGCACCAACCTGTGTGAATTTTGCATTTGTATGTGTTGTCTCACTTGTGGTACACCTTGCAACTGTTGGTTTTGCCGTCTACCTGCGCGAGACAGATCACTAGTTTCAGTTTGTGGCATGAGAGTATTTTTAAAATTCCCCTTTCTACGTCATATCGTCACCCTCTGTGCGGTGGATTTGGGTTACTTAATGTACAGCTCAAATGTTTCGCTGGATTTGTCAGCAGGAGTAAAGCAAAATGCAGGAGGCAGACGCTACACTTACCTCAAAATAGCTTTTACTGGTCTAGTAAGCTTGACATCCAACCCCTACCGGATCTGCGTCAACTGCCGACGCACGATATATTTGACGGCTTATGAAAAGGAGTGGTGTTATTTGGCCACTCACTATGCCCAAGGAACTGGTCCAACCTCCAAATCATTGTATACGCGTTTTTGCTATTCACTGAGTCCGCCGGAGACGCGCGTTTGCTAAATCGCACCATGCTGTATTTGTTGGTCCCAGATGTGGAAAAATATAAATTCGTCTTAGCTCCGTGCAGTGCTGCGTTCCAATTGGTTTAATGTAGCCCATGATTTGTTACCTACGAAGCAACGCTTTCATCGTATTCGTATGTCAGACCTCGATGCATGCATTTATTGTTTAGAGAAGGATACCGTGCTCCATGGCTTGGTTTCTTGCGATATGGCTCCGATTCGTGCCAAACTATTGGCTATTCTTAGTGAGATTGATCCTCATGTACGTAATTGGTTTCACCCACATCATTTACTGGGGCAAGATTTTGATGGTTCGTTGGCAGGTAAGCACCATATCATAATCTGGACTGTAGCTCATGCTGTTCACTACGCTGTTACGGACTACGGCTATCTCCATTTAAACACCTATGTGGAATATCTCCGTTTTGAGAGAGATGGTTTTCTTGCCCATGGAAAAAAGGCGTGGGATCCACCGCATTCCTATCGTTTCGGCTGTAGCCTACACAGGTGTATATCTGATGTAAATTACTAAACAACTGAAGCCACTTAGAAGAAACACAAACGCAAGGAAAACAAAAGGGGAACTAAACACCCTTCCTCGCCTGAATAATCTTTCTCCGTGGTGTAGTGGTTACCATGTTAGCCTCTAGTCGTCGCTGGTTCGAACCCGGCGGAGGGCGATACATTTTTCGGGCGTAGAAATCCTTAGCATGGCTTCGTTCAGAACGGAAATAAATCCGGTGGTCCCTTGTCGTAGATTTACGACACGTAAAAGAACCTCAAGCCTGATAAAGAGGCTTCTGAGCAAAGTTTCCGGCCTTTCACGCCCGATATAGAATGGGACGTTAACGCCTATAGCAGTTAAAGAGCGTTCATAAATAAAACCTCATTTTAATTTTCACCTGAATGAATATTAGTGGTACTACTACCTTGTATTAGTGCAAATTTGTGTTTAAGAAACAATTTGTTTGTTTATGTTCAGTGTTAAACTAAACCAGAAAATATAAAAGAAGCAATAAACAAAAACAAATAAAAACATGTACAAGATAGAAATTTCAGCAATGAATAATAAAATGGATTTAATATAAAAAATACAGTGAAACCAATCGGGTGTTTACTAATTTGACATCTCCATATTCTGACGAAAGAGATGATAATTCAGGGGTATTATCTACTCTTGTAAGTCTTAATAGACGGGGTATAGGATATGACTACTCATCGCATCTAGAGACGCTGTCAATAGCAATTATAGACAAGATATTGAAGAAATTATAAGCGAGCTGAAAGCATCTAAATGTATAACATAAGTCACACAAATAGTGCTAATGAACTTTGACAAAGGTTAACAGAAGCTTTGAAGCACATCCTGATTGTCATAAATTCCTGCTCTAAAAGCTTTATCCAGACATTGCTGAACTGTTTCATTTTACATGTTAAAGTCCTTGCCTATATGACTTTTCCGTGTAATGCAAACGGTTATGTAACTGAATGTTTAGGAAATCTAGACTATCATCATTGTGTTTGGGAATGTATGCGCAGTCTGTATTGAAGGATTGCAATAGGATAATTTTTATATAATAAATTTGGTTCATATTATGTGATACTCTATTATACACTTTATTCATTCCCAATTTCCTGTCACATCCTCTTAAACTAGATGCCTCTGGCATCTGGAATTCATTTAATTTTTTCAAGTGTCTTTCAATATAGTATAATAGAAATTTTAGATTTCATGCACCACCTGTGTCTTAAGCTATTCCATAATCATTTAAACAATTATTTATTAATTGAATTGCTAATAAGTACAATAATATTGTGCGCATAAATTACATTATCAAAATATTCTACAGAAGTAAACTTTCCTTCCTTCTAGATGCTGTGTTGGCAGCTGTTCAAGTTCTTCGATGAATAAGAAGATGACGTGACCGTTGTTGGGAATCTTCGTATTACATCTCCGTTTAGGCTTTTTTACACTATCTGGTTCTTCTTCTTCTTTCGCCCCATCCTTGTAGTCTTGTAACATATATTCAAATTATTTCCAGCTTGTTGTAGGTATCAGCTTTAAGGCATGGTTTTATTTTCAGCATTGAGCTAGAAAAATCACTGGAAAACAATTAAGATACTTTCTACACGACTTCGCGCTGACTCCATCCCGCGTGTTATTTATACGCGTGATGTATGTAACAGAATATGTATTTCTTTTTTCGTTTTAGTATCGCGATGCATACTTTGGGTGAATGCTATCCTAGTATAAAGTGAACCAAGTATTAATGAACTCAAAGGTTGTACCTCCATATGAACCATTGAAAGCTCAATTGAATTCTTTCTACAAGCGTTCGCAGGGAGAAAAGATAATTTACATGTCTTAATCTTGCCAGCTGGTACTAATCCATGATATACAGTTTGAGACTTCCCGGGCATTTCTTCCAACTCTTCGGTTGTTAGAGAAGAATATCTCGCTGAAAGGAAAATCTTCTTTTCGCCTAAGATTAGCCTCTGTTCTGGTACCATATCTCGTTTCCATGCTTTTTATTTCTTTTGTATTATAAGCTTCCTCTAGCTGAAGATCTTGTCTATCGAATGGCCGGAAAATGCTATTCTCAGCCAGCATGTTAAGGTGGTAGGCTAAACTCCCTCCATTAGGAACAGTAAAACTAATTCTTCACTTTTCAAATATATATGCAAATACGAAAGGGAAGCTTGATGACTAATGCATCCTATTATGCATGCTATGTTTTATTTAAATGTTTTTATTAAAGATTTTTATCAAGAGGATTATAATAATGCTTAATATAATCTAAACGTTTACCGTATTAGAGTGAATTACTTTTAAGTATTATATTATAGGATCATTATACTGTAAAAGTAAAGTACTCGATGTATATTATTAAGTAACATTATGAGTATATTCTTGTTTAATTTAGAAATGAACAGTTATACAGGCTAAAGAAAATTTCATGCTCTAGTCATCAGTACACTATTCACATTATATTAGAAAAGTAGAGACCACACCTGGTTTTCGCTGGGATGCATGCACAGCGTATTCTTATTAACTAAAATTCTCAAACGTTCAACTCTTATAGAAAAAACACGCTATTCAAAGCTCATGTTCTTAGAAATATCGAGCATATAATAACTATGCTTTAAGAAAGTATACAAATGATGTTTAGATATCTTATAACCACATTTTCTCTAGAAAGCTATACAAGGGAGATGGATTCTTAAATGGACATAATTTTTGCGCTAAACTGAGTCAATGCTTGCGAAAAATTTCCGTATTTGAAATAATTATAAAACGTCATCCCATGCATACAGTAAAAAATACATTTTAAGCAGAACTTAATGTCTTTTAAAAACTTACCAGACATTTCCGGTGAAATGACGTATTGGCTTGCGGTGAAGATTTTTTTTAGAGCGTTTAAACGCCAACACCCAGATGGGATTCTTGCAATGCAGTGAAACTTTTGGTTGTAACGCCATTTTTATAGTGTCTTACATGTATAAAACATCCACATGCATGACTGCTCAATTTTAGAGCATGCGCAATGGCTTAAAAATGAATCAGTCTGATTTAATTGTCTGTTTTTTATATATTTATGTTGTTTGTTCCTTGAAGTGAAAGCCGCTCATTGGCTTGTAACAAATACTTTTTCGGTGGGTCGTTGGGATGGCAGATAGTCTAGGGCAATGAAGTAACCCCGTACAGACTTGTCTGAATGTTAAATCTGTTTTCCCAGAATTGCATGGGAGGAAGTAGTCTGACAGATGTAAACCTGTTATTCAATTAGTGTTAAAATTGCCATAAAAGTCAGCGATTTTCTATTCAGGAAATTTCCATGTCTGAACAAGACTTTTCTGGATGGCTGTCCTTTGTTAGAATTGGTTTTTCTCAGAAAAATTGTTATATTTCAAACTTTTCCATTCTTTTTATTTTTAAAACCTTTTAATACCTATTAATGACGCTCTGTTTTGTTGATATACTTTTATTGATGATGTGCAATGTTACTATGGGGCGTGTGTTTTATCTCCTATTGTTTCATTATAATTTTAGGGAAACAATGAAGATAAAGAATGTTTTCTCTTGATTAAACAAATTCTTGACATATTACTTCCTATAATTGTCCTAAAAATGGAAGAAACCCTATACAGTTGCATGTTTTCAGGCGGAAACTAAAACGTCAGTCTGTTTTAAAATGAAATAAACAGTCAAGTTTTCTTGTATAACGGTTCTTTCCTAGAGCTCTTTTTCGCAGAAAATATTTATTACATAGCAACGTTTTTTTCACTTTTTATGTTTTTAAAAAGGTTTTATTGTCCATTAATGATACCCTTTTGTTGAGTGATCTATTTTATATGTGATGCAGGGTATTTCTGTAAGTCATGCATCATATATCGTGATTATACCAATCTAAGCAAACCTGTATAGTGTATAGTAACGACAGTGAAATATGCAGCTTTGAAGTGAGAGCAGTAAACAACATATCGATACTTTATCACCCTCATCGCCGAATTCTACAATAGATTGAGTTGTGAAGAAATTAACGCAGATGACTATAAGCGTTGTATTAACGCGTACATCTCTCTTTTGGCTATCGTGATGTCTGTTATTAGTTGATGCAGTGTACTGAATGGCGCTGACCGATATGATGATAAGTTCATACATAAGAATGCTAGCGTTCATCCCCTGGGGTTCCGGTCTCATGCATAGCCCTGTATAAATAACGTATTGTGTGTACATCAGGCTATCAGCATTGGTAATGCACTTGGACAGATCATGAGGGTGTTGATGATGAGGTGGAGCTTAAGGGCGCTCAACTACATTCGTTATTAGCGCCCTTACAATGTATAAAATATAAAATTGAAAAGTCAAAAAACTAAAAAACCACACACAAACCCGCTTGGTCAAAAACACTAAAAAAACACAACAGACCAAAGACTAAAATCTACACACTAAAATCATGGTCACTAAAAGAATAAAACGTGTCAAGAACTGTAGAATGCAAGCTACATGAGCGCCTTATGTCCTTCGGGGAGAAGGACCCCATTAAAACTAACAATATAAAATCAAACAGCTAAAAGGCGCTCAGCGCATCAAATGCGACGGCTAAAACCAATGTCAGTGATAAAAAGTAAAAGACATTCTACAGCATGCGCGTCATCTGTCAAAACGTTGGCTAGGCCAACAGGCAGACCCACGCGAACGCGCAGTGGAGCTAAAACTTGACACTCGGTTAAAATGTGACGCACCGTTAATGGCATATCACACTGACCACACAGAGGTGCGGGATCACCACTAAGCAGGTATCTATGACCAAAAAGGCAATGTCCGATACGTAGACGAGCTAAAATCACCTCTTCCCGACGAGAAGAACGAGCAGAGGTGTACCAGAGTAACGGGAGAGGTTTAACCTCCCGCAATTTGTTCCCCCGGAGGGCCGTCCACTCATCGCGCCAGAGCGAGAGGATGCGGTGACGTAACAAAACACTAAAATCAGACGAGGGAACAACGGTGGTAAAAAAATCTGGAGGATAAAGTCGCCGATTTGGCAGCGGCGTCGGCAGACTCGTTCCTTGAGATGCCCACATGACCTGGAATCCACACGAAGGACACGCTGATGCCTGAAGCACCAAGCGAGTGGAGCAGGTCATGAATGCGCTGTACGAGGGGGTGGTAAGTGTACAGCGCGTTAATACTCTGAAGGGCACTCAGAGAGTCCGAACAAACAACACAACGCCGTAAGACGTGCCGCTGAATGTATAAAACACATTGATAGATACTAAAACGTTCGGCGGTATAAATCGAACATTGCCCGGGTAAACGAAATGTAAAACTACGATTATCATCAATAAAGGCACACCCTACTCCAACATCAGTCTTAGACCCATCAGTATATATAAAATGACAGTCTCCGAATGTTTCCTGTACTTCTAAAACTGCGGATCTAAGGACTGAAGCAGGGGCCTCATTCTTCGGCATCAACGTTAACCCAAGGTGACAGTGGGTCTCACCGCGCGACCAAGGAGGAAAACGCGTTTCACCCCGAGGAAGGGCCGGCGCTGGCGTAACGTCTAAATGCAGAAGGAGCTGTCGAAATCGACCCCTGGAGGGAGCAATGCAGAGGAGCTAATCAAATAGTGGCGATCAAGCGACTCCTCGAAAAATAACTCAAAAGACGGGTGGTCAGGCAAGCTTGAGAGTCGACAAGCATAGCTGCACAAAAGCATCTCACGCCGAAAGGACAGCGGAGGTTCTGCAGCTTCTGCGTACAGACTGGGTACAGGGCTAGTTGGAAAGGCCCCTGTAGCGACTCTTATGCCACGATGGTGAATGGCATTCAATCGACGTAACACAGATGGACGTGCCGACGAATAAACATTACACCCGTAATCAAGCTTGGATCGCACCAAAGAGCGATAAAGGCGAAGAAGGACGGTCCGATCAGCTCCCCAGGATGTGCCACTTAAAACACGTAAAATATTAAGAGAACTGTCACACTTTGCTTTTAAAAAGGAAACGTTAGAACTCCAGCTCAGCTTCCGGTCAAAGACCAACCCTAAAAATTTCACCTTTCCTGCAAATGGAAGCACCTCCGACCCAAGATGGAGAGAGGACGGAGGGAAAGCCTTCCGGTGCCAGAAGTTGATGCAGACGGATTTCTCGGCGGAGAAATTAAAGCCGTTAGCGTTACTCCAGGCGTAGAGACGGTCGATACAGCTCTGGAGACGGCGTTCGAGTAGACAGGCCTGCCGTGAACTGCAAAAAATGGCAAAATCGTCAACGAAAAGGGACGATGAAATGCCAGGTGGAATACAATCAACAATGGGGTTGATAGCAATTGCAAAAAGTTTGACACTCAGTACAGAGCCCTGCGGTACTCCGTTCTCTTGAATAAAACGCCTAGATAAAACCGAGGCCACACGTACAAGAAAGACGCAGTCCGTCATAAACTCCCGAGGAAATATGGGAAGACGACCGCGGACATTCCATGCGTGAAGTGTACGTAAAAGGCCGCACCTCCAACAAGTTTCATAAGCTTTCTTCAGGTCAAAAAACACAGCCACGGTTTGACACTTTCTCAGAAATCCATTCATAATATGCGTCGACAGGGACACCAGATGGTCGACGGTAGAGCGATAGCGACGAAATCCGCACTGAGCGTTCGCTAGAAGTTTCTGAGACTCAAGCCACCATGTCAACCGCCCGTTGATCATGCGCTCCATCACCTTGCAAATGCAACTGGTGAGGGAGATAGGGCGGTAGCTGGAAGGTAGATGGCTATCCTTCCCAGGCTTAAGTATAGGGACAATGGTGGCTTCGCGCCAAACGGAAGGAAAAAAGCCGTCTGGCCAAATACGGTTATAGACCTGTAAGAGAAAGAGTTTACTGTCGGCTGAAAGGTTCTTTAACATCAGGACATGAATGCCGTCCGGCCCAGGAGCGGAGTGCCTAGAGCAATGAAGAGCATGCTCCAGCTCCCTCATTGTGAAAAGTTCATTATAACACTCGGTATTAGCAGACCGAAAATTATAGCTGGCGGAATCCTGCCGGTCTTTAATAGAGCGAAACCCGGCGGAATAATGGTCTGAACTGGAAACCGCCTCAAAGCAGCACCAAAAGTGTTAGCGATGGCAGCCGGATCCACTATGGTGGCATTAGAAACCTGAAGGCCAGAAACAGTACAATGCGACACTTTACCTGAGAAGCGACGAAGTTTATCCCAAACAACAGATGAAGGCGTAAAGCGATTAAAAGACTCGACAAAACGAGTCCACGACGCCTTCTTGCTATCCTGAATAATGCGACGAGCCCTGGCGCGCGATTGTTAAAAAGTCACCAAATTATCAAGTGTAGGGTGTCGCCGAAACACCCTAAGTGCAGTTCAATGGGCACGAACGGCGTCCCGACAATCCTCGTTCCACCACGGAACAGGCGGTCGCCGAGGTTGAGAGGATGAACGGGGAATTGCGCGATCGGCGGCAGAGAAAATCGTAGACGTGAGGTGCTGCACTAGTTGGTTAATGTCGGTGAAGGGCTGATCGACAAAATGCACGAGGCTGGAATACAAGCACCAGTCGGCTTTTGTGAATATCCAGGTAGGTACTCTGGAATGCTGTACGTGGTGTGACAGAAGAGAAACATTGCAGGAGTAATGGTCCCTGGAGTAGGTGTCAGCGACGACGTTCCACTGAAGACGACTAGCAAGCTGGAGTGAGCAAACGGCAAGGTCCAAATGAGAAAATGTACCGGAAGAATCAGAAAGAAACGTCGGCTCACCTGTATTGAGTATAGAGAGATTGAACTGATCAAAAATGTCGGAAAGAAGAGTTCCCCTCGTACAAGCCCTTGGCGAGCCCACAGGGGGTGATGGGCATTAAAATCTCCCAACAGAAGAAATGGTGTTGGGAGAGCGGACAAGAGATCTCGGAGGTCCGCGTTAGCGAGGGGAGACGATGGAGGTGAATATACAGAGCAAACAGAAAAGAAACAAACCGGGTAACTGCAGTCTAATGGCAACAGCTTGCAAGTCGGACGTAAGAGTGAGACGTTGAAAATGAACGTCGTTGCGCACTAACAACATGACACCTCCATGAGCAGGAGTACCCTGCTCCGGTTCAAGGTCGTAGCGAACCGGAGTACAACCTCGGAGATCAAAAGGATCATGAGGGCGCAGCTTAGTCACCTGCAAACACACGACCATATGCGAATGGGAACGCAATAAAAGTTGCAGTTCCGCCCTATGCGATCGTACACCACGTACATTCCAAGTCAGGATAGCCATTAAGAAAGAGGGATAAACTACTTAGAAGGGCGGCTTAAAATTACCTTTTGTTTAACCTTTGGGCTCGGGCTTGTGGTATGGAGTTGCTCAGACTCCATAGCCTCCTCGAAGGGAGGGCCCACGCGCTCAGAGCCAGAAACCGATTCAAGCGCCGTGAATCGGTTCTGGGTGACGATGGGTGAGGGGTGCCGTTGAGCACGGCTTGTTCCAGGAGCTTCCTGGGACTGCGACCTCCGAGGAGGAGAAGGTGAACTCTGCTTGCTGTGAACACGCGGAGGGTCTTTTAAAAAGTCTTCTCTTCGAAGTTTCTCCTTCGGTTTTTTCTCAGTGGCTTGTGACTTCAGACTTTGGACCAGGTTTATAGGGCTTGGTAACTGTAGCTTTAAAGGACGGCCGGATGGTAGCCGCGGTCAATGCAGTCATCGTCCAAGTTTGAGTCTCTGCAGCTTTCCGGGGTACTGGCGAGGCAACAACAGAACTAAATGTTCCCGATCCAGGAGCGATGGTTGGCGCGCATGGTAACGCCTCCGGGCTTCGGCGAAGGAGAGTTTCTCCTTTACCCGGATCTCCTGGATCGCCTTCTCGTCCAAATACCGCGGACAGTCGCCAAAGGAAGCAGAATGTGACCCTTTGCAATTGACGCAGACGGGGGGCTGTTGAACAGGCACCTTCGTGTGAGGGCTGGCTACATTTTGCACAGATGTTAACGGCACTCTTACATGAGACTTGCGTGTGCCCAAAACTTTGGCATTTAAAACCACGCAGAGGTCTAGGAATAGAAGGCCTCACAGAAATCCGTTCGTACCCTGCGGAAATGCTCGTGGGCAGATCGACGCCATCAAATGTTAGAAACAGGGTACGAGTGTGTACCAATACGCCGTCGCGTTTGGCCTCGATGCACTGCTGTCACGTTTTGATCGGATAGATATTCCACCAGATCCTCGTCGATCCTCGTCGGGTGTATTGTTTATTCGTCGGCACGTCCATCTGTGTTACGTCGATTAAATGCCATTCACCATCGTGGCGTAAGAGTCGCTATGGGGGCCTTTCCAACCAGCCCTGTACCCAGTCTATATGCTGAAGCTGCAGAGCCTCCGCTGTCCTTCCGGCGTGAGATGCTTTTGTGCAGCTATGCCTGTCTACTCTCAAGCTTGCCTGACCACTCGTCTTTCGAGGTATTTTACGAAGATTCGCTTGATCGGCAATATTTCGTTAGCTCCTCTGCCTTGCTCCCTCCAGGGGTTCGATTTCGAAAGCTTCTTCGGCATTTGGACTTAACGCCAGCGCCGGCCCTTCCCAGGGTGGAAACGCGCTTTCCTCCATGGTTGCGCGCTGAGGCTCAGTGTCACCTTGGGTTGACGTCAATGTCGAAGAATGAGTCCCCTTCTTCAGTTCTTAGATCGGCGTTTTTAGAACTTCGGGCGCAGTTCGGAGACTTTCGTTTTATATATACTGATGGGTCTAAGACTGATGTTGGAGTAGGGTGTGCCTTTGTTGATGGTAATGGTAGTTTTACATTTCGTTTACCTGGGCAATGTTCGATTTTTACCGTCGAACTTTTTAGTATTTATCAGTCACTTTTATACGTCCATTGGTACGACTTACGGCTCTGTTTTATTTGTTCAGACTCCCTGAGTGCTCTTCAAAGTATTCACGCACTGTACATTTACCACCTCCTCGTACAGTGCATTCATGACCTGGTCCACTCGCTTGGTGCCTCTGGCATCAGCGTCTCCTTCATGTGGATTCCAGGTCATGTGGGCTTCTCAGGGAACGAGTCAGCCGACGCCGCTGCCAAATCGCCAATTTTATTACCCAGATTTTTTACCTCTGTTGTTCCCTCGGCAGATTCGTGTGATATTTTACGTCGCCGCATCCTCTCGCTTTGGCGTGATGAGTGGACGGCCTTCCGGGGGAACAAATTGCGGGAGCTTAAGCCTCTCCCGTTAGTCTGGGGTACCTCTTCTCGTTCTACACGTCGGGAAGAGGTACTTTTAGCCCGTTTACGAATTGGACATTGCCTTTTTAGTCATAGATAGTTGCTCAGTGATGACCCCGCTCCACTGTGTCAGCAGTGTGATGCGCCCTTAACGGTGCGTCACTTTTATGTGAGTGTCAAGTTTTAGCTCCACTGCGCGTTCGCGTGGGTCTGCCTGTTGGCGTCGCCAAAGTTTTGGCAGACGACGCGCATGCTGTAGAATGTCTTTTAAGTTTTATAAGTGACATTGGTTTTAATCGGCGCATTTGATGCGCTGAGCGTCTTTTAGCTTTGAGATTTTATATTGTCAGTTTTAATGGGGCTCTTCTCCCCGACCGACATAAGGCGCTCATGTCCGTTGCATTCTACAGTTCTTGACACGTTGTTTTATTATTTTAGTGACCATGATTTTAGTGTGTAGATTTTAGTCTTTGGTCTGTTGTATTTTTTGTTTAGTGTTTTTGACTAAGCGGGTTTGTGTGTGGTTTTTAGTTTTTTGACTTTTCAATTTCCATTTTATACGTTGTAAGGGTGCTAATAACCACTGCAGTTGAACGCCCTTAAGCTCCATATCATCATCATCATCATGTACCTACTGATTCTATGGAGAATGAAGGAAAGACTTTCCATGGTAAGAATGAGAAAGGACGAAAACATGAAATAATGGAAGATATGAATGAATTTAATTAAAGACGGGAAGAAAATCGTCTACGTTACCTTTTAAGCACCTACTTATAAAGTATTGTGGTGATAAGAGATGGTGTTAAACACCATAAACATTACAGCATAAGCCTTGTGGCTTGTTCTGTCAGAATGTAATTCAAAGTGCAATGCATACTATGTTATTAAATGCTGTTTTGTGTCTGGGGCGTTAATAAACAGGTGCCATTATAAATCACACATGTTCCTGTGCCTATTTTGCGATTTAAACTCTTTAAAGATTTCTCATTATTGTGTGAATAGTGAATGACTATATCCTCCTAGAGGTTGTAGATCAATTAAGAAACACAAATTTACATAACACATTAACAATCACTAAAAAGATCCCCCCAGGGGCTCACCTTTTGTGAGTACGGGTTTGGCGTACGCGGGGGTTCCCGAGCCTTTCATCGCCATCATCATCCTTCCACCCTCGTCTGGTCGATGTGGGTTCGTCCTCGTTACCGGGGGACTCAAGGTAGACTCTCGTGCGTTCTGTGCATTTCATTACATGACGCCCCTCGACATCGTTTCTTACTTCTCTTCTATTTACGCACATTGCGCCCCACGTCCATTCATTTACACATCTGTTTTCCTTCGCCGGCCTACCTTGTGTGCGAAACGCTCACACTCTTTTAGTTCCTTCTATCCTTTTATTTTAATCCTCCGTGGACACAGCCTGGCGGATACCCGCGCAGCTGGGTGAGTGGGTAATGGCGTCATCCCCACTACCCGGGGTCGTCATGTAGGGTATGTGTTCGTATCCGCTGTTCAACTGCAGTCCCGCGGGGGGCATTGCATGAGCTGCTGACTTCTGACGGCGATTGGGTCCCTCTTTCTATGTTCTGGGAGGTGTAACCCTGGGGTGAGTTTGGTATAGATAGGCCACTCACCAAGCCGGCCCCCCAGGTGCTAACCTTATATTGTACGGGTTAGGCGTATCCGGGGTGCCCGAAGCACTCATCGCCATATTCATCCCTTCATCCCCGTCCGGTCGAGGTGGGTTCGTTCTCGTGACCGGGGGACTCAAGGTAGTCTCTCGTGCGTTCTGTGCATTTCATTCCATGACGCCCCTCACCATCATTTCTTTCTTCTCTACTCTATTTACGCACTTTTCGCCCCACATCCATTCATTCACACATCTATTTTACTTCTTCGACGGCCTACCTTGCGTGCGAAACGCCCACACAGTTTCATTTATTTTACATTTGATTTTAATCCTCCGTGGACACAGCCTGACGGATACCCGCGCACTGTGTGCGCAGCTGGGTGAGTGGGTAATGGCGTCATCCCCACCACTTGGGGTCGTCATGTAGGGTATGTGTTCGTATCCGCTGTTCAACTGCAGTCCCGCGGGGGGCCATTGCATGAGCTGCTGACTTCTGACGCCGATTGGGTCCCTCTGTCTATGTTCTGGGAGGTGTGACCCTGGGGTGAGATAGGTATAGATAGGCCACTCACCCAACCCGGGGTAACGCCCAGGAAGTCAGAGCCCGAGGTCGGAGACGTTTTAATGTTGGAGGATTTATTTCGCTATGGAGCACCCTTTCTCCATTATTCATAACAAGCGCCGAAAAGTCATTGCAACAGAAGTAGCACCAGCAACAACTGGTTGTTACTTAGTGATTACCCGTACGGACGAAGGACAATATTTCGAGAAGGTGAACCATTTTATAATCCAGAAGGGCATTGACTCAATTGCTGGTCACGTTCATTCCTGCACTCGACTACGAAACGGTTCATTGATGGTTCAGAGTAAGTCCTATCAACAAAGTAAGACCTTGTTGCGCGCTACGCTTCTCCATGGTTATCCCATCCGTGTTGAGAAGCACCGCACCTTGAATCCCTGTCGAGGCGTCGTCACCACTCACAGCCTCGACGGAATGTCGGATGATGAACTGGTCGAATATCTTTCCGACCAAAAGGTAACAGCGGTTCATGGAGTGCAGGCTAAACGCGACGGAGTGTTGGTACCAACACGTACCATGTTTCTCACGTTCGATGGCGTCGATCTGCCTACTAGTATTTCAGCAGGGTACGAACGTATTGCGGTGAGGCCTTATATTCCTAGACCTCTGCGCTTTTTGAAATGCCAACGCTTTGGGCATACGCAAGTCTCTTGTAAGAGTGCCGTTACTATCTGTGCCTCATGTAGCCAGCCGTCACACGATGGTACCTGTTCATCCGGTCCCGTCTGCGTTAATTGCAAAGGGTCTCATTCTGATTCATTTGCCCACTGTCCGCGGTACTTGGACGAGAAGGCGATCCAGGAGATCCGGGTAAAGGAGAAACTCTCCTTCGCCAAAGCCCGGAGGCGTTACCATGCCCGCCAACCTTCGCTCCTGCGATCGGGAACATTCAGTTCTGTTGCCTCGCCAGTACCCCGAAAGGATGCAGAGACTCGAACCTGGACCATGACTGCATTGACCGCCACTACCATCCGGCCGTCCATTTCAGCTACAGTTATCAAGCCCTCTAAACCTGGTCCAAGAGTTATGAGTCGCAAGGTGCTGAGAAAAAATCGAAGCAGAAATTTCGTTGAGAAGATTTTCTGAAAGACCCTCCGCGTGCACGCGGTAAAAAGAGTTCACCTTCTTTCCTCCTCCTCCTCCTCCTCCTCCTCCTCCTCCTCCTCCTCCTCGAAGGTAGCAGTCCCAGGATGCTCCTGGGACAAGCCGCGTTCAGCGGCCATCTTCACCCATTGCCACCCAGAACCGATTCTCGGCGCTTGAATCGGTTTCTGGCACTGAGCGCGTGGGCCCTCCCTTCGAGTAGCTTATGGAGTCTGACCAACTAGATACAAAAAGCCCGAGCGCCAAGGTTAAGCAAAAAGTGATTTTGAGCCGCCCTTCTAAAAAAGAAGTTTATCCCTTTTATTCATGGCTATCCTGACCTGGAATTTACGTGGTGTACGATTGCATAGGGCGGAACTGCAACTTTTATTGCGTTCCCATTCACCTATGGTCGTGTGTTTGCAGGAGACTAAGCTTCGCCCTCACGATCCTTTTGATCTCCGAGAGTATACTCCGGTTCGCTACGATCTTGAGCCGGAGGAGGATACTCCTGCTGATGGAGGTGTCATTTTATTAGTGCGTAACGACGTTCATTTTAAAACTCTCACTCTTACGTTGACTTGCAAGCTGTTGCCGTTAAACTACAGTTACCTGGCTTTTTCTTTTATGTTTGCTCTGTGTATTCACCTCCCCTCGCTAACGCGGACATTTGTGATCTCTTGTCCGCTCTCCCAACACCAATTCTTCTGTTGGGAGATTTTAATGCCCATCACCCCTTGTGGGGTTCGCCAAGTGCTTGTGCGAGGGGAACTCTTCTTTCCGACATTTTTGATCATTTCAGCCTCTCCATCCTAAATACGTGTGAACCTACTTTTCTGTATGATTCTTGTGGTACATTCTCTCACTTGGACCTTGCCGTTTGCTCCATCCAGCTCTCTTGTCTGCAGTGGAACGTCGTCGCTGACACCTACTCCAGCGACCATTACCCCTTCATAGTCTCTCTTCTGTCTCACCACATCCAGCGTTCCAGAGTACCTACCTGGATATTCACTAAAGCCGACTGGAGATTGTATTCCAGCCTCGTGTGTTTTCAAGCCCAGCCCTTCTCTGACGTTAACCAAATGGTGCAGCATCTTACCTCTACGACGCTATCTGCCGCCGAACGCACAATTCCCCGTTCGTTCTCTCACCCTCGACAGATTCCTGTTCCTTGGTGGAACGGGGAGTGTCGCGTTGGCGTTCGTGCTCGTAGACTGCACTTAGGGTGTTTCGGCGACACCCTACGCTTGATAATTTGGTTACTTTTAAACAATCGCTCGCCAGGGCTCGTCGCATTATTCAGGATAGCAAGAAGGCGTCGTGGACTTGTTTTTTTCGAGTCTTTTAATCGCTTCACTCCTTCCTCTATTGTTTGGGATAAACTTCGTCGCTTCTCCGGTAAAGTGTCACATTGTACAGTGTCTGGCCTTCAGCTTTCCAATGCCACTATAGTGGATCCGGCCGCCATTGCTAACACTGTGGGTGCTGCCTTTGAGGCGGTTTCCAAGTTCAGACCATTATTCAGCCGTCTTTCGCAATCTCAAAGACCGGCTGGATTCCGCCAGCTATAATTTTCGGTCTGCTAATACCGAGTGTTATAATGAACCTTTCACAATGCGGGAGCTGGAGCACGCTCTCCATTGCTCTAGGCACTCCGCTCCTGGGCCGGACGGCATTCATGTCCTGATGCTAAAGAACCTTTCAGCCGACAGTAAACTCTTTCTCTTACGGGTCTATAAGCGTATTTGGCAAGACGGTCTTTTTCCTTCCGTTTGGCGCGAAGCCACCATTGTCCCTATCCTTAAGCCTTGGAAGGATCGCCAACTACCTTCCAGCTACCGCCCTATCTCCCTTACCAGTTGCATTTGCAAGGTGATGGAGCGCATCATCAACGGGCGGTTGATATGGTGGCTTGAGTCTCAGAAACTTCTAGCGAACGCTCAGTGCGGATTTCGTCGCCATCGCTCTACCGCCGACAATCCGGTGTCTCTGTCGATGCATATTGTGAACGGATTTCTGAGAAAGTGTCAAACGGTGGCTGTGTTTTTTGACCTGGAGAAAGCTTATGACACTTGTTGGAGGGGCTACATTTTAGGTACACTTCACGCATGGAATCTTCGCGGTCGTCTTCCCATATTTCTTTGGGAGTTTATGACGGACCGCGTCTTTCGTGTACGTGTGGTCCGTCTGCATCAATTTCTGGCGCCGGAAGCCTTTCCCTCCGCCCTCTCTCCATCTTGGGTCGGAGGTCCTTCCATTTGAAGACGAGGTGAAATTTTGGGGGTTGATCTTTGATCGAAAGCTGAGCTGGACTTCGCACATTTCCTTTTTAAAAGCAAAGTGTGCCGTTCTTTTAATATTTTGCGTGTTTTAAGTGGCACATCCTGGGGAGCTCCGGACCGTTCTTCTGCGTCCTTTTCGCTCCTTGGTCCGATCCAAGCTTGATTACGGGTCCATTGTCTATTCATCAGCACGTCCATCTGTGTTACGTCACTTGAATGCCATTCATCATCGTGGTATAGGAGTCGCTACAGGGGCTTTTCCAACTAGCCCTGTACCCAGTCTGTACGCTGAAGCTGCAGAGCCTCCGCTGTCCTTCCGGCGTGAGATGCTTTTGTGCAGCTATGCCTGTCGACTCTCAAGCATGCCTAACCACCCGTCCTTCGAGTTATTTTACGAGGATTCGCTTGATCGACAATATTTGGTTAGCTCCTCTGCATTGTTCGCTCCGGGGGTACGATTAAGACAGCTCCTTCGGCATTTGGACGTTACGCCAGCCCCGGCCCTTCCCAGGAGGGAAACGCTTTTTTCTCCATTGGTTGGGCGCTGAGGCCCATTGTCACCTTGGGATAACGTCGATGCCCCCCAGGGCCTCACCTTTTGTGAGTACGGGTTAGGCGCACCCGGGGTACCCGAGTCATCCAAAGCCATTTTCACCCTTTCATCCCCGTCCGGTCGAGGTGGGTTCGTTCTCGTGACCGGGGGACTCAAGGTAGGCTCTCGAGCGTTCTGTGCATTTCATTCCACGTCGCCTTTCGCCATCGCTTCTTTCTTCTCTTCTGTTTATGCACATTTCGCCCCACGCCCATTCATTTACACGTCTCTTTTACTTCTTCGCCGGCCTACCTTGAGTGCGAGACGCCCACACACTTTTAGTTTCTTTTAACCTTTTACGTTAATCCTCCGTGGACACAGTCTGACGGATACCCGCGCACCGCGTGCGCAGCTGGGTGAGTGGGTAATGGCGTCATCCCCACCACCCGGGGTCGTCATGTAGTGTATGTGTTCGTATCCGCTGTTCAACTGCAGTCCCGCGGGGGGCCATTGCATGAGCTGCTGACTTCCGACGGCCATTGCGTCCCTGTGTCTATGTTCTGGGAGGTGTGACCCTGGGGTGAGATAGGTATAGATAGGCCACTCACCCAAGCCGGGGTAACGCCCGGGAAGTCAGAGCCCGAGGTCGGAGACGGTTGCAATGGTGGAGGATTTATTTCGCTATGGAGCACCCTTTCTCCATTACTAACAACAAGCGCCGAAAAGTCTATGTAACGGAAGTAGCACCGCCGACATCTGGTTGTTACTTGGTCATTTCAGGTACAGAAGAAGGACAAAGTTTTGAGAAGGTGAACCCTTTCATTATTCAAAAGGGTATTGACGCTATTGCAGGTGCGGTTCAGTCCTGCACTCGTCTTCGAATTGGTTCCTTGTTGGTTCAAACCAAAACTGAACAGCAGAGTACGTCCTTGTTGCGCGCCACGCTTCTCCACGGTTATCCTATCCGTGTCGAGAAGCACCGCACCTTGAATTCTTGTCGAGGCGTCATTACCACCCATTGCCTCGATGGTATGTCGGACGAAGAACTTGTCGGCTATCTTTCTGACCAAAAGGTGACAGCTATTCATCCAGTGCAGGCAAAACGCGACGGAATTTTGGTACCAACTCGTACCCTGTTTATCACTTACGACGGTGTCGATCTGCCCACGAGTCTTTCAGCAGGGTACGAGCGAATTGCTGTGAGGCCCTATATACCTAGACCACTGCGTTGTTTCAAATGCCAACGTTTTGGGCATACGCAAGTCTCCTGTAAGACTGCCGTTACCATTTGTGCCTCATGTAGCCAGCCGTCACACGAAGGTACCTGTACCACAGCCCCCGTCTGCGTTAACTGCAAAGGGTCTCATTCTGCATCATTTGCCTAATGTCCGCGGTACTTGGACGAGAAGGCGATCCAGGAGATCCGGGTAAAGGAAAAACTCTCCTTCGCTGAAGCCCGGAGGCGTTACCATGCGCGCCAACCTTCACTCCTGCGATCTGGCACATTTAGTTGTGTTGTTGCCTCGCCAGTACCACGAGTAGATGCCGAAATTCAGACCTGGACCATGACTGGATTAACCGCCACTACCATCCGGCCGTCCATTAAGGCTACAGTTACCAAGCCGTATAAACCTGGTCCCAAGTCAATGAAGTCGCAAGGCGCTGAAAAGAAACCCAAGCAGAAACTTCGTAGGGAAGATTTTCTAAAGGACCCTCCGCGTGCGCGCGGTAACAAAAGTTCACCTTCTCCTCCTCGGAGGTCGCAGTCCCAGGAGGATCCTGGGACAAGCCGCGCTAAGCGGCACCCCTCACCCATCGCTACCCAGAACTGATTCACGGCGCTTGAATCGGTTTCTGGCTCTGAGCGCGTGGGCCCTCCCTTCGAGGAGGCTATGGAGTCTGACCAACTCCATACAAAAAGCCCGAGCCCAAAGGTTAAACAAAAGGTAATTTTAAGCCGCCCTTCTAAATAGACATTTTATCCCCTTTTTCTTAATGGCTATCGTGACCTGGAATGTACGTGGTGTACGATCGCATAGGGCGGAACTGCAACTTTTATTGCGTTCCCATTCACCTATGGTCGTTTGTTTGCAGGAGACTAAGCTTTGCCCTCATGATCCTTTTGATCTCCGAGGATATACTCCTGTGCGCTACGACCTTGAACCGGAGGAGGGTACTCCTACTCATGGAGGAGTCATGTTGTTAGTGCGTAACGACGTTCATTTTCAAACTATCACGCTTACATCCGACTTGCAAACTGTTGCCGTTCGCCTTCACTTACCCGGCTTTTTGTTTTCTGTTTGCTCTGTGTATTCACCTCCATCGTCTCCACTCGCTCCCGCGGACATTCGAGCTCTCCTGTCCGCTCTCCCAACACCATTTCTTCTGTTGGGAGATTTTAATGCCCATCACCCACTGTGGGGTTCGCCAAGGGCTTGTGCGAGGGGAACTCTTCTTTCCGACATTTTTTACCAGTTCAATCTTTCCATCCTCAATACAGGTGCACCTACTTTTATTTCTGATTCTTCTGGTACATTCTCTCACCTGGACCTTGCCATTTGCTCACTTCAGCTTGCTGGTCTTCAGTGGAACGTCGTCGCTGACACCTACTCCAGCGACCATTATCCCTACATCGTTTCTCTTCTGTCACACCACGTACAGCATTCCAGAGTAGCTACCTGGATATTCGCAAAAGCCGACTGGAGCTTGTTTTCCAGCCACGTGCATTTTTACGATCAGCCCTTCGCCGACATTAACCAACTAGTGCAGCACCTTACGTATACGATTTTCTCTGCCGCCGAACGCGCAATTCCCCGTTCATCCTCTAA
This sequence comes from Deroplatys truncata, assembly GCA_030765065.1. NCBI lineage: Eukaryota > Metazoa > Arthropoda > Insecta > Mantodea > Mantidae > Deroplatys > Deroplatys truncata. The sequence goes on along the minus strand of JAUKNL010000022.1, from coordinate 679,061 downwards.
ACCTCGGCGACCACCTTTTCCGTGGTGGAACGAGGATTGTCGCGACGCCGTTTGTGCCCGTAGGGCTGCTTTTAGGGTGTTTCGGCGACACCCTACACTTGATAATTTGGTAACTTTTAAACAATTGCGCACCAGGGCTCGTCGCATTATTCAGGATAGCAAGAAGGCGTCGTGGACTCGTTTTGTCGAATCTTTTAATCGCTTTACGCGTTCATCTGTTGTTTGGGATAAACTTCGTCGCTTCTCAGGTAAAGTGTCGCATTGTACTGTTTCTGGCCTTCAGGTTTCCAATGCCACTATAGTGGATCCGGCTGCCATCGCTAACACTCTGGGTGCTGCCTTTGAGGCGGTATCCAGTTCAGACCATTATTCCGCCGGGTTTCGCTCTATCAAAGACCGGCTGGATTCCGACACCTTTAATTTTAGGTCTGCTAATAATGAGTGTTATAATGAACTTTTCACAATGAGGAAGCTGGAGCACGCTCTTCATTGGTCTAGGCACTCCGCACTGCCCCGACGGCATTCATGTCCTGATGTTAAAGCACCTTTCAGCCGACAGTAAACTCTTTCTCTTACAGGTCTATAACCGTATTTGGCAAGACGGCAGTTTTCCTTCCGTTTGGCGCGAAGCCACCATTGTCCCTATTCTTAAGCCTGGGAAGGATCGCCAACTACCTTCCAGCTACCGCCCTATCTCCCTCACCAGTTGCATTTGCAAGGTGATGGAGCGCATGATCAACGGGCGTTTGACATGGTGGCTTGAGTCTCAGAACCTTCTAACGAACGCTCAGTGCGGATTTCGTCGCTATCGCTCTACCGTCGACCATCTGGTGTCCCTGTCGACGCATGTTATGAATGTATTTCTGAGAAAGTGTCAAACCGTGGCTGTGGTTTTTGACCTGGAGAAAGCTTATGACACTTGTTGCAGGGGCGGCAGTTTACGTACACTTCACGCATGGAATATCCGCGGTCGTCTTCTCATATTTCTTCGGAATTTCATGACGCACCGCGTTTATCGTGTACGTGTGGGCTCGGTTTTATCTCGTCGTTTTATTCAAGAGAACGGAGTACCGCAGGGCTCTGTACTCAGTGTCAGACTTTTTGCGATTGCTATCAACCCCATTGTTGATTGTATTCCACCTGGCACGTCATCGTCCCTTTTTGTTGACGATTTTGCCATTTACTGCAGTTCACGGCGGACCTGTCTACTCGAACGCCGTCTCCAGAGCTGTATCGACCGTCTCTACGCCTGGAGTAACGCCAACGGCTTTAATTTCTCCGCCGAGAAATCCGTCTGCATCAACTTCTGGCGCCGGAAATATTTCCCTCCGCCCTCTCTCCATCTTGGGCCGGAGATGCTTCCGTTTGCAGACGAGGTGAAATTTTTGGGGTTGATTTTTGATAGGAAGTTGTGTTGGACCTCGCACATTTCCTTTTTAAAAGCTAAGTGTGAGCGTTCTCTTAATCTTTTACGTGTTTTAAGTGACACATCCTGGGGAGCTGATCGGACCGTCCTTCGTCGCCTTTATCGCTCTTTGGTCCGATCCAAGCTTGATTACGGGTGTATTGTTTATTCGTCGGCACGTCCATCTGTGTTACGTCGATTGAATGCCGTTCACCATCGTGGCATAAGAGTCGCTACAGGGGCCTTTCCAACTAGCCCTGTACCCAGTCTGTACGCAGAAGCTGCAGAGCCTCCGCTGTCCTTCCGGCGTGAGATGCTTTTGTGCAGCTATGCTTGTCGGCTCTCAAACTTGCCTAACCACCCGTCCTTCGATTTATTTTACGAGGATTCGCTTGATCGACAATATTTCGTTAGCTCCTCTGCATTACTACCTCCAGGGGTTCTCTTTCGAAAGCTTCTTCGGCATTTGGACTTTACGCCAGCGCCGGCCCTTCCCAGGGGGGAAACGCGTTTTCCTCCATGGTTGCGCGCTGAGGCCCAGTGTCACCTTGGGTTGACGTCTATGTCGAAGAATGAGACCCCTTCTTCAGTTCTTAGATCGGCCTTTTTAGAACTTCGGTCGCAGTTCGGGGACTTTCGTTTTATATATACTGATGGGTCTAAGACTGATGTTGGAGTAGGGTGTGCCTTTATTGATGATAATCGTAGTTTTACATTTCGTTTACCCGGGCAATGTTCGATTTTTACCGCCGAACTTTTTAGTATTTATCAGTCACTTTTATACGTCCAGCGTTACGACCTACGACTCTGTTTTATTTGTTCAGACTCCCTGAGTGCTCTTCAAAGTATTCGCGCACTGTACACTTACCACCCCCTTGTACAGCTCATACATGACCTGCTCCACTCGCTTGGTGCCTCTGGCATCAGCGTCTCTTTTATTTGGATTCCAGGTCATGTGGGCATCTCAGGGAACGAGTCGGCCGAGGCCGCTGCGATGTCGGCGATTTTATTACCCAGATTTTTTACCCCTGTTGTTCCCTCGTCAGATTCGTGTGTTATTTTACGTCGCCGCATCCTCTCGCGCTGGCGCGATGAGTGGACGGCCCTCCGGGGGAACAAGTTGCGGGAGGTTAAATCTCTTCCGCTAGTCTGGGCTACCTCTTCCCGTGCTTCTCGTCGGGAAGAGGTAATTTTAACACGCCTTCGTATCGGACATTGCATTTTTAGTCATAGGTACTTGCTCAGTGGTGACCCCGCACCAGTATGCGAACAGTGTGATGCGCCCTTAACGGTGCGTCACGTTTTAACAGAGTGTCAAGTTTTAGCTCCATTGCGCGGTCGTGTGGGTCTGCCTGTTGGCATAGCCAACGTTTCGGCAGACGACGCGCATGCTGTAGAATGTCTTTTACGTTTTATCCATGACAGTGATTTTAATAGGCGCATATGATGCGCTGAGCGCCTTTTAATCTTGTGCTATTATATTGCCTTTTTAATGGGGGCTCTACTCGCCAGCGGACATATGGCACTCATGTCCAAAACGTTCTACAGTTCTTGACACGTGCTTTTACTCTTTTATTGTTTTGTGTAACATGTTTTAGTGTGGTGGTTTTAGCCTTTTTGTGCGTGCGTTTAGTGTTTTTACTTATCGACTTTTCCTGTTTTAGTTCTTGGCTTATATTTTCACCTTGTAAGGGCGCTGATGACCTTTGATGTTTAGCGCCCTTAACCCCATACCACCACCATCATCAACGTCGATGCCGAAGACTGAGACCCTTTCTTCAGTCCTTAGATCGGCTATTTAGAACTACAGGCGCAATTCGGGGACTTTCATTTTATCTTTATCGATGGATCTAAGACTGATGTTGGAGTAGGGTATGCCTTTTTTTGTGGTGAAAATAGTTCTACCTTTCATTTACCGGGGCAATTTTCGATTTTTACCGCCGAACGTTTTAGCATTTATCAGTCTCTTTTATACATCCGGCGGCACGACTTACGGCACTATGTTGTATATTCTGACTCTCTGAGTGCCCTTTAAAGTATTCGCGCGCTGTACAATTACCACCCCCTCGTACAGCGCATACATGACCTGCTCCACTCGCTTGGTGCCTCTGGCATCAGCGTCTCCTTGTGGCTTCCAGGTCATGTGGGCATCTCAGGTAATAGTCTGCTTACGCCGCTGCCAGATCGGTGATTTTATTACGCAGATATTTTACCTCTGTTGTTCCCTAGGTAACCGCATCCTCTCGCTTTGAAGGGCTGAGTGGACGGCCCACCGGGGGAACAAGTTGCGGGAGGTTAAGCCTCTCCCGTTAGTCTGGGGTACCTCTTCTCGTTCGTGTCGTCGGGCAGAGGTGATTTTAGCTCGCCTACGAATCGGACATTGTCTTTTTTAGTCATAGATACCTGCTCAGTGGTGACCCCGCACCACTCTGTGAGCAGTGTGATGCGCCCTTAACGGTGCGTCACATTTTAACAGAGTGTCAAGTTTTAGCTCCGTTGCGCGTTCGTGTTGGTCTGCCTGTTGGCCTAGCCAATGTTTTGGCAGACGACGCGCGTGTAGTAGAATGTCTCTTACGTTTTATCAGTGACATTGGTTTTAGCCGACGCATTTGATGCGCTGAGCGTCTTTTGACTGTGATTTTATATTGTCTTTTTAATGGGGTCTCTACTCCCCAGTGGACAAATGGCGCTCATGTCCCTTGCATTCAACAGTTCTTGACACGTTTTTTACCCTTTTATTGACTATGCTTTTAGTGTGTTCGTTTTTGGAATTTGGTGTTTTGTTTTTTACCTTTTTGGACATCGCGGGTTTGTGTCCCGTTTTTTAATTATGCCGTTTTTTACCCGTCTTTTATTTTTTTGGACTTTAAATTTTATACTTTGTAAGGGCGCTTATGACCTTAGCTGTTTAGCGCCCTTAATCCGCATCTCATCAACATCACTGATAAGATTATAAAAGACCATTACAAGATATGACAGCGGCTTGCTCGGAAACCAAAATGTTCCTAATGCTTTCTCTCTCACAATCACCCCCCCAAGGGCTCACCTTTTGTGAGTACGGGTTAGGCGCACCCGGGGTACCTGAGCCATTCATAGCCATTTTCACCCATTCATCCCCGTCCGGTCGAGGTGGGTTCGTTCTCGTGACCGGGGGACTCAAGGTGGGCTCTCGTGCGTTCTGTGCATTTTACTCCACGTCGGCTCTCGCCATCGTTTCTTTCTTCTCTTATATTTATGCACATTTCGCCCCACGCCCATTCATTTACACATCTTTTTTACTTCTTCGCCTGCCTACCTTGCGTGCGAAACGCCCACGCTTTTTTAGTTTCTTTTATCTCTTTATTTAAATCCTCCGTGGACACAGCCTGACGGATACACGCGCACTGGGTGCGCAGCTGGGTGAGTGGGTAATGGCGTCATCCCCACCACCCGGGGTCGTCATGTAGGGTATGTGTTCGTATCCGCTGTTCAACTGCAGTCCCGCGGGGGGGCATTGCATGAGCTGCTGACTTCTGACGGCGATTGGGTCCCTCTGTCTATGTTCTGGGAGGCGGACCCTGGGGAGAGATAGGTATAGATAGGCCACTCACCCAAGCCGGGGTAACGCCCAGGAAGTCAGAGCCCGAGGTCGGAGACGGTTGCAATGGTGGAGGATTTATTTCGCTATGGAGCAGCCTTTCTTCATTACTACAAATAAGCGCCGAAACGTTTATGTAACAGAAGTGACACCACTGACAACTGGTTGTTACTTGGTCATTTCACGAACCGAAGAAGGGCAAAGTTTTGAGAAGTTGAACCGTTTCATTATTCAAAAGGGCATTGGTTCTATTGCAGGTGCAGTTCAGTCTTCCACTCGTCTACGGAACGGTTCCTTATTAGCACAAACGAAGTCCGATGAGCAAAGTAAGACCTTGTTGCGCGCTACGCTTCTCCACGGCTATCCCATCCGTGTGGAGAAGCACCGCACATTGAATTCCTGTCGAGGCGTCATTACCACCCATAGCCTCAATGGTATGTCAGACGATGAACTCGTAGACTATCTTTCAGACCAAAAGGTGACAGCAGTGTATCGAGTGCAGGCCAAACGCGACGGCGTATTGGTACCCACTTGTACACTGTTTCTAACATTTGACGGAGTCGATCTGCCCACGAGCATTTCCGCAGGGTACAAACGGATTTCTCTGAGGCCTTATATTCCAAGGCCTCTGCGTTGTTTTAAATGCCAACGTTTTGGGCATATGCAAGTCTCATGTAAGAGTGCCGTTAACATCTGTGCAACATGTAGCCAGCCCTCACACGAAGGTGCCTGTTCAACAGCCCCCGTCTGCGTCAATTGCAAAGGGTCACATTCTGCTTCCTTTGGCGACTGTCCGCGGTATTTGGACCAGATGGCGATCCAGGAGGTCCGGGTAAAGGAGAAACTCTCCTTCGCCGAAGCCCGGAGGCGTTACCATGCGCGCCAACCTTTTCTCCTGCGATTGGGAACTTTCTGCTCTGTTGTTGCCTCGCCAGTACTCCGAAAGGATGCAGAGACTGAAACTTGGACGATGACTGCATTGACCGCCGCTACCATCCGGCCGTCCATTAAAGCTACAGTTACCAAGCCCTATAAACCTGATCCAAAGTCTGAAGTCACAAGCCACTGAGAAAAAACCGAAGGAGAAACTTCGAAGAGAAGACTTTAAAAGACCCTCCGCGTGTTCACAGCTAGCAGAGTTCACCTTCTCCTCCTCGGAGGTCGCAGTCCCAGGAAGCTCCTGGAACAAGCCGTGCTCAACGGCACCCCTCACCCATCGCCACCCAGAACCGATTCACGGCGCTAGAATCGGTTTCTGGCTCTGAGCAGTGGGCCCTCCCTTCGAGGAGGCTATGGAGTCTGACCAACTCCATACCACAAGCCCGAGCCCAAAGGTTAAACAAAAGGTAATTTTAAGCCGCCCTTCTAAATAGAGTTTATCCCTCTTTCTTAATGGCTATCCTGACTTGGAATGTACGTGGTGTACGATCGCATAGGGCGGAATTGCAACTTTTATTGCGTTCCCATTCGCATATGGTCGTGTGTTTGCAGGAGACTAAGCTGCGCCCTCATGATCCTTTTGATCTCCGAGGATGTACTCCGGTTCGCTGCGACCTTGAACCGGAGCAGGGTACTCCTGCTCATGGAGGTGTCATGTTGTTAGTGCGTAACGACGTTCATTTTCAACGTCTCACTCTTACGTCCGACTTGCAAGCTGTTGCCATTAGACTGCAGTTACCCGGTTTTTTCTTTTCTGTTTGCTCTGTATATTCACCTCCATCGTCTCCCCTTGCTCCCGCGGACATTCGAGCTCTTCTGTCCGCTCTCCCAACACCATTTCTTCTGTTGGGAGATTTTAATGCCCATCACCTCCTGTGGGGTTCGCCAAGGGCTTGTGCGAGGGGAACTCTTCTTTCTGACATTTTTGATCAGTTCAATCTCTCTATTCTGAATACAGGTGAGCCTACGTTTCTTTCTGATTCTTCCGGTACATTTTCTCACTTGGACCTTGCCGTTTGCTCACTCCAGCTTGCTAGTGGTCTCCAGTGGAACGTCGTCGCTGACACCTACTCCAACGACCATTACCCCTGCATCGTTTCTCTTCTGTCACTCCACGTACAGCATTTCAGAGTACCTACCTGGATTTTCACAAAAGCCGACTGGAGCGTGTATTCCAGCCTCGTGCATTTTGTCGATCAGCCCTTCACCGACATTAACCAGCTAGTGCAGCACATTACGTCTACGATTTTCTCTGCCGCCCAACGCGCAATTCCCCGTTCATCCTCTCAAGCTCGGTGACTGCCTGTTCCGTGGTGGAACGAGGATTGTCGAGACACCGTTCGTGCCCGTAGAACTGCACTTAGGGTGTTTCGGCGACACCCTACACTTGATAATTTGGTGACTTTTAAACAATCGCGCGCCAGGGCTCGTCGCATTATTCTGGATAGCAAGAAGGCATCGTGGACTCGTTTTGTCGAGTCTTTTAATCGCTTTACGCCGTCATCTGTTGTTTGGGATAAACTTCGTCGCTTCTCAGGTAAAGTGTCACATTGTACTGTTTCTGGCCTTCAGGTTTCCAATGCCACCATTGTGGATCTGGCTGCCATCGCTAACACTCTGGGTTCTGCCTTTGAGGCGGTTTCCAGTTCAGACCATTATTCCGCCGGCTTTCGCTCTATCAAAGACCGGCTGGATTCCGCAACCTATAATTTTCGGTCTGATAATGCGGAATGTTATAATGCCCTTTTTACAATGAGGGAGCTGGAGCACGCTCTTCATTGCTCTAGGCACTCCGCTCCTGGGCCGGATGGCATTCATGTTCTGCTGTTAAAGAACCTTTCAGCCGACAGTAAGCGCTTTCTCTTACGGTTCTATAGCCGTATTTGGCAGGACGGCCTTTTTCCTTCCGTTCGGCGCGAAGCCACCGTTGTCACTATACTTAAGCCTGGTAAGGATCGCCAACTACCTTCCAGCTATCGCCCTATCTCCCTCACCAGTTGCGTTTGCAAGGTGATGGAGCGCATGATCAACGGGCGGTTGACATGGTGGCTTGAGTCTCAGAAACTTCTGGCAACGCTCAGTGTTCGTCGCCATCGCTCTACCGTCGACCATCTGGTGTCTCTGTCGACGCATATTATGAACGGATTTCTGAGAAAGTGTCAAACGGTGTGTATTTTTTGACCTGGAGAAAGCTTATGACACTTGTAGGACACTCCATGCATGGAATTTCCGCGGTCGTCTTCCCATATTTCTTTGGGAGTTTATGACGGACCGCGTCTTTCGTGTACGTGTGGGCTCGGTTTTATCTAGTCGTTTTATTCAAGAGAACGGAGTACCGCAGGGCTCTGTACTCAGTGTCACACTTTTTGCAATTGCTATCAACCCCATTGTTGATTGTATTCCACCTGGCATTTCATCGTCCCTTTTTGTTGTCGATTTTGCCATTTATTGCAGTTCACGGCGGACCTGTCTACTCGAACGCCGTCTCCAGAGCTGTATCGACCGTCTCTACGCCTGGAGTAACGCTAACGGCTTTAACTTCTCCGCCGAGAAATCCGTCTGCATCAACTTCTGGCGCCGGAAGTATTTCCCTCCGCCCTCTCTCCATCTTGGCCAGGGATACTTCCCTTTGCAGACGAGGCGAAATTTTTGGGGTTGATATTTGATAGGAAGCTGAGCTGGGTTTCGCGCATTTCGTTTTTAAAAGCAAAGTGTGACCGTTCTCTTAATCCTTTACGTGTTTTAAGTGGCACATCCTGGGGAGCTGATCGGACCGTCCTTCTACATCTTTATCGCTCTTTAATCCGATCCAAGCTTGATTACGGGTGTATTGTTTATTCGTCGGCACGTCCATCTGTATTACGTCGATTGAATGCCATTCACCATCGTGGCATAAGAGTCGCTACGGGGGCCTTTCCAACCAGCCCTGTACCCAGTCTATATGCTGAAGCTGCAGAGCCTCCGCTGTCCTTCCGGCGTGAGATGCTTTTGTGCAGATATGCCTGTCGACTCTCAAGCTTGCCTGACCACCCGTCTTTTGAGGTATTTTAGGAAGATTCGCTTGATCGGCAATATTTCGTTAGCTCCTCTGCCTTGCTCCCTCCAAGGGTTCGATTTCGAAATCTTCTTCGGCATTTGGACTTTACGCCAGCGCCGGCTATTCCCAGGGGGAAGCGCGCCTACCTCCATGGTTGCGAGCTGAGGCCCAGTGTCACCTTGGGTTGACGTCAATGTCGAAGAATGAGACCCCTTCTTCAGTTCTTAGATCGGCCTTTTTAGAACTTCGGGCGCAGTTCGGAGACTTTCGTTTTATATATACTGATGGGTCTAAGACTGATGTTGGACTAGGGTGTGCCTTTGTTGATGGTAATCGTAGTTTTACATTTCGTTTACCCGGGCAATGTTCGATTTTTACCGCCAACCTTTTTAGTATTTATCAGTCACTTTTATACGTCCAGCGGTACGACTTACGGCTCTGTTTTATTTGTTCAGACTCCCTGAGTGCTCTTCAAAGTATTCGCGCACTATACAATTACCACCCCCTCGTACAGCGCATACATGACCTGGGCCACTCGCTTGGTGCCTCTGGCATCAGCGTCTCCTTCATGTGGATTCCAGGTCATGTGGGCATCTCAGGGAACGAGTCAGCCGACGCCGCTGCCAAATCGGCGATTTTATTACCCAGATTTTTTACCTCTGTTGTTCCCTCGTCAGATTCGTGTGTTATTTTACGTCGCCGCATCCGCTCGCTTTGGGGCGATGAGTGGACGGCCCTCCGGGGGAACAAATTGCGGGAGGTTAAGCCTCTCCCGTTAGTCTGGGGTACATCTTCTCGTTCTACACGTCGGGAAGAGGTACTTTTAGCCCGTTTACGAATTGGACATTGCCTTTTTAGTCATAGATACTTGCTCAGTGGTGACCCCGCTCCACTGTGTCAGCAGTGTAATGCGCTCTTAACGGTGCGTCACATTTTATGTGAGTGTCAAGTTTTAGCTCCACTGCGCGTTCGCGTGGGTCTGCCTGTTGGCGTCGCCAAAGTTTTGGCAGACGACGCGCATGCTGTAGAATGTCTTTTAAGTTTTATAAGTGACATTGGTTTTAATCTGCGCATTTGATGCGCTGAGCGTCTTTTAGCTTTGAGATTTTATATTGTCAGTTTTAATGGGGCTCTTCTCCCCGACCGACATAAGGCGCTCATGTCCGTTGCATTCTACAGTTCTTGACACGTTGTTTTATTCTTTTAGTGACCATGATTTTAGTGTGTAGATTTTAGTATTTGGTCTGTTGTATTTTTTAGTTTTTTTGACTAAGCGGGTTTGTGTGTGGTTTTTAGTTTTTTGACTTTTCTATTTTATATTTTATACATTGGTAGGGCGCTAATAACCAATGCAGTTGAGCGCCCTTAAGCTCCATATCATCATCATCACACAGTCACTCAGCGTAGCTCTACCGCACACCTTCACATGTCTATATATAGATGTCGCTAGTTTCTCTGTAAAATGAGTTTACCTATATTCCAACACAATTCCTTAAATTCATATTACAGTCCAAATTTAATGTTATCAATTACTTTACATTTAACATATTTCCAAACTTTTCAAATTTGTTTTGACCTAAAGACTTAGTAAAAGTATCTGCATTGTTTTCTTCAGAATCTTCAGAATTCACTTTTACAATATCAATTTCACCATTAATACAACTTTCATTTACAAACTGGTAATAAGTTTCTATATACTTTGATTTCTTCATAAAATTACCAAACTTTGCTACACCTATCACACCAGAATTACCTTCATAAGTTTTAATTAGATCAAAATGTCTATATTAAAATCAAGCAAAATATATTTTACAACCTGTAATTCACTCAGACACTCAGATAATACTACATATTCAGCTGATGTGGAAGACTTTGTTACACTGTTGTGTTTCTTTGATGTTCAATAAATTACTTTTCATTTTAATTTAATTACATAACCAGTTGTTGATTTTCTATCAATAATATCACCTGCCCAATCGGCCTCTGCATAGCAATCTAAAATTTCAGCATTTGTTTTCTTATTAGAAGTTAACTTTAAGTCTTTGGTTAAGACTAAGTACTTTAAAACTCTCAAAGCGTACTTATGACTACTACCATAGCAATTCTGAAAACTACTCAAATAATTTACACTGAAACTTATATCAGGTCTTGTTCCTGAACTAATATACAAAAGAGCTTCAATGTAATTTCCATATTTAATTTCATCACTTGCTGATTGTGCAGGTTCTAACTTAAAATTTTGTTCCATAGGAGTAGCATACAAATTAGAATTTACAATATCATACTTCTTTTCTAATGACAAGATATAATTCCTTTGATCTAGGGTCATTTTTCCTTGTTTACAATCATGATTAATATTAATATCTAAATTGGTTTTATCTTACCGAAATCTTTCATTTGAAATCTTTTAAATAATAAATTTTTAAAATTTATTTCTGCATTATCTTTACAATGTTTAAGTAGATCATCTACAAATAGAATTAGATAAATATTGTTTTCATTCTCCTTATCATATAATATATATAAACAGCAATCATTTTTACTTTTTCAAAGCCTAAACTTCTCAAATAAGTACCAAAGCCTTCATACCAAGCTATCGGGCTTTTTCTCAATCCATATAATGCTTTGTTCAATTTTAGTACTCTATCTGTACCATCCTCATAACCTTGTAGCTGTTTTACATAAACTTCTGATATAACTTTACCATTCAAAAAGGCTGTCTGTACATCCATTTGTTCAATATTTAAACCATTTTGACATCAATATGCCATTAAAACTTTTAAGGTTTCATTCTTGCCACCATAGAGTAAATATCATCAATTAAATCATTCTGTTGATATCCTCTTACTACTAATCTAGCTTTGTATATATCACCAGTCTTTTTTGTATAGATCCACTTTACATCTAATCTTTTTACCATTTGGTTCATTTATGAACATCAAAGTTTTATTTTTATTTAAACAACTCATTTCTTTATACAGTGCCTTTCTCCACTTTTCAGAATCATTATCAGAAATAGGAGTTTCAGCATTAACATAATTTACATAAACATTATTATATAAAAAATCATCATTAAATCTTGCTGGCATCCTTTTTTGCCTGGTTGATCTTCTCAACCATAAATCTTCATTTTCATCACTTAAATTCTCATCAATATTATCGTGTTCATTTCCATAAGTTTCATTTTCACTTTCTTTTTTATCATGAGCTCCTCTTGACTCATCTTTAAAATCTATGTAATTTGTACGATCTTCAATTATATCTACATGTCTAGCTACAACTACTCTGTTATTGATCAAAACTCTATAACCAACATTTTCATACCTAACAAAATACCTGAATCTGCTTTTCTATCCCATTTTGAATTTCTCCTCAGTTCAGGCATTCTGACAAGTTCTTTACTTCCATGAAGTCTTAAATGTTCTATATTAGGTTTTTCTTTAAACATTATTTCATAGGATGTTTTGTCCTTTACTACCTATTAGCAATAATTCTATTCTTTAAATAAGCTGCTGTTTTAACTATTTCAGTCCAGAATCTATTATCCACTTTAGGCTTTGCCAATAAACATCTAGACATATCCATAATGTCTCTATTGCATTTTTCTATTGTGCCATTCAATTCGTGTACATATGGTGGACAAGGTTCAATAGATATACCCTCTTCCCTAGCAAAATTATATATGTATCTATTTATGTACTTCTTATCATTATCACACCCAATCTTTTTACCCTTTTTCCTGTTTCACTTTCAATTAAATTTACATACTTAACAAAACAATTATATACTTCACTCTTTGATTTGATAAGATAAACTTTAACTACTCTGGTGTAATCATCAATAAAAGTTAAAAAATATTTTTCCCTATTTAAGCCAATAGTTTTATGTGGTCCATTCAAATCAGCATGTACTATCTCTAATATTTCCTTTGCTCTTGTTCTGTCATTTTCAAATGGCAAATTATGCATTTTATTTTCCAAGTATATCCCACACTTAAAATAATCAGACTCAAATTCTTTTGGAAAACCTTAAAGCATTTGGTTATCACATATTGTTTTCAAAGAATTAAAATTTACATGCCCCAGTGTCCTATGTAACTTTTCTGTTTCCAGCAATTTACCATTTGTTATCAAATTTAATTCACTTACTATAATTTCACTTGTCATATGATACAAATCATGATTTTTAATAGCATAAGCAACTAAATCTCAATTTGGATCATTAACTTTTGAGATATTTCCTACCGACACAATTTTATTAACTTTAATTACTTTTCCGTAACTTATTAAATTTCTGCCTATATCTTTGACATAAAGAATATTTTTCATTATATTTACTTTACTTTGGCCATAAACATTAAACTTCTGCAAAATATTTCCCACTTCCGTTGCTTTAAGGAATGACCATCTCCGATTTTTACATTTATCGGTTCTTTAAGTTCCACAAATACATAAAAATATTCATCATCATTCACAATATGTTCAGAGCAACCACTATCAAGTAACCATCTACTTTATTCACACAACTATTTACTTCAACATTCATTTTCCTAAACTGGGCCTAGATTCTATTTCTGTATTAAAATTACTCACTTTACCATCATTTCGCTGACCTTCTTGTCCTTGATTTTGCTGCCAAACACCACCTCAACGATGTTGACTCCAACCTCAGTGGCCACGATGTTGCCAGTGTTGGTAATGTTGTTTGCACCCACCTCCTTGCTGCTGCGCGCCGCCTCTGGACTTCCACAAATTTTCGTTTGGCTTTGTGGTCATACATTGGGCTTTAAAATGTCCAAACTTGCCGCATTTGAAGCACGCTTCATTCTCTTTTCTTTCAGTTTTAAATGCACTCAAACTATTTTTGCTTACTTCTTTTTCTTTTAATTCAACCATTTTTATTTTACTTTTCACATATTCAGCAGTCTTGATCACTTTCTTTCAACACATCAGTTAAGTCACCAACATAACTTAATGAACTTGGAAGCATTTTAATCATATAACTTAATTTTTCCTTTTCACTAACATTTGCACCTGCACTTTTCAAACTCAGTAAAAAAAGCCACTTGAATCTTCAGTCCTTCAACTTTCAACTTCAATTTTTCCAATTTATTTCTTATGCAAATTTGTAGTGCAGTAGATTCCTTTAAATACATTTCGTCGAACTTTTTCATAATTTCATATGCTGTCTCTTTGCCTTTTACGAACTGTAGTTGATCATTCGAAATATCACTATATATAACATTTATAGCTTTCAAATCTTTTTATTCTGTCCAATCGGGCTCTTTATCTTTCGTCACTTTTTCTCTCGTTGCTACTTCCTCACATTACTTTAGCTTTAAAATCATCATGATTCTGCTTTTCCAGCACACATGGTCCATGCCGTCGAAAACAGGAATTTTAACTTCATCCGCCATCTTGGCTACTTTTCCTTTCCTTATGATTTTCTTCAAAATTACACCATTTTAAAATAACTATGTCCGTTATTTTTCTTGCAATAACTTTTATCAAAAGTTTCACTTTTTGCTCGCACTTTCACGAGTAGCAACTATTTAACACTTGCACGTGTTTTGCTATGCCCATGGAACCCAAAAGCCAATGTGGAGATAAGTAGAAAAAAAGACAAAAAAAAAAACACACATCTCCGCTACCATGTGAGAATAGAGAAGAACTATATCTTCTCAGAGGTTGTGGATCAATTAAGAAACACAAATTTACATAATAACACAATAATCAAATATCAAATTTCACTAATGAAGTTCCTGAATTTAAAGTTAACCTGACGCCTTCTGAAATAAACAAAATTATTAACTCCTTCAAAACAAAATACTCTTCTGGTTATGATGAAATAACAATAAAAGTCTTAAAATCATGCTCATCTCAAATTTCCACTCCCCTTAGTTATTTGTGCAATGAGTCACTAAGGTCAGGAATTTTCCCTGACAGAATGAAATTTTCCATTGTTAAACCACTTTTCAAAAAAGGCGAACGCAATAATGTTTCAAATTATAGACCAATATCTCTCTTGCCAATTTTCTCAAAAGTTCTTGAAAAGGTGATGTTTAATAGACTTTATAAATACCTTGAATGTAACAACATACTTGTCAGGGATCAGTTCTGGTTCAGAAAAGGAATGTCGACCAGTAATGCAACTTATAAACTTACTCATGAAGTGTTAACTGCATTAAACAAAAAAATGCATGTAGGTGGGATTTTTTGTGACTTAGCAAAGGCATTTGACTGTGTTAATCATAATATTCTGATAGCAAAATGGAAATTCTATGGACTAAAAAATGAAACTCTAAGTTGGTTCGTATCATATCTAAATGAAAGAAAACAAAGTGTTGAAGTTGTCAATGATATTGAATTTGGAAAACATACATCAAAATGGAAAACAGTAACACATGGAGTGCCCCAAGGTTCAGTCCTAGGATCTTTATTATTCTTGATCTATATAAATGACCTATCATTTTATATAAAGGATATTGCAAGTATAATTCTGTTTGCTGATGACACGAGTGTTCTGGTTACTAGTAAAAACTTGAATGAGTGTGTAATTAAATTGATTTATGTTTTGAACTGTATGTCACACTGGTTTAAAGCTAACAAATTATCTGTAAATCTAGACAAAACAAAAGTTGTTAAATTTATAACCCATCGAACACTACACACTCCAATAGATATTGGGATTAATGACATGTCACTACAACAAATAGACAACATTAAATTTCTGGGCCTCCAAGTAGACAGATATTTAGATTGGAAAGTTCACATTACGTATATCATACCCAAACTCAGTTCTGCATGTTATGCTATCCGAGCATTGGAAAATGTCAGTTCTATAGATACACTTAAATTAGTATACTATGCATACTTTTAACTCTATCATTGAATATGGAATATTATTTTGGGGAAATTCGGTAGAAAGTAAACAAATATTCCTCATGCAAAAGAAGGTTATAAGAATCATTTCTAGCACTCATAGCAGACAGTCTTGCAAACATCTTTTTAGAAGACTGAAGATATTAACCCTACCTTGCATGTATATATTTTCTATCTTAAAATTCTATGTATGCAATCGAACTACATTTATTACAAACATGGAAATTCATGAGATAAACACTAGACAAAAGGGTAACATGCATCATCCCAGTGCAAAGCTTTCTTGCTTCCAGAAAGGTGTATATTACGAGACCATAAAAATATTTAATACTCTCCCTAATGATCTTAAGAGAAAAGTTGACAATTTCAATGCCTTTAAAACTGCTGTTAAAGAGTACCTATGCTCAAAAGCATATTATTCTGTACAAAATTATCTGAATGACAAATTATCCTGATGATAATACATATATAGCTCTCTAAGTAGTATTAGTAAATATTAATGACAATTGCCAGTTACATTTGATGCCTGCTCTAGAATTAATGAAGCTATTTAAATGTATGTATATTAAGAACTGACAGTAAATGCTATGCATTACAAATCAAATAGAACAAAATGATCAGACGAACAAAGGTAAAATCCTAGTGAATGTTAAAATAACTGTTCTTGCCTATACGTATGTTAACCTTATAACAGTAAGGAGGTATTCAACTCTGTACATAATTACACTTGATTTGTTTCATTTTGTATATAATATGTCTTTATTTTATTTTAAATGTTCTGTATATTATGTAATATTTATGTATATATGTAACTTTATTGTACATTTCCTTGCAACGCATATAGTATGTGTCTTTTGTTTCAAATGTTCCATATTCTGTGTAATATTTATGTTTATATATGTAATTTTTGTACATTTCCTTGACATGTTCTATGTTCACAAGCCTTATGGCTGCTAGTGAACTCACAGAATACAATCTAATCTAATCTAATTCACAGTCACCGGTAAAATTATAAAAGACCAATACAAGATATGACAACATGCTTGCTCGGCAACTGACATATTCCGATAGTGCTTTCTCTCACACACTCACTCAGCATCGCTCTACCACACACCTTCACATCTCTCTCTCTCTCTCTCTCTCTCTCTCTCTCTCTCTCTCTCTCTCTCTCTCTATATATATATATATATATATATATATATATATATATATATATATATATAGACGTCGCTAGTTTCTCTGTAAAATGAATTTACCTATATTCCAACAATTATAACCAAGAAAAGACAATGAAATCGGCTAACGTACACAAATACATAGTGGTAAGGAAAACTTCATGTAAAGTCCTAAGCCATATCCTATCAAAAGTTTTAAAAGCAGTACATGGCAGAGTTCAATTTTATTATGCAAAGTATTTTAAAATAAGCGATATATCCTTTGTTTTTAGTGTGCCCCCTTACAGCCTCACCTTGTGGAAATTGCTAAAATGTCATATGGCTTTTTCTCTATGTGAGGTAAAAAGTATGTTGATGTATGTAGTTTTATAGCAACTGATACAGGAGATATTTTAAAAATGGAATTTTTGGCTCCCTGTAAAATCAGTTATTTATCTAGAATTAATCAGGCAAGTTTTTGTTATAGTTTTATTACATGTCATAATCACCTTCATGGCAAAGGAATCTATAGGTTAGAAGAAGTGCAACTTGAGCAACTATTGCAGCCAGAGATGAATTCTCCAGTATTAAGATAATAAAAAGGATGATAAGAGGAAATAAACTGTTATTAAAGATGAGGCATATTTCAATTACAGTGATAATAATAATTTATTTATTTGAAAAAAAATTCCACAACTACCCACATATGTGGACTGCCATGGTGGACGAAGTAAGATACTCCATAGAGTTGAATTTGTTTCTAAACAAACTAAGAAATGTAGTGAGCATATTAAAATCATTTGAAGAAAACAAACTCTGCATAGTGTGAAAATTTAAATTAAAAAAAATGTTCTTTTAGATTTTAGAAGAGACTGGTTGGATATAAATTTTTTGTCTATACAGTTGCAACTTACCAGTCATTTATTTATTTATTGGTTTGGCTCATAAATAGGCTTGCCTAGTGACACAGAATAACCATATAAATTTAATGATTTTAAACAAAAAGTTTTTAAGTGAATATTACAAAAAATATTTTACCATAAATGATAAGTTACATAGAGAATTAAGCTATGAGAAAAATTTGTAACAATGATTACAAAAAATGTGCAACAATAAAAGTACAATCATTTGTAAAAATAAGCTGCTTTGTAAGCAATAATATATTATGCATGCTGCTTAAACCATTCACATGAATCTGAAATATGGCTACAGAATATTTTATAATGTTCTATGTGACTACACCATGAATACTTTTATTCATTTTACATCTCCCCTCCATTTCACAAACATATTTGTGAATGTCCCTAGGGATCCAAAAAAAATAGGCCTACTACTGTTATTTTTTCATTATTACTTCAGCAACTTTGAGTTATTTATGAGAAATACAAAGGAGAAAAATACCCAACTATAAGGCTTTTCGGTTAGTTAATGAGTGTAAGGAAACCTTTGATTTTCAGTCTATCCTTGTTTCTCATATTCTTATGAGACACTCATGCATGAAGTAGATGTGGACACTTCACTCGTTCAGTACAATATGCGTAATACTATATAAATAATAAATTGTTAGATGCACTTCATGATAACATGATGTGCAATTCGACCACAGTGATATATACCAATGTTTCAAAATGCTTGGAAGATAGCTCACTAGGTGCTGCCTTCTATATTGAAAATCTCATTTCAAAACCTTCAACCTTAAATACATCTGTATTTAATGCTGAAATATTTGCTATTAAACAGGTATTCTTTATGCAACTCAGAATCTTTTAATGAATTTAGTAATTTTATCACGTGGTCTTTTGGTTTTAGAATCACTCAAATCAGTTTATTAATATTCCAATTTACTGGCACTTACTGAATTTAAAGAACTTACTATTTAGAAACAAACGTAACATATCACTCAAATGCTTTTGAATTCTGGACACAAGAACATTAAAGGCAATTAAATGGTAGATAAATTAACAAACTTAGGCAGAGAAAAAGCAGAATTCTTTGACTAGTTTGCCATATACATAAATTTTAAGACATTGAAAGAAATTAATAAATAGTTGATAAATGCCAAGAAAATGGGATATACTAAATGCTACAATATTCAGAAAATTGTACCAAACATTCCTGGTTCTATCATGCAATTTTCCTTGAAAGGTAACAGTTATTGTTCTTAGAATCAGATCAGGGCAAATATCCACACGTGAATACTTACACAGAATTAAAATTAAAGATGATTTCCAGTGTAATTGTGGAGAGCAGGGTTCAGTAGATCATTTGTTTTTTTTATTGTCGTTATGTGAAAAATTAGCTCTGTCCTGAGTTAATTACAAACTATTTTTAAACTCACATAAACATGCAATCTTTGTTAGGCAAACCATCTTCAAAAGTTTGTAATTTATTGTTTAGATTTCTTTCAAAATGCAAAATTAAAATTGAGTGTAATGTATTAATTTATTTCTTTAGTGCTAAGAAATTTACAATATATAGGGTTGCCTACTGAAAATTTGGCCCTGGCCACTCATTCAGTACACATCCACTTCACATACAAAAATTATTATACTATTACATATGTATAAATTTTCTTCTTCTCTATCCATTACACTTTTTTTTTTAACTCTAAATAAATACTGTCCCACACTCATGCTCCCCTTTAGGAATAATTTGTTCAAATATTTTCACAAAATGAACCTGTTTGCAGCTCATAACAGTGTATGTGAGTGCAAACAATTAAGGGCATTTAAGAAAAATTAATGTTGCACATGATAAAATCTGTAAATGGTTTGACTATCTAATTTACATTCATTAACACCTATTGGTCATTAGTATCTCATTTTACTTAGGACGTTAAAGGTTCAGTAAACTTGTACTCAGCAGCAGTTTTTTCAGGCTTGAGGTTTTTCTAATGCTTTAAATATGCATTGTAGGACCCACAGCTTCACTTCCCTTCCCTTCTAAATGGTTCAAAGCAAACCAACTTGCTCAGAACAACAGAATTATTTCAGGTATAAGCAAGCAGTGCTATAAACATTTATATCCATATCAGATTTACCTTATTAACAATATAATGCTCAAATATCAACCCTGCTTGCTATTTCTGTCATTTTTATTCCATTGACACTCTTACAAAGTGAATTGATAGGCTTAATACGTACCCATTCATTTGTTATATCAGAGGAAATAAGTCACTGGTTTAATTCATCATTGTACACTTTCATCTCAAAATATTCTATATGTTAACAACAAATTATTATTTAACCTTACAATGTGTAGGTGGAGAGCATATGCCAACACACTACAGGCTATAGCAAGCCTCAACATAAATAAATTGGGTTGCAATGTAAGTAAAACTAAATTAGTAAACTTTGCAGTCTCCCATAGACAAAGGAAAATTTATTACTCTGCAAAAGTTTGTAATGAACCTATCCAGGAAAGTGACCATACTTCATTTCTGGGAATACTCTTTTACAAACATCTCACATGGAGTAAGTACAGTGATCAGGTATGCAACAAAGTAAGGGTGTCTTTCTCAGCTATGTAAGATAGTAATTTATTTATCACAAAAAGTACTCTTACTTTTCTTGATTACAAGCAACAACAAGGTGTTTTTTCAAGGTGTCAACTGTTACAGTTAGCCACCTGTCAGAATGTTTTTCATCAAGGAAATAGAACGTTCTACTCCCAATAAGTGACTGGAACATATTTAAAACAAGCTAGTTCAGAAGGACTTAAATAATTACAACAGAACTTTCACCTTTAGGACATCACAAATGTTCTTAAGTTTTTGTAGTCCATATTAGCCTCATAACACATTTACACTTTTCACTAACACTTTTTCTTTTCTCTCCTGGAACACTCAATAGTTGATTTATTGCATCTTAAAAGATCACTATGGATGACACTACTGCAGTGCATCACCTTTTTCTCCAACTTCAAGACTGCTTCCAGTAGCACACTATAATGTGCTGCTATAAATGACAGATTGTTGCTGAGTTCTTCATTGCTCAGCTTCTTCACCTTCTGAACTGAAGCAGCTTCATCTTCTGATAGAGCATTAAATACCTCACTATCTCGTCCAAATTGTTGCAGTAATATATAGCTGCAGAGATCCAGGTTCTCCATATGGTGAGAACTGACTGTGAAGGTAAAGCGGGCTCTGGTGCCATGTCCTTAAAACCCTGCATTTGGGAGGGTGATTTTAGAAAGACCTTCATGGTATTCAAAACCAAAATATCCACAAAAGGATAGAACTTTCTTATTTCTTTGGCAATTCTATTCAACCCGTAGGCTATAACACGTGAGATAGAGAACTTTTGGGAAGAGAACTTTCAAGGCTTTAGCTGCCGTTTTCATGTAAGGTGCCCCATCTGTGACAAAACGCAGGACATCATCATGCCATATTCTATGTGGCCAGAATAGCATTAAGGAATTTGTAAATAATTGTGCAACAGTGGAACTATTTTCTCTCTACATCTCTTCTGTTGTCAAAAGAAATATTGCAGGGTCTCTTTATGTTGCTTCCATAGTTCCAGCAATGACGTTGGCCATGTAATGTCCCATTGCATCAGTTGTTTCATGAATGGAGATCCAGATTTTCTGTTCCACAACTACATTTCTAATCTTCTGCTGGGTCTCTTCAAAGCAGATGTTCAAGTTAGGTTTTTCTTACTGTGGATTCAGATGGAGTCTCTTCTTATTGTACTTCTGCAGAAATGTACTGAGGTGGTTTTCCAGTTACCTGAATGGAATTCCAAGTCCAAGAAAGCCTGCATAGATCAAGGGAAAATTGAGATTGTCTGCTGGATGTTGTAACTGCTGTTGATATTAAAGTGGTCTTAGGCCGGGCCATTTTATATACTCTATGCTTTGTTTTGCTGCCTTGAAATGTTGAGGTATAAAGTGTTTCTTTTCTTTCTTTCTTTCTTTCTTTCTTTCTTTCTTTCTTTCTTTCTTTCTTTCTTTCTTCATGATTAATAGATTTTTCACAGATTTTGCAAAAGAGTATTGTTCCATCAATAGAAAGTGCATGTGAACCAAATTTGTGAACAAAGCCATATAATTTACTATTCAATGATGAACTTACTTTCAGCATGATAAATAAGTCAGCACGAATACTTGAGTTGTGTTTAGCAAGCTTAACAGCAGAGTAATGGGTTATTTGTAGAATTATTTTACGTGTTAAGATAACTAATTTTCTTCCTTTCTCTGAATTAGACACACTATGTGATCAAAAGTATCCGGACACCCCACAAACATACGTTTTTCATCTTAGGTGCATTGTGCTGCCACCTACTGCCTGGTACTCATTATCTGCAACCTCATTAATCATTAGACATCGTGAAACAACAGAATGGGACGTGCCGTGGAACTCACGGACTTCGAACGTGGTCAGGTGATTGGGTGTCACTTGTGTCAAAAGTCTGTACATGAGATTTCCACACTCCTAAACATCCCTAGGTCCACTGTTTCTGATGTGATAGTGAAGTGGAAACGTGAAGGGACATGTACAGCACAAAAGCGTACAGGCCGACCTTGTCTGTTGACTGACAGAGGCTGCCGACATTTGAAGAGGGTCGTAAAGAGCAATAGGCAGACATCTATCCAGACCATCACACAGGAATTCCAAACTGCGTCAGGATCCACTCCAAGTACTATGACAGGTGTGAGGTGAGAAACCTTGGATTCCATGGTCGAGTGGCTGCTCATAAGCCACACATCACGCAGAAAAATGCCAAACGACGCCTCGCTTGGTGTAAGGAGCGTCAACATTACATAATTGAACAGTGACAAAATGTTGTGTGGAGTGACGAATCACAGTACACAATGTGGCAATCCGATGACAGGGTGTGGGTATGGCGAATTCCCAGTGAACGTCATCTACCAGCGTGTGTAGTGCCAACAGTGAAATTTGGAGGTGGTGGTGTTATGGTGTGGTCGTGTTTTTCCTGGAGGGGGCTTGCACCCCTTGTTTTGCATGGCACGATCACAGCGCAGACCTACATTGATATTTTAAGCACCTTCTTGCTTCCCACTGTTGAAGAGCAATTCGGGGATAGCAATTGCATCTTTCAACATGATCGAGCATCTATTCATACTGCACGAGCTGTGGCAGAGTGGTTACATGACAATAGCATCCCTGTAATGGACTGGCCTGCACAGAGTCCTGACTTGGATCTTATAGAACACCTTTGGGATATTTTGGATTGCTGACTTCGTGCCAGGCCTCACCGACCTACATCGATACCTCTCCTCAGTTCTACACTCCGTGAAGAATGGGCTGCTATTCCCCAAGAAACCTTCCAGCACCTGATTGAAAGTATGCCTGCAAGAGTGAACGTTGTCATCAAGGCTAACTGGTGGGCCAACACCATATTGACTTCCAGCATTACCGATGGAGGGTGCCACGAACTTTGTCATTTTCAGTCAGGTGTCCGGATACTTTTGATCACGTAGTGTATCTTATCTTTTTGAAATCAGGAAACAATAAAAAAAATTAAATTACAAATTGTGTATCATCAGCATCACAAGAAGAAGCATGTGAGGGACAATAGCCTATTTGACCTGACCCACTTACCTTTTCCTGTTTCTCTCCTGGTATTCATTATGCCCAGCATACCCTGCATTCCTTTCATAGGTTCTCTATTTAAAAACCTTAATTGAATCATATGAGAAGATAAATTTTCAACTGCTAGAAAATTAAATGCATTTATAGGGAACAAAATCTTCAATAAACATTTTTGCGATGGAAATGTATCATTTCATTATTTGTATAACGTTTTTTTCATTTTCAGACATTGAAATTCTTTATGTGCATTTTAAAATGTGTAAATAATCACAGAAAAAACATAATAATCCAAAACAGGCAGAAAAGGGTTTTAAATCTTAAAAATAGGCAACAAAAGCCAAAATAGGCAAAAGAAGCAAAATAAAAAACTGCCCTACCATCCCTAAATGGATGGAAACACATTTGTCTCTACTTAAATCTTTAATATATCCACACAAATAGAAAAGGCATTTTGCTTAACTTTTGGGCCCTAGTAATATGCTAACATGTATGTGTGTGAATCACAGTACTGCATGTGGCCGCATGCTATGTGACACACAAACAAAGGTTACCAACTTAGATTGTGGTATAAGAGGGTTATTCTTTTTCTGCTCTGAATCATTTTAACTATGCAGTACTATACTTTAAATCACATTATAGCTTGACCCTCTGTCAGTTGCATGTGTATCAGATTGATACAAGCATGCATTTCTCTTTTAATACCTTCTCCTGCTCAAAACATACTGTTGATACTTTGTGAACTAACATGTAACTGTTCCGAGAGACTTCCAAATTGCTCTGAACTTAATCTATAAGGAGGAGGAGGAGATGATTTTGAAGATGAAGAGCATACAGGTGTGGAAGATGAGCCAGGAGAGAAATGGGAGGGTATTATAATTCTAAGGAGAGTGGAGGTGATAAGGAACTGATATCTTGAAAAAGATAAACCTACAAAATGGTTGAAATTACCAAATGAAATGAATCGTCATAGCTGTCAGCCACAAAATATTATCACATGGCTACCAGGAGTTATCAGTGCAGTTCGACAAGCTAAATTGGCTATAGAATTGCTGGGATAACCTTTTCTCTGATGAAATTCTGCAGAAAACTGTTGGGTAGGCACACTAATCAGTATATAAATCTTGAAGTACGAAACTGCTATGAGCAAGCATGTGATGCAAATTACACAGACTTGATTGAAATGAATGGCTTCATAGGACTACTATATAATGCTGAACAGAATGATGCTGAAGGACTTTTGGGATGTAAATGGTTATGGAGTATAAATATTTTGACTAGTTTTGAGTCTTAGAAGATTCAAGTTTCACCAAGGTGCCTCCATTTTGTTAACCTCACAACAAGGAAAGAAATGAAAGCAGTTGGCAATATTGCACCAATTCTTGAAATTTTTAATGACTTTGTCCGGAGCTGTAGAAAACGTTATTCTGTTGGAAAGTGTGAGAGTTTTCATGGATGTTGCTGCTTTAAGCAGTGTATTCCATCTAAGCTGCAAAAATGGAATGAAAATCTATGCCATATGTGATTCACCTAATTTTTATGCACACTTAACCTAGAAATGTATATTGGCAAGCAACCCATTGGACCTTATAACAGTAACAAGCCTATGGATGTAGTCAGAAGGTTGGTAGAGCATATGCATTGCACAGGATGAAACATTATGGTTGATAACTGGTTCTACAATGCGGGACTGACTAAAGAGTTAAAGGAAAAGAGACTCTCTTTTGTTCGGACCTTAACAAAAATAAGAGAGAACTTTCACCAGAACTTCTGAACGTGAAAATCTACCCATTCATTCAAGTATTCTTTGTTTTGGAGTAAATTGTACTATTGTGACCCATGTGTAGAAAACAAATTGATCTGTTCTGGTTTTGTTCATACACCATTTTGATGATGCCATAGACTTTGAAACAGGGAAAGCTGCTAAATCTGGGATGATAACATGAGTATAAGGTTTATTTCCATACATGTTATATCATTAGTTGCACTATAAATAAGAATGCTTATATTTGAGATTCTACAATAGTCATTCTATTAACGTAATTTATAAAAACACTACATTAAGTTGCTGGATTCCCTGGGGTCCATAGGCTCAAACCTGAGATGATAACATATTATAAGAAGACCAAATCAGGAGTTGATATTATTGACAAACTTTGTACTGCATACAACGTTGCCAGAAGCATACGTTGTTGGCCAATGGCAGGATTGCTTTTTATGCTGAACGTTGAAGGTATAAATGCCCAAGTGATGTGGATTGTGTGGCCTGGGCTAGAGCCCATAAAGCATAGACTGTTTGTTCGATGTATTGGAAATGAATTGTAAAACCACATAAGTGATGTTCTACATAGGTTTGGGCTACCTGCAGTACCTGACGAAGTCAGACCAACAGAAGATGATCCTACTGTTCCTGAAAAGCATAGTCGTTATTTGCTTTGCTACATATCCCAAAAGATCAGGCTAACTAACTTGTATGCAAGCATTGTAAGCGATGTATCTGTGGTCAACCCACTGCTGCAGTCTGTACAGAATGTTACCCTGGGCTTCAACAGGAAGACTCCTTCAGTGATGACTAGGCATACAGTAATGGACAGTGTTATGAGATATATAGAAGTGCTCAGTTTAGTTGTCTTTTTGAGTGGACAGTGTAAACTGAATTCTTATTCTGTATACCAAGGTTAATTAGCAGAGTTTAGTTTAGTTTTGCATTTATCAATTTTTATTTTAATTATTTTTTGTGTGTGTGTTGCTTTTATTTTTATCATTTGTTTGAAGTTTGTAAATCAGTTTCTTCAGTGTAAATTCTGTAATTTCTGTGCCATTAATTTACTATTTGATTTCTTGTTTTGAGAACAAGCAATAACAAAGGGTAAAAGGAACATTACATTCACTAAAATTTCAGTATAACTCTGTGTACAATTCATATATCAGTTTGACACATTGCAACCAATTGTGATGCTCAATTTCAGTTGTTTTATATGAGTTTTCAATAGCATTCATTAGTGATAATAATAATTATCTGAAGAAATTATAATCATTTGCAATTGAAAATAGATATACTGGTGTATAATAATAGTAAGAAGAGGAAGAACAGGAAGCAGAAGAGGAAGAAGGAGGAGAAGAAGAAGACAAGGAAGAGCAAAAGGAAGGGGGGAGGAGGAGCAGCAGTAGCAGTGCTCCTGCAGTGGTTCCAAACCAGAACAGCTTACTTTAGCAGTTTCAGAGTACATTCCGTTGATTTTAACAATTTTCATTTGATCTGATCAATATGATTTCAATAAATCCAATTCCTTACCTCTAATACCATAGAACTGTAATTTAGCAATAATAATATTGTCACTTATGGCATCAAATCCTTTAGGCAAGTCACAGAGTACATGTACTTTGATTATTTTCAACACCATTCATAACAGACTAAGCCATCAATTCTACCACATTGATTATATGAGAGAATTGTAATTGAATTCTCATTAAAATTTCAATTATTTTTGAGAATATAATGATAATAGAAATGGGCCTGTAATTCTCAATTTTAGATGAGTCACCTTTTTTATAAATGGGATAAACTTGAGAAATTTTCAAGTTTGAAGGAAAAATGCCTTTAGTTAAGCATCTGTTTATACAGTATGTAAATAGGTGTACCAGGTAAGGAGTTATCTCTTTAATTAATTCATCATTTATATAAAAAATATCCCTGCATTTTGGACGTTTAATGTTATGTATAATTTGAGCTAATTCAGCCTGAGAACTAATTTCCATTCAAATTTAGTACTAGAAAACTTTGAGTTTTTCAAAAAAGTAAATAACCTTGTTTTTGCACAATTCAACTCAATCAGTAATATCTTTAACTGATTTAAAAGTAAGTTTATTGAAATCATTGGCATAAAAATCACACACTTGTTTCATGGAGTGACCACAACTGAACATCCCAAGCATCCTTACACTTATTATTGGAATTATTAATATAATGCTCATGAAATTTACATTTAGTTTATTTGATGGCTTTTGCATAATCCTTCTTCACATTTAATTACATCAGGTTTTCATTCATAGAAGTCTATATTTTTGCAAGTAGCTTTCTCAATATCACCACTTACAGTTCCTCTCTGTACAATCATGAAGTCTAATACCTCATTTGTTGCCAAATTCATTATAGAATATGAATGTCATATTTAGCAGAAAATCCTTGGGAGTCATACTGTTCATCCCCACATAAACGTCGTCCTCCGTGGACTAGTGGTACCGTGCTAGCCTCTAGTTCCCAAGGTCGCGGGTTCAAACCCGGCGGAGGGCGATGGATTTTTTCGGGCGTAAAAATCGTTAGCACGGCTTCCTTCGGAAGGGAAGTAAAGCCGGTGGTCCCGTGTCGTAGATTTACGGCACGTAAAAGAACCTCAAGCCTGATAAAGAGGCCTCTGAGCAAAATTACCGGTGTTTCACGCCCAATATAGAATGGGACGCTAAGAACCATAGTAGTTAAAGAGCGTCCATAAATAAAACTCAATTTCAATTTCCCACATAAACATAAATTTGAATCATTTATGGCAATTGCAAAATTACTTTCTTTTTATTTTAACCAGCCTTTGTGTACAGAAGGGAAAACAAATCTTTTTAAAAAGTCTATAAAAATATGATTCTGAAAAGGCTAATAGTTTATTGCTTTTGAGAATGCCAAGAAACAGTTAAATGTCATTCCACAAAGATATATGCCAGAAGCTATGCACTTATTGCTTTTCAGACTTCCATTTTCTCCTCTAGAGCACCACTCATATGTGTGCCTGTTCACACAATGAGTTATAATTCACATGGCCCTCGTGTGTTAGATTTTCTTTCAATTAAAGGCACACCACATGTGTGGCAAATACTGAATAGTGCAAGGAGAGCATTCACACATACAAACACAAAAGAATTTTTCTAGATATACCTACATCTTCTTCTCCATCTTCACTGGATTCCCTCAATTATTCATTCAGTTTGTAATCTTCATTATTTACAGCTGAAGATTTGCCTTCCTCATCAGTCGAACTTTGGTTCACATTAGCGCTGTTTACAGCACTAAAAGTTTCAGTTCCTAACTCACACTGTATTTCAGCATCATCTTCAACTCCATGTGTAAAGACTCAGAAACTGTGTAGCTTGTTTTTCATGCTGTTAATTGCTTACCCAATTATTGACTAGCTGTAGCTCTTGCTTTCTTTTAAGATTTGAGTTTCTTTTTTTGGGAGGTTTATCTTCTAGTCGTGCTAAAACTTTTGAAAGCACCACTTTATCTTCCGACCTAGGGCTTTTGAATTTCTTGTTCTTCATTATTCTTATTTTTATAACATCCAGCTTGTTAAAATCACTTTCCTTGAAATTAATTCCACATACTCTAGCATTTTTGGTTGCCACAAAGTTTTTGCATTTCAGA
Organism: Deroplatys truncata; assembly: GCA_030765065.1. NCBI lineage: Eukaryota > Metazoa > Arthropoda > Insecta > Mantodea > Mantidae > Deroplatys > Deroplatys truncata. Next base: position 650,108 of record JAUKNL010000022.1, on the reverse strand, counting down.
GCAGCAACCCATTTGTTGTACGGATGGCACTTCTTACCTCTATCAGGGAGTAACAACCAACATTTCTGTTTACGCCAGAATTATTTGCACAACTAAGCACTGCACACAGGCATTCTTGACCAAACACCTCACAGAACACTAGGAAATAAAGACTGTTCTACAATCACAACATAACAACAGGAATGAAATGCAATGCAGAGCTAACCAATGCAAGTGACATGAATAGGCATGTTCCTAGCCTCATGACATTACTGCGAGGTGAACATTAAACATAAAAGTGCTTCCAGAATGAAAACAAAGGTCATAGAATGATGCAGTTTTCAATGTGCACAGAATTGTTTATATTTTATTGTTAAAAGTCTTTAAAAAATGTAGTTGTCCTCCTTTAATAGCTCCGTTTGGTTCTCCTTCTCTACAGGGTAAACATTTTCATGTGGGTCAAAGTGTGTATGCTCATTGGCATGTGGACGGCTTGTTAACTGCAGAGGGTAGGGGATGGGGTAGGTATAGTCATAACTGTTGCTAAAATAAAAAGTTGGGAGAATATTTAACTGATCACATTGTATTAGGCTTCACTGCATGACAGCATTAACAGTTTTGGCAACACTAAGAGAAGGGAATGGGCCAATCCTTATTGGCTGGGTGTTGGTGCTGTGACATGGATTAGCATGGTCACAGAAACCTACCCTACCTTATAATGCAGAAAGTGGTAACTGTTAGGATCAATTTTAAATTTAGATTATCCATACACATACTGTTTTACATGAGAGTGACTATTAATGCTATTATTTTGCACAGAAAGTTAAAAAATTAGTAACTGCATATTTTTGAAGGCATACAAATAATTCTGTAGGATTTGCTTTGCTTTGTGTAATTTTTAGAAATGCATTGTTGATATTTATGTAAATGATCAAAACATTATACTTTTTTATATTTTTCAGGATGCCTCTGAGAACTACAAGAGAATACCCTGCCCTAATGACCCAAAGCAGTAAGTTGGTAACTCTTCATGTATGTGCATAGAATTTATTGTACAAAGTAAATACTCTTACCAAAGTGTGGTTGGTTTGTTAAAGTTAGCCAGCTTCAGAATCTTACCATACAGTATACACAACAAACTATACATATACTTAGCAAATCTGTGCAGCAACTTTCAATGGGCTTGGCCAGTGGCTCTCAAATTTTTAGGTCATGAAGCACTTTTCAAAAAAAAGGTTTATCGTGGAGCACTAATTTTCATCTGGCACTTATATGATCAGACCATATGAGGACAGAAGGTAAGCATTCAGAATTTAGAACTTAAGACATGTGAAACAATTTTTATTAGTTTATTTCATTATAAAAATACTTTCCACCATAATTTCACTATATAGATTGCAAAAAACAAAAAGTAACAGATTTTAAAACAAACTAAAAGCAAGTATTGTAAATCCATAATATATTCTCTTAGATCTGCTATATAAAATCATTTTTAATATTGCTAAACAAAAGATGCTACTTGGGACTGTAAAAGAACTGTTCTAACGAGAGGGATGAGACTGAATTGATTTACATAACTTAGTTATATCTGGTTGAATGTGGGACAGCTAGAGCCAAAAATATGGCCCTGTATCAAGGTGAGATCTGTGTTTTGTTTAAGCACCTGCATAAGCAAAGAGTCCTGATTCATGTAAATAAGTGATTGTATAGGGCAAATGGATGGTTTTATCTATATCAGATAAAACTTAAAATTTGTCTTTTAACTGACACCAGAAATCAGAAATTGACTTCTTATATGTAATATTATCTTTTATCATACAATCTCATATAAAATCAACCAAGCATTCATATTGCTGCATTGTCAAATAGGCTGACTTTTCTTACACAGCAGAGAATGGGTTTACAGCCCAAAAGCTTTCTTTCATATTTTTATGGAGTTCTTCCAGAAAATATTTGCTGAAGCTGTCAAGCAAACTTATTAGGTTAACTGTAAACTCATTTAGATATCCCAAGGTATCTCTGAATCTAGTTCTACAAATTCTTTTACTATTGAGAAGCTGTCATTATTGCCATTGTTCATTGGTTCTTCCCAAAGCTTGAATTTGGTTTTGAATTCTTGCACTTTATTGCTGGCATCAAACACTGTTGCTTCTTTTCCTTGAAGTGAGAGGCTTAAGTTATTGACTTTCTGAAAAAGTCACCTAAATATGTCAGTTTTGTTAGCCAGTATTCATCACATAACCTGTCCCCCAAAGGGAAGCATTTGTCAGTCAAGAAGTTTCTGACACTAGCCCACATTTCTGTGTGAAGAAGGAAAGATTTATGCGAACTACCCATGTTGTCACAACACATTTTGAATAGCCTGGTATTCTTAGATGGTGTTTTAATAAAATTAATTACTTTCATTCTTTCATCCAGGATTCCTTTTAGGGAAGGTGGCATCTTCTTCACAACAAGGGTTCGGCAGCGGAGCATGCAGTGGCTAGTGCTGCACCCTTTCTCTTTTTGTTTAATTTTTAGGCAAAACCAGGCATCATTCCATTAATGGCCTTCAATCTGTCATTCCATTAATGGCCTTCAATCTGCCTGTGCACACATTGATATAATTATCCCATTCACTGTGAAGAATTCATCTATTAATTTAACAACTTTAGCACTAGTTGTGGTAGTTGGTAATGATTTGCAGAGAATCAGATCCTCTTTTAAAGACTTTTGAGTACTGGTAATGCCAAAAACTTGCAACTCCCAAACTATGGTAAACAGCAATCAATGCAATGCACAGAATTGCATCATAAGTTATCGAAAGGTACAAAAACCATTATATAGCAAATTAACTCATTAGAAGAGTTTAGCTGAGCAAAGGTAAATGAATCCTCAATTTCAAGTAAATAACTGCACTCAGGGTCTTAAAGTCTTTCAACCTCTAAGGTCAAAGCAAATGGCATTGCCTTATATCTTGAAGGAGTTAAATGTAGATATTTGTATAATAACTGAATATATTAGCAATATGGGTCAGTGGTTGGGACACTTTTTATATCACATTCTATATTTACTTGTACACATTTCAGGAACAGGGTAGAAGGTGATGTAAGAAGTGTCCGAACCACTGACCCATATTTCTAATTGATTATAACATCACAGTTACTAGCTTCTACATCATTAAATTTAACTGAATGTGTTATGAGTAGAAATGAGATTTGCAAACTGCAAAACTACAAAATTGTTAGTGCATATTTCAGGAATACTTACAAGGGTGGTGGGGTTATGATATTTGCTAAAAATAAAATAAACATTATGGAGATTAATCGGGAAAGTTTCTGTATTGAGAAACAATTTCAGGTAGTAGGGATAAAGATAGTATCCTGAAGGGGAAACACAATAATATTTGGACTATAAATAATACCTCCATCATAACTTATGCTGACAATACTACAGCTGTTTGCTGGGATAAAACAGACAAAGACCTACACACAAATATAAAGAATCCTACATCCATGCTTCTTAACTGTTTTGAAACTCTGAATTTGAAATGAATATGCAGAAAACAAAGATGATGAAATTCAACATGTTAACCAAAAATATTAACAGTATTAGTCTGCAGGTTCAGAATATGACTTTCCATGAAGTTAACTCACACAGATTTTTAGGCATCATAGTAGACAATCGTTTAAAATGGGTAGAAGATATTGACCATATATGCAATGTTATTAACAGATCAGTATACTTACTGAAGTATTTCCAAAACTATGGTAATGTTAAAACTCTAAAACTAATATATTTTGGATGCACCTATACTCATTTAACATATGGCCTTGAAATATGGGGGAGCACTGCCAAAACGTATTTGAATAGATTTCTCATTCTGCAAAAAAAAAAAAAAAATGTATTAGATTGATATGTAACTTTAAACCAAGGGTCCCCCCAGGGGCTCACCTTTTGTGACTACGGGTTAGGCGCACCCGGGGTACCCGAGCCAATCATCGCCATCATCATCCTTCCACCCCTGTCCGGTCGAGGTGGGTTCGTTCTCGTGACCGGGGGAATCAAGGTAGGCTCTCTTGCGTTCTGTGCATTTCATATCATGTCGCCCCTCGCCATCGTTTCTTTCTTCGCTTTTACTTCTGCACATTTCGCACCACGTCCATTCATTTACGCATCTCTTTTTCTTCCTCGCCGGCCTACCTTGCATCCGAAACGCCCACACAGTTTTAGTTTCTTTTATCTTTCTTTTAATCCTCCGTGGACACAGCCTGACGGATACCCGCGCACGAGGTGCGCAGCTGGGTGAGTGGGCAATGGCGTCATCCCCACCACCCGGGGTCGTCATGTAGGGTTTGTGTTCGTATCCGCTGTTCAACTGCAGTCCCGCGGGGGGGCCATTGCATGAGCTGCTGACTTCTGACGGCGATTGGGTCCCTGTGTCTATGTTCTGGGAGGTGTGACCCTGGGGTGAGTCTGGTATAGATAGGCCACTCACCCAAGCCGGGGTAACGCCCGAGAAGTCAGAGCCCGAGGTCGGAGACGGTTGCAATGGTGGAGGATTTATTTCGCTATGGAGCACCCTTCCTCCATTAATACTAACAAGCGCCGAAAAGTTTATGTAACAGAAGTGACACCACCGACAACTGGTTGTTACTTGGTCATTTCACGAACCGAAGAAGGACAAAGTTTTGAGAAGGTGAACCCTTTCATCATTCAAAAGGGCATTGATGCTATTGCTGGTGCGGTTCAGTCCTGCACTCGTCTACGGAATGGTTCCTTATTAGCCCAAACGAATTCCGATCAGCAAAGTAAGACCTTGTTGCGCGCTACGCTTCTCCACGGCTATCCCATCCGTGTGGAGAAGCACCGCACATTGAATTCCTGTCGAGGCGTCATTACCACCCATAGCCTCGATGGTATATCGGACGAGGACCTGGTAGAATATCTTGCAGACCAGAAGGTGACAGCGGTCCATCGAGTGCAGGCCAAACGCGACGGCGTATTGGTACCCACTCGTACCCTGTTTATTACATTTGATGGCGTCGATCTGCCCACGAGCATTTCCGCAGAGTACGAACGGATTTCTGTGAGGCCTTATATTCCTAGACCTCTGCGTTGTTTTAAATGCCAACGTTTTGGGCATACGCAAGTCTCCTGTAAGAGTGCCGTTAACATCTGTGCAACATGTAGCCAGCCCTCACACGAAGGTACCTGTTCAACAGCCCCCGTCTGCGTTAATTGTAAAGGGCCTCATTCTGCTTCGTTTGCCGACTGTCCGCGGTACTTGGACGAGAAGGCGATCCAGGAGATCCGGGTAAAGGAAAAACTCTCCTTCGCTGAAGCCCGGAGGCGTTACCATGCGCGCCAACCTTCACTCCTGCGATCTGGCACATTTAGTTCTGTTGTTGCCTCGCCAGTACCACGAGTAGATGCCGAAACTCAGACTTGGACCATGACAGGATTAACCGCCACTACCATCCGGCCGTACATTAAAGCTACTGTTACCAAGCCCTATAAACCTGGTCCAAAATCAATGAAGTCCCAAGCCGCTGAAAAGAAGCCCAAGCAGAAACTTCGTAGGGAAGATTTTTTGAAAGACCCTCCGCGTGCGCGCGGTAACAATAGCTCACCTTCTCCTCCTCGGAGGTCGCTGTCCCAGGAAGGTCCTGGAACAAGCCGCGCTCAGCGGCACCCCTCACCCATCGCCACCCAGAACCGATTCACGGCGCTTGAATCGGTTTCTGGCACTGAGCGCGTGAGCCCTCCCTCCGAGGAAGCTATGGAGTCTGACCAACTCCATACCAAAAGCCCGAGCCCCAAGGTTAAACAAAAGGTAATTTTAAGCCGCCCTTCTAAATAGACAGTTTATCCCTTTTTTCTTAATGGCTATCCTGACCTGGAATGTACGTGGTGTACGATCGCATAGGGCGGAACTGCAACTTTTATTGCGTTCCCATTCGCCTATGGTCGTGTGTTTGCAGGAGACTAAGCTTCGCCCTCACGATCCTTTTGATCTCCGAGGATATACTCCGGTTCGCTACGACCTTGTACCGGAGGAGGGTACTCCTGCTCATGGAGGTGTCATGTTGTTAGTGCGTAACGACGTTCATTTTAAACCCGTCACACTTACATCCGACTTGCAAGCTGTTGCCGTTCGCCTTCACTTACCCGGCTTTTTGTTTTCTGTTTGCTCTGTGTATTCACCTCCATCGTCTCCTCTCGCTCCCGCGGACATTCGAGCTCTCCTGTCCGCTCTCCCAACACCATTTCTTCTGTTGGGAGATTTTAATGCCCATCACCCACTGTGGGGTTCGCCAGGGCTTGTGCGAGAAGAACTCTTCTTTCCGACATTTTTTATCAGTTCAATCTCTCCATCCTCAATACAGGTGCACCTACTTTTATTTCAGATTCTTCTGGTACATTCTCTCACCTGGACCTTGCCGTTTGCTCACTCCAGCTTCCCCTCAGGGGCTCACCCTATGTGAGTACGGGTTTTTGGCGCACCCGGGGGTTCCCGAACAAGTCATCGCCACATTCATCCCCTCAACCCCATCCGGTCGAGGTGGGTTCTTCAAGTGACCGGTGGACACAAGGTAGGCTCTCGTGCGTTCTTTGCATTCCATCCATACCGCACCTCACCATCGTTTCTTTCTTCCCTTATCACTTTCCGGCCATTTCGCACCACGACATTCGCATATCTCTCTTTTTCTTCCCCGCCGGCCTACCTTGCGTGCGAAACGCCCACACAGTTTTAGTTTCTTTTATCTTTTTATTTAAATCCTCCGTGGACACAGCCTGACGGATACCCGCGCACCGCGTGCGCAGCAGGGTGAGTGGGTAATGGCGTCATCCCCACCACCCGGGGTCGTCATGTAGGGTTGTTGTTCGTATCCGCTGTTCAACTGCAGTCCCGCGGGGGGGCCATTGCATGAGCTGCTGGCTTCCGACGGCGATTGGGTCCCTCTGTCTATGTTCTGGGAGGTGTGACCCTGGGGTGAGCTAGGTATAGATAGGCCACTCACCCAAGCCGGCGTAACGCCCGGGAAGTCAGAGCCCGAGGTCGGAGACGGTTGCAATGGTGGAGGATTTTTTTCGGTATGGAGCACCCTTTCTCCATTATACACAACAAGCGCCGTAAAACTTTAGTAACAGAAGTAGCACCGCCAACAGCTGGTTGTTACTTAGTGATTACCCGTACAGAGGAGGGACAATCATTCGAGAAGGTGAACCCTTTTATTATCCAGAAGGGCATTGACTCAATTGCTGGTCCGGTTCTTTCCTGCACTCGGCTTCGTAATGGTTCGTTGCTAGTTCAAAGCAAATCCGAGGCACAAAGTAGGTCCTTGTTGAGCGCCACGCTTCTCCACGGTTATCCTATCCGTGTTGAGAAGCACCGCACCTTAAATTCTTGTACAGGCGTTGTCACCACGCATAGCCTCGATGGCATCTCGGACGAGGACCTGGTCGAATATCTTGCAGACCAGAAGGTGACAGCGGTTCATCGAGTGCAGGCCAAACGCGACGGCGTATTGGTACCCACTCGTACCCTGTTTCTAACTTTTGATGGCGTCGATCTGCCCACGAGCATCTCCGCAGGGTACGAACGTATTTCTGTGAGGCCTTATATTCCCAGACCTCTGCGTTGTTTTAAGTGCCAACGTTTTGGGCATACGCAAGTCTCATGTAAGAGTGCCGTTAACATCTGTGCAACGTGTAGCCAGCCCTCACACGAAGGTGCCTGTTCAACAGCCCCCGTCTGCGTTAATTGTAAAGGGTCACATTCTGCTTCGTTTGCCGACTGTCCGCGGTATCTGGACGAGAAGGCGATCCAGGAGATCCGGGTAAAGGAGAAACTCTCCTTCGCCGAAGCCCGGAGGCGTTTCCATGCGCGCCAACCTTCACTCCTGCGATCTGGCACATTTAGTTCTGTTGTTGCCTCGCCAGTACCACGAGTAGATGCCGAAACTCAGACCTGGACCTTGACTGGATTAACCGCCACTACCATCCGGCTGTCTATTAAAGCTACTGTTACCAAGCCCTATAAACCTGGTCCAAAGTCAATGAAGTCGCAAGCCGCTGAAAAGAAGCCCAAGCAGAAACTACGTAGGGAAGATTTTTTGAAAGACCCTCCGCGTGCGCGCGGTAACAAAAGTTCACCTTCTCCTCCTCGGAGGTCGCTGTCCCAGGAAGGTCCTGGGACAAGCCGCGCTCAGCGGCACCCCTCACCCATCGCCACCCAGAACCGATTCACGGCGCTTGAATCGGTTTCTGGCACTGAGCGCGTGGGCCCTCCCTCCGAGGAAGCTATGGAGTCTGACCAACTCCATACAAAAAGCCCGAGCCCAAAGGTTAAACAAAAGGTAATTTTAAGCCGCCCTTCTAAATAGACAGTTTATCCCCTTTTTTCTTAATGGTTATCCTGACCTGGAATGTACGTGGTGTACGATCGCATAGGGCGGAACTGTAACTTTTATTGCGTTCCCATTCGCCTATGGTCGTATGTTTGCAGGAGACTAAGCTTCGCCCTCACGATCCTTTTGATCTCCGAGGATATACTCCGGTTCGCTACGACCTTGAACCGGAGGAGGGTACTCCAGCTCATGGAGGTGTCATGTTCTTAGTGCGTAACGACGTTCATTTTACACCTGTCACACTTACATCCGACTTGCAAGCTGTTGCCGTTCGCCTTCACTTACCCGGCTTTTTGTTTTCTGTTTGCTCTGTATATTCACCTCCATCGTCTCCCCTCGCTCCCGCGGACATTCGAGCTCTCCTGTCCGCTCTCCCAACACCATTTCTTCTGTTGGGAGATTTTAATGCCCATCACCCACTGTGGGGTTCGCCGAGGGCTTGTGCGAGGGGAACTCTTCTTTCCGACATTTTTTATCAGTTCAATCTTTCCATCCTCAATACAGGTGCACCTACTTTTATTTCTGATTCTTCTGGTACATTCTCTCACCTGGACCTTGCCATTTGCTCACTCCAGCTTGCACGTCGCCTTCAGTGGAACGTCGTCGCTGACACCTACTCCAGCGACCATTACCCCTGCATCGTTTCTCTTCTGTCGCACCACGTACAGCATTCCAGAGTACCTACCTTGATATTCGCAAAAGCCGACTGGAGCTTGTATTCCAGCCTCGTGCATTTTGACGACCAGCCTTTCTCCGACATTGTTCAACTAGTGCAGCACCTTACGTCTATTATTTTCTCAGCCGCCGAACGTGCAATACCCCGTTCATCCTCCCAACCTCGGCGGCCACCTATTCCGTGGTGGAACGAGGATTGTCGGGACGCCGTTCGTGCCCGTAGGACTGCACTTAGGGTGTTTCGGCGACACCCTACACTTGATAATTTGGTGACTTTTAAACAATCGCGCGCCAGGGCTCGTCGCATTATTCAGGATAGCAAGAAGGCATCTTGGGCTCGTTTTGTCGAGTCTTTTAATCGTTTTACGCCTTCATCCGTTGTTTGGGATAAACTTCGTCGCTTCTCAGGTAAAGTGTCACATTGTACTGTTTCTGGCCTTCAGGTTTCTAATGCCACCATAGTGGATCCGGCTGCCATCGCTAACTCTCTGGGTACTGCCTTTGAGGCCGTATCCAGTTCAGACCATTATTCCGCCGGCTTTCGCTCTATCAAAGACCGGCTGGATTTCGACACCTTTAATTTTCGGTCTGCTAATAATGAGTGTTATAATGAACTTTTCACACTGAGGGAGCTGGAGCACGCTGTTAATTGCTCTAGGCACTCCGCTCCTGGCCCGGACGGCATTCATGTCCTGATGTTAAAGCACCTTTCAGCCGACAGTAAACTCTTTCTCTTACAGGTCTATAACCGTATTTGGCAAGACGGCATTTTTCCTTCGGTTTGGCGCGAAGCCACCATTGTCCCTATTCTTAAGCCTGGGAAGGATCGCCAACTACCTTCCAGCTACCGCCCTATCTCCCTCACCAGTTGCATTTGCAAGGTGATGGAGCGCATGATCAACGGGCGGTTGACATGGTGCCTTGAGTCTCAGAAACTTCTAGCGAACGCTCAGTGCGGGTTTCGTCGCTATCGCTCTACCGTCGACCATCTGGTGTCCTTGTCGACGCATATTATGAATGGATTTCTGAGAAATGTCAAACCGTGGCTGTATTTTTTGACCTGGAGAAAGTTTATGACACTTGTTGGAGGGGCGGCATTTTACGTACACTTCACGCATGGAATATCCGCGGTCGTCTTCCCATATTTCTTCGGGAGTTTATGACGGACCGCGTTTTTCGTGTACGTGTGGGCTCGGTTTTATCTCGTCGTTTTATTCAAGAGAACGGAGTACCGCAGGGCTCTGTACTCAGTGTCACACTTTCTGCGATTGCTATCAACCCCATTGTTGATTGTATTCCACCTGGCATTTCATCGTCCCTTTTTGTTGACGATTTCGCTATTTATTGCAGTTCACGGCGGACCTGTCTACTCGAACGCCGTCTCCAGAGCTGTATCGACCGTCTCTACGCCTGGAGTAACGCCAACGGCTTTAATTTCTCCGCCGAGAAATCCGTCTGCATCAACTTTTGGCGCCGGAAGTATTTCCCTCCGCCCTCTCTCCATCTTGGGCCAGGGATACTTCCGTTTGCAGACGACGCGAAATTTTTGGGGTTGATTTTTGACAGGAAGTTGTGTTGGACCTCGCACGTTTCCTTTTTAAAAGCAAAGTGTGATCGTTCTCTTAATATTTTGCGTGTTTTAAGTGGCACATCCTGGGGAGCTGATCGGACCGTCCTTCTTCGCCTTTATCGCTTTTTGGTCCGATCCAAGCTTGATTACGGGTGTATTGTTTATTCGTCGGCACGTCCAACTGTGTTACGTCGATTGAATGCCATTCACCATCGTGGCGTAAGAGTCGCTACAGGGGCCTTCCCAACCAGCCCTGTTTTTAGCCTGTATGTTTAAGCTGCAGAGCCTCCGCTGTCCTTCAGGCGTGAGATGCTCTTGTGCAGCTATGCTTGTCAACTCTCAAGCTTGCCTGACCACCCGTCCTTCGAGTTATTTTTCGAGGAGTCACTTGATCGTCACTATTTTATTAGCTCCTCTGCTTTGCTCCCACCCGGGGTTCGCTTTCGACAGCTCCTTCGGCATTTAGACGTTCCGCCAGCGCCGGCCCTTCCACGGGGGGAAACGCGTTTTCCTCCATGGTCTCGCGCTGAGGCCCACTGTCACCTTGGGCTAACGTCGATGCCGAAGACTGAGACCCCTGCTTCAGTCTTTAGATCGGCTTTTTTAGAAGTACGGGCTCAATTCGGAGACTTCCATTTTATCTTTACCGATGGATCTAAGACTGAAGCTGGAGTTGGATGTGCCTTTGTTTCTGGTCCCTGTAGTTTTAAGTTTCGTTTACCTGGACAATGTTCAATTTTTACCGCCGAACTGTTTAGCATTTATCAATCTATTTTATACATTCAGCGGCACGCCTTACAGCACTGTTTTATTTGTACGGACTCTCTGAGTGCCCTTCAGACTATTACTGCGCTGTACCATTACCACCCGCTTGTACAGCGCATACATGACCTGCTCCACTCGCTTGGTGTCACTGGCATCAGCGTGTCCTTCATGTGGATTCCAGGTCATGTGGGCATCTCAGGTAATGAGTCTGCCGACGCCGCTGCGAAATCGGCGATTTTATTACCCAGATTTTTTACCTCTGTTGTTCCCTCGTCAGATTCGTGTGTTATTTTACGTCGCCGCATCCTCTCGCGCTGGCGCGATGAGTGGACGGCCCTCCGGGGGAACAAGTTGCGGGAGGTTAAGCCTCTCGCGTTAATCTAGGGTACCTCTTCTCGTTCTTCACGTCGGGAAGAGGTACTTTTAGCCCGTTTACGAATTGGACATTGTCGTTTTAGTCATAGTTACCTGCTCAGTGGTGATCCCGCTTCGCTGTGTCAGCAGTGTGACGTGCCCTTAACGGTGCGTCACATTTTAACTGAATGTCAAGTTTTAGCTCCACTGCGCGTTCGCCTGGGTCTGCCTGTTGGCATAGCCAACGTTTTGGCAGACGACGCGCATGCTGTAGAATGTCTTTTACGTTTTATAAGTGACATTGATTTTAATCGTCGCATTTGATGCGCTGAGCGTCTTTTAGCTTTGTTATTTTATTCTGTATGTTTTCATAGGGACTTACTCCCCAGTGACATATGGCGCTCATGTCCCTCGCATTCTACAGTTCTTGACACGTTTTAATCTTTTATTGGCAATGCTTTTAGTGTGTTGGTTTTTCAGATATATTTATTGCTGTTATTGTTATTCTTGTTGTTATTTTTATTATTGTTGTTATTGTTATTGTTATTGTTATTCTATTGTTAGTTTTAACTTTTTGGACATCGCGGGTTTGTGTCCCGTTTTTTAATTATGCGGTTTTTTTACCTTTTATATTTTGACCTTATATTTTACACACTGTAAGGGCGCTGATGACCCTAGCAGTTTAGCGCCCTTAAACCGCATATCATCATCATCATCATCACTCCAGCTTGCACGTCGTCTTCAGTGGAACGTCGTCGCTGACACCTACTCCAGCGACCATTACCCCTGCATCGTTTCTCTTCTGTCGCACCACGTACAGCATTCCAGAGTACCTACCTGGATATTCGCAAAAGCCGACTGGAGCTTGTATTCCAGCCTCGTGCATTTTGACGACCAGCCCTTCTGCGACATTAACCAACTAGTGCAGCACCTTACGTCTATTATTTTCTCTGCCGCCGAACGCGCAATACCCCGTTCATCCTCCCAACCTCGGCGGCCACCTGTTCCGTGGTGGAACGAGGATTGTCGGGACGCCGTTCGTGCCCGTAGGACTGCACTTAGGGTGTTTCGGCGACACCCTACACTTGATAATTTGGTGACTTTTAAACAATCGCGCGCCAGGGCTCGTCGCATTATTCAGGATAGCAAGAAGGCATCTTGGGCTCGTTTTGTCGAGTCTTTTAATCGTTTTACGCCTTCATCCGTTGTTTGGGATAAACTTCGTCGCTTCTCAGGTAAAGTGTCACATTGTACTGTTTCTGGCCTTCAGGTTTCTAATGCCACCATAGTGGATCCGGCTGCCATCGCTAACACTCTGGGTGCTGCCTTTGAGGCGGTTTCCAGTTCAGACCATTATTCCGCCGGCTTTCGCTCTATTAAAGCCCGGCTGGATTCCGTATCATATACTTTTCGGTCTGCTAATGATGAATGCTATAACGAACTATTCACAATGAGGGAGCTGGAGCACGCTCTTCATTGCTCTCGGCACTCCGCTCCTGGGCCGGACAGCATTCATGTCCTGATGTTAAAGAACCTTTCAGCCGACAGTAAACTATTTCTCTTACAGGTCTATAACCGTATTTGGCAAGACGGCACTTTTCCTTCCGTTTGACGCGAAGCCACCATTGTCCCTATACTTAAGCCTGGGAAGGATCGCCAACTACCTTCCAGCTACCGCCCTATCTCCCTCAAGGTGATGCAAGGTGATGGAGCGCATGATCAACGGGCGGTTGACATGGTGGCTTGAGTCTCAGAAACTTCTTGCGAACGCTCAGTGCGGGTTTCGTCGCTATCGCTCTACCGTCGACCATCTGGTGTCCTTGTCGACGCATATTATGAATTAGGATTTCTGAGAAAGTGTCAAACCGTGGCTGTATTTTTTGACCTGGAGAAAGCTTATGACACTTGTTGGAGGGGCGGCATTTTACGTACACTTCACGCATGGAATATCCGCGGTCGTCTTCCCATATTTCTTCGGGAGTTTATGACGGACCGCGTCTTTCGTGTACGTGTGGGCTCGGTTTTATCTCGTCGTTTTATTCAAGAGAACGGAGTTCCGCAGGGCTCTGTACTCAGTGTCACACTTTTTGCGATTGCTATCCACCCCATTGTTGATTGTATTCCACCTGGCATTTCATCGTCCCTTTTTGTTGACGATTTCGCTATTTATTGCAGTTCACGGCGGACCTGTCTACTCGAACGCCGTCTCCAGAGCTGTATCGACCGTCTCTACGCCTGGGGTAACGCCAACGCCTTTAATTTTTCCGCCGAGAAATCCGTCTGCATCAACTTCTGGCGCCGGAAGTATTTCCCTCCGCCCTCTCTCCATCTTGGGCCAGGGATACTTCCGTTTGCAGACGAGGCGAAATTTTTGGGGTTGATTTTTGATAGGAAGTTGTGTTGGACCTCGCACGTTTCCTTTTAAAAAGCAAAGTGTGACCGTTCTCTTAATCTTTTACGTGTTTTAAGTGGCACATCCTGGGGAGCTGATCGGACCGTCCTTCTTCGCCTTTATCGCTCTTTGGTCCGATCCAAGCTTGATTACGGGTGTATTGTTTATTCGTCGGCACGTCCATCTGTGTTACGTCGATTGAATGCCATTCACCATCGTGGCATAAGAGTCGCTACAGGGGCCTTTCCAACTAGCCCTGTACCCAGTCTGTACGCAGAAGCTGCAGAGCCTCCGCTGTCCTTCCGGCGTGAGATGCTTTTGTGCAGCTATGCTTGTCGGCTCTCAAGCTTGCCTAACCACCCGTCCTTCGATGTATTTTACGAGGATTCGCTTGATCGCCAATATTTCGTTAGCTCCTCTGCATTGCTCCCTCCAGGGGTTCCCCCCCAGGGGCTCACCTTTTGTGAGTACGGGTTAGGCGCACCCGGGGTATCCGAGCCAATCATCGCCACATTCATCCCCTCACCCCCATCCGGTCGAGGTGGGTTCTTCTCGTGACCGCTGGACCCAAGGAAGGCTCTCGTGCGTTCTTTGCATCACATTCATACCGCACCTCACTATCGTTTCTTTCTTCTCCTATATTTCTGCGCATTTCGCCCCACGTTCATTCATTTACGCCTCTATTTTACTTCCTCGCCGGCCTACCTTGCGTGCGAAACGCCCACACAGTTTTAGTTGCTTTTATCTTTCTTTTAATCCTCCGTGGACACAGCCTGACGGGTACCGGCGCACTGGGTGCGCAGCTGGGTGAGTGGGTAATGGCGTCATCCCCACTACCCGGGGTCGTCATGTAGGGTATGTGTTCGTATCCGCTGTTCAACTGCAGTCCCGCGGGGGGGCCATTGCATGAGCTGCTGGCTTCCGACGGCGATTGGGTCCCTCTGTCTATGTTCTGGGAGGTGTGACCCTGGGGTGAGTCTGGTATAGATAGGCCACTCACCCAAGCCGGGGTAACGCCCGGGAAGTCAGAGCCCGAGGTCGTAGACAGTTGCAATGGTGGAGGATTTATTTCGCTATGGAGCACCCTCCCTCCATTAATACAAACAAGCGCCGAAAAACTTTGTAACAGAAGTAGCACCGCCGTCATCTGGTTGTTACTTGGTCATTTCAAGAACAGAAGAAGGACAAAACTTTGAGAAGGTGAACCCTTTTATTATTCAGAAGGGCATAGATGCTATTGCTGGTGCGGTTCAATCCTGCACTCGTTTACGGAATGGATCCTTATTGACACAAACTAAGTCCGATCAGCAAAGTAAGACCTTGTTGCGCGCTACGCTTCTCCACGGTTATCCCATCCGTGTCGAGAAGCACCGCACATTGAATTCCTGTCGGGGCGTCGTTACCACCCATAGCCTCGATGGTATATCGGACGAGGATCTAGTAGACTATCTATCCGATCAAAAGGTGACTGCAGTGCATCGAGTGCAGGCCAAACGCGACGGCGTATTGGTACCCACTCGTACCCTGTTTATTACATTTAATGGCGTTGATCAGCCTACGAGCATTTCCGCAGGGTACGAACGGATTTCTGTGAGGCCTTATATACCTAGACCTCTGCGTTGTTTTAAATGCCAACGTTTTGGGCATACGCAAGTCTCATGTAAGAGTGCCGTTAACATCTGTGCAACATGTAGCCAGCCCTCACACGAAGGTACCTGTTCAACAGCCCCCGTCTGCGTTAATTGTAAAGGGTCTAATTCTGCTTCGTTTGCCGACTGTCCGCGGTACTTGGACGAGAAGGCGATCCAGGAGATCCGGGTAAAGGAAAAACTCTCCTTCGCTGAAGCCCGGAGGCGTTACCATGCGCGCCAACCTTCACTCCTGCGATCTGGCACATTTAGTTCTGTTTTTGCCTCGCCAGTACCACGAGTAGATGCCGAAACTCAGACCTAGACCATGACTGGATTAACCGCCACTACCATCCGGCCGTCCATTAAGGCTACAGTTACCAAGCCGTATAAACCTGGTCCCAAGTCAATGAAGTCGCAAGCCGTTGAAAAGAAACCCAAGCAGAAACTTCGTAGGGAAGATTTTTTGAAAGACCCTCCGCGTGCGCGCGGTAACAAAAGTTCACCTTCTCCTCCTCGGAGGTCGCTGTCCCAGGAAGGTCCTGGGACAAGCCGCGCTCAGCGGCACCCCTCACCCATCGCCACCCAGAACCGATTCACGGCGCTTGAATCGGTTTCTGGCACTGAGCGCGTGGGCCCTCCCTCCGAGGAAGCTATGGAGTCTGACCAACTCCATACCAAAAGCCCGAGCCCCAAGGTTAAGCAAAAGGTAATTTTAAGCCGCCCTTCTAAGTAGACAGTTTATCCCTTTTTTCTTAATGGCTATCCTGACCTGGAATGTACGTGGTGTACGATCGCATAGGGCGGAACTGCAACTTTTATTGCGTTCCCATTCGCCTATGGTCGTGTGTTTGCAGGAGACTAAGCTTCGCCCTCACGATCCTTTTGATCTTCGAGGATATACTCCGGTTCGCTACGACCTTGAACCGGAGGAGGGTACGCCTGCTAATGGTGGTGTCATGATTTTGGTGCGCAATGATGTTCATTTTAAAACTATCACACTTACGTCCGACTTGCAAGCTGTTGCCATTAGACTGCAGTTACCCGGTTTCTTCTTTTCTGTTTGTTCTGTGTATTCACCTTCATCGTCTACCCCGCTCCCGCGGACATTCGAGCTCTTCTGTCCGCTCTCCCAACACCAGTTCTTCTGTTGGGAGATTTTAATGCCCATCACCCACTATGGGGTTCGCCAAGGGCTTGTGCGAGGGGAACTCTTCTTTCCGACATTTTTTACCAGTTCAATCTTTCAATCAATACAGGTGAGCCTACTTTTATCTCTGATTCTTCTGGTACATTCTCACACCTGGACCTTGCCGTTTGCTCACTCCAGCTAGCTAGTCGTCTGCAGTGGAACGTCGTCGCTGACACCTACTCCAGCGACCATTACCCCTGCATCGTTTCTCTTCTGTCACACCACGTACAACATTCCAGAGTACCTACCTGGATATTCCCAGAAGCCGACTGGAGTTTGTATTCCAGCCTCGTGCATTTTGACGACCAGCCCTTCACCGACATTAACCAACTAGTGCAGTACCTTACGTCTACTATTTTCTCTGCTGCCGAAAGCGCAATTCCCCGTTCATCCTCTCAACCTCGGCGAATGCCTGTTCCGTGGCGGAACGAGGAAATTCGGGCCGCCGTTCGTGCTCGTAGGACTGCACTTAGGGTGTTTCGGCGCCACCCTACACTTGATAATTTGGTGACTTTTAAACAATCGCGCGCCAGGGCTCGTCGCACTATTCAGGATAGCAAGAAGGCGTCGTGGGCTCGTTTTGTCGAGTCTTTTAATCGCTTTACGCCTTCATCTGTTGTTTGGGATAAACTTCGTCGCTTCTCAGGTAAAGAGTCGCATTGTACTGTTTCTGGCCTTCAGGTTTCTAATGCCACCATAGTGGATCCGGCTGCCATCGCTAACACTCTGGGTGCTGCCTTTGAGGCGGTATCCAATTCAGACCATTATTCCGCCGGCTTTCGCTCTATCCCCCTCAGGGGCTCACCTTATGTGAGTACGGGTTTTTGGCGCACCCGGGGGTTCCCGAGCCAATCATCGCCACATTCATCCCCTCCCCCCAACCGGTCGAGGTGGGTTCTTCTCGTGACCGGTGAACACAAGGTAGGCTCTCGTGCGTTCTTTACATTTCATTCATACCGCACCTCACCATCGTTTCTTTCTTCTCTTGTCCCTTTCTGACCATTTCGCACCACGACATTCACACAACTCTTTTTCTTCCTGGCCGGCCTACCTTGCGTGCGAAACGCCCACACAGTTTTAGTTTCTTTTATCTTTTTATTTAAATCCTCCGTGGACACAGCCTGACGGATACCCGCGCACCGCGTGCGCAGCTGGGTGAGTGGGTAATGGCGTCATCCCCACCACCCGGGGTCGTCATGTAGGGTGTGTGTTCGTATCCGCTGTTCAACTGCAGTCCCGCGGGGGGCCATTGCATGAGCTGCTGGCTTCCGACGGCGATTGGGTCCCTCTGTCTATGTTCTGGGAGGTGTGACCCTGGGGTGAGCTAGGTATAGATAGGCCACTCACCC
This sequence comes from Deroplatys truncata, assembly GCA_030765065.1. Lineage (NCBI taxonomy): Eukaryota > Metazoa > Arthropoda > Insecta > Mantodea > Mantidae > Deroplatys > Deroplatys truncata. The sequence goes on along the minus strand of JAUKNL010000022.1, from coordinate 631,811 downwards.
AAGCCGGGGTAACGCCCGGGAAGTCAGAGCCCGATGTCGGAGACGGTTGCAATGGTGGAGGATTTTTTTCGCTATGGAGCACCCTTTCTCCATTATAAACAACAAGCGCCGAAAAGTTTTAGTAACAGAAGTAGCACCGCCAACAGCTGGTTGTTACTTAGTGATTACCCGAACAGAGGAAGGACCATCATTTGAGAAGGTGAACCCTTTTATCATCCAGAAGGGCATTGACTCAATTGCTGGTCCGGTTCTTTCTTGCACTCTGCTTCGTAATGGTTCGTTGTTAGTGTAAAGCAAATCCGAGGCACAAAGTAAGTCCTTGTTGAGCGCCACGCTTCTCCACGGTTATCCTATCCGTGTTGAGAAGCACCGCACCTTGAATTCTTGTCGAGGCGTTGTCACCACGCATAGCCTCGATGGCATATCGGACGAGGACCTGGTCGAATATCTTGCAGACCAGAAGGTGACAGCGGTTCATCGAGTGCAGGCCAAACGCGACGGCGTATTGGTACCCACTCGTACCCTGTTTCTAACATTTGATGGCGTCGATCTGCCCACGAGCATCTCCGCAGGGTACGAACGTATTTCTGTGAGGCCTTATATTCCTAGACCTCTGCGTTGTTTTAAGTGCCAACGTTTTGGGCATACGCAAGTCTCATGTAAGAGTGCCGTTAACATCTGTGCAACATGTAGCCAGCCCTCACACGAAGGTGCCTGTTCAACAGCCCCCGTCTGCGTTAATTGTAAAGGGTCACATTCTGCTTCGTTTGCCGACTGTCCGCAGTATTTGGACGAGAAGGCGATCCAGGATATCCGGGTAAAGGAAAAGCTCTCCTTCGCCGAAGCCCGGAGGCGTTTCCATGCGCGCCAACCTTCACTCCTGCGATCTGGCACATTTAGTTCTGTTGTTGCCTCGCCAGTACCACGAGTAGATGCCGAAACTCAGACCTGGACCTTGACTGGATTAACCGCCACTACCATCCGGCCGTCTATTGAAGCTACTGTTACCAAGCCCTATAAACCTGGTCCAAAGTCAATGAAATCGCAAGCCGCTGAAAAGAAGCCCAAGCAGAAACTACGTAGGGAAGATTTTTTGAAAGACCTTCCGCGTGCGCGCGGTAACAAAAGTTCACCTTCTCCTCCTCAGAGGTCGCTATCCCAGGAAGGTCCTGGGACAAGCCGCGCTCAGCGGCACCCCTCACCCATTGCCACCCAGAACCGATTCACGGCGCTTGAATCGGTTTCTGGCACTGAGCGCGTGGGCCCTTCCTCCGAGGAAGCTATGGAGTCTGACCAACTCCATACAAAAAGCCCGAGCCCCAAGGTTAAACAAAAGGTAATTTTAAGCCGCCCTTCTAAATAGACAGTTTATCCCCTTTTTTCTTAATGGCTATCCTGACCTGGAATGTACGTGGTGTACGATCGCATAGGGCGGAACTGCAACTTTTATTGCGTTCCCATTCGCCTATGGTCGTATGTTTGCAGGAGACTAAGCTTCGCCCTCACGATCCTTTTGATCTCCGAGGATATACTCCGGTTCGCTACGACCTTGAACCGGAGAAGGGTACTCCTGCTCATGGTGGTGTGATGATTTTGGTGCGTAATGACGTTCATTTTCAAACTATCACACTTACGTCCGACTTGCAAGCTGTTGCCATTAGACTGCAGTTACCCGGTTTTTTCTTTTCTGTTTGTTCTGTGTATACACCTCCATCGTCTCCTCTCGCTCCCGCGGACATTCGATCTCTCCTATCCGCTCTCCCAACACCATTTCTTCTGTTGGGAGATTTTAATGCCCATCACCCACTATGGGGTTCGCCAAGGGCTTGTGCGAGGGGAACTCTTCTTTCCGACATTTTTTACCAGTTCAATCTTTCAATCCTCAATACAGGTGAGCCTACTTTTATTTCTGATTCTTCTGGTACGTTCTCACACCTGGACCTTGCCATTTGCTCCCTCCAGCTTGCTAGTCGTCTTCAGTGGAACGTCGTCGCTGACACCTACTCCAGCGACCATTACCCCTGCATCGTTTCTCTTCTGTCGCACCACGTACAGCATTCCAGAGTACCTACCTGGATATTCGAAAAAGCTGACTGGAGCTTGTATTCCAGCCTCGTGCATTTTGACGACCAGCCCTTCTCCGACATTAATCAACTAGTGCAGCACCTTACGTCTATTATTTTCTCTGCCGTCGAACGTGCAATACCCCGTTCATCCTCCCAACCTCGGCGGCCACCTGTTCCGTGATGGAACGAGGATTGTCGGGACGCCGTTCGTGCCCGTAGGACTGCACTTAGGGTGTTTCGGCGACACCCTACACTTGATAATTTGGTGACTTTTAAACAATCGCGCGCCAGGGCTCGTCGCATTATTCAGGATAGCAAGAAGGCGTCGTGGGCTCGTTTTGTCGAGTCTTTTAATCGTTTTACGCCTTCATCCGTTGTTTGGGATAAACTTCGTCGCTTCTCAGGTAAAGTGTCACATTGTACTGTTTCTGGCCTTCAGGTTTCTAATGCCACCATAGTGGATCCGGCTGCCATCGCTAACACTCTGGGTGCTGCCTTTGAGGCGGTTTCCAGTTCAGACCATTATTCCGCCGGCTTTCGCTCTATTAAAGCCCGGCTGGATTCCGCATCATATACTTTTCGGTCTGCTAATGATGAATGCTATAACGAACTATTCACAATGAGGGAGCTGGAGCACGCTCTTCATTGCTCTCGGCACTCCGCTCCTGGGCCGGGCGGCATTCATGTCCTGATGTTAAAGAACCTTTCAGCCGACAGTAAACTATTTCTCTTACAGGTCTATAACCGTATTTGGCAAGACGGCATTTTTCCTTCCGTTTGGCGCGAAGCCACCATTGTCCCTATACTTAAGCCTGGGAAGGATCGCCAACTACCTTCCAGCTACCGCCCTATCTCCCTCACCAGTTGCATTTGCAAGGTGATGGAGCGCATGATCAACGGGCGGTTGACATGGTGGCTTGAGTCTCAGAAACTTCTAGCGAACGCTCAGTGCGGGTTTCGTCGCTATCGCTCTACCGTCGACCATCTGGTGTCCTTGTCGACGCATATTATGAATGGATTTCTGAGAAAGTGTCAAACCGTGGCTGTATTTTTTGACCTGGAGAAAGCTTATGACACTTGTTGGAGGGGCGGCATTTTACGTACACTTCACGATTGGAATATCCGCGGTCGTCTTCCCATATTTCTTCGGGAGTTTATGACGGACCGTGTCTTTCGTGTACGTGTGGGCTCGGTTTTATCTAGTCGTTTTATTCAAGAGAACGGAGTACCGCAGGGCTCTGTACTCAGTGTCACACTTTTTGCGATTGCTATCAACCCCATTGTTGACTGTATTCCACCTGGCATTTCATCGTCCCTTTTTGTTGACGATTTCGCTATTTATTGCAGTTCACGGCGGACCTGTCTACTCGAACGCCGTCTCCAGAGCTGTATCGACCGTCTCTACGCCTGGAGTAACGCCAACGGCTTTAATTTCTCCGCCGAGAAATCCGTCTGCATCAACTTTTGGCGCCGGAAGTATTTCCCTCCGCCCTCTCTCCATCTTGGGCCTGGGATACTTCCGTTTGCAGACGAGGCGAAATTTTTGGGGTTGATTTTTGACAGGAAGTTGTGTTGGACCTCGCACGTTTCCTTTTTAAAAGCAAAGTGTGACCGTTCTCTTAATACTTTACGTGTTTTAAATGGCACATCCTGGGGAGCTGATCGGACCGTCCTTCCTCGCCTTTATCGCTCTTTGTTCCGATCCTAGCTTGATTACGGGTGTATTGTTTATTCGTCGGCACGTCCATCTGTGTTACGTCGATTGAATGCCATTCACCATCGTGGCATAAGAGTCGCTACAGGGGCCTTTCCAACTAGCCCTGTACCCAGTCTGTACGCAGAAGCTGCAGAGCCTCCGCTGTCCTTCCGGCGTGAGATGCTTTTGTGCAGCTATGCTTGTCGACTCTCAAGCTTGCCTAACCACCCGTCCTTCGATGTATTTTACGAGGATTCGCTTGATCGCCAATATTTCGTTAGCTCCTGTGCATTGCTCCCTCCAGGGATTCGATTTCGACTGCTACTTCGGCATTTGGACGTTACGCCAGCGCCGGCCCTTACCCGAGGGGAAACGCGCTTTCCTCCATGGTCGCGCGCTGAGGCCCACATCCACCTTGGGCTAACGTCGATGCCGAAGAATGAGACCCCTGCTTCAGTCCTTAGATCGGCATTTTTAGAACTTCAGGCAACATTCGGAGACTGTCATTTTATTTATACTGATGGGTCTAAGACTGATGTTGGAGTAGGATGTGCCTTTGTTTTAGGTGCGCATAGTTTTACTTTTCGTTTACCCGGGCAATGTTCGATTTATACCGCCGAACTTTTTAGTATCTATCAATGTGTTTTATACATTCAGCGGCATGTCTTACGGCGTTGTGTTGTTTGTTCGGACTCTCTGAGTGCCCTTCAGAGTATTAACGCGCTGTACTCTTACCACCCCCTCGTACAGCGCATTCATGACCTGCTCCATTCGCTAGGTGCCTCTGGCATCAGCGTCTCTTTTATGTGGATTCCAGGTCATGTGGGTATCTCAGGGAATGAGTCGGCCGACGCCGCTGCGAAATCGGCGATTTTATTACCCAGATGTTTTACTTCTGTTGTTCCCTCGTCAGATTCGTGTGTTATTTTACGTCGCCGCATCCTCTCGCGCTGGCGCGATGAGTGGACGGCCCTCCGGGGGAACAAGTTGCGGGAGGTTAAACCTCTTCCGCTAGTCTGGGCTACCTCTTCCCGTGCTTCTCGTCGGGAAGAGGTACTTTTAACACGCCTTCGTATCGGACATTGCCTTTTTAGTCATAGATACCTGTTAAGTGGTGATCCCGCACCTCTGTGTGGTCAGTGTGACGTGCCCTTAACGGTCCGTCACATTTTAACCGAGTGTCAAGTTTTAGCTCCACTGCGCGTTCGCGTGGGTCTGCCTGTTGGCGTAGCCAACGTGTTGGCAGACGACGCGCCTGCTGTAGAATGTCTTTTACGTTTTATCACTGACATTGGTTTTAGCCGTCGCATTTGATGCGCTGAGCGCCTTTTAGCTGTTTGATTTTATATTGTTAGTTTTAATGGGGCCCTTCTCCCCGGACATATGGCGCTCATGTTCCTTGCATTCTACAGTTCTTGACACGTTTTATTCTTTTAGTGACCATGATTTTAGTGTGTTGGTTTTTGCAGATATATTTATTGTTATTCTTGTTATTGTTATTATTGTTATTGTTTTTATTGTTATTGTTATTATTGTTATTGTTATTCTATTGTTATTTTTAACTTTTTTGACATCGCGGGTTTGTGTCCCGTTTTTTAATTATGCGGTTTTTTACCTGTCTTTTATATTTTGACCTTATATTTTACACATTCTAAGGGCGCTGATGACCGCAGCAGTTTAGCGCCCTTAAACCGCATATCATCTCATCATTTCGCTCTATCAAAGACCGGCTGGATTCCGACACCTTTAATTTTCGATCTGCTAATATTGAGTGTTATAATGAACTTTTCACAATGAGGGAGCTGGAGCACGCTCTTCATTGCTCTCGGCACTCCGCTCCTGGGCCGGACGGCATTCATGTCCTGATGCTAAAGTACCTTGCAGCAGACAGTAAACACTTTCTCTTACAGGTCTATAACCGTATTTGGCAAGACGGCATTTTTCCTTCCGTTTGGCGCGAAGCCACCATTGTCCCTATACTTAAGCCTGGGAAGGATCGCCAACTACCTTCCAGCTACCGCCCTATCTCCCTCACCAGTTGCATTTGCAAGGTGATGGAGCGCATGATCAACGGGCGGTTGACATGGTGGCTTGAGTCTCAGAAACTTCTAGCGAACGCTCAGTGCGGGTTTCGTCGCTATCGCTCTACCGTCGACCATCTGGTGTCCTTGTCGACGCATATTATGAATGGATTTCTGAGAAAGTGTCAAACCGTGGCTGTATTTTTTGACCTGGAGAAAGCTTATGACACTTGTTGGAGGGGCGGCATTTTACGTACACTTCACGATTGGAATATCCGCGGTCGTCTTCCCATATTTCTTCGGGAGTTTATGACGGACCGTGTCTTTCGTGTACGTGTGGGCTCGGTTTTATCTAGTCGTTTTATTCAAGAGAACGGAGTACCGCAGGGCTCTGTACTCAGTGTCACACTTTTTGCGATTGCTATCAACCCCATTGTTGATTGTATTCCACCTGGCATTTCATCGTCCCTTTTTGTTGACGATTTCGCTATTTATTGCAGTTCACGGCGGACCTGTCTACTCGAACGCCGTCTCCAGAGCTGTATCGACCGTCTCTACGCCTGGAGTAACGCCAACGGCTTTAATTTCTCCGCCGAGAAATCCGTCTGTATTAATTTCTGGCGCCGGAAGTATTTCCCTCCGCCCTCTCTCCATCTGGGGTCAGGGATACTTCCGTTTGCAGACGAGGCGAAATTTTTGGGGTTGATTTTTGATAGGAAGTTGTGTTGGACCTCGCACGTTTCCTGTTTAAAAGCAAAGTGTGACCGTTCTCTTAATCTTTCCGTGTTTTAAGTGGCACATCCTGGGGAGCTGATCGGACCGCCCTTCTTCGCCTTTATCGTTCTTTGGTCCGATCCAAGCTTGATTACGGGTGTATTGTTTATTCGTCGGCACGTCCATCTGTGTTATGTCGATTGAATGCCATTCTCCATCGTCGCATAAGAGTCGCTACAGGGGCCTTTCCAACTAGCCCTGTACCCAGTCTTTACGCAGAAGCTGCAGGGCCTCCGCTGTCCTTCCGGCGTGAGATGCTTTTGTGCAGCTATGCTTGTCGACTCTCAAGCTTGCCTGACCACCCGTCTTTCGAGTTATTTTTCGAGGAGTCGCTTGATCGCCACTATTTGATTAGCTCCTCTGCATTGCTCCCTCCAGGGGTTCGATTTCGACAGCTCCTTCGGCATTTGGACGTTACGCCAGCGCCGGCCCTTCCTCGGGGTGAAACGCGTTTTCCTCCTTGGTCGCGCCCTGAGACCCACTGTCACCTTGGGTTAACGTTGATGCCGAAGAGTGAGACCCCTGCTTCAGTCCTTAGATCGGCATTTTTAGAACTTCAGGCAACATTCGGAGACTGTCATTTTATTTATACTGATGGGTCTAAGACTGATGTTGGAGTAGGATGTGCCTTTGTTTTAGGTGCGCATAGTTTTACTTTTCGTTTACCCGGGCAATGTTCGATTTATACCGCCGAACTTTTTAGTATGTATCAATGTGTTTTATACATTCAGCGGCACGACTTACGGCGTTGTGTTGTTTGTTCGGACTCTTTGAGTGCCCTTCAGGGTATTACAGCGCTGTACGGTTACCACCCTCTCGTACAGCGCATACATGACCTGCTCCACTCGCTGGGTGCCTCTGGCATCAGCGTCTCCTTCGTGTGGATTGCAGGTCATGTGGGCATCTCAGGGAACGAGTCTGCCGACGCCGCTGCCAAATCGGCGATTTTATCCTCCAGATTTTTTACAACCGTTGTTCCCTAGTCTGATTTTAATGTTTTGTTACGTCACCGCATCCTCTCGCGCTGGCGCGATGAGTGGTCGGCCCTCTTGGGGGAACAAATTACGGAAGTTAAACCTCTCCCGTTAATCTGGTGCACCTCTTCTCGTTCTTCTCGTCGGGAAGAGGTGATTTTAGCTCGTCTACGCATCGGACATTGCCTTTTTAGTCATAGATACTTGCTTAGCGGTGATCCCGCACCTCTGTGTGGTCAGTGTGCTCTGCCATTAACAGTCTGTCACATTTTAACCGAGTGTCAAGTTTTAGCTCCACTGCGCGTTCGCGTGGGTCTGCCTGTTGGCCTAGCCAACGTTTTGGCAGACGACGCGCATGCTGTAGAATGTCTTTTACGTTTTATCACTGACATTGGTTTTAGCCGTCGCATTTGATGCGCTGAGCGCCTTTTAGCTGTTTGATTTTATATTGTTAGTTTTAATGGGGCCCTTCTCCCCGGACATAAGGCGCTCATGTTCCTTGCATTCTACAGTTCTTGACACGTTTTATTCTTTTAGTGACCATGATTTTAGTGTGTTTATTTTAGTCTTTGGTCTGTTGTGTTTTTTAGTGTTTTGACCAGGCGGGTTTGTGTGTGGTATTTTAGTTTTTTGACTTTTCAATTTTATCTTCATACATTGTAAGGGCGCTAATACCCACTGTAGTTGAGCGCCCTTAAGCTCCACCTCATCATCATCCAGAGGTTCGATTTCGACTGCTACTTCGGCATTTGGACGTTACGCCAGCGCCGGCCCTTACCCGAGGGGAAACGCGTTTTCCTCCATGGTCGCGCGCTGAGGCCCACATCCACCTTGGGCTAACGTCGATGCCGAAAAAAGCGACCCCTACTTCTGTTCTTAGATCCGCCTTTTTAGAACTACAGGCGCAGTTCGGGGACTGTCATTTTATATATACTGATGGGTCTAAGACTGATGTTGGAGTAGGATGTGCCTTTGTTTTTGGTGTACAGAGTTTTACTTTTCGTTTACCTCGACAATGTTCAATTTTTACCGCCGAAATTTTTAGCATTTATCAATCTGTTTTATACATTCAGTGGCACGACTTACGGCACTGTTTTATTTGTACGGACTCTCTGAGTGCCCTTCAGACTATTCATGCGCTGTACCATTACCACCCACTCGTACAGCGCATACATGACCTGCTCCACTCGCTTGGTGTCTCTGGCATCAGCGTGTCCTTCATGTGGATTCCAGGTCATGTGGGCATCTCAGGTAATGAGTCTGCCGACGCCGCTGCGAAATCGGCGATTTTATTACCCAGATTTTTTACTTCTGTTGTTCCCTCGTCAGATTCGTGTGTTATTTTACGTCGCCGCATCCTCTCGCGCTGGCGCGATGAGTGGACGGCCCTCCGGGGGAACAAGTTGCGGGAGGTTAAGCCTTTCCCGTTGATCTGGGGTACCTCTTCTCGTTCTTGTCGTCGGGAAGAGGTAATTTTAGCTCGTCTACGGATTGGACAGTGTGTTTTTAGTCATAGGTATTTGCTCAGTGGTGACCCCGCACCACTCTGTGGGCAGTGTGACGTGCCCTTAACGGTGCGTCACATTTTAACAGAGTGTCTGGTTTTAGCTGCATTGCGTGCTCGTGTGGGTCTGCCTGTTGGCCTAGCCAACGTTTTGGCAGACGACACGCGTGCTGCAGAATGTGTTTTACGTTTTATTCATGACAGTGATTTTAATCTGTGCATTTAATGCGTTGGGCGTCTGTTAGCTTAGTACTTTTATTCTGTCTGTTTTTGTGGGAACTCTTATCCCCAGTGGACATATGGCGCTCATGTCCCTCGCATTCTACAGTTCCTGACACGTTTTAATCTTTTATTGCCTATGCTTTTATTGTGTTGGTTTTTCAGATATTTGTATTGATCTTATTGTTGTTATTGTTATTATTGTTGTTATTGTTATTATTGTATTGTTATTATTGTTATTGTTATATTATTGTTAGTTTTAGCTTTTTGAACATCGCGGGTTTGTGTCCCGTTTTTTAAATATGCGGTTCTTTTACCTGTTTAATATTTTGACCTTATCTTTTATACATTGTAAGGGCGCTGATGACCATAGCAGTTTAGCGCCCTTAAACCGCATATCATCATCATCATCAAACCAAGGGAAACTTGTAAAACTGCCTTCATTAGTGAAAAACCTTTCACCATTTATTCTCTGTATGTTTACAGAACTATTATATATGTATGTATATATACACATGTACATATATAATAGAAAAGCAAGTATTAATAAGAAACAATCACATACATGACCACAATATAAGAAATAACTGCAATTTTCTTAGGCTCAGTACAAACAAAGGTATCTCTGAGAAGGGTGTTAATAAGAGAACAGTAATTTTGTTCAATTGATTGCCAGTAGCACTGAAAAATTTAGCGAACACCTCAAAAATGTGTTTTAAATATAAACCAGAAGAGTATCTAATTAACAAGTGTTTGTATAATATAGATGACCTGAAAGCAATTATTAAACTGGGGGTGAACAGCCATTTGTGATGTGTAGGTGTGTACATATGTTATTATTTAAATTTTGGTGCTTTATATACTCTTTGTATTATTATTATTATTATTATTATTATTGTTGTTGTTGTTGTTGTGATTTATTATTATATTTATTATTAGTGGTATTATTAGTATTACTATGACTATTAAGATTTCCAACCCAGATACATCTGTTGATTCATCTATTTGAAGCAAAAAGTTAATGAATTTTATTCACCAAAGTAAAGTAGCTTTCACATCATCTGCTAAGTCCTTGATGTGTCATGAAATAGCGTTATTTGACAAAGGAATCAATGTATTAATTTCATGGCTTTTCCATTCAGCACAAGACTTGTTAAGCGATGATATGGGCTTCGCCTGATTGAGCAACTCAGTGAACTACTAAGTATGATGACATCAAAACCTTTTTGTTAATTGTTTTTGAGCGATATGATATATTTTCTGGGCATATCCTTGTTTATTGCCCTTCCTTCTGAAAATACCAGTTGGTTTGCCCTTGCATTCTGGATGGATTCCCCCAAAATAACAGTGCATTTATACTGGGAACATTGCAATGTTTGGCAACACTTAGCTGTAAATTACACACTGCAATTTGTTGTTGCTGGTCTGAGCAAACCCAATGTCTAAGTAGGAATCATGGTACTTCCTATTTGCTGTCGTTTTCTCTGTGTCTTTGTACATTTGATTCTTAGCTTCAGGAAGTGCTGTCACGCCCTCTCTCACTGAATTGTCCAAAAAATGTTCATCTTCTCCGGAAATTTTGACACCAGCAAATGCTGCATCTTCTTCCACACTGCAATTGAAAAATAATATTTGTATCGGCTGCATAAAATACATTAATAGTGCTGTCCTCTGTGGTCTAGGGGTACAATGCTAACCTCTGGTTCCTGAGGTTGCGGGGGAGGGCAATGGATTTTTTTGGGTGTAAAACTCCTTAGTATGTCTTCCTTTGGAAGGGAAGTAAAGCCAGTGGTCCCGTGTCGGAGATTTACAGCATGTAAAAGAACCTTAAGCCTGATAAAGAGGTCTCTGAGCAATTTCCGGTCTTTCATGCCCAATATAGAATGGAACGCTGAGAACCATAGTAGTTAAAGTGCATCCATAAATAAAAAATAAATAAACAAATATGTATATTAGTAGTAATAATAATAATATAACATGGTGTATATTTGCAAATGTGAAGCAACGTGAATGCAGGATACACCCCAAACTGAATATAAAATATTGTAAAAAAGGCATTTTTTCTACATATAAGGTGCAACCCAGAATCAAAGCTGTACAATATAAAAGTGAAAAGTTGTGAACAGATTGCAAAATTATTTAACCATATCATAACAAATATAATGTTGTGTTTTCTTTTGCTGTCATGTGTTTTAAACCATCTCTACCAAGCATCCATTGTTGAAAGTATGGGTAAGTTTCTGAAAAAACAACAGTGAGAATTATCATATTTAATTGAAAAGAGAAATTAGTAAGAAGCTAGAAGTGAGTGAGTTGTTTGTATAGTAAAAAATACTACATTTTTATGTAATAGGGTGTCTTGTAAGGGAAAGAAATATGGTACTAAACAAGTGAATGTCATTCCAAGCATCTTCTAAAAGAAAGGTTTTCTTACTGCTGAGGTACTGTAAGGTTCCAAGCTTTGTGTGTTTGCAGGGTGAGGGGAAGACGGTCAAGCAGGGGAAACTGTTGACATATGTATTCCTTGGTTAGCAGAATGTTGTTGTTCCCTGCACATTACACCGTCCAGTGGTGATGCTATTACTTCTGAACATTCTGCTGTGAGTGCTCCAATTCTAGTGAAATGTATAATGGCAGAGGGTACATAAGAGACGAGCGTTTGCAAGCAAAGTCTTGTAGTCCACAGTGAGGTTCATCAGGTGATTTAGAACATCACACAAACACGTGATGAGGAATCCAAGCAGAATTACTTAAGATTTCCACTAAAGCAGGTAACAAAGAGGGCAGCAGACTATTGTGAAGAATCAGAAAATTTCATCCAAAAAATTAGAAAGGAGGGAAAACAACTTCAGGAGCTAAGTGGAGGTCCCGTTGTATTTTAAACACTGGGAAAAAAAAAGAAATACATTAAAGGACAATCAAAAAGTGTTTGTGGATGTGTTTGATAAGTGTGTTATCTGGAATGTTGTTCATGAATTCTACATAACACAAAAAGTAGTTCCAACAGCAAAGAAACTTTTACCCATTGTAAAGGAGAGGATACAGTTTCCTTGAAGTACAAAATCTTTGATAAGGGTTTTAAAAACTATTGGCTTCAAGTGGAGAAAATGTGGAAGCAAATGAAAGATTTTAATTGAAAAAACCGAGATTGTGCAATGGCATCATGAGTACCTTGTAAATATTAAAGCTTTGTGAGAATCTGGCAGAAGCCTTATTTATTTAGATGAAACTTGGCTGGACAGTAATATAACCATGAAGAACTGTTGGCAGCCTTAAGATGTTTTTGGGGTGGCCGAAAATTACAGTACAGGCAGTTGGCTCATTCTTCTACATGCTGTAGACAAGAAAGGATTTGTGAGTGAAGCAAAATTTCTGTATAAGGCAGGAAGTAACATTGGAGACTACCAAGGCCAGATGAACCATCAAAATTTTGAGAAATGGTTGAAAGAAATTCTCATTCCAAACATCCCACCTTCTTTTGTTACAATTTTGGACAACGCTCCTTATCACTCATTCTTATCTGAATAGTGCCCTACCATATACTCTATGAAGAAAGAGATAGTGAGCTTCTTGCAAAAACATGGTGTTAATTGCAGTGAAGAAATGAGGAAAGGTGATTTACTACCCCTTGTTGAAGTCCATCGCCCAAAGAAAAAGGGCTTCAGAATAGATAAGTTTCTGATGAGTTTAGATACACACCAGTAAGACTACCACTATAAATGTGTGACCTAAACCCAATCGAGTTTGCTTTGGATCAGCTAAAACATAATGTGAGGAGGTGCAACATCGATGGAAACATGAGTTTGCAGAAACTGCAAGAACATACATAGGAGGCCATCAAAGCAGTAACGGTAGCAGACTGGATAGGGTTGTATAACAAAGTGGAGGAAACAGAGGCTGAATATTGGAAAAACGAAGGAATTGTATTAGATGTTATAGATAATGTTGTTATGAATCTGGCATCAGATAATGATAGTTCCACCAGTGATAGTGACAGTGACAGTGACAGCAATGAACACAGTGTCAGTGACAGTGACAGTGATGAAGAACTTGCACAGCTACTGTGATGCTAAAGTGGAGAGTAATGATGATGATGATAATCATCATCATCATCATCATCATCATCATCATCATCATCATCATCGTAGTTATAGAATATCTAATATTTGTAGCTTATTAAGTTTAAACTTATTAGGTGGGCATGTTTCTTTATATTATTACTCATATTAGGTGTTTTGAATCAAACTAAATGTGCACTATAGTAAAATGATGTAGCATACTGGATAATTAGACAAGTAACACCATATGATGTGGTTTGACATTCAATCACATTGTCTGTTTTATTTTATCCATTCATTGAAAACTCTATACACCATTGGTTACCTGACCGCCCACCTTCCCCTACCCTCTCTAATATCATTCTTACTTAACGTAAACTTAGTCGCATTCCTTCCAGCCACATGGATTTGGACCCTTACAGTATATGGTATGCTAGTCGTACATTCAGTGTTGCAGAAATAAATTTTTGATGATAGTGGCTTACACATGATGCCTTGTTACTGACAGCAATTCATACAGACTCCATTGCCAAATCAAGTGATGATGCAGACACCAGTGGTGAGGACAAATGATAGCAGTACATGGTGCAGTATCATAATATTTTGCAATGTTACCTTTGAACCTGTTAATTTTGAAGTGACATTGTTGTGTGTGTATATATACCGTTAGCTTGAATAGTTTAATAAAAATATTGTTTTGTAGTATCAGTGATGCTTCCTTTTCATATCCTAAAAGTGTTTAGTTTCTATAAGCTAACATTTTATCATTTGTATGTGAATATAAGGTGCACCTCAATTTTGAGCAGATAGTAATTGGCTTAATACATTTGGAAATATAGGTAATAATAATACCTAATAATAATGGTTCAGTAAATAATGGACAACTAAAAAGTGTATGCTAGAGCTTCAGTTGCATTCATTTATAATTAACGTGGCCAGCCAATCACAAAATGTTTGCGATAAATATTAAAACAAGGGAAAAAGTAATTTATGTTTTAAGTTTGTACAACTGCATAGATGTCTGGGGAAATTCTTCTACTTCTTCTTCAACAGACTACCCTTCTCTTTGTAGGACTTACACCCCAAGGACTTACAAGCCAATGCCTTGTGTCAGTAGCCTGTCGAGGAGCAAGCACACTCTTGATCATAACATATCCAGGATTGGTGATCAGCCCATGCCTGGTATGGTGGTGAAGAAGAAATGAAATGTAGTGATGAAAGGGATGATAGGAAAATTTGCAGATCAAATTATCCAACCCAGCATTTGCCTAGCGACTGAGGAAAGCCACAAAATAACCTTTGGTAAGATTGGTCAGCCCCGGGGACTTGAACCTGGGACCTCCCAAATGTTACTCTCCCACAGAGGTTACTGCCTGAGCCATCCTGCTTGGTTGTCTGGGGAAATAATAGGCAAAAATATAATTGTATTTTTCAATTAAATTTTGCTTTTCAATTCTGACTATATTTGACAAGTATGAAATATTTTTCTTTGAAACCTTTGCATTGAATTAAACTTCATATGTATGATGATTCATGAGTTCTTTTATGTGTAAGAGCAGAAGAACAAAGCAATGCTAATAAGTGCTCCACAAGGTTGCATTTGTGTCACAAAACTAATAAAACTGCATCTTACTTTCTAATATAATAAAAATAAAGCATTTGAACATACATTCTAACTTCTTCCACAGCTATTGAGGTACTGTGATGTAAGTTTTGAGGATCTCTTGAAGGACTCACACTTTAGCCACCAGTCCATTACATGATACTTGATGATATTAAATTGAAAATGACACTAAAGGCTTTCATAAATAAACAACATCAATATTTCTTGATTCTCAACTGAATGCTGACTGAACTGCAATTAACTGGAGGGGCGAAGTAAGCAGAAGTTTTTAATGTAATAGAAACTTCATGCATGCCATTCGTGTCTCTGTATCTGGTTTTGCTGCAAGCTGTCTGTATGCTTTGTGCTTCTGACTGCTGCCACAGGATTCTGAGAAGTTGTCACTGGGGAAAGGTTCACAATAAAAGAAGGCACCAAACAGCAGAATGTCTTGCAGCAATGACCAACTTTCATTGCACCTCAAGTGTGCACCTTAATTATTTCTATTCATTGTTTACCAATACATGACTTACGGCTGCACGGAATTCATAACTTTAAAACCTGGTCATTTCTTTATTCATCCAGTTCTTTTAAAGAGCACTAGGAGATGTTTTGTGGAGCACCATGAGCTATGCTGAGCACCACTGGGCTAGGTTATGTCACCTTACTTTTTTTAACACCTTGCTTTGCTCAGGATATTTAAAAGTGGCTAGTGAAGGAAATAAAATTTGTTGCAAATGAGCCCTGAGTACATAATGTTTTTTAATAAAATTACCTTTTCAACATAAGGAAAGGAAAAGGTTTAGCCAGGTGAATTGTGGAGTGAGAAATGTATTTATATGCATACTACATACTATTCCATATCAATGAACATTAAGGTCTCCTGCATAATGTGTAATACAGGTGCAGTAGTGGATGAAGGCTTATTGTGAAGTGCTATATGAAAGCGTTCTTGCATGATTCACACAAACAGCATGATATGTGTAGTAGTTAATCAGAGAGCACCTTCAGCAGATGAGTAGGCGGAGCTCACGCAATGGATGTGGAAAAAATAATTTAACAAAATATTCCCTATTCTTATGACAGGCATGGTTAGATTCAGACTCCCTTAATATAGCTGAAACTTTATCAGTGTTTCAACTATAATTATGTTACTTTTTTTTGAGCTGCTATTTTGTTACTTTTGAAAATTCTTATTACATTAAGTTACTTTTTCCTTCAATTGGAAGTGTCATCTCACTTTGTTCACTGTTTAAGTAAGTTATGTTTTAATAGTTTACAAATCTCTGTATGAGGCATCTAATATGATATGTGATGGAAAATGAATGATGACAATTTTGTGTATGACTTATATAATGTGGAAAACTCTAATGATAAGAGTGTAATCCTTAGGGATATTGAATCTGTTAAATTTATTCGTTTGATTTCAAATCAGAAATATTAGCTTCATTTCAACAATACAATTGTTAGTACAAAAAGAACAGGTCTAATTAGATGTAATACACAAATACAGAAATCTTAATTTATTACATGGGTAGGTACCTAAACTAAATTTTAGAATTGTAAACATAGTATATTCCATAAGAAAGCTTATAAGCTAATTCATTTCTAGATATGAATAGTTGGTTTCTGAAGAGTGAACACTTTTATGATTGGGATAGTTGGACACATAAACAACTGTGCTTTCAGAGCACCACTACTTGCTGAAAAATCCTTACCAATCTTTGTTTCATGTCCTTTTGTTGAAATAAGTCTTTAAAATTTTCCTTTTATTACAGAGTCTGAAAGCAGTCAACAAGATCAGTTAAGATCTTGGAATGATTGTAAATGTGCAAATTGCAAACAAAACCGGTCATTTCCACAAAAATTAAAAATTGAGTTTTTTTTGGTTTTGGTAGCTTTAGATAGGCAGCAATCGGAATTTGTAACTGGTTTTGTTCAAAAGCAGTCACTTACATGAGAAAAAGTAGTGTAAAGGTAGTATTTTCAATCAAAACTGGACTATTCTGTAGCACACAAGTGATAATTCTCTATTTGTTTTGCATCAAAACGGGACAATTCCTTACCATTATACACACGTGTTTCCATTCAAAAATAGCCATTCCCTTGTGCTTGTAAAATGTTTCTTTTGCTACTGTGGAGGCACCTAAATGTTTTCTCGGTAAAATCCTGTCAGCAGACCTCACTGCTTTTCCATGCATGACTCCCCAACAATAGACTCAGTAATGAAAACAAACACAATGACTCAATTGTTAATTGCATTTTAAATGTAACCCCCATCTGCATCACACCGGTTATTTTAGTTGGGCCCTCTCTGTCTTTTATCGTGGATTTACGAATACCAAATATGTTAAGTGGGTCTAAATTTTTTTTTAAGTTTTAGGTTTTCTAATTTCATATTATACTAATCTTCAACTATGTAATACAGGTATTTATAGCATAAAAGTATTAATATTTTGAATAATAAGTAAAATCCATGCAACTGCAGTCAAACGTAGGACATTTACAACTCTGTCAAACAAAACCGTACATTTCCAAAACCTTTTTTCTTGTATGATCAAATTATTATTGACACCATGATATCAAGGGATTTAACATTGTATTAAGCATAATGATTTTCTTCTTTGTACTTGACAATGCTTGAAAGAGTCTGTATGTAATGTCAATGATCTCCTTTCACTTACTGTAACAATCCTGTATATAATATTCTTACTGTAACCTTTCAACAAAGTGTAAACAATCAGGTATATTCTGTAATTCAACCTTTTCTGCAATTCAATTTTTTGTCTGTATACTTGATTGCTCGATACTTGTAGCTGAGTCGATAGGCAATAAATTATTATTATTATTATTATTATTATTATTATTATTATTATTATTATTATTATTATTATTATAATTATAATATAAATATCTGTTCACTACCGAGTAAAGCAAAGTCTCATTATAGCCTTTTCTACTTCCTGGAAAAAAACACTATTTTGGAAGTGACTGGTTTCGTTTGCAACTTTCTCAAATGTGATAATAAAAGGTATTATGTTGAGTGCAGGTTTATGTCAAGTAAAGGGTTCTGTCTGTGACTCAAAATGCTCAGTCTGCAAAACAGAAGCAATTTTTCAAAGCTATCATTACTCCAACTTCATTTAGAAGTACTTGTACTTTGTACTTGACAATGCTTGAAAGAGTCTGTATGTAATGTCAATAATTTTATTTAACTTACTGTAACAATCCTGTATATAATATTCATACTGTAACCTTTCAACAAAATGTAAACAATCATGTATATTCTGTAATTCAACCTGTTATCTTTGTACTTGACAATGCTTGATACTTGTAACTGAGTCTATGGGCAATAAATTATTGTTGTTGTTGTTGTTGTTGTTGTTATTATTATTATTATTATTATTATTATTATTATTATTATTATATAAATATCTGTTCACTACCGAGTAAAGCAAAGCCTCATTGTAGTCTTTTCTACTTCCTGGAAAAAACACCATTTTGGAAATGACTGGTTTCATTTGCAACCTCCTCAAATGTGATAATGAAAGGTATTATGTTGAGTGCAGGTTTATGGCAAGTAAAGGGTTCTGTCTGTGACTCAAAATGCTCAGTCTGCAAAACAGAAGCAATTTTCAAAGCTATCATTACTCTCAACTTCATTTAGAAGACAGAGTTAGACCAGTGAAAGCTTCATTGTGTGTATGATAAATTACAATGTGTTTTGTAATCACATGTGATTAGTAATGCTGCAGGTGTAATCCATAATGATGAAGACAAGACAGTACAAGCTAGATTAACATGGGCTTCAAAACCTATAACCAGTAATCATTTAGTTGCTGCTTGCAGTAGAAGATAGACAGGGTGTCTTTGTCAAAGACTAGAAATTATCTTATCACTTATGCATCTGGTCTTTATTTCCTTAACAATGGTTACAGCTATTCAGGATGCATACTGTAGTATTTGGTTTGCTTAAACAACTACTGTAGAGAATGAGAAAGAACTTAGTTGTGGATGATGATGATGAATTGTGTTTAAGGGCATTCAACTGTTAGACCATTAGCACCCTTAAGTGTGGAGAAGATATTGGTCTAAAAGTAAAAGAAAAATAATATACAAACCAAGCATCCAGAAACTATCATTTAGGCCATACAATAGCAAAACAATTAATATCTAGTCGTTAGCCATAGTAAGATCAAATTATTTTTTAACCACATGATATTAGAAAGTTATATTGACAAAGAAGTTCATACATTAATGAATTTTTGTTAATTAAAGCAGTGGACTTTGATGTTGAAACTTGTAATACTCAAACAATGCATAATGCTTTTCAGAAGGATGTGGTTGAATTAGGGGAAGAATGCTCAGATATGGCTTTTTCTTAAAAATTTTGTTGTTGAGTTTCCTAATAGAGGAAAGATTATGCTGAAATACAGTAAAAAAGGAATATGCCATATAAGAAATTAAGCAACATATCTGTAAGGTAGTTTAAAGAAGCAGATGCTCTTGAACACCTTCATGAAGAGAGTTCCACCCTAAAGGATGTCTTCTGAGCATTGTACGCCAAAAAATGTATCCTAGCTTTTAATGCAAAAATACAGACATTTGTACTTTAACAAATCAATGTTCAAATCCTACCTGAGTTTTGCCATCTCAAGTACTGATATATATACAGAGAGAGCCAAAGAACTACAAACCGGCTGCACAGGGTTTTTCCTGTCTGCGTCCTCAGCACTCGGCGCTCGTTGCCATCTGCCACTAGGTGCAAATGAAACCATACAACATGTTTAAAAGTACTTTTAAAGGCTTTACTTACCAACTTTATGAAAGAAGATGCAGATACTGGCCACCGTCGTCCATACATTTTTGGCACCTCTTTAGAAAACTATCCATCTCTCGCCGTAGTTCACATTGAGAAATACTGGCAATTTCCTGGCAGATATTTTGTTTTAATTCTTCAAGGCTGTGTGAGTTTGTCTTATACACTTTGTTTTAAGTTACCCCAGAGATAGAAATCGCAGGGGGTTAGGTCAGGGGACCAAGGGAGCCACAAATCTCTACTAATAATTCTGTCCTCAAACACACTTTCATAAAGTTGTTAAGTAAAGCCTTTAAAAGTAGTTTTAAAAATGTTGTACAGTTTCATCTGCACCTTTCTATGATTGCCGCAGACAGCAATGAGCGCCGAGGATACGGACAGGAAAAACACCGCGCAGCCGGCTCGTAGTCTTTTGGCTCTCCCTGTATACCACGTATGGTGAACCAAAGCGATTATGCTATGCTCAACCATTACATGGTTACGGGCATGACATTTTTACTCAATTTTATGTTTAAAAATAAAATTTTTTGCAATGAATAGGATTGGGACCTCAATATCCTCGATACTCTGTGGCATCAAAGTGGGCCTAATACTTTGAGATAAACCTTTGATACTTTTTTGATACTTTTAAATTTTTAAGTTTTGCGCTATTGAAAGTTGTTGCATTTAACTTTATGCTAGATAAGGGATGTAAGCTGTCAAAACTTCAGGTTATTGCCTTATATGTGTCCCCAAAAAGTTGCTGGACTATAGTTCTTGATGGACCTTGACTGCAATGAATGTAACATTCCATAGACTCTTATGTCTAAATGAAAACATGCAAAACAATGGGGGAAGGAGTAGAAGTACTCGTGTAACATGCAGTGTTGGCTGAGTTGTGAATGAAACTGATTTAGGTGATGCACTAATTCACATTTCTGTGATAGCCTGGCTTAGTAACTCACTGTCAGCCATTACATTTACCTATCCAGTGACCAAAATTTGTGAATCCAGGTGAAACAAATCAGAACTTATGACATGAGATAATACAGCACATGGCAATATTTGCTCTTTCCTGGATGCTTCTGTTCTTAAACAAAAGTCTTTGAATCCTTTATATCTCTGCGTTTCATAAATAGTTCCTTGATTTTTTCTTCAACTTTTTAATTGTGTCTAATATACCTTTGTATTAAACCTGTATATATTTATGTATGAAGGTGGGTAGTAGAGAGGTTTAATCCACAAACTTACTATGTTTCACTTACCGGAACAATTTCGGAATTAGTATACAATACAAAATTGGCTACATGCACTTGTACACTGAAAACTACTAATAAGAATATAATTCAGTGAACAAGCTATTGCCTTTACAGTTTTTTATAAAGTGAGTATTAAGTATCGAATATCGGTGCTCAAAAATCAGTATCGGTATTGAGTATCAAGAAATAGTGGTACTGTCCCATCACTAGCAATGAACAATAACTGTCTAGGCACATCACTCATAGGAATACCTTATTCATATCAAGTGATAGCATCTCCAACAACCAGATATCAAAAAAACATTTTAATTAGCAACCATTCAACTTCAAAACTTTGTTGGGTGCATCAGCTTTCTGACTTAACTTCATGACCTCTCATATTTTAATGCAAAATTCTATGAATTGTGTAGAGACTAGTTACTTTAGGGCTTTTCCAAGAATATACATTGTTATGAATGCATTTCATATTCTGAAATTAATTTTTTATGTTAATACTTTCAGATGTATATTGCTTTGTTTTTGGTATGGCAAATGCGAATAACTGTTAAATAAAATAAAGAATATCTGGAAAACCTTGTGTTTTATAGTATTTACTTTACGGACAAAGTCAGAAATGAAATTTAAAAGGAATTTATTGATGTAAGTACCTACAGTAAGTCATACAATTGCAAAACATGACCTTTGTAAAATGGTAACAATAGTCACACATACTGCAGCTTGTTTGCTCATATATGAAATTGCATTAATAAAGAAGATTCAGTCAACAGCTGGAGCAGCATTTAATACACTGAATGAGCAACCATAGAAAATGTTTAACTCTTCTGTCTGTTAAATTAAAAATGTTTGGTTCTGGGAGGACTTAATGATTGATAAATATGTGAGGAGTGATGGTTCAAAATGCAATAAGTCTACATGCAGATGTAAATTAGTTTGAAGCAGATTTCTACTCCAAAAGATGGGCTGCATCAAGCTATGGTGTTGCATTGATTCAAAACATAATTTTTAACCCTTTAAATCAGGTACAAATTTTGGGCCTTGGTTCAAACGTGATCATTCCAGCATCAAAATTGGTTCAAACCACAATAAGTCCAACTTGTTGCAATCATTAATGTATATTGCACCAAAGTCTAACAAAAAAATGGTAAACTGAGAAAGCAAACAGTCCAAACCTTCACAACAATGTTTTAGTTGTATGTCAGTTATTGTTGTGGACAACATATTGTCATATGTGGCAGGTTTACTTTGCTTTTGCAGACACTGCAGTTCACAAAATCAATGAACATGGAAGGTGTACATGTAGGGGACCACTCTTCTGGATCTAAGAAGTAGCAGAAGCGCTTAGTGACCCAAATGCTGTCAGTTTAATACACACTATAAAAGCAGAAAAAAAGAGACTTGCCCACTCTTCTAAAACAACGCTTTGGTGACAGTAGGAAGGAGGATGAAACCTTGAAATTTTACATTAATCTACTTGAGAGAAGATGATGTAACAAACAATGTTACAAACTGAGGATAAGGAGTGATTGCTTGAAGGAGGAACCTGTATCTCAAATGCTCTGAAGAGGAGTAAGAGACATGATATTGATTCAAATTTCAACATTTTAGCTAAAATATAAGTGTCTATGAAACTACCTTTGATGATGAAATTTGTCAGGTCAGAATCATTTGATTTTGTAATACATGCCACAGAAACAGAGTTTTATTCTTTATTTTAAAATTGTTAATTTTACTGCTTTGTTTAGTAAATATTTCAGATTTTTTGTGAATTATTAATGTTAATTGTATTCCTTAGATTACGTATGAATATAAGACAAAACAGAGCTTTGCAGATTGTTTAAGAACAAATTAATTTTGATCCGGTTATTAATTATAATATAAGGTATGAAAATAGCTTGCTGAATTATTAATGACTTTGATTGCATTGCTTAAGGGGACATTCTGGTACCAAAATGGCAAAACATTTTATTTTTTCAGAAAAACTGTTTTTAAAAGAAACAGTATCTTCAACATGTCTAGAATACATCCAGTAAATATTACATTTGAAATCCCTCTGGAAATTGGTGTAATCCAAATTGATAAGTGAAGAACAATACCTCCAACAATTGTGTTCCCAAATTTTAAATAGGTTGTTCTCCTTATAACAATTTTTGTTCTTTGAGATATGCATTTTTGCAGTAAATGTTGATGAATCAGGCTAAAAATTTCAGGACATGTATAATATAACTTGTTAAAGAAAACTGTGCATTGCTTTGTTGATTACTCTCATACATACAAATATAGGCCTTTTTCTTTGTAATTATTAGTAATACATCTTTTATTTTTTTCTAAACACAAACAAAATTTATATTTCTAATATATATTAATATTTTGGAAAACAAATGTACTAGTTCATTGCATAGCAGTAGCACAACTAGCATACCAAATTTCAGACCTCTATTTTAATTTTAAATTGCAAAAAGTGTACCATTCATTATTTTCCAATTATTTGCAAAAACAGCATAGCAAATAATTTTTATTACAAAACTGTTCAATCTAGAGCAGTGAAACTTACCAACAATATATCATGGCAGGTGCACTTTAACCTAAAAATTTCATTAACATTGGTTGATTAGGGAAGAAAGTCCATTTGGCACCAAGTGTCCCCTTAATATAACCTTTTGAAAAGTTGAAGAAAAAGATATACATGATGTTTAAAAAATAGAGGGCATAATTTCAAGTACTCATTCCGCATATGTAGGCAATAAAAATAGTCCATTACAACATGTGTCTGGAAATGTTTGATTTCTGAGTTATGGCCTTCAAAACAATTATATTCACCAAAATGTATTTCTTACCACAGGTAGTTTTCTTTACAGAAGATGTTCAAAGTGTCCACCTCCTGCTTGAATACAGGCCTCACATTAATATCTCATGGCTGTGCGAACAGGACTACAAATTCCAGGAGTATTGCATATTTCCTCACAACCTGCCACAATTCAATTCTGAAGGGATTCCATGTCAGGCACTGGAGACAAATATACCAATGCTTTTAAATGGCCCCACAAGTAGAAATCGACGGGGTTAAAATCAAGTGAGCATGGCGGTCAAGCAATTGGGCCACCTCTACCAGGAAACCTTCGATCCAAGTACCAGCAAGCAGTATGACTGAAGTGTGCAGGAGCTACATCAAGCAAGAAGTGAACTTGTTGATGAATGCTCAGTGGAGTGTCTTCATACACATGAGGTATGGTGTTTTCCAGGAAGTTTGTATCTGTTTACAAATACATGGGGTCCAACTAACTGATCACCGATGATACCGGCCCACATGTTAAGAGTGAACCGCACTTGGTGATGAGAGGGAACAATTCCATGTGGGTTTCATATGCCCATACATGCTGATTGTGGAAATTTGTAATGCCATCTCATGTGAACTGTGCTTCATATGTAAATCATACTGAGGCAGAAAAGTTTGGATTTGTAGCACACTGCTGCATGAACCACTTTGGTGGTGTATTGGTTACCATGCTAGCCTCTAGTTCCCGAGGTCGCGGGTTCAAACCCGACAGAGGATAATGGATTATTCCGGGCATAAAAATCTTTAGCATGGCTTCCTTTGGAAGGAAGTAAAGCCGGTGGTCCTGTGTCATAGATTTATGGCACGTAGAAGAACCTCAAGTCTGATAAAGAGCCCTCTGAGCAAAATTACCGGTCTTTCACACCCAATATAGAATGGGACACTAAGGACCACAGCAGTTAAAGAGCGTCCATAAATAAAACTCAATTTTTTTTACTGGCAGAACATCAACTGCTGGTGACAGAGCCTGCACACATTGCAAATGATAAGGGTACAACTGTTGCTTTTGCAACAGTCTCCAGAGCCATATGAGGAACTTTCACTGGCAACGCTAACCCTTGTGTACTGATAGGAGGAGACATATGCACAAAATCCAGAATCTTCTCCTCTACATCTGGAGTTGTAGATCTTGGTCATCCCCTCCCCAAACCAGGGGATGTAAACTTCCCATGAGTGCACAAACGGCGATGGAGACATTCAAATGTCTTCTCATGTAGACATCTTTGCTATGGTCACCTCTCTTAGTACAAATGACGAGCCAGCACAGCATTGCCATCCACCTTGCCATACATGAAGTGCATTTCTTCCAGCTCCTAATTTGATGTCATGTCGCTCAGTCGAATGTCAAACACAACATTCAGTGTACCCTTCGCCTCGGAATGAACTGTCAAGAGTGTCCTGTTAATATCCTCTGTTATGGCAATGTCGTCCTCTGTGGTGTAGTGGTTACCCTGCTAGCCTCTAGTTCCCGAGGTTACACGTTCAAACCAGAGGAGGACGATGATTTTTTGGGCGTAAAAATCCTTATCATGGCTTCCTTCGGAAGGAATTGAAGCTGGTGGTCCCGTGTCGTAGATTTACAGCACATAAAAGAACCTCAAGCCTGATAAAGAGGCCTCTGTGCAAAATTACCAGTATTTCACGCCCAATATAGAATGGGATTCTAAAGACCATAGCAGTTAAAGAGCGTCCATAAATAAAACTCAATTTTTGTCATGGCAACTACCTGCAGGAAGCAAAATTTTCTGGTGAATACCACTGTTTTGAAGGCCATAACTCAGAAAGCAAGCATTTCCATTTCTGGACACATTTTGTAATGGACTTTTTTTATTGTCTACATATGGGGAATGCATACCTGAATTTATGCTCTGCTTTTGAAACATTCTGTATAATAAAAGTTGGTAAAAATGTTGACTGTATTCTTTAATGATGTTTGAAAGTGTCCTCCTTAATTACAATTTTGAATGCTTAAATAATGTTTGGACATTTCTCAAAGAAAAAATATATATTCCATTAAAACAAGTGACTGATTTTTATTGTATTGTTTAAATGATTGGTTGGGAACATCTTTTTGAATTACCGATTTCAGTGTATCAATTATTTGGCTAAAATCAAAATTAAAGATTAGATTCTTGCATTATTTCTGTATAAATTTGCTTCAAAACACAATTTGTCCCTTTGATTGGTGCAAATTGAAACCATTCCACATATTTTCAAAATTTAATTAGCAACTGTGTCTTTAAACAAAGAGTAAGATTTTTTTTTCCACATATCCTGTTTTTCTATTTTCAGAATTCTTAATAAATCCCCATACTTAAATTGTAAACCGTTATAAAGCTTTACTCAATATTGGTTTTTGGCTTTTCCTGTAAAATTTGTATTTGTGGACTTATCGTGTTTTGAAAAGTTACCCCTCATGTATTTGATTAATGTGTATACATAAAATTATTGTCCTTTTCATAAAGGATACATCTTTTACTCTCTCTAGCTTGCTTCTGGTTCTAACTACTCTCACAGAATTGTTGGGGTTTCTTTGCAGATTCCAGCATAGCTGCAGAGGTTTTTTTCACCTTTAATTCCTTACATGCAGTGGTGATAGAATTAAGTTCTCCATAGTTGGGTCTTACTAGTAGCTGCATGTTTTAATCTGATGAGGATTTCATTGATAGTATGCCTCTGATAACTTGCATTATTTTATTAATGTTATCTTTCCTCAATTTAATACCTCATACAAAAATGGCTAGTTTGTCCATAACTTTAGATACACAGCTTGAGCTTTGTAACAATAGCCTGTCTAGATTTTTCCTCTCCATACTGTATTCTTCAAAGATCCCGCAAACCTAAGGTACTAGAAAAGAACTGCCATTGTGGGATGAGGCCAAAGTTGCCTTCAAACTGGCAAAGTTTAGAGATGGCCAGCTTATTTTTAAACTGATTGAAATGGCCATCAGAAAATGTAAGCAGATTATTTATTGTAGAAGACTTAGGAAACTGTTTTTTCAGGTTTGACAACTGCTTTGATGAGTGTACTGTGCTTCTCACATGCAAGTTGACTGGTCAGTTAGTTGGTGTATGTAATATATATGCCAACTTGTACATGAGAGGCACTGTATAAACAGTATGTTTGTTGTGGTTTATTACTTACAACTGCAAAAGACTGCAGTGCAGAATAATTTAACAAGAACATGTAAAAACAGTTATTTGATCATGACTCGAGTGAGCACTTTGAATTTCATCTTGGTAAATTGCTTCATAATTTTCAATGAAGTTCACCTTTATGACAAGTTGATTTTCAGCCTTCTTTCGTTCTACAAAGATGCTATTGCACCTTGTTAGAGTAATGTACCTGAATACTGATAGTTGGCAGTTCAACTCATTGATAGCATTTTGAATGAAGCTACATCTCCTTTTTTCCACTGCTTGTAAATTATGTTTGTCTCAGATTAAATGATACTATAAAAACTATGAGTTTCACAAGAATCATTCAGACCACTGTTGCATTTTTTTTCATCAACTGCAAGATATAGTTTCTAAAAGTTTAGTATGTGTTCTAGGAAAGTATGGTGCTTCTATTTTGATTGCTTCAACAAGAAGTTGAAATGATAGCAGCAGACAACTATAAGGTAAACGGAAGATTAGAAGTACATGAAGGGGTCATAATTTATAGAACACACTGAGCCGAGTTCTTTCATTCATATCATTATTTTCTTCTGGAATCATCCTAAAGGCTTCCTTTACAGTGCCCTTACTTTGCGCCTGTCTTGAAAATAAGTTACTTTCACAATTTTGGATCTTTGATTAACTTTGTCTCTTTTCCCCAGAGCCTGGGGATAATGTCATCCCTGCAATAAAACTGGTGTAAGATTTCTTTTCCTTTCTTTGTAATGACACTTTGAGTTATGAATTTGGTGCCTTCAGCCTTCTTAAATATAGGTTATTTTCCTGAGAACAGCTTGCTGCACTGATGGACTTCTTGCCAATTATTTCTTCACTCTGCTTGCAGCCTATCCCATTGATTGAACCCAGTGGTATGAAACCATTGGTAATATTTCATTCACAGCCTGTTTGTGCATTGAACCAAATTTTTTTCTCTCTATACATTTCTTTCCTGGCATGCACTGTCTCTTGCTTGTATTTCATCTATTCTTTACAGTTTGACAGCAGTTCAACTTTCCCTTCTTCATCCATCTTTTTCTATTTCAGCAAGAAATCCTGAAGAATAGACAGACAAATGTTCAGCTGTCCCTCATATGCTCATAATTTTGGGATACCAGAGACCCTCTTATAGAAAGTAAAACAGGACTGCAATATTATGTATTTAAAAAAGAAATAAGCATAATCCTGAGGTGGCATGCGGGTGACATGAGGGACATAATAGGGTGACAGGTGCTAACTCAGTTGCTTGAAAGATCCTGGAGTAGGTACTGGGTTCAGATCTTTTGTAAGGCAGTCTGATTTTTATTAAGAATGCATGGATCTTGTCTCAGGGTGGTAGATAATTCGACTGTTGTGTCATTGCCATTTATTTGCCCATCACCTTTCTTCTTGCATTTCCACTGCCTAACACATACACATTGCACTATGCACCATCAGTTATAACCTCTGACTCGGTACACACATTTAAACACTGTGTCTTTATCTCATAAATCATAAAGCTTCTGTAGTGCCCACTATGGTAACGATTTACTTACACTCATGAACGTAGCTGTTATAAGAGGAATCAATTTTGGCGAGGAAATGGCTAATGTGTATTAACGATTTTACTAGTGGTTGGAGGAGTGGAAGTAAATCCAGGCCCCAAGGATATTCAAGAATTGTTGGGGAACCTTAATGAGAAAATGGATAAAATGGAAGGTATGGAACACCGATTGAGTGATAAATTGTGTTTGATGATTAGGGATATTAAGGAGGACATTATAGATGAAGTGTACAAAGCAAAACAGGAAGTAAATGCAATTAAGGAAAGAATGGAAAGAATGGAGGAGAGGGAAAGAAGATTTAATTTGGTGTTTCTAGGAGTAAATGACAGAAAAGGGATATGGCCAGCTGAAGAAATAGCGCAGATAATGAAGGAGAAGCTTGAATTGGAGATGTACGAATGGGAAATTGTTGAGGCTTTTAGAGTTGGGAGACAAGTTGGAAAGAGGGCAATAATGGTGAAGCTAGCAACAATACAGTTAGTGCATGAAGTGCTTAGGAGAGCCAAAAAATTGAAAGGTACAAATATCTTTATTAACAAAGAATTTTCACCAAATAAGAGAGCATTACAACGAAATTTAATTCAGAAAATGAAAGAAGCAAGAGCTTTGGGAAAAATGGTGTATATTACAAACTTTCAGCTGTGGATTGATAATGAAGGGGTACTTGATACGGACAATATGGATTCAAGAGAAAAGCGACATGAAAGAGCAGAAATGAATCAGCAGGTGTCAGCGATAGCTTTAAGGAATGAAACAGGAAGATCAAAGTTCACAACTCAGCAACTTGCAGCAAAAATGGAGAAAGAATTACGTAATGGCGAGGTTAGCCCAAACTGCGTAATTAACAGAGAGGAGAAAATTGATGACCGTGTAATGACGTCAAGCAGAAGGAGGGCTCAAACAGTTGAATCAGCAGAGCGAGGTAGGACTGCAATGCTGGCAACAACAGTGGCAGAGGGAGGAGCCAGAGGAGTGACATCACCCAAGAGAATTGTTTCACCAAGGAGGGGAGAGGCAGAAGTTGTGTGTGTGTGTTGATGGAGGGGAGAAGGATGATATGGTATCAAGGAAGTGAGGAGAATATGGAAAAGGGGGAAGAAGATAATATTGTTTCATCCAAACATGGGAGCATTTTCGTATCAGATAAAAATAAAATGTTAATGCCGAAAGAAGGAATTGAATTAAGAAGTACGAAAAGATTAGATGAATTTAGATACAGAGCAGGCTCACAATAGGAAAAAGGTACAACAAGGAGATTGGGCTTCTGGAACTGTGAGGGTTTAAAAAACAAATTATATGTGGGAGTTCTGAAACAGCTGTTGGCTAAGGTGGATTATTTAGCGGTAGTAGAAACATGGTTAAAAGAGGAACAGATAAACATAATGGGATTTGAATACATTGGTAAGAAAGGAGGGGTAATAGCTAGAAAGGGAAGGGTATCTGGAGGTATAGGTTTCTTTATAAGGAACAGCTTAAGTAAGGAAATTAAAGAAACATGGTCTAGCAGTAAAGAAATATTGTGGGTTATAATGGATGTTAAGTACATAGGTGGGAACGTACTTTGTGTAGGAATAATATATAACCCCCCGTATCGTCGCAGTTTCATAATCCTGATCTCCTTAATCAAATAAAAACAGATATAGATAGGCTGAAGGAGAAATTTGTAACTACAGAGGTAATACTAATGGGAGACTTTAATATCAGCATTGGGAAAAGCGATGCATATGTTGGAAATGATTGGATGAGTGATGGAATGGTGTTTAAAAGTGAGAAATTTAGGCAAAGCAAGGACAAATTTGTTGATAAAGAGCATGAAAAATTTATTGATTTTTTTGGGCTGAATGCTTTAGAAATGTTGAATGGAAAATATGGGGAAGATGAACAAGGAGAATTTACCTTTGTTTGCAATAATGGGCAGAGTGTAATAGATTTTGTGTTGTGGTCTCCTAATTTAGGGCATATTTCAAGGAATTTTAAAGTATTAAATTTAAGCTCAACTAGCAGGCATTGTCCACTGATTGTGGATTTTATGATGCACACAGCACAAGTAAAATCCAATCTAAGAGTGGAAAGGTATTGTAAAAAAGAGTACATTAGTTATAAATGGAAAGAAGAATTTTGTGACACATTTAAACAGACTCTAGATTCACATTATGGAAAGATATGTCTATGTGGAATAACATTCATGGTTAGGAATAATCAAATAGAGAGTGCAACAGATATCCTTAATACAGTTATGCAAAGGGCAGGAGAGGAAATGAAAACAAAAAAGAGGGTTTACCTAAATGATAAGGACTGGTTTGACAAAGAATGTAGGGTATCAAAAAGACAAGTAAAACAACTCCTGCTTAGGTGGAGGGAATCAGGTGATAGAAAATCTAGGGACGATTATATGCAAGGGAGGAACTCAAATAATTATTGTTAGCACAAAAGAAAAGGGACTGGAGAGAAAGTAATGAAAGGAATTTGATAAAGTTTTTAAATGAAAATAATGTTAATAAGGTATGGCAGGCTCTTAAGTCGAACTATAATAAATGTGTAACTAAACCCAATATTGAGCCAGGACAATGGATGGAGTATTTTAAAACATTATATGGGGAAGACAGGAGTATAAGAATTATGGGATTTTGGAAATAAGGAATGTTTTTGTAGAGAGATTGGATGGTGAAATTAGGAATGAGGAAATAATAAAACAAGTTAAGTTACTGATGAAAAATAAAGCTACTGGAATTGATGGCATCCGAACAGAGTTTCTTAAGGAGTGGTGCACTGAAACAGAAAGAGAGAAAATTTTATTAGATTTATTTAATGTAATTATTAGAAATGGTTATGTACCTAAACAATGGAGGGAAGCTATCATCCATCCTATATATATAAAGGCAAGGGTAATGTCGATAAACCTAATAACTACAGAGGTATTGCATTACTAGCTAATATAGGAAAACTTTTTGCAGGCGTTTTGGCGGTTAGACTACAAATTTGGGTTGAGGAATATAATATCCTTTCGGAATTCCAGATTGGCTTTTGCAAGGGACGGAGAACAATTAGATTATATTACATTTGATTGCATTCTGTAAGTTCACTAGCAGCCATAAGGCTTGTGAACATAGAACATGTCAAGGAAATGTACAAAAATTACATATAAACATAAATATTACACAGAATATGGAACATTTGAAACAAAAGACACATACTATATGCATGTCAAGGAAATGTACAATAAAGTTACATATATACATAAATATTACATAATATACAGAACATTTAAAATAAAATAAAGACATATTATATACAAAATGAAACAAATCAAGTGTAATTTTGTACAGAGTTGAATACCTCCTTACTGTTATAAGGTTAACATACGTATAGGCAAGAACAATTATTTTAACATTCACTAGGGTTTTACCTTTGTTCGTCTGATCATTTTGTTCTATTTGATTTGTAATGCATAGCATTTACTGTCAGTTCTTAATATACATACATTTAAATAGCTTCATTAATTCTAGAGCAGGCATCAAATGTAACTGGCAATTGTCATTAATATTTACTAATACTACTTAGAGAGCTATATATGTATTATCATCAGGATAATTTGTCATTCAGATAAACTTGTACAGAATAATATGCTTTTGAGCATAGGTACTCTTTAACAGCAGTTTTAAAGACATTAAAATTGTAACTTTTCTCTTAAGATCATTAGCGAGAGTACTAAATATTTTTTATGGTTTCATAATATACACCTTTCTGAAGCAAGAAAACTTTGCACTTAGATGATAGATTCTACCCTTTGTCTAGCATTTATCTCATGAATTTCCATGTTTGTAATAAATGTGGTTCAATTGCATACATAGAATTTTAAGATTGAAAATATGTACATGCAAGGTAGGGTTAATATCTTCAGTCTTCTAAAAAGATGTTTGCAAGAGTGTTTGCTATGGGTGCTGAAAATGATTCTTATAACCTTCTTTTGCATGAGGAATATTTGTTTACTGTCTACCGAGTTTCCTCAAAATAATATTCCATATTCAATGATAAAGTTAAAAGTATGCATAGTATACTAATTTAAGCGTATCTATAGAACTGACATTTACCGGTGCTGGGATAACATAACAGGCAGAACTGAGTTTGGGTAAGATATACGTAATGTGAACTTTCCAAACTAAATATCTGTCTACTTGGAGGCCCAGAAATTTAATGCTATTTGTTCTAGTAACATGCCATTAATTCCAATTTCTATTGGAGTGTGTGGTGATCGATGGGTTATAAATTTAACAACTTTTGTTTTGTCTAGATTTACAGATAATTTGTTAGCTTTAAACCAGTGTGACATACAGTTCAAAACATAATTCAATTTAATTACACACTCATTCAAGTTTTTACCAGTCACCAGAACACTCGTGTCATCAGCAAACAGAATGATACTTGCAATATCCTTTATATAAAATGATAGGTCATTTATATATATAAAAAGTAGTAAAGGTCCTAGGAGTGAACCTTGGGGTACTCCATGTGTTGCTGTTTTCCATTTTGATGTATGTTTTCCAAATCCAATACCATTGACTACTTCAATACTTTGTTTTATTTCATTTAGATATGATACGAACCAACTTAGAGTTTCATTTTTAGTCCATAGAATTTCAATTTTGCTATCAGAATATCATGATTAACACAGTTGCATTATTGGTCGACATTCCTTTTCTGAACCCGAACTGATCCCTGGCAAGTATGTTGTTATATTCAAGGCATTTATGCAGTCTATTAAACATCACCTTTTTAAGAACTTTTGAAAAAATTGGCAAGGGAGATGTTAGTCTCTCTTATCTCAACTGATAATTTATTTATTATAAAGACATTCGCAGACAAATATTTGAAAGAAAAAAGGGATAAATTGTATATGGCTTTTTTAGACTTAGAGAAAGCTTATGACCGAATTGAGTTACAACTTGTGGCATAAATTACTGTGTAAGGGAGTAAGTCAGCAATTGGTGAATATTCTTAAAGCATTGCATTTTGAGAACACCTTCTGTGTAAGGGTGGAGACAGGCTGTGTAACAAGAGAAATTCAACAAAAGAAAGGCCTCAGGCAAGGATGTAAGTTAAGCCAATTTTATTTAATTTATACATAGATGATGTCTTACTAGAAATTGGAAAGAATAATAACTGTGCACCAGTAATTAACAACATCCAAATCCCAGGACTCCTTTTTGCAGTTGACCTAGTGGTAGAATCTATTACAGTAAATGGTTTAAAACAATCATTACAAGCAATTGATGTATATTGTAAAGAATGGAGGTTAAAAGTGAATCAAGAGAAAACACAGATTGTGGTATTCAAAAAGGGGGTAAAATTAAGCAAATATGAAAAGTGAAAGGTAGAGAATAAAGATTACAGGGTGGTGCATGACTGTATTTATTTAGGAGTAAAAATAGATGGAGGTAATAAATGGGAGAAACAAAAGACGTTTGCATTGGCAAAAGGTAAAGGGGCAATGGCAGCAATTAGAAGCTGCAAATATAGAGTACCTAATATAAATGTTAAATGGCTGGAAAAAGTTTATGAGATGGTTGTGGAGGCAAAAATGATGCATGGTATAGAAATATGGGGATTAGATAGAGGATGGGAAAGTATAGATGAGGTGCACAGGATGTTTTGTAGAGAAATACTAGGGTTACCGAAGGCAATTGTAAGACAGGTAGTGTAATTAGAGATGGGCAGGGTGGCGACTAAGGGGAAGATAATGGAAAGAGCTTTGAAATTTTGGTTCAGAACTTTAAATCTAGGAAAAAGTAATGCGTTAAGACAATCTATAGAATACCAAGAGAATAGCTTAATGAATGATGGATGGGAAGTAATTTACGGAACATTTTGGAGGAAAATGTATTAGGAGACATGTTGAGAAGGAGAGAAAATAATGTGAAAAATTTTTGGAAAAGGGCAAGGAAAAGACTGGAAGATATAGAAATACAACACATGTTCAGTGAGATTGCTGAAAACAGCTCATTGGTTTGTTACAGGCCAATGAAAAATACGTGGGGAAGGGAAAAATATATAGACATAGTAAATAAAGAAGAGAGAGAATCTGTTGCATGGGTAAGAACCGAAGTATGGAGGCTAAGAGGGTTAAGACAGAGTATTTCTCAAAACCAATGTCCGATATGTGGTGGTAATAAAGACATTGAACACATAGTATTTAAGTGCCAAGGAACAGAAAATTGGAGAAGAGAATTTTTTAAAAAGAAGTGGTTGAAGGGTCCAAGAAATACGCTTGTAATTGAAATGATGTGCAAGGACGCTAGGAGCATTGGTCAGTTTTTGTGTAAAGTAAAAAATAAATGGCTTTGGACAGTGGATAGAGAAAAGTAAGAAGTAGTGTATCTTACTTTGAATGGAAAACTATGGTGAATGTGTGATGGTAAAGTAATCAATAAGTGACAAGTGAAAAACAAGTGGAAATGGGACATGAAAAACTGAAGCAGGATAATTTATTGACGGGAAATTGTAAAATATAGATAAACTGTAGTGATTGTCTACAGAATGATTGGCCTGGGTCAAAGTTCAGTAGACAATCAAATTGTAAATCTCAGCACAATAAATAAATAAGAGCAATAAGAATTATTAATTCATAGTTACAGAGTGAGTGACTTGTGCTTTAACAACATGTCTTCAAGAATCATTTTCTCCTCAACTTAGATTTTGCAGATGCCCACTGTTATAACACATAACCTATAACTTATCTCCAATTGGTCATTTTTTTAATTTCTATTCAGAATGTTTTGTACTTGCAAAGGAACATTGAACTTTGTTTTCATATACCAATCAGTTTTAACAAGTAACAGAATCTTTTCCTGTGCCCAAGACTTGTGCTATACTGGACATCGAAAATATCCCTATCTGGATTTCAGTAACAAAGCTCTGTGATCACTGCTCTAACCTTTCTGTACCTTTGTTTCTCCCTTGGAATGGTTTTGCATAGGGGTTTGCACCTTATATTCCCAATTTACAATGTACATATTTTCCTTCATATGCTCCACACAATATTCGCATATACATATTCTAATTATTATGATAATTCTTACTATTATGGTTATTATTGTTATTCTTATGGTCATTGTTATTATCATTATAATAATAATAATTATTATTATTATTATTATTATTAGCTACACAGAGCGTATTGCCAATGCTTACTAGGAATAAGACCGCCACGCTGAAATATGTTTGGCTTGGCTACTGATGTCACAATCAAGAGTCCTTCGTTATGTATGCTAGTAGTTAAAGCAACATAGTTTTATGAAGTTTTATTTGTGTTTTATTAATCTAGAACATAATTGGTGACAAAATGTAAAATGCCATGCAAATACTGTATGCCCTAGTGTAAAGGAAATTATTCTTTGTGTCAGAAAATAAGGGTGTTTAAGTTTCCATTAGATGAAAACTTGAGGAGGAAATGGTTAACCAAAAGCTCATCATCAGGATAATTTCATTCCTACAGAATACACTGTGGTAAGTTTTTATAACACAGTTATATAGCTAGATACATTACTAACAACTTCTTTTGCCTTTAATGATATCATGTGAAATAGCATTTGGTAGGATCTATTACAGTAAGTGGTTTAAAACAATCATTACAAGCAATTGATGTATACTGTAAGAATGGAGGTTAAAAGTGAATCAAGAGAAAACACAGATTGTGGTATTCAAAAAAGGGGGTAAAATTAAGCAAATATGAAAAGTGGAAGGGAGAGAATAAAGATTACAGGGTGGTGCTTGACTATCTATTTAGGAGTAAAAATAGATGGAGGTAATAAATGGGAGAAACAAAAGAAGTTTGCATTGGCAAAAGGTAAAGGGGCGATGGCAGCAATTAGAAGCTGCAAATATAGAGTACCTAATATAAATGTTAAATGGCTGGAAAAAGTTTATGAGATGGTTGTGGAGGCAAAAATGATGTATGGTATAGAAATATGGGGATTAGATAGAGTATGAGAAAGTATAGATGTGGTGCACAGGATGTTTTGTAGAGAAATACTAGGGCTACCGAAGTCAATTGTAAGACAGGTGGCACAATTAGAGATGGGCAGGGTGACAACTAAGGGGAAGATAATGGAAAGAGCTTTGAAATTTTGGTTCAGAACTTATAAATCTAGGAAAAAGTAATGTGTTAAGACAATGCATTGAATACCAAGAGAATAGTTTAATGAATGATGGATGGGTAAGTAATTTACGGAACATTTTGGAGAAAATTGGGCTAGGAGACATGTGGAGAAGGAGAGAAAATAATGTGAAAATCTTTTGGAAAAAGGCGAGGAAAAGACTAGAAGATATAGAAATACAAATCATGTTCAGTGAGATTGCTGAAAAGAGCTCATTAGTTTGTTGTAGGCCAATGAAAAATACATGGGGTAGGGAAAAATATATAGACATAGTAAATAAAGAAGAGAGAGAATCTATTGCATGGGTAAGAACCGGAGCATGGAGGCTAAGAGGGTTAAGACAGGGTATTCCTCAGAACCAATGTCCGATATGTGGTGGTAATGAAGACATTTAACACACAGTATTTAAGTGCCAAGGAACAGAAAATTGGGGAAAAGAATTTTTTAATAAGAAGTGGTTGAAGGGGGATAGAAATACACTTATGATCGAAATGATATGCAAGGATGCTAGGAGCATTGGACAGTTTTTGTGTAAAGTAAAAAATAAATGGCTTTGGACAGTGGAAAGAGAAAAGTAAGAGGTAGCACATCTTACTTTGAATGGAAAACTATAGTGAATGTGTAATGGTTAAGTAATCAATAAATGAAAAGTGAAAAACAAGTGGAAATGGGACATGAAAAAAAGAACTGAAAAAAAAGCAAGATAATTTATTGACAAGAAATTGTAAAATTAAATAATCTGTAGTGGTTGTCTACAGAATGTGTTGACGGGAAATTGTAAAATGTAAATAAACTGTAGTGATTGTCTACTGAATGAGTGACCAGGGTCAAAGTGCAGCAGACAATCAAATTGTAAAACTCTTAGCACAATAAATACAAATACAAAATACAAATCTTTTGTAGAATGTTTAATATAACGTATGCATACAATAGGTAGAGTAGAATGTTAAATTGACTTTATATATTGAAGCACATTTTAGTTTTATAGGTTTGTGAAAAGCACTTTCAACCCCATGACATAGAAAGAAGTATATCATTGTATGACAATAAGACTGAAAATTGTCAGGCCATACAGTGCCTAAAAAAAGATTAGTTTCCTTTATCAATCTCCAGGTCCCTTAATAAGCATCATTCAGGAGACAAAACACTATTATTAAGTAACAAATGAGGAATCAGTATAAAGTAACCATGCATACCTATTTCTCATATCCATTCAATATCATACAATCACAACATTAATAAAGAACCTACCATATAGGTCTATAAGTAAGGCCATTAATCAGAGCATATTTAAATGCCTGGTAAGAAGTAGGTTATCCTTTTCCATTAAGGGACATGTTGAAATATAAACTGCTGTAATAATACAAACATCTAATTTGTCAGCGTAATGGATTATTGAGCTTTATACCTACTGTCCTAGGTTAAAGAACACCACACAATTTGGTTTAACTGCTGTTATGCATGGGAGAACAAAAGGTAAACATTTGATATGCATAACCATAGCATATAGTATACTGGAACACAAGTGCAGTAAATAAAACAACTATTACATTAATATTGATTCATATACACATAACCCAAACCTAACCTAGAAACCACAAGGTCCACTACTGCTTCACTGTGCTTGCTATAGTGTGTTGGCCTGTGCTTACCTCCCATGCATAATAAAGTTAAGTGATTGCTTGCGGTTAAGCATATAGAATACTTTAAAATGAAAGTGCACTATGATAAATTAAAGAAGGTGTCTTAGGTGGAAGAAAACTGAAGAGTTAAAAGTTTTATATTCATAACTGTAGCATTATAAATACACTACTGTTATAATTACATTAACTGATACACTGATCATACACCCTAACCTAACCAACAGTATTAGCCTCAGTGTGCTTGCTATAACCTATAGTGTGTTGACCTATGCTTGTCACCCACACATTGAAAAGTTAAATAATAATTTACTGTAAACAATAGAATATTTTTAAATGAAAGTGCACTATGATAAATTAAAGTAGGTGTTTTAGATGGAAGTAAATTGAAAAGGTAGAAGTTTTATATGCATAACCATAACATTATATTGTGAGTACGGGTTAGGCGCACCCGGGGTACCCGAGCTAATCATCGCCATCATCATCCTTCCACCCCCGTCCGGTCGAGGTGGGTTCGTTCTCGTGACCGGGGGAATCAAGGTAGGCTCTCTTGCGTTCTGTGCATTTCATATCATGTCGCCCCTCGCCATCGTTTCTTCGCTTTTACTTCTGCACATTTCGCACCACGTCCATTCGTTTACGCATCTCTTTTTCTTCCTCGTCGGCCTACCTTGCATCCGAAACGCCCACACAGTTTTAGTTTCGTTTATCTTTCTTTTAATCCTCCGTGGACACAGCCTGACGGATACCCGCGCACCAGGTGCGCAGCTGGGTGAGTGGGTAATGGCGTCATCCCCACCACTCGGGGTCGTCATGTAGGGTTTGTGTTCGTATCCGCTGTTCAACTGCAGTCCCGCGGGGGGGCCATTGCATGAGCTGCTGACTTCTGACGGCGATTGGGTCCCTCTGTCTATGTTCTGGGAGGTGTGACCCTGGGGAGAGTCTGGTATAGATAGGCCACTCACCCAAGCCGGGGTAACGCCCGAGAAGTCAGAGCCCGAGGTCGGAGACGGTTGCAATGGTGGAGGATTTATTTCGCTATGGAGCACCCTTCCTCCATTAATACTAACAAGCGCCGAAAAGTTTATATAACAGAAGTGACACCACCGACAACTGGTTGTTACTTGGTCATTTCACGAACCGAAGAAGGACAAAGTTTTGAGAAGGTGAACCCTTTCATCATTCAAAAGGGCATTGATGCTATTGCTGGTGCGGTTCAGTCCTGCACTCGTCTACGGAATGGTTCCTTATTAGCCCAAACGAATTCCGATCAGCAAAGTAAGACCTTGTTGCGCGCTACGCTTCTCCACGGCTATCCCATCCGTGTGGAGAAGCACCGCACATTGAATTCCTGTCGAGGCGTTGTCACCACGCATAGCCTCGATGGTATATCGGACGAGGACCTGGTAGAATATCTTGCAGACCAGAAGGTGACAGCGGTCCATCGAGTGCAGGCTAAACGCGACGGCATATTGGTACCCACTCGTACCCTGTTTATTACACTTGATGGCGTCGATCTGCCCACGAGCATTTCCGCAGGGTACGAACGGATTTCTGTGAGGCCTTATATTCCTAGACCTCTGCGTTGTTTTACATGCCAACGTTTTGGGCATACGCAAGTCTCCTGTAAGAGTGCCGTTAACATCTGTGCAACATGTAGCCAGCCCTCACACGAAGGTACCTGTTCAACAGCCCCCGTCTGCGTTAATTGTAAAGGGTCTCATTCTGCTTCGTTTGCCGACTGTCCGCGGTACTTGGACGAGAAGGCGATCCAGGAGATCCGGGTAAAGGAAAAACTCTCCTTCGCTGAAGCCCGGAGGCGTTACCATGCGCGCCAACCTTCACTCCTGCGATCTGGCACATTTAGTTCTGTTGTTGCCTCGCCAGTACCACGAGTAGATGCCGAAACTCAGACTTGGACCATGACAGGATTAACCGCCACTACCATCCGGCCGTCCATTAAAGCTACTGTTACCAAGCCCTATAAACCTGGTCCAAAATCAATGAAGTCGCAAGCCGCTGAAAAGAAGCCCAAGCAGAAACTTCGTAGGGAAGATATTTTGAAAGACCCTCCGCGTGCGCGCGGTAACAATAGTTCACCTTCTCCTCCTCGGAGGTCGCTGTCCCAGGAAGGTCCTGGGACAAGCCGCGCTCAGCGGCACCCCTCACCCATCGCCACCCAGAACCGATTCACGGCGCTTGAATCGGTTTCTGGCACTGAGCGCGTGGGCCCTCCCTCCGAGGAAGCTATGGAGTCTGACCAACTCCATACCAAAAGCCCGAGCCCCAAGGTTAAACAAAAGGTAATTTTAAGCCGCCCTTCTAAATAGACAGTTTATCCCTTTTTTCTTAATGGCTATCCTGACCTGGAATGTACGTGGTGTACGATCGCATAGGGCGGAACTGCAACTTTTATTGCGTTCCCATTCGCCTATGGTCGTGTGTTTGCAGGAGACTAAGCTTCGCCCTCACGATCCTTTTGATCTCCGAGGATATACTCCGGTTCGCTACGACCTTGAACCGGAGGAGGGTACTGCTGCTCATGGAGGTGTCATGTTGCTAGTGCGTAACGACGTTCATTTTAAACCCGTCACACTTACATCCGACTTGCAAGCTGTTGCCGTTCGCCTTCACTTACCCGGCTTTTTGTTTTCTGTTTGCTCTGTGTATTCACCTCCATCGTCTCCTCTCGCTCCCGCGGACATTCGAGCTCTCCTGTCCGCTCTCCCAACACCATTTCTTCTGTTGGGAGATTTTAATGCCCATCACACACTGTGGGGTTCGCCAAGGGCTTGTTCGAGAGGAACTCTTCTTTCCGACATTTTTTATCAGTTCAATCTTTCCATCCTCAATACAGGTGCACCTACTTTTATTTCAGATTCTTCTGGTACATTCTCTCACCTGGACCTTGCCATTTGCTCACTCCAGCTTGCACGTCGTCTTCAGTGGAACGTCGTCGCTGACACCTACTCCAGCGACCATTACCCCTGCATCGTTTCTCTTCTGTCGCACCACGTACAGCATTCCAGAGTACCTACCTGGATATTCGCAAAAGCCGATTGGAGCTTGTATTCCAGCCTCGTGCATTTTGACGACCAGCCCTTCACCGACATTAACCAACTAGTGCAGCACCTTTCGTCTATTATTTTCTCTGCCGCCGAACGCGCAATACCCCGTTCATCCTCCCAACATCGGCGGCCACCTGTTCCGTGGTGGAACGAGGATTGTCGGGACGCCGTTCGTGCCCGTAGGACTGCACTTAGGGTGTTTCGGCGACACCCTACACTTGATAATTTGGTGACTTCTAAACAATCGCGCGCCAGGGCTCGTCGCATTATTCAGGATAGCAAGAAGGCATCTTGGGCTCGTTTTGTCGAGTCTTTTAATCGTTTTACGCCTTCATCCGTTGTTTGGGATAAACTTCGTCGCTTCTCAGGTAAAGTGTCGCATTGTACTGTTTCTGGCCTTCAGGTTTCTAATGCCACCATAGTGGATCCGGCTGCCATCGCTAACACTCTGGGTGCTGCCTTTGAGGCGGTTTCCAGTTCAGACCATTATTCCGCCGGCTTTCGCTCTATTAAAGCCCGGCTGGATTCCGCATCATATACTTTTCGGTCTGCTAATGATGAATGCTATAACGAACTATTGACAATGAGGGAGCT
Source organism: Deroplatys truncata (assembly GCA_030765065.1). NCBI lineage: Eukaryota > Metazoa > Arthropoda > Insecta > Mantodea > Mantidae > Deroplatys > Deroplatys truncata. Next base: position 589,851 of record JAUKNL010000022.1, on the reverse strand, counting down.
GGAGCACGCTCTTCATTGCTCTCGGCACTTCGCTCCTGGGCCGGACGGCATTCATGTCCTGATGTTAAAGAACCTTTCAGCCGACAGTAAACTATTTCTCTTACAGGTCTATAACCGTATTTGGCAAGTCGGCATTTTTCCTTCCGTTTGGCGCGAAGCCACCATTGTCCCTATACTTAAGCCTGGGAAGGATCGCCAACTACCTTCCAGCTACCGCCCTATCTCCCTCACCAGTTGCATTTGCAAGGTGATGGAGCGCATGATCAACGGGCGGTTGACATGGTGGCTTGAGTCTCAGAAACTTCTAGCGAAAGCTCAGTGCGGGTTTCGTCGCTATCGCTCTACCGTCGACCATCTGGTGTCCTTGTCGACGCATATTATGAATGGATTTCTGAGAAAGTGTCAAACCGTGGCTGTATTTTTTGACCTGGAGAAAGCTTATGACACTTGTTGGAGGGGCGGCATTTTACGTACACTTCACGATTGGAATATCCGCGGTCGTCTTCCCATATTTCTTCGGGAGTTTATGACGAACCGCGTCTTTCGTGTACGTGTGGGCTCGGTTTTATCTCGTCGTTTTATTCAAGAGAACGGAGTACCGCAGGGCTCTGTACTCAGTGTCACACTTGCGATTGCTATCAACCCCATTGTTGACTGTATTCCACCTGGCATTTCATCGTCCCTTTTTGTTGACGATTTCGCTATCTATTGCAGTTCACGGCGGACCTGTCTACTCGAACGCCGTCTCCAGAGCTGTATCGACCGTCTCTACGCCTGGAGTAATGCCAACGGCTTTAATTTCTCCGCCGAGAAATCCGTCTGCATCAACTTCTGGCGCCGGAAGTATTTCCCTCCGCCCTCTCTCCATCTTGGGCCAGGGATACTTCCGTTTGCAGACGAGGCGAAATTTTTGGGGTTGATTTTTGATAGGAAGTTGTGTTGGACCTCGCACGTTTCCTTTTTAAAAGCAAAGTGTGACCGTTCTCTTAATCTTTTACGTGTTTTAAGTGGCACATCCTGGGGATCTGATCGGACCGTCCTTCTTCGCCTTTATCGCTCTTTGGTCCGATCCAAGCTTGATTACGGGTGTATTGTTTATTCGTCGGCACGTCCATCTGTGTTACGTCGATTGAATGCCATTCACCATCGTGGCATAAGAGTCGCTACAGGGGCCTTTCCAACTAGCCCTGTACCCAGTCTGTACGCAGAAGCTGCAGAGCCTCCGCTGTCCTTCCGGCGTGAGATGCTTTTGTGTAGCTATGCTTGTCGGCTCTCAAGCTTGCCTAACCACCCGTCCTTCGATGTATTTTACGAGGATTCGCTTGATCGCCAATATTTCGTTAGCTCCTCTGCATTGCTCCCTCCAGGGGTTCGATTTCGACTGCTACTTCGGCATTTGGACGTTACGCCAGCGCCGGCCCTTACCCGAGGGGAAACGAGCTTTCCTCCATGGTCGCGCGCTGAGGCCCACATCCACCTTGGGCTAACGTCGATGCCGAAAAATGCGACCCCTGCTTCTGTTCTTAGAGCCGCCTTTTTAGAACTACAGGCGCAGTTCGGGGACTGTCATTTTATATATACTGATGGGTCTAAGACTGATGTTGGAGTAGGATGTGCCTTTGTTTTTGGTGTACAGAGTTTTACTTTTCGTTTACCTCGACAATGTTCAATTTTTACCGCCGAAATTTTTAGCATTTATCAATCTGTTTTATACATTCAGCGGCACGACTTACGGCACTGTTTTATTTGTACGGACTCTCTGAGTGCCCTTCAGACTATTCATGCGCTGTACCATTACCACCCACTCGTACAGCGCATACATGACCTGCTCCACTCGCTTGGTATCTTTGGCATCAGCGTGTCCTTCATGTGGATTCCAGGTCATGTGGGCATCTCAGGTAATGAGTCTGCCGACGCCGCTGCGAAATCGGCGATTTTATTACCCAGATTTTTACTTCTGTTGTTCCCTCGTCAGATTCGTGTGTTATTTTACGTCGCCGCATCCTCTCGCGCTGGCGCGATGAGTGGACGGCCCTCCGGGGGAACAAGTTGCGGGAGGTTAAGCCTTTCCCGTTGCTCTGGGGTACCTCTTCTCGTTCTTGTCGTCGGGAAGAGGTAATTTTAGCTCGTTTACGGATTGGACATTGTGTTTTTAGTCATAGGTATTTGCTCAGTGGTGACCCCGCACCACTCTGTGGGCAGTGTGACGTGCCCTTAACGGTGCGTCACATTTTAACAGAGTGTCAGGTTTTAGCTGCATTGCGTGCTCGTGTGGGTCTGCCTGTTGGCCGAGCCAACGTTTTGGCAGACAACACGCGTGCTGTAGAATGTGTTTTACGTTTTATTCATGACAGTGATTTTAATCTGCGCATTTAATGCGTTGGGCGTCTGTTAGCTTAGTACTTCTATTCTGTCTGTTTTTGTGGGAACTCTTATCCCCAGTGGACATATGGCGCTCATGTCCCTCGCATTCTACAGTTCCTGACACGTTTTAATCTTTTATTGCCTATGCTTTTAGTGTGTTGGTTTTTCAGAACTTTGTATTGTTGTTATTGTTATTATTGTTGTTATTGTTATTGTTATTGTTGTTATTATTGTTGTTATTGTTATTATTGTTATTGTTCTATTATTGTTAGTTTTAGCTTTTTGAACATCGCGGGTTTGTGTCCCGTTTTTAACTATGCGGTTCTTTTACCTGTTTTATATTTTGACCTTATCTTTTATACATTGTAAGGGCGCTGATGACCATAGCAGTTTAGCGCCCTTAAACCGCATATCATCATCATCATCATAACATTATAAATACAGTAGTGTTTTAATTACAGTAACAATGATTGCACAACCTAAACTTACCTACAGTACTAGTTTCATTCTGCTTGCTATAGCCTACCATCTGTTAGCCTATGCTTGCCATTATAAGGTTAAATAATAATTTGCAGTTAACATATAGAATATTTTCAAATAAAACTGCACTATGATAAACTAAAGTAGGTGTCTTAGATAGAAGAAAATTGTAAAGGTAAAAGCCTTATATGCAGAACCGTAACACTAATCACACACCCTAACCTTATCTACAGTGCTAGCTTTACTGTGCTTGCAATAGCTTATAATGTGTTGGCCTATGCTTTCCACCTACACATTGTAAGGTTAAATAATAATTTGTGGTTTACATATAGAATATTTTCAAAGAGTATCATGGAATAAAAATGACCCAAAAGTGGCAAGCATGGTCAATATTTGAGCATTATATTGTTAATAAGATAAATGTGATATGGATATAATTGTTTGAAACATATGCTTGCTTATCCCTAAAATAATTATGTTGCCCTGAGTAAGTTGGTTTGCTTCTGGAAGGAAAGTAAAACTCTAGGTCCCATATCATACATTTAAGGCACCATAAAGCCCTCAAGTCTAAAGAAAATGCCTCTGAGCAAGTTTACCGACCACCTTTCATGTCCTAAATAGAGTGGGAAGCTAATAACCAAGATATGTTAAAGAATGTCATTAAATTGCACAAACAATCAAACCATTTACAGATTTTATCATGTGCATTGTTAAACTTTCTTAAATTGCCTTAATTATTTGCAGTCATATATGCTGCTATGAGCTGCAAACATGATTCTTGTTGTTAAAATAATATAGATTCTTCTTCTTTTTCTTCTATTTTTATTGTTACTATTCATGTAGAGTAAGATGGTGATATGTATTTTGTGTTGGTGTGCTGTGTAATTAATTTGGTTATTACTTTTATTATGTCATTAAGGATTTTCATTAATAAGCTATATTTTTTAACTTATTACAGGTGCAATTCTCTCTCTTTTGCCTGGATAGCCTTCCTATTTATGAAAACCCACTACTTCAAGAGATTCCATAAATCCACCAATTGGAGAGAGCTAGAGTGCTGAAGAAGAGCATATCACAAAAACCACATTTTTACTGTAGAGGAACTGCTTGGGAAGATTGCTTGCTGTGAGTTAAAGATGAGTGGGTTATTAGAAAAAAAGACAGTGACATGTATTTTATTTTTGTGAGATAGTCCAGTGCCAAAAGTTGCATCTTAGCTATACTTGACAAGTGCTTAGATTCATCAGCTTTTGTAAATGATGTTGAATTGCACGGATGGGAAACATGAAGCTGCCAGCAACAGTGAGTAACACTAATCAAGTAGGATCACTTCTTCGTGATCTTTGTCAGAATTTCAGCAATTGGGGTCAAAATCAACCCATTCACAATAACATGGACTAATAGAGGATGCTTCAACAAATTTGTTAACTTAGCAGAGAAAAAAGAAGCAACTACATTTATGAAACAGCAGCGTTCTTTGCTTAACTTGTCCAAGCAGGGGCAAAGTATTTGTGGGAAGCCATATTTTCCTGGTCTGATAAATTCCATCTCACCTCATTGTTACAAGTTTTTAAGGAGTAGTGCTTTGTTAACAATGTCATGTCCAGTTACTTTGTCTCGAGTATGCAATAGCCTTTCCACAATGCCCATAACTGAGCAGAACTCTGCCAATTTTCTAGAGTATTTAGCTAAAAAGGCTGAATTATTAAGCGAAGAGGATAGAACTGTTTTCCTCTTAATGGACAAGATTCACCTGAAACCCTTTGTGGATTATAAGGCTGGAAACATTGTTGACAAGGTATGCAGTGGAGTTGAATGTGTATCTGCTGCATATGTGTTTATTGCATGCAGTTTATACACAGTGTACATTAATATATATTTCCTGTGAAAACAATATAAACTGAAATCCTGTTTGAATTTCTGAAATTGGAAAGCTTAAGATATATCTGGTGTGATATCAGACAATATCCCAATTAATAAGGAATCAGTTTCAGGTTTTATATTAAAAATGAAGAATTTCCAAGAGACTACTCTTTATTAAGATGATAATATTTTTATGTACCCATGTATGAAAATTAGGAATAGTTATTATGATACATCCTGTATAGGAATTCAAATGTGCTTACTTTAAACTGATGTTAAAATGTTTCCTCATACAGTTAACCAAAATTCTTGTTTTTCCTTTCTTACTTTCCTTTTTTTTTTCAATTGGACTGCATCCTATTATCAGGAATATTTCGTGTATTTACAATACATACAACAAAATGCAATTACATATACAAATACAAATATATGAATAAATTAACATATATGTGCATTTAAAAGTTTAAGTTACATTGTTACAGTCGTATACAATTATGGAATGCACCAGTTAGTCCACTATCAAACATGAGATTTTAAATATGTATACATACATATACCTAGTCATATCATAAGTTCTGTCACAACTTTAAGGAATAATTTCAGGGTTAAATGAAAACATTTTTTAAAGTTTTTATATACTATTTAATAGAACAGATTATGATGAACACTTTGCACTATCATTTCACTCAAAATATCCAGCTTTAGGCTTCACACAAGCCTTTAAATGCCTTGGTTAGTCGTCTATAGCAGCACACATGATGTTTATGCCCACATCTGCCACTGCTCGCCTCAGGGATTTTTTTAGACTTTCAAGATTGCTGTGACTTGAAGAGTTAGCCTTGGTCTCCAAAATGTCCCATGGTTTACTGGACTGGATGATGGCCAATCCATATAGTTGATGAAATCTGGAACCTTGTGCTTGTGCCACTGCTGAGTCTTCCGAGCTTTATGGGCCGGAGTGCTGTCGTGCTGGAAGATCCAGTGATCTCTGGCAAACATTGTCTGGTTAAGAGCTTTCAGGACTTCCTCTACATACATATTGGCAGTGGCCCTGATCCCCTTTTCTCAGAAATGAACATTGATAGCCTCTTTGTACGAGACTCAACCAAACCATCACTGATGCTGGATGATGGCCATGAAGAACCTGAGGAGCAAGCTGGCAGGATTTCTCATGTCTCTAAGCATACTTTCTATCATTCTGCCTGTTGAATTTCAGCTCTATTGTGAAAATTTTTTCGTCTGAAAAAAGGATTCTCTGATGTTGATTTTTGGTATGCCATCTAAGGAGGTTACGTGACCTCTCCAATCTAATCTTCTTAAGATAAATGCTGAGCATGTATCCTGTACATCAGTGGTAAGCCTGAAGTCCTTGGTCTTGATTTAATAGCCTAGAGACACTCATTGACATTTGAAGCTGCTGCACCATTAATTTTTTGTTTCCCAACAGATTTCTTCTGACACATTCTCAAACTTTTTTTTTTTTTTTTTTTTTATCATATCCAGGATTCAAAACGAGTGAGGATGACAAGATCTTGACTTATCATCAACACTAGAAAGTTGGTTTAATCTTTTAATGGTCTGATAAATCTGAGTGAAATTCCTAGTGATTTTAACCAATTGAAAATCGCCTTTGGATCCTTTTGACACTTATGTAATGCTATTACAGCTGTATGATTTTCTTTCACAAACCATTCCATCTTGAAACAAAGATAAATATTGAATGTTGATAGGTAATACTGCTGAGGAAGGATGATTATTCAAGATAAAAATTCTGGAAGCCACTGCGTAGTTTTGTCAATCAAGAGATAAGGGGCAAAGTTTAGTGTCAGTATTTACGATAAGACTAGATATATGTATATGTTCATTAAATTTTCATTTTACATCATGAAATAAATCCAAATATATCACAAACTTTTGGATATGGTTGCATACTTTGGGGTTCAAAATTGTTTGTAAATAACTTGGATCAGAGATCATTTTACACATTAGGACAATCAAAAACAAATGATTTACTGAACTCTGCTCTCAACAATCACATTAGGAGTCATTTTTAATTTTAATTCTGTGTATTTATCCAGGTGCATACTTTTTCTCCCACTTAAAGCCATTGGATGTTTTAGCAATTTCCCCTAAGTGAGGCTATAAAGGGACACACTCAAAAAGCCAAAATAACTTTTATTTTAAAATACATTGCATAGTAAAATTGGAACTCTTTACCACATTTGAAACTTTAGATAGGACAACCTTTAGGAAATTACTAGAAGTTTTCCTTACTACTATGTATTTGTCTGTGTCAACCAATTTCATTGTCTTTTTCTGGTTCTCAAGGGAAACCTTTTTAGCAATTTCGATCACAAAATAAGTACAGGAACAGGTGTGTTTTATATAGCTAAATGTTTATACATGTTTTAATGTTTTTTAATGCCCCAAAACAAACACTAGCTTATAATAAGATTGTATGCATTGCATTGTGAATTATAATGTAGTTCATATTAAATGACACAGCAATTTCTCTTTTTGTTTGAAGTTGAGCTTCCCTACTCCTAAAATTAACTTTAAAACTTCAGCCCCGAGTAATCGAAAATAGTATACTGGGATTAGTGTACCTGGGCTGTGTTTGATGATGGACTCCTATCATGATGTCATATGTGCAATCTTGCAGCATTATTCCTGGGAGGCGTTGATGCTACCTCAATCCCAAACTAAGCCTTTTCTTCCTGTCTCAAAAATATATTGTGTTATTTCAGACAGTTTAACCTGGACTTACACAGAGAAGAATGTCATAACACAAGCTGAAAAGCATTGCTACTGCGTTTGCTAATTATTTGTGTGACAAAAATAAATTATTAAAGTGCACTTAAATGTTTCATTAATGGTCCTTTTTGTAGGAATAATGAAAATCATTCACTTTTGGTAAATTTCACAAACTAATTAGTTTTGGTTTAATAATAACACAAAATGTGAGTATTTTTTGTTACAGGTGGGACACCAATTTATCCTACTGTTGAAGTGCCATAAATCAGAAATAAACTTATGTTAATAATAATAATAATAATAATAATAATAATAATTTATTCAGTATTTGGTAATTACAGTAACTACAATAGGTTTCGTCAAAAATATACCAAAATGCTTAAAATCTAAAGATCTAAAGAACAACAATATATACAGTAATATCTAAAGAACAACAAAGTACTATCTTTATACAATCATAGAATACTTAGTTTCAGTGTCCAATAATGAACATACATTGTTTACATACCGTGTTTACTTTTTTCTTCAAAATCTTTTAGGCTGTAGAATGGGTTCTCAATTAATCATTTGTATAACCTATCCTTAAATGTTTGAATATTTAATGTGTGCACTCCAAAAGGAAGTGCTATGAAACATTTTATGCCCTTTATTTTATAGTATTGAGAGGTCTTCTGAAGCCTATGGAAAGTCATATCCAATTTTCTCATATTACATGTATTATGTGTATGTATTTTATTTCTTATATTATAATTATGTGCATTTTCTTTAACATATACCAGAACATCATATATGTATAGATTAACTACTGTGGGAATTCTTGTTACTATAAACAAAGGTTTACAATGCTCTATTTTCTTTGAATCTGTTAATATTCTAACAACCTTTTTTTTGAATTTTTGATACTACTATCTTTGAACTACTACCCTATGGTATCAAACCATATCTAAAGATACTTTGAAAGAATGAAAAATATGTCATGCGCACACATTCTTTTGACACTGCTGATTTGCTAATAGAAACACCACGCGTGATAACTGACTGCAGACAAATTCATTGTGAGTGTTCCATTATAGATTTTGATTGATAGTCATGCTAAGTAGCTTCATAGTTTTACTTGTTTTATTACATAGAGAGTTTATATTTTTTAGGATGTTTTGTGATTTGCTTTCATTCCATAAAAAAGCCATTGCTTTTGAACCAAAGTTAGGCCTTTTTTAAGGTTTCATGCATGGACTGTGATAGCAATCCCAACTCACTATTTACATTCAGAAGTGACATAATAGTAATAATAATAATAATAATAATAATAATAATAATAATAATAATAATAATAATAATAATAATAATAATTTATTTCATCCAGTTTATCATACATCTGATTTTGGACATGTCAAGACAATTACATCTTTACAAATCCTTTAAATCATACAGACATTTGTTTATTAGATACACCCTCAATTTCCTTTTGAATTGCTGTTTAGAAACATCAACTACAGATTTGATTTCCAGTGGTAATTTATTAAATAGCGTGATTCCAGAAATATATAAATCCTTTAAAGATACACTTTTTTTTACACTATGCCTAAAGTAGTCCAAATTTCCTCTTGTATTATGTTCATGGATTTGGTTGTTTTTAATTGGTTTGTACTTATCTATTACATACATTATTGTTCTATATGCATAGAGAGAGTAAATAGTAAGCAATTTATTGTTAACAAAGGTTTCCCTACACGATTCCCTTGGTTTTAGGTTAAACATGATTCTGGTGCATTTCTTTTGGTATATAAGTAATTTATCCATATGCATTTTTGCAGCAGCACCCCAGATTTCAATCCCATAGAGTATGTGTGGATAAAAACATCCATAGTATATTAGTTTCAATATGTTACCATCACTATGATTGTTGAAATATCTGAGTAGATACACTGTTTTACTAATTTTAGCACATATATGTTCAATATGCTCAGCCCATGTTAGATTGTTATCAACAATAAGACCTAAAAATTTATGTGATTTTACATCCAGAATATTATTATTATCGACTTTTAGTGATATTTTACCATCATTTTTATTGAATTGCATCACTTTAGTTTTTTGCATGTTGCAGTGTAGATTTATCGATTTGAAGTAATTCAGCAAAGAGAAGGTGGTATTGTTTATGGTGGTATTTAATCCTTCTACTGTTTTATTGCAGCATACAGCTGTGGTGTCATCTGCATAAGTTATCACTGAAGGATTTGGTGAATTTTTAATGTCATTAATGTAGATAATAAATAATAATGGTCCCAGCACAGTGTCTTGTGGTACGCCATATTTCACAGATCCCAAATGTGATTTGATTTGTTGTATACATCGCCCTTTTTTGTACGTTATTTCTGTAATTTGTTTTCTTCCAACCAGATAACTACGGATTTGGTCCAGGGGTAATCCTCTTATGACATAGTTTTCCAATTTACTAATTAATATATTATGGTTGACACAGTCAAAAGCCTTACATAAATCAAAAAATAATGTACTGACCTTCTCATTGTTTTCTAAATTCCCAATTACTTCATGTATAGACTGGTTAATGGCAGAAATAGTGGATTTCCCTTTCCTAAACCCATGTTGAAACTTCCTTAATATATTGAATTTACTTAGATAATTATCCAGTCTTAACAGCTCCCCCAGGGGCTCACCTTTTGTGAGTATGGGTAAGGCGCACCCGGGGTACCCGAGCCATTCATAGCCATTTTCACCCTTTCATCCCCGTCCTGTCGAGGTGGGTTCGTTCTCGTGACCGGGGGACTCAAGGTAGGCTCTCGTGGGTTCTGTGCACTTCATTCCATGTCGCCCCTCGCCATCGCTTCTTTCTTCTCTTCTGTTTATGCACATTTCGCCCCACGCCCATTCATTTACATGCCTCTTTTACTTCTTCGCCGGCCTACCTTGAGTGCGAAACGCCCACACACTTTTAGTTTCTTTTATTTAAATCCTCCGTGGACACCGCCTGACGGATACCCGCGCACTGGGTGCGCAGCTGGGTGAGTGGGTAATGGCGTCATCCCCACCACCCGGGGTCGTCATGTAGGGTATGTGTTCGTATCTGCTGTTCAACTGCAGTCCCGCGGGGAGGCCATTGCATGAGCTGCTGACTTCCGACGGCCATTGGGTTCCTCTGTCTATGTTCTGGGAGGTGTGACCCTGGGGTGAGCTAGGTATAGATAGGCCACTCACCCAAGCCGGGGTAACGCCCGGGAAGTAAGAGCCCGAGGTCGGAGACGGTTGCAATGGTGGAGGATTTATTTCGCTATGGAGCACCCTTTCTCCATTAATACCAACAAGCGCCGAAAAGTTTATGTAACAGAAGTGACACCACCGACAACTGGTTGTTACTTGGTCATTTCACGAACCGAAGAAGGACAAAGTTTTGAGAAGGTGAACCCTTTCATCATTCAAAAGGGTATTGATGCTATTGCTGGTGCGGTTCAGTCCTGCACTCGTCTACGGAATGGTTCCTTATTAGCACAAACGAAGTCCCATCAGCAAAGTAAGACCTTGTTGCGCGCTACGCTTCTCCACGGCTATCCCATCCGTGTGGAGAAGCACCGCACATTGAATTCCTGTCGAGGCGTTGTCACCACGCATAGCCTCGATGGTATATCGGACGAGGACCTGATTGAATATCTTGCAGACCAGAAGGTGACAGCTGTTCATCGAGTGCAGGCTAAACGCGACGGAATTTTGGTACCAACTCGTACCCTGTTTATCACTTTCGACGGCGTCGATCTGCCCACGAGTCTATCAGCAGGGTACTAGCGTATTGCTGTGAGGCCCTATATACCTAGACCTCTGCGTTGTTTCAAATGCCAACGTTTTGGGCATACGCAAGTCTCCTGTAAGAGTGCCGTTACCATCTGTGCCACATGCAGCCAGCCCTCACACGAAGGTACCTGTTCAACATCCCCCGTCTGCGTTAATTGTAAAGGGTCTCATTCAGCGTCGTTTGCCGACTGTCCGCGGTATCTGGACGAGAAGGCGATCCAGGAGATCCGGGTAAAGGAGAAACTCTCCTTCGCTGAAGCCCGGAGGCGTTATCGTGCGCGCCAACCTTCCCTCCTGCTATCTGACACATTTAGTTCTGTTGTTGCCTCGCCAGTACCACGAGTAGATGCCGAAACTCAGACCTGGACCATGACTGCATTAACCGCCACTACCATCCGGCCGTTCATTAAAGCTACGGTTACCAAGCCCTATAAACCTGGTCCCAAGTCAATGAAGTCGCAAGTCACTGAAAAGAAACCAAAGCAGAAACTTCGTAGGGAAGATTTTCTGAAGGACCCTCCGCGTGAGCGCGGTAAGAAAAGTTCACCTTCTCCTCCTCGGAGGTCGCAGTCCCAGGAAGCTCCTGGGACAAGCCGCGCTCAGCGGCACCCATCACCCATCGCCACCCAGAACCGATTCACGGCGCTTGAATCGGTTTCTGGCTCTGAGCGCGTGGCTCCTCCCTTCGAGGAGGCTATGGAGTCTGACCAACTCCATACCAAAAGCCCGAGCCCAAAGGTTAAACACAAGGTAATTTTAAGCCGCCCTTCTAAATAGACAGTTTATCCCTTTTTCTTAATGGCTATCCTGACCTGGAATGTAAGTGGTGTACGATCGCATAGGGCGGAACTGCAACTTTTATTGCGTTCCCATTCGCCTATGGTCGTGTGTTTGCAGGAGACTAAGCTTCGCCCTCATGATCCTTTTGATCTCCGAGGATATACTCCGCTTCGCTACGACCTTGAACCGGAGCAGGGTACTCCTGCTCATGGAGGAGTCATGTTGTTAGTGCGTAACGACGTTCATTTTCAACGTCTCACTCTTACGTCCGATTTACAAGCTGTAGCCATTAGACTGCAGTTACCCGGTTTTTTCTTTTCTGTTTGCTCTGTATATTCACCTCCATCGTCCCCCTCAGGGGCTCACCTTATGTGAGTACGGGTTTTTGGCGCACCCGGGGGTTCCCGAGCCATTCATCGCCACATTCATCCCCTCACCCCCATCCGGTCGAGGTGGGTTCTTCAAGTGACCGGTGGACACAAGGTAGGCTCTCGTGCGTTCGTTACATTCCATTCATACCGCACCTCACCATCGTTTCTTTCTTCTCTTGTCACTTTCCGGCCATTTCGCACCACGACATTCGCATATCTCTCTTTTTCTTCCCCGCCGGCCTACCTTGCGTGCGAAACGCCCACACAGTTTTAGTTTCTTTTATCTTTTTATTTAAATCCTCCGTGGACACAGCCTGACGGATACCCGCGCACCGCGTGCGCAGCTGGGTGAGTGGGTAATGGCGTCATCCCCACCACCCGGGGTCGTCATGTAGGGTTTGTGTTCGTATCCGCTGTTCAACTGCAGTCCCGCGGGGGGGCCATTGCATGAGCTGCTGACTTCTGACGGCGATTGGGTCCCTCTGTCTATGTTCTGGGAGGTGTGACCCTGGGGTGAGTCTGGTATAGATAGGCCACTCACCCAAGCCGGGGTAACGCCCGAGAAGTCAGAGCCCGAGGTCGGAGACGGTTGCAATGGTGGAGGATTTATTTCGCTATGGAGCACCCTTCCTCCATTACTACTAACAAGCGCCGAAAAGTCTATGTAACAGAAGTGACACCACCGACAACTGGTTGTTACTTGGTCATTTCACGAACCGAAGAAGGACAAAGCTTTGAGAAGGTGAACCCTTTCATTATTCAAAAGGGCATTGATGCAATTGCTGGTGCGGTTCAGTCCTGCACTCGTCTACGGAATGGTTCCTTATTAGCCCACACGAAATCCGATCTGCAAAGTAAGACCTTGTTGCGCGCTACGCTTCTCCACGGCTATCCTATCCGTGTGGAGAAGCACCGCACATTGAATTCCTGTCGAGGCGTTATTACCACCCATAGCCTCGATGGTATATCGGACGAGGACCTGGTAGAATATCTTGCAGACCAGAAGGTGACAGCGGTCCATCGAGTGCAGGCCAAACGCGACGGCGTATTGGTACCCACTCGTACCCTGTTTATTACATTTGATGGCGTCGATCTGCCCACGAGCATTTCCGCAGGGTACGAACGGATTTCTGTGAGGCCTTATATTCCTAGACCTCTGCGTTGTTTTAAATGCCAACGTTTTGGGCATACGCAAGTCTCATGTAAGAGTGCCGTTAACATCTGTGCAACATGTAGCCAGCCCTCACACGAAGGTACCTGTTCAACAGCCCCCGTCTGCGTTAATTGCAAAGGGTCTCATTCTGCTTCGTTTGCCGACTGTCCGCGGTACTTGGACGAGAAGGCGATCCAGGAGATCCGGGTAAAGGAAAAACTCTCCTTCGCTGAAGCCCGGAGGCGTTACCATGCGCGCCAACCTTCACTCCTGCGATCTGGCACATTTAGTTCTGTTGTTGCCTCGCCAGTACCACGAGTAGATGCCGAAACTCAGACCTGGACCTTGACTGGATTAACCGCCACTACCATCCGGCCGTCTATTAAAGCTACTGTTACCAAGCCTTATAAACCTGGTCCAAAGTCAATGAAGTCGCAAGCCGCTGAAAAGAAGCCCAAGCAGAAACTACGTAGGGAAGATTTCTTGAAAGACCCTCCGCGTGCGCGCGGTAGCAAAAGTTCACCTTCTCCTCCTCGGAGGTCGCTGTCCCAGGAAGGCCCTGGGACAAGCCGCGCTCAGCGGCACCCCTCACCCATCGCCACCCAGAACCGATTCACGGCGCTTGAATCGGTTTCTGGCACTGAGCGCGTGGGCCCTCCCTCCGAGGAAGCTATGGAGTCTGACCAACTCCATACAAAAAGCCCGAGCCCAAAGGTTAAACAAAAGGTAATTTTAAGCCGCCCTTCTAAGTAGACAGTTTATCCCTTTTATTCATGGCTATCCTGACCTGGAATGTACGTGGTGTACGATCGCATAGGGCGGAACTGCAACTTTTATTGCGTTCCCATTCACCTATGGTCGTGTGTTTGCAGGAGACCAAGCTTCGCCCTCACGACCCTTTCGATCTCCGAGGGTACACTCCGGTTCGCTACGATCTTGAACCGGAGGAGGGTACTGCTGCTCATGGAGGTGTCATGTTGTTGGTGCGTAATGACGTTCATTTTCATCCTATCACACTTACGTCCGACTTGCAAGCTGTTGCCATTAGACTGCAGTTACCCGGTTTTTTCTTTTCTGTTTGTTCTGTGTATACACCTCCATCGTCTCCCCTCGCTCCCGCGGACATTCGATCTCTCCTGTCCGCTCTCCCAACACCATTTCTTCTGTTGGGAGATTTTAATGCCCATCACCCACTATGGGGTTCGCCAAGGGCTTGTGCGAGGGGAACTCTTCTTTCCGACATTTTTTATCAGTTCAATCTTTCCATCCTCAATACAGGTGCACCTACTTTTATTTCTGATTCTTCCGGTACATTCTCTCACCTGGACCTTGCCATATGCTCAATCCAGCTTGCACGTCGTCTTCAGTGGAACGTCGTCGCTGACACCTACTCCAGCGACCATTTCCCCTGCATCGTTTCTCTTCTGTCGCACCACGTACAGCATTCCAGAGTACCTACCTGGATATTCGCAAAAGCCGACTGGAGCTTGTATTCCAGCATCGTGCATTTTGACGACCAGCCCTTCTCCGACATTAATCAACTAGTGCAGCACCTTACGTCTATTATTTTCTCAGCCGCCGAACGTGCAATACCCCGTTCATCCTCCCAACCTCGGCGGCCACCTGTTCCGTGGTGGAACGAGGATTGTCGGGACGCCGTTCGTGCCCGTAGGACTGCACTTAGGGTGTTTCGGCGCCACCCTACCCTTGATAATTTGGTGACTTTTAAACAATCGCGCGCCAGGGCTCGTCGCATTATTCAGGATAGCAAGAAGGCATCTTGGGCTCGTTTTGTCGAGTCTTTTAATCGTTTTACGCCTTCATCCGTTGTTTGGGATAAACTTCGTCGCTTCTCAGGTAAAGTGTCACATTGTACTGTTTCTGGCCTTCAGGTTTCTAATGCCACCATAGTGGATCCGGCTGCCATCGCTAACACTCTGGGTTCTGCCTTTGAGGCGGTTTCCAGTTCAGACCATTATTCCGCCGGCTTTCGCTCTATTAAAGACCGGCAGGATTCCGCATCATATACTTTTCGGTCTGCTAATGCTGAATGCTATAACGAACTATTCACAATGAGGGAGCTGGAGCACGCTCTTCATTGCTCTCGGCACTCCGCTCCCGGGCCGGACGGCATTCATGTCCTGATGTTAAAGAACCTTTCAGCCGACAGTAAACTATTTCTCTTACAGGTCTATAACCGTATTTGGCAAGACGGCATTTTCCCTTCCGTTTGGCGCGAAGCCACCATTGTCCCTATACTTAAGCCTGGGAAGGATCGCCAACTACCTTCCAGCTACCGCCCTATCTCCCTCACCAGTTGCATTTGCAAGGTGATGGAGCGCATGATCAACGGGCGGTTGACATGGTGGCTTGAGTCTCAGAAACTTCTAGCGAACGCTCAGTGCGGGTTTCGTCGCTATCGCTCTACCGTCGACCATCTGGTGTCCTTGTCGACGCATATTATGAATGGGTTTCTGAGAAAGTGTCAAACCGTGGCTGTATTTTTTGACCTGGAGAAAGCTTATGACACTTGTTGGAGGGGCGGCATTTTACGTACACTTCACGATTGGAATATCCGCGGTCGTCTTCCCATATTTCTTCGGGAGTTTATGACGGACCGCGTCTTTCGTGTACGTGTGGGCTCGGTTTTATCTCGTCGTTTTATTCAAGAGAACGGAGTACCGCAGGGCTCTGTACTCAGTGTCACACTTTTTGCGATTGCTATCAACCCCATTGTTGATTGTATTCCACCTGGCATTTCATCGTCCCTTTTTGTTGACGATTTCGCTATTTATTGTAGTTCACGGCGGACCTGTCTACTCGAACGCCGTCTCCAGAGCTGTATCGACCGTCTCTACGCCTGGAGTAACGCCAACGGCTTTAATTTCTCCGCCGAGAAATCCGTCTGCATCAACTTTTGGCGCCGGAAGTATTTCCCTCCGCCCTCACTCCATCTTGGGCCTGGGATACTTCCGTTTGCAGACGAGGCGAAATTTTTGGGGTTAATTTTTGACAGGAAGTTGTGTTGGACCTCGCACGTTTCCTTTTTAAAAGCAAAGTGTGACCGTTCTCTTAATATTTTACGTGTTTTAAGTGGCACATCCTGGGGAGCTGATCGGACCGTCCTTCTTCGCCTTTATCGCTCTTTGGTCCGATCCAAGCTTGATTACGGGTGTATTGTTTATTCGTCGGCACGTCCATCTGTGTTACGTCGATTGAATGCCATTCACCATCGTGGCATAAGAGTCGCTACAGGGGCCTTTCCAACTAGCCCTGTACCCAGTCTGTACGCAGAAGCTGCAGAGCCTCCGCTGTCCTTCAGGCGTGAGATGCTCTTGTGCAGCTATGCTTGTCGACTCTCAAGCTTGCCTAACCACCCGTCCTTCGATGTATTTTACGAGGATTCGCTTGACCGGCAATATTTAGTTAGCTCCTCTGCATTGCTCCCTCCAGGGGTTCGATTTCGACTGCTACTTCGGCATTTGGACGTTACGCCAGCGCCGGCCCTTCCACGGGGGGAAACGCGTTTTCCTCCATGGTCCCGCGCTGAGGCCCACTGTCACCTTGGGCTAACGTCAATGCCGAAGACTGAGACCCCTGCTTCAGTCTTTAGATCGGCTTTTTTAGAAGTACGGGCTCAATTCGGGGACTTCCATTTTATCTTTACCGATGGATCTAAGACTGAAGCTGGAGTTGGATGTGCCTTTGTTTCTGGTCACTGTAGTTTTAAGTTTCGTTTACCTGCACAATGTTCAATTTTTACCGCCGAACTTTTTAGCATTTATCAATCTATTTTATACATTCAGCGGCACGCCTTACAGCACTGTTTTATTTGTACGGACTCTCTGAGTGCCCTTCAGACTATTACTGCGCTGTACCATTACCACCCGCTTGTACAGCGCATACATGACCTGCTCCACTCGCTTGGTGTCACTGGCATCAGCGTGTCCTTCATGTGGATTCCAGGTCATGTGGGCATCTCAGGTAATGAGTCTGCCGACGCCGCTGCGAAATCGGCGATTTTATTACCCAGATTTTTTACCTCTGTTGTTCCCTCGTCAGATTCGTGTGTTATTTTACGTCGCCGCATCCTCTCGCGCTGGCGCGATGAGTGGACGGCCCTCCGGGGGAACAAGTTGCGGGAGGTTAAGCCTCTCCCGTTAATCTGGGGTACCTCTTCTCGTTCTTCACGTCGGGAAGAGGTACTTTTAGCCCGTTTACGAATTGGACATTGTCGTTTTAGTCATAGTTACCTGCTCAGTGGTGATCCCGCTCCGCTGTGTCAGCAGTGTGGCGTGCCCTTAACGGTGCGTCACATTTTAACTGAGTGTCAAGTTTTAGCTCCTCTGCGCGTTCGCCTGGGTCTGCCTGTTGGCATAGCCAACGTTTTGGCAGACGACGCGCATGCTGTAGAATGTCTTTTACTTTTTATAAGTGACATTGATTTTAATCGTCGCATTTGATGCGCTGAGCGTCTCTTAGCTTTGTTATTTTATTCAGTATGTTTTAATAGGGACTTACTCCCCAGTGACATGTGGCGCTCATGTCCCGCATTCTACAGTTCTTGACACGTTTTAATCTTTTATTGGCTATGCTTTTAGTGTGTTGGTTTTTGAGATATATTTATTGTTATTATTGTTGTTATTGTTATTCTTGTTGTTATTGTTATTCTTGTTGTTATTTTTATTCTTGTTGTTATTGTTATTGTTATACTATTGTTAGTTTTAACTTTTTGGACATCGCGGGTTTGTGTCCCGTTTTTTAATTATGCGGTTTTTTTTACCTTTTATACTTTGACCTTATATTTTACACATTGTAAGGGCGCTGATGACCCTAGCAGTTTAGCGCCCTTAAACCGCATATCATCATCATCACACCTCCATCGTCTCCCCTCGCTAACGCGGACCTTCGAGATCTCTTGTCCGCTCTCCCAATACCATTTGTCCTGTTGGGAGATTTTAATGCCCATCACCCCCTGTGGGGTTCGCCAAGGGCTTGTGCGAGCGGAACTCTTCTTTCCGACATTTTTGATCAGTTCAATCTCTCTATACTCAATACAGGTGAACCTACGTTTCTTTCTGATTCTTCCGGTACATTTTCTCACTTGGACCTTGCCGTTTGCTCACTCCAGCTTGCTAGTCGTCTTCAGTGGAACGTCGTCGCTGACACCTACTCCAGCGACCATTACCCCTGCATCGTTTCTCTTCTGTCACACCACGTACAGCATTCGAGAGTACCTACCTGGATATTCACAAAAGCCGACTGGAGCTTGTATTCCAGCCTCGTGCATTTTGACGATCAGCCCTTCGCCGACATTAACCAACTAGTGCAGCACCTCACGTCTACGATTTTCTCTGCCGCCGAACGCGCAATTCCCCGTTCATCCTCTCAACCTCGGCGACCACCTGTTCCGTGGTGGAACGAGGATTGTCGGGACGCCGTTCGTGCCCGTAGAACTGCACTTAGGGTGTTTCGGCGACACCCTAAACTTGATAATTTGGTGACTTTTAAACAATCGCGCGCCAGGGCTCGTCGCATTATTCAGGATACCAAGAAGGCGTCGTGGACTCGTTTTGTCGATTCTTTTAATCGCTTAACGCCTTCATCTGTTGTTTGGGATAAACTTCGTCGCTTCTCAGGTAAAGTGTCGCATTGTACTGTTTCTGGCCTTCAGGTTTCCAATGCCACCATAGTGGATCCGGCTGCCATCGCTAACACTCTGGGTGCTGCCTTTGAGGCGGTTTCCAGTTCAGACCATTATTCCGCCGGCTTTCGCTCTATCAAAGGCCGGCTGGATTCCGACACCTTTAATTTTCGGTCTGCTAATAATGAGTGTTATAATGAACTTTTCACAATGAGGGAGCTGGAGCACGCTCTTCATTGCTCTAGGCACTCCGCTCCTGGCCTGGACGCCATTCATGTCCTGATGTTAAAGAACCTTTCAGCCGACAGTAAACTCTTTCTCTTACAGGTCTATAACCGTATTTGGCAAGACGGCTCTTTTCCTTCCGTTTGGCGCAAAGCCACCATTGTCCCTATACTTAAGCCTGGGAAGGATCGCCAACTACCTTCCAGCTACCGCCCTATCTCCCTCACCAGTTGCGTTTACAAGGTGATGGAGCGCATGATCAACGGGCGGTTGACATGGTGGCTTGAGTCTCAGAAACTTCTAGCGAACTCTCAGTGCGGATTTCGCCGCTATCGCTCTACCGTCGACCATCTGGTGTCCCTGTCGACGCATATTATGAATGGATTGCTGAAAAAGTGTCAAACGGTGGCTGTATTTTTTGACCTGGAGAAAGCTTATTACACTTGTTGGAGGGGTGGCATTTTACGTACACTCCATGCATGGAATTACCGCGGTCGTCTTCCCATATTTCTTCGGGAGTTTATGACGGACCGCGTCTTTCGTGTACGTGTGGGCTCGGTTTTATCTAGTCGTTTTATTCAAGAGAACGGAATACCGCAGGGCTCTGTACTCAGTGTCACACTTTTTGCAATTGCTATCAACCCCATTGTTGATTGTATTCCACCTGGCATTTCATCGTCCCTTTTTGTTGACGATTTTGCCATTTATTGCAGTTCACGGCGGACCTGTCTACTCGAACGCCGTCTCCAGAGCTGTATCGACCGTCTCTACGCCTGGAGTAACGCTAACGGCTTTAATTTCTCCACCGAGAAATCCGTCTGCATCAACTTCTGGCGCCGGAAGTATTTCCCTCCGCCCTCTCTCCATCTTGGGTCGGAAGTCCTTCCATTTGCAGACGAGGTGAAATTTTTGGGGTTGGTCTTTGACCGGAAACTGAACTGGGCTTCTCACGTTTCCTTTTTAAAAGCAAAGTGTGACCGTTCTCTTAATCTTTTACGTGTTTTAAGTGGCACATCCTGGGGAGCTGATCGGACCGTACTTCTACACCTCTATCGCTCTTTTGTCCGATCCAAGCTTGATTACGGGTGCATTGTCTATTCGTCGGCGCGTCCATCTGTATTACGTCGATTGAATGCCATTCACCATCGTGGTATAATAGTCGCTATAGGGGCCTTTCCAACCAGCCCTGTTCCTAGTCTGTATGCTGAAGCTGCAGAGCCTCCGCTGTCCTTCAGGCGTGAGATGCTCTTGTGCAGCTATGCCTGTCGACTCTCCAGCTTGCCTGACCACCCGTCCTTCGCGATATTTTACGAAGATTCGCTTGATCGGCAATATCTAGTTTGCTCCTCTGCATTGCTCCCTCCAGGGGTTCGATTTCGTCAACTTCTTCGGCATTTGGACGTTACGCCAGCGCCGGCCCTTCCACTGGGGGAAACCCGTTTTCCTCCATGGTCGCGCGCTGAGGCCCACTGTCACCGTGGGTTAACGTCGATGCCGAAAAATGGGACCCCTGCTTCCGTCCTTAGACCCGCCTTTTTAGAACTACAGGCGCAGTTCGGGGACCGATGGGTCTAAGACTGATGACGGAGTAGGATGTGCCTTTGTTTTTGGTGCACAGAGTTTTACTTTTCGTTTACCTGGACAATGTTCGATTTATGCCGCCGAACTTTTTAGTATCTATCAATGTGTTTTATACATTCATCTATCTTGCGGCGCTGTGTTGTTTGTACAGACTCTCTGAGTGCCCTTCAGAGTATTCACGCGCTGTATAGTTACCACCCGCTCGTACAGCGCATTCATGACCTGCTCCACTCGCTTGGTGCATTTGGCATCAGCGTCTCTTTCGTGTGGATGCCAGGTCATGTGGGCATCTCAGGCAACGAGTCTGCCGACGCCGCTGCCAAATCGGCCATTTTATCACCCAGATGTTTTACCTGTGTTGTTCCTTCCTCAGATTTTTATGTTATTTTACGTTACCAAATCCTCTCGCGCTGGCGCGATGAGTGGTCGGCTCTTAGAGGGAACAAGTTGCGGGAGGTTAAGCCTCTTCCGTTAGTCTGGGGTACCTCTTCTCGTTCTTCTCGTCGGGAAGAGGTACTTTTAGCTCGTTTACGAATTGGACATTGTCTTTTTAGTCATAGATACCTGCTCAGTGGTTGCCCCGCACCACTGTGTGAGCAGTGTGATGCACCCTTAACGGTGCGTCACATTTTAACAGAGTGTCAAGTTTTAACTCCGTTGCGCGTTCGTGTTGGTCTGCCTGTTGGCCTAGCCAACGTTTTGGCAGACGACGCGCGTGCTGTAGAATGTGTTTTATGTTTTATTCGTGACAGTGATTTTAATCTGCGTATTTGATGCGTTGAGCGTCCTTTGGCTTTGTAATTTTATTCTGTTTGTTTTAATGGGGAGTCTACTCCCCACTGGACATATGGCGCTCATGTCCCTCGCATTCTATAGTTCTTGACACGTTTTACTCTTATTGCCTATGCAGTGTGTTGGTTTTTTTCGGATTGGTGTATTGATTGTTTTTAACTTTTTGGACATCGCGGGTTTGTGTCCCGTTTTTTAATTCTGCAGTTTTTACCTGTCTTTTATGTTTTTTGACTTTTTATTTTATACATTGTAAGAGCGCTGATGACCTTAGCAGTTTAGCGCCCTTAAACCGCATCTCATCATCATCCGCCTTAACAGCAGGATCCTTTCAAACAATTTAGCTATCTCCGATGTTAAGGCTATAGGTCTGTAATTGTCAATATTTAGTTCATCCCCTTTTTTGAATACTGGTCTGATTATTGCTAGTTTCAACATTTCTGGAAATTGTCCCTGTTCAATGGAGAAATTAATCAAATAGGTTAATGGTTTTACAATAACATATTTACATACTTTTAATAGAAATGAGCTGATTTCATCCCACCCACTGGTTTTTTTACTCGGCAGGTTGTTGATTATTTTAATTATCTCATCTTCTGTAACTGGTCTGAGAAAGAAAGAAGTATTTGTCATGGTATTAATATTGGCATTTACAGAATTTGGTCTACTAGCTATCCGTGTAGGTGCATTTATGAAATAATCATTAAATTGTTTACTTATAGTGACCGGATCATGAACCACTTCCCCATTTATGTTCAGTTTTATGTTTTTATATAATTCAGGATATCTTCTCGCTTCATTTATTAAGCCCCAGGCTGTTTTACTGACATTTTTGGATTTTCTCATGCTTTCTCTATATGCATTTATTTTAACAGCTTTCAAATTACATATCATCTGTGTAGACCACAGTGTGACATGGGTAACATTTTGATATGTCATTTATCATTATTAAGAACAACAGGGTCCCCAGCACTGAGATCTTTGAAACACCTATTCTTACCTTGGTAACTTGTGATTAGTTTCCTTGTACAGATACTAGCTGCTTAGAATCCTGTAAATAAGATTTAAATATATTTAAATTTTGACCTTTAATTCCATAGATTTCCAGTTTCTTTAACAAGATATCATGTGTTACACATTCAGAAGCCTTGCTTAAGTCACATAATGTGTCTTGAACCAAGACACCATCCTCAAAAGCTTGACATATTCTCTCTATGAAAGAGTTACCTGCATGTATGGTTGATTTTCCTTTGCAATATCTAAACTGATTTTTTAAAAAAAAAATTGTGTTTCAAAATACTGTTGTAGTTGATCTTTTAGGAGACATTCAAAAATGTTCATTATTGTAGGAATTACTAAAATTGGTCTGTAACTGCTTGGTTTTCTATTATCTCCCTTTTTGTATATAGGAATTACTTTTGAAAATTTTAACATTTTAGGGAAAACACCTTCGGTGATACATCTATGAATACAGAAAGTCAAAGGTACTAGTATATACTGTATTATTTCTTTGATGAAATTGTTAGAGAAATCATAGATGTCTCTACTTTTCAAGTTTTTAAGTTTTTTGGTTACTTTTTCAACTTCAACCTGAGTTACTTCTCTGAGTCTAAATCCTTCATTTTCCTTTGCTAGTTTTGTATTCATTTATGTAACTCATTGCAGTGTGTATGAAGGGACTTACTTGTATAGCTAACTCTTTTACCGATTCTATAAAGAAGTTATTAAAAAGATCAGGAGTTACTGTTTCATCTATGTCAGTTCTGCTATGAAATTTATTACCAACTATGCCGCTTTACATTTATTATCAGAGTGTGCTATAAGGTTTTGATTTGCATCTTTCTTTGCTTCCATTAAAGCCTTTCTATAGGATTTAAGCTAACCTGTTATTAAATTCAACACTACTTTGTTGGATCCCTTTTTATACATGTCCTGCAGAATTATTAGCCTATTTTTTATCTTTTCAAGCTTTGAGTTATACCAATTATATGTAATAATTAGTTTAGCTTTTTGATTAGGTTTTACAATGATTTTTTGTGTTTTACAAGTGTTGTTAAAGAGATTAACAACAGTTGTAAAGAAAATTTCAAACATTTCTTCAGATGAACTCTCACTGTTGCACAAAATTCTTTCCGAATTCACTAATGCTAAATTTTCATTAAATTTATTGTTATATCGTGCATTAAAATCCCTTATTTCTTTAACAATTTTTTTCTGCTCTCTGGGAAAGATCTTTCATAATGTTTACTTCAAAAAGTGAGGCTTGATGATCTGGTAACTTATATTCTAAACACCCTAAGTAAATATTTTTGTATGTCAAAATGGGCCATTTATATCACCACAAATTGTCACAGAGTATTTAAAATAATATAAATATGTCAGGACATTTTCAAAACCCTCAAGAAATAAACTAGCATCTCCATCTGGTGATCTATAAACTGTCACTATAATAACATTATAAATTGCTATTTGTGGTGCTGTCAACTCAAATGCTTTCCCTGCACAACATTTTTGTAGCTCTAGTTTTCTTATTTTTATCGAATTGTTTAAATAAATTGCCGCTCTACCAGTTTTATACATACTACAACAGAAGTAGTTTTCTATTTTAAAGCTTTCAATGCCCATGTAACCTATTTCATCTTCCTCGAGCCAGTGTTCACTCAGACATAGAATATTACAGTTTTCATCCTTAAGAAACACAGACAATTCATCTATGAAGATAAAATAAATAAAATATATATGTAAAACAGTAAACATGCAGGGTAATTTGCAAAGTGCTCAAATGTTGTGTTTACAACAAAACAGGCAAAATATGCATTATATGCAACATAATATATACACTACGTGATCAAAAGTATCTGGACACCCCCACAAACATACGTTTTTCATCTTAGGTGCATTGTGCTGCCACCTACTGCCTGGTACTCATTATCTGCAACCTCATTAATCATTAGACATCGTGAAACAGCAGAATGGAATGCTCCGTGGAACTCGCGGAGTCGACAGGCCTGCTTCCCATCGTCAGCTGTTCGCTCCTTCCATGGCTTCCGATAAACCATTTCCTTCGCGCCATGATTATATTTCATGTGTTTTGACTGTGAATTTTCTGTTTTAATTTATATAGCTCTTCACCTAGCTTGTAAAAAGATGAAAAACCATATTTTGAAACCAGCTTACAAATTTCCTGTTTAGGCATAATACAAAAGAATGCGAGTTGACCGCTGCGAAGGGTGAGAAGCATTACGCGTCGAGTTTTTTTCCGGGGTGTTTAAGGGTGAGGAAGTAGGTGTGGTGATAATGGTAGGAGTCGACAGATAATGGTCGGTAGCTGCTCACGGTGGGACGTGTCTTCGCAGTAAGAACTATTTTTGAGTTGAAATGGATCACTCGTGTGCAGAGAAGATACATTTCTTGTAATTGAGACACGCATTTTCCTATGGGTCAAGCATGCTGTGACTTCCAGGTCGTCTGCATGCATTTATGCCTTAATTCTTCCTCCCATCTTTCTCTCTCTTTACTTTTATAATCAATTTCTCTTTACTCTTCCTAAATATTCATCCATGTTCCTACTTCTTCCCATTCTCTAACTGTCAAGATTTAGAAATGAATTGAATATCGCACGGCATGAAAGAATTCCGTGGGTGAAAAATTCTGGCAATGTGTCCGCACGCCTGAGAACATTATGAGAGTTAGAGAAGCTGTGCAGCAAAGTCTAATTCGCTCTGCAAGGCGTCAGTCATTGGCTTTGAATTTATCGGGTGGAGGTTTTCGCCGCAACCTACACCGTAACCTCAAATTTCATCCGTACAAATTTAATTTTGTGCACCTAGTTAAACCAGCTGATAAAGTTCGTCGAGTGTAGTTATGTAGACAGTTTACTGACATTTTTAATTCCAATCCGGATATTCTGAACAAACTGCTTATGTCGGTTGAGACACACTTCCACCTTTCCGGTTATGTAAATAAACGTAATTATCGCTCCTGGAGTGATGAACAACCTCTACAATTGTGGCAAAAACCACTGCATAGTCCAAAAGTATATGGTGTGGCGTCTCTGCCTTTGAAATTATCGACCCGTACTTTTTCGAAGAAGGTGGTAGTACTGTTACCGTCAACTCAAGACCGTATCAACACATGTTTGCATGTTGGAAATTCCTGACGAAATTAATTTTTATGATGAATTATGGTTTCAGCAAGATAGAGCTGCAGCGCACACTGCTCGCAGTTCAGTGAATTATGTGCGAAATATGTTTCCAAGGCGCATAATTTCACGATTAGGACACATAGCCTGGCCGCCAAGATCTCCTGATCTGATTGCAGCTGATTACTTCCTATGGGTTATTTGGAAAGTAGGATGTATCGCAATAGCCTCTGCTAGAGCACAGTTCTGAAAAAATATTCAAAGCATGGACATATATAAGTAGCGCTTTAAAAAGAGCTTTAAAATAATTATAAATACAATTTTTTTATTGTGATGGATATCTCATATATGGCGCTTACCTTAACCACGTTGTTTCTTCTCTAATTGTTATTTCTTTAGCTTAAGAAAAAGAAATATGCATTAATTTTCATGAAACATATATATATATATATATATATATATATATATATATATATGTTATATTGCATTATATAAAATAATTTACAAGATAATTATTGCATTTTATCGGTATCAAAAACTTTCAGGAGGCCATCAACTGACAGCTGAACAATTTCCTGTACTTTCTCTAGAAATGAATTTGGCTTAATTTCAGCTGGTGGACCTACAACCATCTATAGCCTGCATTGCTGTTGTGCAGCTGCATTTTTTTGCATCCTTCCTCATTGATTCAAACTTAATTCGCAGCAATAATAATAATAATAATAATAATAATAATAATAATAATAATAATAATAATTTGGTAATTACAATAATCATAATAGACTTTGTAAAATTGACCTATTAATTATACATATTGTACATATACAGGTTGTTTCAAAAATATAGGGCATAATTTCGGTTATGCATTCCCCATATATAGACAATAAAAAGTCCATTACAACATGTGTCCGGAAGCCAGTTAAAGAGCCTCCATAAATAAAACTCAATTTCATTTTTTCCTGAGATTATGGCCTTCAAAGCAGTGATATTCACCGGAACGTATTTCTTACGCAAATAGTTTTCTTTACAGAAGATGTTCAAAGTGGCCACCTCTTTCGTGAATGCAGGCCTCACATCGACGTCTCATGGCCGTGCGAACAGGACCAGAAATTCCGGGAGTATTGCGTATCTCCGCACAACCTGTCGCAATTCGATTCTGAAGGGATTCCATGTCAGGCACCGGAGACGAATACACCAACGCTTTTAAATGGCCCCGCAAGTAGAAATCGACAGGGTTCAAATCAGGTGAGCGTGGTGGCTAAGCAATTGGGCCACCTCTACCTATCCATCGATCAGGAAACCTTCGATCCAAGTACCAGCGAGCAGTACGACTGAAGTGTACAGGAGCACCGTCAAGCAAGAAGTGAGCTTGTTGAGGAATGCTCAGTGGAGTGTCTTCATACCCATGAGGTATGGTGTTTTCCTCGCAACAGTCTCAACAGTCATATGAGGAACATTCACTTGCAACGTTAACCTTCTTGTACTGATAGAAGGAGGCGTGTGCACAGAATCCAGAATCTCCTCTTCTACATCTGGAGTTGTAGATTTTGGTCGAGCCCTCCCCAAACCAGGAGATGTAAACTTTCCATGAGCACACAGATGGCGATGGAGACGTTCAAATGTCTTCCGATCTGGACATCTCCACTGTGGATACTTCTCTTGGCACAAACGAGGAGCCAGCCGTCTGCCTTACCTTACATGAAGTGTATTTCTGCCAGCTCCTGATTTGAGATCAATCGCTCAGTCGAACACCAAACACAACACTCAATATACCCTTCACCTCGGAAGGAACTGTCAGAGTGTTCTGCTAATATCTTCTGTCACGACACAACTACCTGTGGGAAGAAAATCATTCCGGTGAATACCACTATTTTGAAGGTCATTACTCAGAAACCAAGCATTTCCGGACACATGTTGCAATGGACTTTCTTTATTGTCTACATATGGGGAAAGCATACTTGAATTTATGCCCTTTATTTTTGAAATACTATACATACTTACCCAATTAACTCCTAAACTTACACTTTCATATTTACAATCAAATATTCATATAAGTTTACAATTCACTCATATTTTGTTCATACAATTCTTGCAAACAATAAAGGGGATTCTCCACTAGCCATTTATACAATCTGCTTTCATATTTACAATCAAATATTCATATATGTTTACAATTCACTCTTATTTTGTTCATACAATTCTTGCAAACAATAAAGGGGATTCTCCACTAGCCATTTATACAATCTGTTCTTAAATATTTGAATATTCAAACTCCTTATTTCTTGTGGAAGTGCTATGAAAACCCTTATTGTAACCACTTTGTAATATCTAAAGTTTCTCTCCATTAAAAGGCAGTATGGAGGTAAATGGGATATCACTGTCCCTATCTAATTCACACATGTTGCCATTAACTTCACTTTTTTCTACCCTCGCCAAGTTGCTAATTAAGTAATAACATGCTGTAAATATTCATTTGTTATAAATTTGCGCTTTGAGCATATTATTCTATGCAGAATATTCCTCTCTATCAGATTATTTCATTTTTAGAGCCGCTATAGATATTTGTAGGCACAAATTTCTAAAGAAAGCGCGTTTTTCAGTAAAGTCCGATATTTCCTGTTTCTATGCTTATCACGCAGCAACTAATAAACTAAAAGGTAGAATGCAACATTATTTTTTTCCTAGCTAGGGTAAACTAGTGTAATGATACCTGCCTAGTTTGAATTCTCTACATTTAATAAAATGAGTGTTATAATTTTTAAATTAAATATTTTTGGAACATTTTATAGCTATGTAATAGAAAAGTCAGTTAACGAGAAACTGTTTTGTTTTTGGTTTTACAACGGGAACTGAAGAAGAGAAAATGTTGAGAAGGGTTGGAGACATGCCAGAATCCTCTAACTTCTTAAATTCAATGTGTATGACAAACAAAAGTCATCCATCTATTCAGCTAACAGGCCAGGCATGAAGTAGAGGTCAGTAAAGGTTAACATCGTTATAAGGAGGTGGGCAGGTTTATAGTGTGAATGTGAATATATTTAACCTTATGTGGGTTATTTAGTTAACATTTTACGTAAATATGTATGGTTATGGAGGGAGAAGCTAGGAAGAGGCGAAATGTTAGTAAACTAAGACAAGTAATAATCAGGGACGAAACGTGCATTAAGGCTGTAAGGCTGAGCCTATCCTAAAATATCAAATCCACTTCCTTTTTGCTTTAATTTTATTATACCTTAAGGACAAGCTATGCATGTTTAGAAGATTGTTAACTGTACATTTACAAGAAATTCAGCCTACCCATCATACAAATCCACGCTTCCCCCCTGGTAATAATGAATGTGTTCGATTATTATTGAAGTAAAATGAGTGTTAGTAAGGCAGTAATACCCTATCAAATAATAGCTTTTATCATTTTATATCAGCATATTTCTGTGATAAGATATATTTTTATGTTTTTAAAATCCTATTTCATTCATTCATTATCTGTTTACCCTCCTCTTATGTAGGACTTACACCCCCCATGACTTACAGACGGGTGCCTGGGGTCAGAGGCCCGTCGAGGAGCAGACACTCATGGATCAGATAGAACATCCAGGATGGGTGATCAGCCCGATGCCTGGTATGGGATGAAGGAAGTAGATGAAACGAAATGTTGGTGATGTGGATGAAAGGAAATGTGATGTTGGAGCAGTTGGTGGAATGAATGGCGGGGGAAACCGGAGAACCCGGAGAAAACCCGCCCAGACGCCGCTTCGTCCACCACAAATCCCACATGCAGGTCCCTGGGATTGAACCTGGGCCGCCTCGGTGGGAGGCGAGTGGTCTAACCACTCGGCCATGGCACCGCCTTTAAAATCCTATTTCGAAGTACTAAAAGCACAAAGAGGAGACATAAGGTGCAGGTGAAAATTAAATGTCTTACATTGCCTTAAATAGCAGTGCAGATATTTCCCTATTTGGTGATGTATCATTCACAAGATGACATTAAATTGGTAGATCGATCGCAGTTGGGCGCCAAATTTGCGAGCGTAGAATACGTATAGTACCTACACATGTGGTAACATTGCGCCCCAT
This sequence comes from Deroplatys truncata, assembly GCA_030765065.1. Lineage (NCBI taxonomy): Eukaryota > Metazoa > Arthropoda > Insecta > Mantodea > Mantidae > Deroplatys > Deroplatys truncata. Next base: position 559,828 of record JAUKNL010000022.1, on the reverse strand, counting down.
TTACCTGTACTGTCTTAATCGTGAGACAAGATATACATGTTTTTTGTAATCTGTGGTATGGCATATCAGTTCTATTCATATTCCTTGTCTCATGTTCATGCATTGCATTCCTTATATTATAATTGTATAGCTTCTCATTTATATTGATCAAAACATCATAGATATATAGATTTACCAGTGTTGGAATTCCCATTGTAATATTTACTATATGCTTACACCTCAAATGTGCCATAATGCTTCTTTATCCATATCCTGCTCCTTCTAGACAGTATTGTTGATAAGTATCTGCAAATAAGCGTCGCTACGCGCGTGTAATAAATCATCTTCTATCTCCATTACGGAACCTTTCAGACAAACAAAATTGGTAAAAACATAATCAGCAAATCTGCCATTAACACCGGAATTAATTGATTTTTTTCGAGTGGCCCTAGTTCTGCATGATACCATATTTAACCTTTACTGATACTACCTGCGGGAGTTTACATGGTTTATTTGCAAAAAAATACAATATAGCAACATAGAAAAAACATAAAATGTAAGAAAGTCGCAAAAAATACCCTTACTATAATACAACTTGGCAATAATACACAACGGATTAGAAAGCAGCGAAGACAGCCTTTCTTTTGAATATCAACTATGGCAGAGCTTTAACGTGATGAGAAAGGCTATTAAACAGGTTTAATAGCTAGTTTAGTGCAACTGGTGCACCATGCAAAGGCTCCCAAAGTTAGGGCCCCAATTGAGGATCCCACTGACTCCCAATAAAGGTGGGATTCCTGTTTAAAAAGATTTTGAAGGTGTTTTGTAATAAAAAATTCTGTAAGAAATTACATGTCAACCAAATATTAAATAAGGTTATTCCTTATTATTGCTGGAAATGCATATGAGAAAATTATTTCAAAAAAATAAATAATATACTGGCAAGAGGCAGTGCTTGAGTAAGGGGGGATTCACAGTGTATCCGTGATGTCATTAGTATGTTTATACACTTGGCAGTCAGCTGAGTGACTTGTCCGACCACAATGTACGTGCCTCTCTACTGGCTCTAGCTTCCATGCTTCTGTAGCTTCCTCATTATTATCCCAAGATTGATGCTATATGCTCACAACTTTACAATCCGTTCAAGGGCAGGAAGCTAGTAGTAGATGTATATAGGATATTTCAACTCTTCTTTTCAGCTGTTTCTACTGATGATCAATTGGAGAAAAATAGCTGAAATACTTTCTGAAACATTTTCTGACAACATATCACCTCTGTTTAGTTCACAAATATTAAAAAATTCCTTCATATCTAAGATTAAAGCTATGACTGGTGTGAAACAGCTTGCAAAATACTGTTGATTGAGTATAGTTCTTTGACTTTTGCATTTCCTGATGTATGTACTGTTGGACAACGAGAAGAAGGCGAGTGGGGCCTGAGGGGTGAGCGGGGTTCTGTAAATGTTTATCTGCTCATGTACTGTCGATTGTTTACTACGTTTACTACAAAATGTGTTTGTGTGCAAATGAACCACCCATGCTGCCAGATCTGATACTAGTAGAACAGCAACTGCCGTAATAGGTGTTAACGCATTGGCTCTTGCTGGTAACATGCGTTACGGTATCTACTGTAATACTACAACTTATATAATTTTTGTTACTTTTATTCTTTCTTTATTATTTACATATGGCTGGAATTCGAAAGAAGGGACAAACTATCCACAGTGAATCAAGGGAAGTAATAAGAAAAGTGATTGAAGTATGTCACGAAGAAGCAAAATCAGGACAATTGACATGTGTAATTTCACAAAGTAATTCACGCGTGGCAAATTATTGTGGTATATCGGAACGCACTGTATCAAGAATAAGGAGAGAAGGTGTTACAGCTGATGAAAAAATATTGCATACTCCGGAGTAAAAGAGACCGTGTGCTGAGGAATTTAAATTTCATTGTGATGACTTTGATAGAACAGTAATTAAAAACTTAATTCAAGATTTTTATTTGGTTAGAAAAACAGTGCCTACTGCTCCCAAATTACTTGTAGCAATTAGAGAAACTGTACATTTTCCATGGGGAAGAGAAGCTCTACAGAAGCTGTTGCACAGTATGGGCTACAAATGGAAACGATGTGGAAGCAAGAGAAAATTACTTATTGATGTCCAGACATAGTTAACTGGAGAGCTAGATATCTAAGAACTATAAATGGGTATAGAAATGCTGGGAGAAATATCATTTACATTGATGAGTCCTGGGTAGACAATAACTTGATGTTTGGAAAATGCTGGCAGAGTGATGATGTCTATGGCATAACGACAAACACCAGCTCTTCGAACCGCCTGATTCTTGTAAATGCAGGCAGCAATGAAGGTTTCATACCTGGAGCCTTCTGATATTCAAAGCTGGACTTGCTTGTGGGGATTATCATGGTCAAATGAATGGAGTAAATTTCCAGAAATGGTTGGAGGAGAAACTTTTACCTAATATACCTTCCAACAGCGTCATCTTGCTTGATAATGCTTCATACCACAGCGTACAAGCAAATAAGCCTCCATTAAAGTATGCTGTAAAGCGGGAAATGATATACTGGTTGGAGAACAACAATATTCCATGTTCTGCTGCAATGCGGAAGGGCGACTTGTTTGATTTAATTCAAATGCATAAGCCAAAAGAAAAAGTATACCATATCGACAAAGTAATAGAAAGGCATGGGCATACAGTTCTTAGGTTACCTCCTTATATGTGCGAGCTGAACACTATAGAACTGGCATGGGCAGCAATAAAGCGACATGTAAGAGAGCGTAATGTAACTGGAGATCTATCTTTAAGAAATCTACAGCAAGTGTGTGAAAGTGCAGTGAACTCTATTACATCAGCTGATTGGGTGGGCTATGTCAGGCACGTTAAAAAACTCGAGGATGAGTTCAGGCAAAAGGATGGGCTGGTGGACAATGCAATAGACAATTTTATTATGTCAGTTGAAGGCCTGGAGTCTAGCGATGAAGATTTGGAGAGCGGCAGCGACAGCAGCGAAAATGAGGACTTCTCAGACTTGGATCTTGCACGACCGCTGCTGGACTTCTAGCCATGGGTGAGTACTTGACAACACTGTGTAGTGTATAACCTCTTAACATGCTTATCGTATCCACACGGCAAGCGTAAATATGATACGGATGCAGGAAAGTGTTAATGTTACACATTCCTCTTGCTTGCCTTCTTCTCGTGGTCTATCAGTACTGCTGGTTGTATGAACTCAACTGTCCCTGTTACAGTTGCTAAATCTGAAAGATCATTTTCAAAATTAAAACTCATCAAAAGCTACCTTAGAAGCTTTGTGACTCAGGAACCCATATATGGTTTGGCTCTCTTGATAATAGAAAATGAAAGGGTGCAATGGATTAGTATTAATAAAGTTTATTTCTTTCCCATGTGCAATTTTAAAAAAAATCTTCACATCTGAAGTTTAATTATGTTTACTATTGAATATAATTTATTTTCCTCATATTAAGAAAACTTGGACTTTAGCTTTGTTAAAGTTTAGTCTTTGTTTTTATTGTTTTAAATTGTCCTTTAAAATTGTTTTATGTTTACTACAATAAAGCCTACCAGGGATATAGTTGAATACTATTTAGATATTTTAGTTTTATAAAAAGTTATATTAAAAGTTATATTGCTAAAATAGAGGCCATATATATATATACTTATGGGCAGAGTCAAAGGAGAGGTTTATGTTATTGTTTCTTGACTGTATAGAGATTACAGAGTTGAAGTATGGGAATCTTGGTTTGGTTAAGTTTAAATCCTTCATCTTTATTAAACTTATTGGTATATTTATACATTTCTATAGCCTCTCTGTACAAACAGGTGAAATACTGCTTGGTTGTAGCTAAAACCTCTGCTTTATTATACTTCATATGGTGGTCATCCAGGGATAAAACATGTTGTTCTACAGCTGACTTCTCTGTTTGTCCTAGGTGGCAATTTATTTTGTGTTCGGTTATATATGTGTTTATACTTTGTTTTGTTCACATTTGCAAGGAATCCTGTAAACATTGGATATAGAAAATGAGTCAAGTGGATCTTTTAACCTGCAGACCATGGCAAAACAGCCCGGAAATTTTAGAACACAAAGCTAAATAATGGTTTGCAATGTGTCCTGGGGGATACACCACACATGAGTCTAATGGCTTTCTTTTGATGTATAAAAGTTTTGTTAGATGAAGCATGGTTGCCCCAAAGTAGAATCCATAACTCATCGCTATTTATGCACCCATAATACAGAATTTTCAATAAATTAAGAGAGATGAGGTGTTTTAAAATTCATAATAAAAATAGTCCTCTGCTGAATTTACTAGCAACACTGTCAATATTGCTCAACAATTTAGCAGAATTAAGAGAATCAGGGCCAGATGAACTAATCTTAAAAGCTAAATCAACAGTTTTGCTGTTATTAATTATAAGGAAATTGTGTTTATATCAATTTTCAATTCTACTAGACAGCTCAACGATTATAGGATACATGCTTTCTTTGAAAGAAATATTAAATACCAGATTATCAGCATAAAGGTATTCTTTAAACAATTATCTCAAACATTGTGTGGAAGATCATTTACATATGTAATAAAAAACGGGGGCCAAAATGTGTAACTTTGTGGGAAATCATGTTTTACCAATTTAAAATGGGAAAATTTGCCGTTAGATATACAGACTGGTGTTTTCTGACCGATACAATCTGACAATTTCAGACTATGATCATTACAACCATTAAATTTAAGTTTTTAAATCAAAGTGTCATGTGAAATAGTGTTGAAGGCTTTTATCAGATCGAAAAATCTACTATGCAACATGTCCCCTCTTTCAAGACAATTATAACCTCTGGTTAAAAAGGAAACTATGGCATTGATGGTACTACATTTAGTTATAAATCCAAATAGACCAATTGAGAATAAAAACTGAGTTGATTAATAACATAAAACAACACTCACTTTTTAATTTCCCAGAATATGTTTCAGAGACTACTTTCCTCCATTGTCAATCGGACATCGCCTGATCTGGTAAAGCTGATCCATCCATAGATTGCTCTGGTGGTAGATTTAGGAACTTGTACAACAGGTCACTTTGGGGGAATACTGAAATTGAAGACTGGGTTCTTATTTTTACAGTGAAAATCTATTCCCATGTTGAACAACTCCTGCTTTCCTGTTGTGTGTTTTAATAGTTGTGGTTCTGGATTTATGTCATCATTTTTCTTCCAAAAATGGGTGTCAACTGATGATTTACCAAAATGTTTGTGTTTTATACTTCTAAAGTACTCCTTGGCCGTTCTTTCCAAGTTCCTGTTTGTTTTTCCCATATAAATTTGGTTGCAGATATTGCATTCTATTTGATAAATGCTGGATGTTTTATTTGAAAGAAGTATGGCTTTTTATGGTGTATTTGTTAACTTTAGCCAATTGAATGTTGTGTTCTTTGAAAATCTTGAATTTATTGAATGTCTGTGGGTAATAAATGAATTTTTTAAGGACATATTCTCTGCTATTGTAGTGAGCATGGTCATTTCTATAAGAATTTTTCTTTTTTGCAATGTTCACTTTTTTGTCTACCAAGGACTTTTGGAATCCATTTATTTCTACAATTTCAATAATTTTATTATTCTCTGCATCATATTCATGTGCTGAAAGTGGTATGTTCATAAACGTGTATGTTGAAATATTGAAAACTGCCTGTTAGTGAGATCTTGGATTGTAACTATTAGATTTCATGTAATTGTCTGCCTGGATTGGTTTTCTATAGATACCAAAGTTTATTCTGTTTGCAATTTTTTTAATGACTTTTGGGTCTAAAAACCATAGTACATCTTTTTCTGTTTCTGTTGTAAATTTTATGTTTTTTCTTGTGGATTTAAGAGTTTTAGTGTTTCTTTGTTACTATTGGAAAAATTCTGTCTGTGTATTGTTGCCAGATTTTGAAGCTCCAAAGAAATCTTTGGTGACTCTTGTTTCTAATGCAATTATGAAAACATCTGCAAGTAAAGGAGAAAGTGGATTGCCACTTTATGCCACTTTTTGATTAATGTTAGTTTGTTCAGTGGTATACTTGGAAATAATGATTTTTATCGAATGACACTAGCATATTTGATAAAAATAACTGAGGCCTCATATTCAGTATTAGATGTACAGCAATAATTAGATATTTTAATAAGGTTATTTTCATCATATTTTAACCAATGCTCCAAACACAAAAAGTAATGTGTAGCTCACCAAGAATAATATAAGTATAGTCAATTTTATTTAATCAAAATTGAATGTTCCAGTACAAGACTTTGGTTCCATTATGTAATACTTTAGTACGTAGTGTAGTGTGTAGTAGAATTCTTTTTTGCATTCAAATTTCCCACTCAGACTGGCCTGCTACAAAAGCACAGGTTGTGCTTCATCAGGTAGTATCACCAACAGCCAATGACTGCCGCTGAGGTATGCCATTGGTGGTGCCAAAAAAAAATAAGTGAAAACAAATCCCACAGATAATATATGTTTACCAAGTTCATGCAGTAGCATTGAACTATTAGGCAGTTGACAAGAATTGAATGTACTTTCATTTTAGACCATATGTGCTCAATATCAGTTATTCCAGTATGACATCTCACCCAAATAACATGCAAGAAAAAAAAAAGCACTGTTTTCCTCACAGCCACAAATCCATTTGTTCTTTTGGTAAATTTCTGAATTCAGCTTATGACATTGATTTTTGTTTGCTGCTGCAGATTCAGATTCGGGAGTGGCCTACCAATGTTTTCATCTGAATTTTTGCACTGTTGCTAAATGGAGCTTGTTTATGTTCATGTTTCACATACACTTTCACACACAACTGAATATTCACTTAAAGAAAACACCCTAATACTATTTTATTTACCTGACTTTACAGTGAACTATGATGTCTTTGGATTGAACTGTTACTACACAAGCATAGACAGAAATACTTAAATTGTTTTGTAAACAGGTGCTCAAGACATGGTGAATTCCTTAGGTTTTTTTCTGTGGTGAATAAGATACCATGTATTCAATCATAACTAATAAACCTGTTGCTATGAAGTATACAAATATTGAAATAATGCCTCTGAGTTTCAAATGCTAATGACATAATTATATTTAAAACTATATATTTTTATTTATAAGGTACTTTTGGTGCATTATCTCTACATTCAATTTAATTAAACATTAATTTGTGCTTCATTAAATGCATTAGCATTAATTTTCAGCCTGATGGTAACACTACATCAAAGAAATGTTGAGCGCAGAATATGTATTTCACCATTGTTGCTAGGTTCTATGCTTTACTGTGCCCTAGTGGGAAGAACATAAGCTCTGAGTCAGAGCAATCTTGGCTCTACCTCTCCCATAAGAATTGTGAAGAAACATACACCCTAGCATTATACTGCCTTTATAAAGCAAAAGACCTTAACTCCAGTTTATACAATATTGCAGGAGAGGCTTATTAATAAATCACTCAGATTTTTTCTCTAAATTTGCATATGAATACCTTCAGGCTGCCTTGAAGACAATTAGGACATAGAAAATGAATAAATACACAACATAGAGCACATGGCAATACATAGGCGTTTGAAAACTAGAATAGAAGGGGTTTGCGGCTTTCTGATTTAAAGACTTATTACAAACCAGTACAAAATTCCTGTTAGTTTACCTTAACTCCACAGAAATTAATGAACAATTTAGTCATAGGTTTTTAGCATTTAAATCCACAAACAAAATATAAAATATTTTACACAACACATGTATTACAGTATAGACACAACTTATGCAAAAAACATATACTTTTGTTTTGATTTACAGAAAAGAATTTTAAATGTAAATAATATTTCACAGAAGCGGATAGTCTGTATTATATGTAGTTGTATCATTATTTCTGTTATAACACATCCAATTTTGAACTTCACATATTCTCATAACTATGCGCTAAGCCAGGCACATCTGAAACCTCAGTATTAGTACAAATTTAAATTGATTTTTAGCAACGAAAAGAAACAGTTTCTTAATAATGTCTTCTTTCTTCTTGCCTGGAATGCCATGTGCATGTGTGCATCTTTCAACAGTTGGAAACCCACATTTTAATGCCTTAGTGTTTAAAGGATTGGTTATATTTGATTAAACCAAGTTATTACTTGAGATTTAGGTGAGCACATGTTTTATTGTAGTAGCTTGTATAACACATTTACAGGAAAAGGATGTAGCCACATAACAGGATGTGACGTCTGTCACAGCCTTCTATATATATGATACTTGTTTACAAATTAAGGCAATTTTATTTCTTGATAGTTCGCCCTGATCGTCTCTGTTTGGGTAGCCTGTCTTGACCTATTTCAGCCATTCTAGGCTCAGCTGATACATTGTGTTGTTCCTCTGGGTCATGTGGATGTTTACTTTGAGGAATCTGAATATCTTGCAAAAAATGTAGATTGTGGGGGTTTCGTAGGTCATCATAATTTGGCCTTGTTATTGATGGTTTGAGTTGACTGGTGTTGCATTGGAGAGCCTTGTTTCTCATGAGCACTCAATACGAACATGGTTCATCTGCAGGCCTGTAGCTTTTCCCCATATTGAACCTGGCACTTTTTGAATGCCTACTTCAATGCCTACTTCACCCGCTTTATAACTTATTTCTTTCCTTGGTGCGGTCTTGTCATGGTGAGCTTTGACTCTTTTTTGTCTTTCTGTCAAAATCCTATGAACATCTTGTACTTTCGTTCTAACCTTTTAGTAGGTGCAGGTAATGAGGTCCTTGGGTGCAGCTATGTAGAATTTCAGACAGGCTTGCTTTCAATCATGGAATGGGAGTATTGTTGTGTACAAGCAGTGAGTAATGATAATATGAATGGTCTTCTTGAAATTTTTTCATTGTCATTTTTGAGATATCAACAGCCTTTTTTGAGAGTCCATTGCCATGATGATAATGTGGACTGCTAGTTTGAATAGGGATGTCCTTTCCTTGGTAATATCTCAGATTTTTTTGCAAAATTATCTGCAATTATTGTTTGATTATATTCTAGACATGAAAAAGACATCTTGCGTGGCATTAATGACTGCTTCAGAACTATTTTTGACATTGGACGTATTTCTAACCAATGCAGGAAATAATCAATCATTATCAGAAATTGTTTGCTTCCAAAATCCAAAATATCCATGCTGATTTTGTTAAGTTGCAACTTTGGTATGAGGTGTTGCATTAAGGGTTATTGGCAACTATTTGGCATTTACATTTCACAAGTTCAATATCTATTTACAAATTGGGTAATATCAGAAGACATGCGAGGCCAATAAAACACAGACCTGGCTTTCTCAATGGATTTGTTAATGCCTGGGTGGCCTTTATGAACCAATGTGAGTATATATTGTTTGAGTGATTCCAGTACTACCAACCAATCATTCATGAACACTAGATCATTCTCAAAATACAATTTTGTTTAGAGGATTCCACGACTTACAAGACGCATCCACATATTTCTCTTTTGACCATCCTTCTCAATAATATCTGATGATTAATTCAAAAGTCATATCTTGCAAAGTTGCGACTTGAAACTTCACAGCTCTTTCAACTCTTATCAGAAGGTGGATTTATACAGAGCAACTCATTTCCATCATTTCCTGTTCAACTTCTGTTTCATTTAAGTAGGCGTGGGAGAGCTTATCTGAAAAATGGAGGTATTTCCCTGGCACATAATGTATTTCCAAGAAGTATTTTAGCAATTTTAATCAGAGATATTGGAGCCTGACAGACCCTATTTTGCAAAATGCTTTTGTATTATAGATACAATGGGTTTGTGATCAGTCTGTACGTCTACTACAGTTCTGTATAAGTAATTACCAAGTTTATCACATCCCCAACAGATTGCTAGAAGTTCTTTCTCAGTTTGGCTGTACTTAACTTAATGTTCATTCATGGCTCGTGAAATGCAAGAAACAAGTTTCATGACCTTGTTATGTTCTTGGAACATACAACAACCTAAACCATCTTTGGAGGCATCACACTGAATTACAATCTTCTTAGATGAGTCAAATGGAACTAATGTTGAAGCTTTGGTTAACACTTCTTTGATGGTGTTAAATGTTTTGGTATGAGTATGTAGCCATATCCATTCAACATCATCTTTAAGTCATTCACGGTTGCATGAGATCAGCCATGTCATGAACATAGCATCTTACATAATTGAAAGGTCCAATAATTTGTTGTAGGCTTAACTTATATCTTGGTTCTGGTAATGCTAAAGAGACTCAACACGATGGGGGTCAACTTTCATTCTATCTTTTGAGAATACCTGTCCCATAAATTTAACTTCAGTTGATTTAAACTGTAGTTTGTCTGGATAGAATTTGGTTTGGACATCTCCAGCATGCTGACATAGTCTTCTGACAGCAAGGTCATGTTCTGCCTTAGTGTTGCCACAAATAATCATGTTATTGTGGCAAATAACTACATTGGGAGTATCCCCAAAAATATCTTCTAATTTCTCTTCAAACAGATCCTGAGAATCCGAAGTATCATAAGGGAGTACTAAAAATCTATAAATTCCAAATGGGATAGAAATACAGCATTTCTACAATGAATCTTCATCAAGTTTCAAGTGATGGTACCCTTCTGCTAAATCAAACACAGAGTAAACTTCTTTGCCTGAAACTTTCATGTTAATCTCGTCAACAGTAGGAGACAATCTGGGTTTTCTAACAATCTCTCAGTTCAGGTCAAAGGATCCATACATATCCTGAGTTTACCATTTGCTTTTTCAACTACAACTAAGCAGTTGATACTAGCTCGTGGGTCAATTACAATTGTTTCCTTACCTACTAACCTATCAAATGCTTTTTGCAAAGGAATGTTCACTGCAAAAGGTAATCTGCTGGGTGGATGACACACTGGTTTAAAATCTTTAGTTGTAACAATGGTGCAGGTACCTGGGAAACAGCCTGAGGCTGTAAAGATATCTCTATTTTCGTTTAGAAACTTCTCTTTCTCAAGGGGCTCAGTTTCCTTTTTTATACCAGGTTTCATATTTGATGGTGCATTTTCATTGCTTATGCTATGAATCCTTTTCACTAAACTTAACTTTTCTAACCCTGGCATTTTTAAAACCATTTGGGTAGTTTCAGAGGCTACAAATTTTTCAAGATTTTCTGTGCCCTTATATTTAACCAGGAGTATTACTGTGCCATGTAGTTTACTCTTGCTCAGACCAAATGACTCCAATGTAATCTTGGTGGGCTTAAGAGAATACTGGGAGTCTTACTTATTTTGTCAAAGGTATTATGGGGCATTACACGTATATCAGCACCCGTATCAATTTTAATCTCAACTTTCTTATTTCCTATTCTAACAATCTCAGCCCATTTACTCTTAGGAACATTAGACTTTGTTACTACATCAAGATTATTAACAACTTTGGCATTGCACTTTGGCAATACCTCATTTTCATTCATAAGTTTGACAATGTTGGTTGCATATATTACTGATCAATGGAATCATCTGCATTTTTTACATGCTTAACTCTACAAGAAACTGCAAAATGATTTATAGACCACATTAAATGCAGGATTTCTGTAAGCAGGGCATTGTCTGTGGCCATGAACAGTTTGTCATCTGCAACACTGAAACACATAACTGTCAGTTTTACTATTTTTTCCCACTAATACTTTTACTTTTGTGAGAAGCTTGAAACTTAGATTTGTGGAACTTTTTGCTGTTAATAGCATCAACACTTGTACTATCTCTGAGAATGGATACACCCTTAGCATGCTTCTTGCTCTGCTCGCTTGGATGACAGTAAGTGATGGCTTTATACATGGTGAGTTTATCCATGTGTAGTAGGGCTTCTCATGTGGTATTATCCCTGATTCCAAAAACAATCATGTCCTGAAGTATCTTTTACTCTGGAGTTTGCTTTTCATCTATGGCATTGTACTTGCAAGATGTGATCGGATGATGGCATTCGGCAAGAAAATGTTCAAATGTCTTGCCTTCCTCCTGGATCAAGTGCAGAAGAATTTGCCGGTCACACATTTCATTATCCTAGGGTTTCACGAATTCCTGAATTTTCTTAATCAGGGGTATATTTCCTGATATCTGCTTCAGCGATCTTAAATGTATCCATGAGTTGAGCTGACTCGGTGTCAATCAGGTTACAAAGTAGTGATAGCTTCTCATGAACTTTGTGGTTACCGGTTGCAATCAGGTAGTCTTCAAATGTGGTTTTCCAGAATTTCTATTCTGATGATGCACTAGAGTTTTTCAGGTAGAAATCTGGAGGCAATGTAACACTAATTACAGCAGAAGCACTGGCAGCCATTTGGGAGTTACTTACACTTAAACTTGTGAAAATTTATAATTACGGCTGCCTTGGCTAAAGGTTTATGTTTACTTCATACATTGGTCCTAAATGGAACTATGCACTATTTAAAGGATTGGCTATATTTGATTAAACCAAGTGATTACTCGAGATTTAGGTGAGCACATGTTTATTGCGGTAGCTTGTATAAGATATGCTACAGGAAGAGGATGTAGCCACACAACAGGTTGTGACGGTTTTTTTGGGGAGGGGGATAGGAATAAAGGTATAAGGAAAAAACCTAACAGAGGTTCAGGGTGCTGGGTAAGGATAAGGAACGGGACTTCCGTCAGTTCTTATTTTGTAGTGACTCTTTTTAATGGTACTTATGGTGTTGTTAGGTCTGGTACCGCCGAAGCAACCGAACGTTTGTGGGCGGTTCATATTAAAACGGCCAAAGAATGAAGGATGTGAGGTGATGGAGGTCCGGTTCCATGATCTGTGATCCTGATACCATTTGTCCGTGCTTATTAGTGTCGTGATATTGGAGATGTGCAGCCCTTGAAGTGCTTAGCTGGGTGTGTGCACGTTCAGTAGCGGTATCTGATGTTCAAACTGAGATGAATTGGTGTGGAGATTTCTGCTGTGAACTTTTCCTCCATCTGGTGGAGCTTCCTTTGGATAGATGCGAGGATGTCGATGTCGTTGAGTGTAAATTAAATTGAGTTTTATTTATGGGCGCTGTTTAACTGCTGTGGTCCTTAGCGTCCCATTCTATATTGGGCGTGAAAGACCGGTAATTTTGCTCAGAAGCTTCTTTATCAGGCTTGAAGTTCTTTTACATGCCGTAAATCTACGACACGGGACCACCGGCTTTATTTCCCTTCTGAAGAAAGCCATGCTAAGGATTTTTACGCCCGAAAAATCCATCGCCCTCCGCGGGGTTTTAACCCGCGACCTTGGGAACTAGAGGCTAACATGGTAATCACTACACCACGGAGGACGACACCTTTCAGTGTGGAGTTACCGGCGCGGGATGAGGCCCACTGTTCAATACTGCTCAGGGTGTCCCGTAGCTCAGTGTGGTGAGTTTGTAGTTCGGTGAGTTGGCGTGTTGATGCTGCGTAGTTTCGTATGGTGCTACGTTGGGTGGCCTCGAGAGGGGCACACTGGCGGATTGCCGTAGCGCCCCAGCCGCTGACTCAAGTGTTAATACTTCTGCCTGGATGGCGGCAGATGCTGCGAGCAGGTCGGTGATGGTCTTGCTGACGGCTGCTAGGGTGGCAGCGGCGAAGTCCGTGCTTGTAGCAGGTGTTTCCGTCTGGTGATGACGCCTGGCTTGTGCTAGGTGGCGGAGGTGGCGCTATTGATGACTGTTTAGTCCATGGTGAAGTTGGTCTCGGATATAGCGGGCAGCAGGCCTGCTCGGCGCAGAACCTCCTTCTACGTGTGATATCATGCTGCTTGCAGGCCAACGTCAGACAGGGAGCGCCACAGTAATTAAATCGTGGTGGTGAAGAGCAGCGGTCCGCCGTGTGGCCATATTGGCAGCACCGGCGGCACGATGGCGTCCAGGTGGTTCTGCTGGCTTCAATCCGTTGCCGATAAAGTACCATACCCTGGGATAAGACGGCGTCGTATAGCACCCTGTCCAAGAGCACAAGGCGCACCAGTGGCGTAAGTCCGCGGTAGTTGTCAATTCTGGTCGCGGAGATCACAGAAGACCAGCGGCGCTGGGCCTCCTCCTTGAGACCCTGCGGTGACAGGTGTCGATGTACACTCACTGCAACGGCGCTAAAGCGGCAATGTTGGGTGATGGCGGTCTGAGGAGGTGGAGCTGATTGTGGTGGCGGTGATACCAGCTATCAACTCTGTAGGCCTATTGGTGGTATATGCAGTGTGGCCGCAATGGCGTTGGTGGCGTCTCTGTTGGTGCCGGTAGTGCTGTCGATGTCCTCTTGGCGACGAGTGCGTTGGCGGCTGTGGAGTAGTCCGTCGTGTCGTTGAAGCGCCTACGGCGCTAGAAGCGACTTCCGTAGTAGGTATTGTTTTGCTGCCGGCGGATGGCGAGCGACTGTAAGGGCGCAGCGTGTGCTGCGGTGGTGGCGTGCTGTTAGCACTAGCAGCGGCTGCGGTGGAAACACTGGGCTGCGTTGGACGTCCGTCACAGCCTTCTATACATACAACACTTAGCACTAAGAAAGTTCAGTTCAATAGGATCACCATCATTACTTGTTTTATAGATTAAACCATGTTGACCTCATCTTTCCACAATAATTTTACAGTTTGGTTTAAATGCGGTCTTCCTTTATTTTATTTATTTTCTGGACGGAAGTACGATTTTTTTAATTAATGCAGTCACCAACTTGCACCCTCACGGCTAATACATTTTTGGAATTTGCGTTCTCAACAGTGCACTGGAAATCATCGGTCTGTACATTCTTTCTCTTCTTCAGAGAGAGCTCAACCTGATGATAAGGAAATGGCTGATATGAAGGTATGTCCTTTTGCCCAATAATTCAGCTGCATCTCTTGAATATGAGATTCGTCTGAATTTCAACTTTGTCTGAATTTCCCAGGTATGTAATGAAGCTCAACAGTGTCCAGTTTTGTTTTGCGTTGCACAGTTTTCGAGTGACAAAACAATCTTTTTAAAGCATAAACTGCAGAGGTAATATATTCTTGTTTTCTAAGTGCAATATTTTTATGCCAGATCACAGCTATTGACTTTCCATCATCAGTATCGTTATTTGTTCCACCGAGAGGAACAAAACTTTCATTGAGAGCTATAATGCACCAAGTAAACATCACAGTTTTGTATCTATTTTTGGAAGCATGATGACTTTCTCAAGATCAGAGGAATAATATGATGTGTCTTGATTAGTTTTGCTCATGTTTATGTGCTTTTTTATATTCATCATGAGCTTGTTTTGCCCTTTGTAGATGTACCAAAATACTTTGACCATCCTCACACTTTGGATCTTTCTCTGCTGCATGCTCTGGATCTTTTTGAGCAAAACGGATGCATTCTTCACATTCTTCTTCCCCAAGTTTGATGAAGCTTATATTCATGGAATTCAGAACATTTCTGTAGGCATTGTAGGAACACTTCATGTTTGCATTTCTTGTTACGAAGTCATTATGTAGTCCACCAAAGTTATATCACTAGGTAGGTATCTGTGGTTTGGTACATGTTTGTGTCTGTAGTGGGACACACAAAGATTGTAAGATCAAATGTACATCTTAATAACATCTCTATCTATCCGAATAGATGTTTTGCAGCCTCATATATCTTTAGGTGGTGTAATGCAATCTGGTGAAGAGAGTGCACCATAGAGTGCAGTGTCATTATTAAAATGAAGGTTTTGCATACATGTTTTTGACCATTCTCATCAGATAAGGAGTAGTAAAATGGATGATTTCGTTTCTGATTATCTAAACCCCTTTCGTTTCACAGGTTTTTTTGTGTATTAGTTAAGATAAACATTCAACGTTCATTAGCTTGCATGCTCCAAAACTGATTATTGATAGTCTTTGATTTTCATTAATTACTGAAATACAGGTTTTTCTACATGTTTCTGCGCATGGGGTCTCAACTTGTGTTTTGCTTTATTGTTATCAATTTTAAGCTTTTTGTGATCATCAGCTGAAAGTGATTTTGCCTTTTGCTTTACATGGTCAGTGGAGAAAGGAACTAAGTCATTTTTTTCACTTTTGCGTTTCTTCACAAATCTGCTATAAATACATAGACCTGTGTTGAAAGGAATTATGTCTAATGACTCCTTAGTGGAGAAAATCAACTTCCTATATCTTCATCAGGAGAAAAGGGGAATTATGTCAGTGACTTAATTCCTTTCTCCACAGTAAGATTGGTATGAACCGTATGTGAAGTGCTCTTGTTGCTCAGAGAACGCGCTTCGACAATGGGCGGCATATTACACCTGTGTCATCATTGTTGTTTCTCAGTAATTTTATTGTTGAGAGTGCAGCTGTTTAGTTGGAAGCTTGTTGTAGTTAAGTGATCATGTCACTTAAAAGAAAGAGAAATGATGAGCAGCACAAAAGGAAAAATATTAGCTGTGTATTTGCAAACAAGATTTTCATAACCTTCGTTCAGTATCACCACAGAAACGAGTGTTTTGAATATCAAATCCCCTTGTTAAAGGACAAATTTCGAGATGAAAATGAGTACACCACCAAAATTACAGAAAACATATTGAATATGATATAGGAACTATCCATTCATCCCCCCTTATGACACCCCACTACATTGACAAAGAAATACAATACTGGACACACGCTGAATATTAAAATAATGCATGATCTTTTTCGGCAGAACTATCTGGAGCTAGATGTTAAGTATGAGTTTTATAGAAAGTACTTCTCTGAAAACGCTAATTATCCTTTGGTGCCCACAAATTGATGTTTGCAGTAAATATGAGGAACTGGGGTCCAAGATAAAAAAAACCTCTTAGTATTGACAGCTGCAAGAGGGCAGCACAAATTGATCTTGATGTACATAAGTGTAGGAGTAAGAGATTTTATACTTCCTTAAAGCAAGTGGAACAGAATAAAGATAGTTACGTTGCTGGATTGGCATTTGACTTAATGCAGAATTTTGCTTTGCCAAACATCCCTGTGCAGGATACATTTTACCTTAGACAGCTATGGGTGAACAGCTTCTGCATTTATAACATAAAATCCTGACATTGTGCCTTGTATAGGGTTAGGGAAAGAGGGGGCAAACGAGGTATGTTCCTTCCTATATGATTACATCCAGACTGCTCTTCCAGAAAATATTACAGAACTACACCTCTTCTCTGATGGAGCACCAGGGCAAAACAAAAACCACACGCTAATCTGAATTTGTCTTGCATTAACACAATTGGGCAAGATGAACAAGATCATTCACAGATTTCCAGAGAGGGGTCATTCATACCTTCCATGTGATCGAGTATTTGGTGTAATGAAGAGAAAAATCTCAAAATGTGACAGAGTTTATACTCCTAAAGAATATGTGAAGCTGATAGCTGATAGTGTATCAGGAATTACTGTAACTCTGTTTCAGACAGAGAGCATTATGAATTTTGACAAGGGGTGGCCACAGTTTTTCGAGAAAATGTTGGTTCTGCAGAAACAGCGCGTAAGAATCTTCCAAGAAACAAGAAAGAAACATCTGCAATTTCCCAGTTTAAGAAATTCATTTACGAAACTGCTAAACCTGAGATAGTAACGACACGCCCATTCATCAACAGTTGTCTGACACATACATTCTATTTGCTGAAGATGCCATCAAAGTTTTGTATGCATTTGGAGCCAGCATATCCACAACTCAAAGTGCCAATTCAGAAGAAGAAAATGGAGGACATACAAAAGCTAGTGAAATATGTACATGGAGAAAATGCGCTTAACTTTTATGAATATCTGCTGCAGTGGCCAGTGATTCCGTAAAACATTCATTACAGATGAAAAGAATATAACAGTTATTTGCATTTTATTAACTGGTGTTTTTTTCCAATATCCTTAATTTCATTAAAAATTTTGATCTGCCTTTCATTTTGTGTTTGTTTGTATGAAATATAAATATTGTAGTTGTGGTATTAAAGGAGCTAAACCTCAGTATTGTAACTAAAACTACATTTTGAAATTAATAAACGTGCTAAACTGTGATAAACTGCTCATCGAGTGGAGAAAAGAACTAAGTCACCTTTTTACAAAATTACTTTTTGCGATATTTACTAACAATAAAGTGAGTACATTTATATAGACTGTAATAAACAATGCAATAAAATGCCAAACAGGAAATTCTGAAAATAAGTATAATGTCCAAACAGTTTTTTGTCTCTCCTGAAAAGTATCGGAAAATGACTTAGTTCTCTTCTCCGCCGACTGATTCAATTATTGAAATGCAGATTTTTCTACATATTTCTGTGCATGAGGCCTCAAATTGTCTTTTGCTTTATTATTATTATTGTTAGTGGTAGTATTAATAATAATTTTAAGCTTTTTGCGACCATCAGTTGAAAGTTATTTTGCTTTTTGCTTTTATGGAAAACCTTTATTGGTTAACAGAGTACAATCATTTGGCTTACTCAAATCTAGTTGATTTTGAATTCAACATTTATTGACGTAACGCATTCATTATTTATTACTATTCCTGTAATGCAGCTGGAATGCTAAACTCGTAAGAATCATGGGTGCTAGAACCAGAAGTAAGTTAAAGATATTGTATGTTTTTATCATTGACCTCAAAACTCAAGTTTTCAAAGACACGGGTGGCATGCAGTCATTGTAAGATACTTTCTGGTTTAACAATTACTTATTTTGTGTCTATCATCAAATTCCATACAATCTGGGTTAGCTTCTATTGAAAATGACTGTATTAACTCACCTGGTGGTGGTGTTTTAGTAAGTAAAACAGGAGAATTGTCAGATCTAGCTATCCCCATAGTTAAATTTAAAATCCTTCCAGCTCCGGTGTTGCTGTTAAACATATTTCTTGGAGCACTTCTTAGATGTTAACACAACTACAATTTGACAGAAGCAGTTCTCTGCAGCAGGCACACTTTCTTAATAATTCATTTATCGACTTGATGACTTATACATTGTTAAAAACAGAAATTAGCCTACCAACATAATAAAACAGAATGCCTTAACTCAGTGCAAATTTAATTTCAACACCTCTATGTATACAATATTTAGATGCTTCATAAAACATATAACTGTAAGTCCAATTTCTAAGCTAAATTTCTCAACTCCATTGTACTTAGTTTATTTGAATTATTATGAGGGGTTAAGACTTTTTAAAATAATAATAACGTAAAATATCTGGAGATAAGATAAAATTAATATAAATATAGGACAGAAAAATGTGAAATGCAGTATTTTTATCCTGGAATATGACTTATAACGTCCTCTGAACAAAGAAAAGCACCTTAACTCGATTTCTGAACAAATGGAGTTAAGGTATTTTATTTTATGAGGGCAGTATACACAATGCTTATGCATCCGCAAGGTCGAGGACTACCGTCTGTCATCGACTTTGCGATTATCAAGCACTACCCCTACCTTATCACTCACGGCACTTCATTCTGACCGCAACCTCGTGTTGGCGGAGATCAACACATGAGTTGCCAGCAACGATCTTTCTGGTCACACCAGAGAAATCGATTGGGAACGCGTCAAGGGTTGCCTCAACACATCAATAACCCCAGGATAATAGACATTCCCTCTCTGGAGACAGCAGTCAAATCCTTTACAACCACAGTGGTGCGAACAGTTCACAACATCACCATCCTAACACCCCCTCCTTCTCATCCCGAGATCTTACCACTGGACCTCGAACTCCTCATCCGCCGTTTCGGGACAGCCCGAAGGCTATACCAGCGCCACCGGACGCCACACAACCGAGAGCTTCTAAGGCATCTTCGCCGGAAGGGGGGCATTGGCCTGGAACTCCCAAGATGGCGTCAGCCGCAACCACAATAGCCTCCATTCCGCTCTCGACGGCAGTCAGAGAAGAAATGCGCAGCAGCGACAGCCGGCCGCCCTCTCTTATACAGGATGTAGCCACAGAAATACTGCCCTCAAATCCACACTTTGGTCACATATCAAGGGACCTAACCAATTGCTACAGGGAGCTGCGCCTCAAAAAGCGTCTCCTTAGTGAGCTGACGCAGCTTGGCGGATCAGTATCCCCCGCAAAAAGCGCACCCACCCTGGCAGCAGACCCGACAGTGACATTGAAAATGACAGGCCGAACCCAAAGCCGGGGAGGAAAAAAACTCGGCAGGAGGCCGAGCAAATCACAACAAGAAACAGATTTCAAGCCCTGACGCCCAGCGACGCCGAAGAGGCCTTTCGAACCAGCAGCACAGCAGCAGGAACCAGCGAACCGGCCGAGAGCAGCACAGCCACCACAGCAGCAACGGCGGCGGAGAACATCTGGCCCGGCAGCACCTAGATCCACCGGCGGCACCCAGCCTACCCCCTCCACCTCCACAAACACTTCCTCTCCACCCTCACAACCAAATTCCGAAAATCTGAAACCACCTCGCATCATCATCCCGGACCCCAGCTTAACCTCAAAAATCCTTCCTATCCTCCGCGCCTCCCTGCCGGTGGATAGTTTCAAGCTGCAGTGCACTCGAGAGTGTATAAAACTGTTTCTGCAGCGCAAAGCTGATGCCGGGCCAACAATGCAGCGACTGGCTGCCGCAGGAATCCAACACTACATTTTCACGCCGCGCAGCGACCAGCCGCTGCGTTTCATGATAAAGCGCCTGCCCGTGGACTTGGACGAGGATTTCCTCAAGGAAGACCTAGAATCCAAGGGATACACAGGAGTCCAAGTCCGCTAGCTCAGACCACGAGGGCGGCCCCTG
Organism: Deroplatys truncata; assembly: GCA_030765065.1. Taxonomy (NCBI): domain Eukaryota; kingdom Metazoa; phylum Arthropoda; class Insecta; order Mantodea; family Mantidae; genus Deroplatys; species Deroplatys truncata. The sequence continues at coordinate 539,137 of JAUKNL010000022.1, read as the reverse complement.
CCAAATTTTCAAGTAAGTGTCTCACGCACACCTGAAAACCAAAACCTCCTGAAAGAGCGGGTCATCTGCAATATGATGGTCACCGTGGAGGTTCTTAAGACAAGCAACAACATCACCCAGTGCTACAATTGCCAGCAACTGGGTCATACATACAAATTTTGCAATTTGACCTCACGGTGCGTCCTTTGCAGTGGCCTCCACCGTCTGGCTGACTGCCCAAAACGGGCCAGGGATGACACTACTCCCGTCTGCACAAACTGCGGGGAGGCACACCCTGCCAGTTACAGAGGGTGTGAGACGTTTGTCCACGAACGCCACCGCCGCCAACTGGCAGCCTTAGCCAGAGCAAACCCAAGTGCTCCACCAGGGCCAAAGCCCATCACCAACCCAGCCCTGGTGCAAACCGGGCTGTCATACGCCGGTGCAGCCCGTGGGGAAAGTGCACCACCGCCGCCACCAGCTGGCCCCCCAAACACACAACCCCCTCCTCCCAGGAGTCTTCAACTGACCTGGGAGGCCTTTCGGAACTTTTCTCCCTACTTAAAGCTTTCAATTTACCGGCACTGTTGCCTAAAGTGAAACCCTTTCTCGAAAAATTCAAAAGTAGCACGAGCACTTCGGATAAAATCGAAGCCATCATATGTTTCCTTTCTTCTGCTCTGAATTAAATGGCTACCATAAGGGGAGGTATATCTTTAACGCGTGCCCTGTGGAATGCCGATGGCATCTACAGGGAACAGTACGAACTTGAAAGCTACCTGAGGCGCAACAAAATTGATGTCGCATTCATTTGCGAAACAAAATTTCAAACAGAGTACACTTTTAAACTCAGGGGATACGATATTTTTCGGACCGACAGAATTGGCAGACTGGGGGGAGGAACAGCTATTTTAATAAAAAACGCTATTGCTCGTGCTTCTGTCACGCTTCCGGCACTGGAGGCGTTAGAGTGCACAGCACTAAAAACACAAATAAATAACAACACGGTGGTGCTGGTAGCGCTTTACAGGCCCCCCAATTCACCCTATTTCTTGAGAGACCTCAAAAAATCCTCGATTTAGGGGAGCACGTAATAATTGCAGGAGATTTCAACGCCCGGCACCCCTGGTGGCAGTCACGCCGGGCAAACGCGGCCGGAAATTTCCTGGTAGATTTCTTACTTGAACATGACGATGTGGAGGTACACACCCCCCTTGACCCCACTTTTTGGCATCGTTCAGGTCATTTTGACCCTGAAGTTTTGGATTTCGTCTTAACAAAAAATGCGGCAATCTCACAAAATTTCACTGTGTATCATAGCCTGGACTCCGACCATCTTCCTGTGCATTTCGAAATCTGTGGTGCCATCACAGCTCAGGCACCCAGATCCACAAAGAGAGCTGAAATCAGCTGGGAAAAGTACAAAATCGAAATGCACAAGATGGCGCAGCCCAGGCTATCATACCGCAACGAGGCGGAAATTGGCGCCGCCATTGAAAACTTTACCGCCTCGCTGCACACAGCCAAACGAAGCGCTACCACATTTACCTCAAGCCCACCCAGCTTCTGCACGTATCCCGAGGTGGAGCAGCTCATTGCCAGGAGGCGACGCTTGATGAGGCTCTGGAGGCAAACCCGCCAGCCCCAAGTTAAAATGCTAGCAAACTGGCTACGCAGCACCATTCGGCAACAAATTAGATTAAACAAAATTGAACAGTGGGAGAACAAAATGTTGAGTACCACACATTCGGACAACTCTTTGTGGAAATTGTTAAGGGCATTTAAGACCACCTCAAGCGTTAACACTGGCACTGAGGCACTCCACACTCATCTCGGCCTGCACTTCTCCTCGGAGGAGAAAGCCGAGCTGTTTGCAGACTGCCTAGAAGAGAGATTTACAGAGCATAACAGCATCCCAGCACAGCAGCAAGAAGTGCAAACATGGTTACAAGCCTGGGTGGCGCGGAAGCACGAGCAACCACTACCACAGATTACACCTCAGGAAGTTTTCAATCTCATTAGGAAATTCCCTAATGGGAAAGCCGCCGGCCCGGACAGGGTGACCAATGAGGGGCTAAAACATCTCCCAAGAAAAGCCCTGGTACACATCACAAAAATCTTCAATGCTTGCCTGAAAGGCAATTACTTCCCCAAAACTTGGAAGCAAGCCAAGGTTATTATGCTCCCAAAGCCAGGGAAGAGTACCAGGCACCCTCAAAATTACAGGCCCATTAGTCTCCTGTCCAACATTGGAAAATTGTTCGAGAGAATTTTACTTTTTCGGCTGAAAAAGCAAATCTCAGAGCTACAAGAACTTTCAAATGCTCAATTTGGATTTAGAAAAGGTCATTCCACCGACTTACAGTTATTGCGTCTAGTTGATGACGTCACCGAACAATTCAACAATGGGGCTTCAACGTTGGCTTTATTTCTGGACGTAGAAGCCGCATTCGACCGGTGCTGGCACGATAGCATGATCTATAAACTGCACCGCAACTTTCCCGGCCTTCAAAATTACTTATATTTGATTCACAGCTTTTTAGAAAACCGGCGCTTCTACGTCCAGGTGGAACGTTCTTCATCACGTGAGCGAACTATGCGGGCAGGCGTACCACAAGGGGCAATCACCTCCCCTCTCCTTTACCTCCTCTTCACTAACGACTTTCCCGTGGACGCCCGATGCAAGGTCGCCATTTACGCTGACGACACTGCAATTTACAACCACCATAGAAATTCACACTTTGGCATCTTAGAAATGCAGCGGTACACTGGCCACTTCCTTTTATGGCTACATGACGAAAATCCAAATTAACGCACACAAGTGCCAGCTTATTTATTTCTCAAAGAAGCTGAACCTTCCGGCCATGGACCTCACGGTCGGTGGTCAAATCTTGCACTGTCGTCAGCAAGTGAAGTACTTGGGAGTCACATTAGATAACCGACTCTCCTGGAACGCCCACATCACAAATACAGCCAACAGAGGGCGGCAACGTTTAAAGATATGCGCCCCCGTCTTCAGAAGTAAGGAAATGCAGACCCGCTCCAAAATAATCCTTTATAAATCCTTCATCCTGTCTACCCTACTATAAGCGTGCGTGGCCTGGGCAAATGCCTCAGAAACTATCCTCAAAAAACTTCAAACAGTTCAAAATATTTCACTAAGAAAAATACTCCGTCCTCCCATACTCTTTTCAAACCACAACATCCATCTAGAGTTAAACATGCCTCCCATCTCCCAAGCCATCCACCAGCGAGCTACTAACACGTGGGCGCGCATCAGAGCACACAACAACCCCATCATTTCCAACATCGGGAGCGGCGAGCCAAGGCATAGGAAACACAAAAGAATAAAGATTTTCTAACACCAATCTGCCGCTTGCCGCTCCGCGCGCCCACAGAACAGGCTCACGGCCACGCACATGCCACTGCAGGGGCCGCCACCTCAGCGCATCCACCAGCAAGAGACACCACGGCACACCAGTGCCACTTGAAGCTGTGTGTAAATAGTGTAAATAGCGAGGGTGAAAGAAGCTGTATGAGTGCGAGTGCGAATGGGTAAGTATGGATCGGTGTGTATGCGTGTATATATGTATATAAAACAATTGTAAATATGTAAATAAGAAAGAAAAAACGGCCTAAGTGTGAGATAAACACCAAAATCGGGCACATTTAACTTTTCTCAAAAAATGGCCTAATGAAAGTGTAAGATAAACCTTAATATTGCGCACATGTAACTGTTCTCGGCCGCCCATAGAGGGTCACCATATGGGTTGCACATAAATCAAAGACTAAGCCATAGAAATTTAGAAAATTATAAACCAAATGTTAAACTTTTCCTGTAAGCCAGGTCTCATGTACTGGCCCCAGGTATTTTATAACTTAATAAATAAACCTTGAACCTCCATGACCGACTGCGTTTATGTGAGTACGGGTTTTTGGCGCACCCGGGGGTTCCCGAGCCAATCATCGCCATATTCATCCCCTCACCCCCATCCGGTCGAGGTGGGTTCTTCAAGTGACCGGTGGACCCAAGGTAGGCTCTCGTGCGTTCTTTGCATTCCATTCATACCGCACCTCACCATCGTTTCTTTCTTCCCTTATCACTTTCCGGCCATTTCGCACCACGACATTCGCATATCTCTTTTTCTTCCCCGCCGGCCTACCTTGCGTGCGAAACGCCCACACAGTTTTAGTTTCTTTATCTTTTTATTTAAATCCTCCGTGGACACAACCTGACGGATACCCGCGCACTGGTGCGCAGCTGGGTGAGTGGCTAATGGCGTCATCCCCACCACCCGGGGTCGTCATGTAGGGTATGTGTTCGTATCCGCTGTTCAACTGCAGTCCCGCGGGGAGGGCCATTGCATGAGCTGCTGACTTCTGACGGCGATTGGGTCCCTCTGTCTATGTTCTGGGAGGTGTGACCCTGGGGTGAGTCTGGTATAGATAGGCCACTCACCCAAGCCGGGGTAACGCCCGAGAAGTCAGCCCGAGGTCGGAGACGGTTGCAATGGTGGAGGATTTATTTCGCTATGGAGCACCCTTCCTCCATTAATACTAACAAGCGCCGAAAAGTTTATGTAACAGAAGTGACACCACCGACAACTGGTTGTTACTTGGTCATTTCACGAACCGAAGAAGGACAAAGCTTTGAGAAGGTGAACCCTTTCATCATTCAAAAGGGAATTGATGCAATTGCTGGTGCGGTTCAGTCCTGCACTCGTCTACGGAATGGTTCCTTATTAGCCCAAACGAAATCCGATCAGCAAAGTAAGACCTTGTTGCGCGCTACGCTTCTCCACGGCTATCCCATCCGTGTGGAGAAGCACCGCACATTGAATTCCTGTCGAGGCGTTATTACCACCCATAGCCTCGATGGTATATCGGACGAGGACCTGGTAGAATATCTTGCAGACCAGAAGGTGACAGCGGTCCATCGAGTGCAGGCCAAACGCGACGGCGTATTGGTACCCACTCGTACCCTGTTTATTACATTTGATGGCGTCGATCTGCCCACGAGCATTTCCGCAGGGTACGAACGGATTTCTGTGAGGCCTTATATTCCTAGACCTCTGCGTTGTTTTAAATGCCAACGTTTTGGGCATACGCAAGTCTCCTGTAAGAGTGCCGTTAAAATCTGTGCAACATGTAGTCAGCCCTCACACGAAGGTACCTGTTCAACAGCCCCCGTCTGCGTTAATTGTAAAGGGTCTCATTCTGCTTCGTTTGCCGACTGTCCGCGGTACTTGGACGAGAAGGCGATCCAGGAGATCCGGGTAAAGGAAAAACTCTCCTTCGCTGAAGCCCGGAGGCGTTACCATGCGCGCCAACCTTCACTCCTGCGATCTGGCACATTTAGTTCTGTTGTTGCCTCGCCAGTACCACGAGTAGATGCCGAAACTCAGACCTGGACCATGACTGGATTAACCGCCACTACCATCCGGCCGTCCATTAAGGCTACAGTTACCAAGCCGTATAAACCTGGTCCCAAGTCCATGAAGTCGCAAGCCGTTGAAAAGAAACCCAAGCAGAAACTTCGCAGGGAAGATTTTTTAAAAGACCCTCCGCGTGCGCGCGGTAACAAAAGTTCACCTTCTCCTCCTCGGAGGTCGCTGTCCCAGGAAGGTCCTGGGACAAGCCGCGCTCAGCGGCACCCCTCACCCATCGCCACCCAGAACCGATTCACGGCGCTTGAATCGGTTTCTGGCACTGAGCGCGTGGGCCCTCCCTCCGAGGAAGCTATGGAGTCTGACCAACTCCATACCAAAAGCCCGAGCCCCAAGGTTAAACAAAAGGTAATTTTAAGCCGCCCTTCTAAATAGACAGTTTATCCCTTTTTTCTTAATGGCTATCCTGACCTGGAATGTACGTGGTGTACGATCGCATAGGGCGGAACTGCAACTTTTATTGCGTTCCCATTCACCTATGGTCGTGTGTTTGCAGGAGACCAAGCTTCGGCCTCACGACCCTTTCGATCTCCGAGGGTACACTCCGGTTCGCTACGATCTTGAACCGGAGGAGGGTGCTCCTGCTCATGGAGGTGTTATGTTGTTGGTGCGTAACGACGTTCATTTTCAGACTCTCGCTCTTACGTCCGACTTGCAAGCTGTTGCCATTAGATTGCAGTTACCCGGTTTTTTGTTCTCTGTTTTCTCTGTATATTCACCTCCGTCATCTCCCCTCGCTCCCGCGGACATTCGAGCTCTCCTGTCCGCTCTCCCAACACCATTTCTTCTGTTGGGAGATTTTAATGCCCATCACCCACTGTGGGGTTCGCCAAGGGCTTGTGCGAGGGGAACTCTTCTTTCCGACGTTTTTGACCAATTCCATCTCTCCATTCTCAATACAGGCGAGCCTACGTTTCTTTCAGATTCTTCCGGTACATTTTCACATTTAGACCTTGCCGTTTGCTCACTCCAGCTTGCTAGTCGTCTTCAGTGGAACGTCGTCGCTGACACCTACTCCAGCGACCATTACCCCTGCATCGTTTCTCTTCTGTCGCACCACGTACAGCATTCCAGAGTACCTACCTGGATATTCGCAAAAGCCGACTGGAGTTTGTATTCCAGCCTCGTGCATTTTGACGACCAGCCCTTCTCCGACATTAACCAACTAGTGCAGCACCTTACATCTATTATTTTCTCTGCCGCCGAACGCGCAATACCCCGTTCATCCTCCCAACCTCGGCGGCCACCTGTTCCGTGGTGGAACGAGGATTGTCGGGACGCCGTACGTGCCCGTAGGACTGCACTTAGGGTGTTTCGGCGACACCCTACACTTGATAATTTGGTGACTTTTAAACAATCGCGCGCCAGGGCTCGTCGCATTATTCAGGATAGCAAGAAGGCATCTTGGGCTCGTTTTGTCGAGTCTTTTAATCGCTTTACGCCTTCATCCGTTGTTTGGGATAAACTTCGTCGCTTCTCAGGTAAAGTGTCACATTGTACTGTTTCTGGCCTTCAGGTTTCTAATGCCACCATAGTGGATCCGGCTGCCATCGCTAACTCTCTGGGTACTGCCTTTGAGGCCGTATCCAGTTCAGACCATTATTCCGCCGGCTTTCGCTCTATCAAAGACCGGCTGGATTTCGACACCTTTAATTTTCGGTCTGCTAATAATGAGTGTTATAATGAACTTTTCACACTGAGGGAGCTGGAGCACGCTGTTAATTGCTCTAGGCACTCCGCTCCTGGCCCGGACGGCATTCATGTCCTGATGTTAAAGCACCTTTCAGCCGACAGTAAACTCTTTCTCTTACAGGTCTATAACCGTATTTGGCAAGACGGCATTTTTCCTTCCGTTTGGCGCGAAGCCACCATTGTCCCTATTCCTAAGCCTGGGAAGGATCGCCAACTACCTTCCAGCTACCGCCCTATCTCCCTCACCAGTTGCATTTGCAAGGTGATGGAGCGCATGATCAACGGGCGGTTGACATGGTGGCTTGAGTCTCAGAAACTTTTAGCGAACGCTCAGTGCGGATTTCGTCGCTATCGCTCTACCGTCGACCATCTGGTGTCCCTGTCGACGCATGTTATGAATGGGTTTCTGAGAAAGTGTCAAACCGTGGCTGTGTTTTTTGACCTGGAGAAAGCTTATGACACTTGTTGGAGGGGCGGCATTTTACGTACACTTCATGCATGGAATATCCGCGGTCGTCTTCCCATATTTCTTCGGGAGTTCATGACGGACTGCGTCTTTCGTGTACGTGTGGGCTCGGTTTTATCTAGTCGTTTTATTCAAGAGAACGGAGTACCGCAGGGCTCTGTACTCAGTGTCACACTTTTTGCGATTGCTATCAACCCCATTGTTGATTGTATTCCACCTGGCATTTCATCGTCCCTTTTTGTTGATGATTTTGCCATTTATTGTAGTTCACGGCGGACATGTCTACTCGAACGCCGTCTCTAGAGCTGTATCGACCGTCTCTACGCCTGGAGTAACGCCAACGGCTTTAATTTCTCCGCCGAGAAATCCGTCTGCATCAACTTCTGGCGCCGGAAGTATTTCCCTCCGCCCTCTCTCCATCTTGGGCCAGGGATACTTCCGTTTGCAGACGAGGCGAAATTTTTGGGGTTTGATTTTTGATAGGAAGTTGTGTTGGACCTCGCACGTTTCCTTTTTAAAAGCAAAGTGTGACCGTTCTCTTAATATTTTACGTGTTTTAAGTGGCACATCCTGGGGAGCTGATCGGACCGTCCTTCTTCGCCTTTATCGCTCTTTGGTCCGATCCAAGCTTGATTACGGGTGTATTGTTTATTCGTCGGCACGTCCATCTGTGTTACGTCGATTGAATGCCATTCACCATCGTGGCATAAGAGTCGCTACAGGGGCCTTTCCAACTAGCCCTGTACCCAGTCTGTACGCAGAAGCTGCAGAGCCTCCGCTGTCCTTCCGGCGTGAGATGTTTTTGTGCAGCTATGCTTGTCGGCTCTCAAGCTTGCCTAACCACCCGTCCTTCGATGTATTTTACGAGGATTCGCTTGATCGCCAATATTTCGTTAGCTCCTCTGCATTGCTCCCTCCAGGGGTTCGATTTCGACTGCTACTTCGGCATTTGGACGTTACGCCTGCGCCGGCCCTTACCCGAGGGGAAACGCGTTTTCCTCCATGGTCGCGCGCTGAGGCCCACATCCACCTTGGGCTAACGTCGATGCCGAAAAATGCGACCCCTGCTTCTGTTCTTAGATCCGCCTTTTTAGAACTACAGGCGCAGTTCGGGGACTGTCATTTTATATATACTGATGGGTCTAAGACTGATGTTGGAGTAGGATGTGCCTTTGTTTTTGGTGTACAGAGTTTTACTTTTCGTTTACCTCGACAATGTTCAATTTTTACCGCCGAACTTTTTAGCATTTATCAATCCGTTTTATACATTCAGCGGCACGACTTACGGCACTGTTTTATTTGTACGGACTCTCTGAGTGCCCTTCAGAGTATTACTGCGCTGTACAATTACCACCCACTCGTACAGCGCATACATGACCTGCTCCACTCGCTTGGTGTCTCTGGCATCAGCGTGTCCTTCATGTGGATTCCAGGTCATGTGGGCATCTCAGGTAATGAGTCTGCCGACGCCGCTGCGAAATCGGCGATTTTATTACCCAGATTTTTTACCTCTGTCGTTCCCTCGTCAGATTCGTGTGTTGTTTTACGTCGCCGCATCCTCTCGCGCTGGCGCGATGAGTGGACGGCCCTCCGGGGGAACAAGTTGCGGGAGGTTAAGCCTTTCCCGTTGATCTGGGGTACCTCTTCTCGTTCTTGTCGTCGGGAAGAGGTAATTTTAGCTCGTCTACGGATTGGACATTGTGTTTTTAGTCATAGGTATTTGCTCAGTGGTGACCCCGCACCACTCTGTGGCCAGTGTGACGTGCCCTTAACGGTGCGTCACATTTTAACAGAGTGTCAGGTTTTAGCTGCATTGCGTGCTCGTGTGGGTCTGCCTGTTGGCCTAGCCAACGTTTTGGCAGACGACACGCATGCTGTGGAATGTGTTTTACGTTTTATTCACGACAGTGATTTTAATCTGCGTATTTAATGGGTTGGGCGTCTGTTAGCTTCGTACTTTTATCCTGTCTGTTTTTATGGGAACTCTTATCCCCAGTGGACATATGGCGCTCATGTCCCTCGCATTCTACAGTTTCTGACACGTTTTAATTCTTTACTGCCTATGCTTTTAGTGTGTTGGTTTTTCAGAATTTGTATTGTTCTTATTGTTGTTATTGTTATTTTAGTTGTTATTGTTGTTATTGTTGTTATTGTTATTATTGTTGTTATATTTGTTATTGTTATATTGTTAGTTTTAGCTTTTTTAACATCGCGGGTTTGTGTCCCGTTTTTAAATATGCGGTTCTTTTACCTGTTTTATATTTTGACCCTATCTTTTATACATTGTAAGGGCGCTGATGACCATAGCAGTTTAGCGCCCTTAAACCGTATATCATCATCATCATCATCATCACCGACTGCGTGCGCACAGGGTGCAAGCATGTGAGACCATGTTGGCCCGTCAGAACCTCGAGGGTGGTGACGTCTGGAGGATAGCTAAAACCCTCTGCCGCCAACGAAATCAATACACCTCCCCGCTTCAAGGTAACCTAGGGCTTGTGTACGAACCCCAAGCCAAAGCAAATATACTTGCCAACTATCTTGAGGACACCTGCAGGCCTAGAGAAGATCCTCCAGGACGCTGATTTTACTGCCCGTGTTCACCAGGTGGTAGATCTCTACTTGCCATTACCCTGTGATGGAACGGAGAACCCCCTTTCAATCATCCGCCCCAGTGAAGTCCAAGGCGCACTCCGGCGTCTCAACACTAAAAAGGCGTGCGGGTAGGACGGGCTTACCCCCGCCATGCTCCACAACCTTCCTTTCAAAGCGGTGCTCTTCCTTACAAAGGTATTCAATATGTGTGTCACCCTGGGACACTTTCCGCACGAGCGGAAGGTGGTCCGGGTGGTGTGCATTCTGAAACCTGGTAAGGACTCGGCTCTTCCCTGCAGCTACCGCTCCTTCAACCTCCTACCCACCCTCTCGAAATTTTTCGAGATGCTAATACTGCACCGCTTGTCACCGTTACTGGTCAACATTCAAGCCATCCAACCCACCAGTTTGGTTATCGTCCCAGGCACTCGACCACCCAGCAGCTGCTGCCCTGGGTTTCCAGGACAGGGCTTTCACTCAAGCGGCATCTTTGGACGTGGAGAAGGCCTTATCAACAACCTGACTTGAGCGGCTCCTATTTAAATTTATCCAGTTTGACCTACACAGTTAATCCACATCATACACAGCTTCCTACACCAACCTCCTGCACAGTGGTAATCGCGGGGAAAACATCAACACTGAAACCCATACGAGGCGGAGTACCGAAGGCTCTGTACTATCTCCCATACTGTTTATTCTGTACATGGCAGACTTCCCAGTGGTGCAGGGCGCCAATATGGCCCAGTTTGCTGATGACGTCCTACTGTACACAACCAATTGACACATACTCAGAATTTTCAACCCCATTCAAAGACACCTACGCCTCGTCCAACACTGGTGCAGGCAGTGGTAAATGTCCGTAAATCTGGGTAAACGTCATGCTGTCCTGTTTCCCAGGCCGAATCCCCGCAGCAGACATACCAACGTTCACCTAACAGGACCAGAGAATAGAGTGGGGAACGTCCGTTCTCTACTTGGGCGTCACTCTCGATAATGGTCTAACTTTTCGTGAACACATGCGGAGAACAATTAACAGGACTAAGGGGCCGTAGCTGTCTTGTACCCGGTTCTGGCATCCACCATGCCGGTCCACCTAAAGCTACGCCTTTATAAAGCTCTTGATGCTCTATGTCTGCGATATGTGGGGTATGGCAGCAGACTCCTGGCTTCTCTGGTTACAACGGATGCAGAACAGGGGACTTAGGTCCATTTATTCTGTCTAAAGTCGCTTTCCAGTGAGGCTACTACACGAAACCTCGGCCCTCACATACGTTGAGGATGTGATTGACACTACCGGATTTCCCGCATGGCTTGTGGGCACCCCCGGTAACGAAGGCCCTAAACCAGCCAACAGCTTTATGCTGACACTATGTGCTCCCCATGGGAGTTGTCATTCAAAATTCAAAACATGTAATCCATTTGGAACAAAAGACGCCAGCGAGGCAGCGGATGGATGCTGCTCCTTAAACGGCGGCCACTAAGAAGCCCATAAACATATGTAAGCTACCTCCTATCACATCATCATCTTAAAAACCAAACCCACCATGCTACAACAAACCTACCATCCCTGTGGTTAAGCCCTCCCAAGGGCAGGTACACAGAAGCACTACTTAGGCTCACCACGAGCCTATCAGACTGGAGTTGAGTTGAGTGCTTATGAGCGTAGACGGTGCCAATCTGGAATTGGCTCCAAGCTTCAGAAAACTACCTCCAGAACGCGCGCCGCTTAACGCGCCTGTTCAAAAGAGAGAATACATTCTCGGAAAGAATGCTTTATGTGCAATTCGTATATACTTATCTTTCTTTCCTTTTGACACAAGTAGTGCACAGCGGCACTCCACGGCCCTACTAGTAATCGACAGAAAGTGCCAAGACAAGAGAATTAAGAGTTTTTATCTAGCAGTTCTACTCGTGGTTCAACAGAAAAGGGTATGTACTGTCAACGGTTTTCTAAAATCTGTTCTAAAGCATTGAAGAAGACTAATATGTATTAATAGTTGTACATTTTTAAAGTGCAAGTGCCTTAAAGTGAAATAAAGTAGTACTCACACAATTATATGGGTCGGGCCTAATTTGTGTATAGGTGACCACAATGTGAGGTTATGTAACGTGTATTTTTGTCATTAGAGCATGCATAATACTGAATGTTTTTCATATTTATACCGGCATTTGGTTTTAAAGGGACAGAAAATGTATTTTAGGCCTAAATAAATAAATCAGTTATCAAAATAACCTCGAAATTAGTTTATCAAGATTTCTGCTCCACTTATTTTTATTTTATTTAAGATATTGTGATTATTAATATTAGTTTATAGAATAATAGTTTTATTACTATAACCAGGCTTAAAATAACCTCCATTCCTTAGATTTCATCCAGTGAAGCTACTTTATTGATGTGAATGCTCCACTTGAATGGTTAGCAGGAAGTGCAGATCTTTGTCAACTTTCTAATGATGAAGATGATGAGGGCAAAGACGTATCTTTCAAAACACTAGCAAGTAAAATATATATTGGGACGTCCTCAGAATTCTCAAGCAGTGATAAGGATACTAGACCTGCTGTTAGTAGTAAATCAGTACTTCCAGATTCATATACAGTGACTGCTCCAGCACAAGATTGCGATATCTTTACCATTAGCTAATATACAAGATCTTGCTCCAACTGCATAATTTTCCCACCAAAGGTTTTTATTTTTAACATCGTCCTCCGTGGTGTAGTGGTTACCATGCTAGCCTCTAGTTCCCGAGGTCGCGGGTTCAAACCCGGCGGAGGGCGATGGATCTTTACGGGCGTAAAAATCCTTGGCATGGCTTCCTTTGGAAGGGAAGTAAAGCCGCTGATCCCGTGTCGTAGATTTACGGCACGTAAAAGAACTTCAAGCCTGACAAAAGGCCTCTTAGCAAAATTACCGGTCCTTCACACTCAGTATAGAGTGGGAGGTTAAGGACCAAAGCGGTTAAAGAGCTTCCATAAATAAAATTCAATCTAGTTTTTATTTTTAAAATATAAGGCATATATTTGAGTTGAGAATTACTATTTTTTCAAAATGTTCGCTTTTTTCCTATTGTAGTCTTGTTGGCATTTAAATAACCTCCATCAAACACACATTCACACACACACATACACACTTGAAGCTCATTGGTTAGGTCTATTGTGAAAAATATTTTGCACACAGTCTGCAGCCATTTAATCAAATGTTTTATTCAAAATATCTTAGGCTCATTATATTGTCCAGCAACAGATTATACTACTTGCAGTACCAGTGTTTGTAAAAATATCAGAATTGTTTTACGAATTCTCCTGGCATAAATCAATTGAATTTTGCTTGCCATCTGCATCATAATCAGTTGTGTTATGCTATATCTGTTTTTGTGCTATATTTCAGGTATATTTTCACGAAAACATAGTTTCAAGTTCAATAATTGAAAGTTTTTTCATTAATACATTAATTTGCTGTGCTTTATTTGTATGTTTTGCTATTAATATCTTTCTGATGTAAGCCTGAAACACAGTTATGAGATGGTTTTATTATTTTTATTATGTAATTGAGCACTGACTTGTAGGTTTCTCAGTCATTAGGCATGAAATAGCATATGTTCTTTATAAAACCAAAATGATAATTAGATTTTCTTTGTAAACAATGATTGTATTCCTAAACCACTCAAAACATTATATAAATGTATTAATTGCAATGTTCATGGCACTTGATCATATCATGTGCTTAAATACGAGACAAATATAGTTTAAATAATTTCCTTTGTAATACGCATTCTGCGGTAGTAGCATATTATAGGGGAAGCTGGCACAGTTTTTTGCGTTTATATGGGAAAGGATAGGGAAAAGGAGGCTAGATGCGGCGGTTCAAGGAGGAAAATGCGTTTATATGGGAGAGATAGGGACTACGAGTGTCGATGCTAGGCTAAGACAGGGGTTGAAGGACTAGGGATGTGCTTTATATCTGAAGGTAGGGAATACGAGAAGAAGTGCTATGCTAGACAGAGTCTGAGGTGTGGAGTATGCGTTTATATGGGAAAGATAGGAAAAACGTGGACAGATGGCATGCTAGACAGCTGCTGAAGGAGGGGAATATAGGCTTATACGGGAGAGATACGGAATGCGAGAAGAGGTACTAGACTAGACAGGGCTTGAAAGATAGAATATGACTTTTATATGGGAGAGGTATTAGGCTAGGAGGTTTTGAATGGCAGAGTATGCGTTTATATGGAGAGACGAGGAAAACGAGAGGAGTAGCTAGGTTGGAGGAGCGTTCAAGGAGAAAAATACGTTTATATGGGAGAGATAGGGAAAACGAGGAGAGGTGCTAGTCTAGAATGGGGTTGAGGAGTAGAGCATGTGTTTATATGGAAGAAATATGGAAAACGGGAGAGATACAAGGATAGACAGGGGTTGAAGGAGGAGGAATGTAGGTTTATACGGTAATATAGAGAGTAATTAGATTATAAAACATTTCTCATCCAACGTTACGACACTTTTATATACTTTTTTTTCTAAATCTTACAAACTTTTTATATGTTAAACAGTAGTGCGCGGGACGGAGAGGGACAATCTGTATATCGGTTTACAGTGAAGTATACGTCCTAACCTATTCCCACCTTGTATGTTCTGGATCTTCTCATTGTCTATTCATTCCTATCATCTAACATAACCACGTAACAAGACGTAACCAACAAACATAAGCACGTAACAAGACGTAACACAACGTAACATAACAGCATGACAAGAGTTACACTACGTAACATAAGCACGTATCCACGTGACATGTAACCAGCAACGTCACACGACGTAACAACAGGTAGGAACCACGTAACAAAACGTAAGAACAACACGTAACCAACTCATTGCTAAGGCAATCTAAATTAATCCATTCTTCATAGCTTAGACAATAAGTACGAGGGCCTAACCTAGATTGACCTGACCAATCCCAAACGTTCCTCTCATCATCTATTCTACTCAGTCATCATCTAACCTAAAATGGCTAACCAGAGATAACCTCGACTTACTTTTAGTGAAATTGCAATGTTTTATTCAGGTTTTAGAATTCGAGAGTTTTAATTGAAAATTTTACGTCAACATACCTTTATTTTAGTTCGTTGTAGGTGTCCCTCCCCTTTTTATCTAGGCTTGAGACTAGTACTAGGATTGCTCCTAATGGCAGGGTTACCGCCTTCCTTTCCAAATTCTTTTTTCTTCATCAGGCTTCAGCTACTTGCATACACAGCACACGGATAACCTTCATTTTTTTAAGATTGTAGACTCACGAGAAAATCGTCATCTTCAACTTACATTCTTTTAAACGATGGTTATAATGCTGTAATGTACATACGCATATGTCGTTATTCCACCCTCAGCAATAACTCTTTTATCATCAAACGGAGTCAATGTGATTTTATTCACTTGCACTGTGGCAAGAGCATGCTCCCGGGACAGGATCAGATTAATGGGCGTTCTGATGATTTCTCCTGTTTTAAGACAGTCAGTATAACTCTCAAATGTAATGTACTGATTAATAGCACTACGTTTAATGCCTTTAATCTTTTTTAACATTGAGCCATGGATATCTAGTGCATACATCTTAGGTCGTAGTCCGACAAAGCGCTGGATGATTTTACCATTAGCCTCATCTTTAAATTTCCCCAACACCTTCTTGTTTAGAGCTGAATAGCATATATGGTTGACAGGGCAATCAGCTGTATCTAGGTGTTCGATAAAACGTAGCTTTTCCTGGTATACATCTTCAGTTATCACACGATGAATGAACGAATCAGTATCCATATACATGAGCTTCAGGTTTTCAGATCCATAATATGGTAAAAACACATCATAATGATAGTGGTACATTAATGTCTTGGAAATGTCCAACACACTCATACCGATGTATATAGGCTTGTTGAATACGATCTGACGAGAGGCCATATGTACAGCAGCTAGATTAGCAGCATATATTGTTCGATCGATAAACGTAGGCTTGGCGATCATCTTCTCTAGAGTCTTCTCATTTGTCACCAGTCGTATATCTATACGGTTACGAAGGTTTTCCATTGGTTTTCCAAACATAGCGTTGTTAAACAGTTTGTAGAAGTCCTTCTCAAAATCATTTGCAGCTTGTTGTCGTCTGTTGTTAAATTCCACATACGGTTTTAACCACTGTGACTGGCGGAATTGTAGCACACGATGAATTTTTGTTAACCGTAGTCCATGATTAAGTGCTTGCTTCAAAGCCATGGAATGTACTACATACTTCTTTCGAGGTCCAAGATGAGGTATCAGTTTCTTTATACTCGACTCCTTAGGCTGCATACACTCAGGCAGGAATGGTAAATCATTATGCAGATCATGGAGTTCAGCAGGATACTCGATATTGACTTCTAATATATATCCATGAGGTTCATCTTCTTGTAATCTTTCTAAGTCGATTTTTTCAGGTGATATGCACTCAAATCCACCATAAGGGAGGGCGTGACACATGGCGCAACCATATTGGTTATTAGCGTCCTCATATGTAATAAATTGGGTTGGTCTCGACGGATCGTACTTCTCCATGTAGGCGTTGTTTGCTTCGGCATAACGGTGGGAAACTTGACATAAACCTCCTCTTATGCCGGATTCCACCATGAGTAATTGGTCATAATCCTGTAACAATTCAGCTGAATTCCTGTATACAGCAACATGGCGTCCCATGTAAGTCCTGGAGAGGTAAAATAATGAGCAGGATCGACTTTATGTGTTTTGACGGTATGATCTCTAAATGTCTCAAAGATATCAGCTAGAAGTACATCAGAGATTAAGTTGAGGTCACTGTACTCACCCAGGTTTCTTGCATTAAACAGCTCCCATACATTTCTAGCGTGATCGTAGTCAGCATCACTAATTTCTTCTTCATTCAATTTATTGTAGAAGGAGTCCTTAGGAGGTAGGCAGGTTTCGTTCAAGACATCCCATGAAGTGACGTAATCATAGGGAAATACACCCTTACGTGTCATAAACTTCATCTTGTCTTCTCCGAAGTGTTTCAGGGTAGGATGTTGGATTCTTCACCAGCTTATCCAAGCTTGTGCTGAGAAACCGAAAACCACCACCTACAAACCGAAGCTTTATATCTCCTACATACTTGGAGAATGATATATAGCTTTCTTCAGACCTAGGAATTACTTCCACCCGCTCACTTGTACATCCCAGCTACTTAACAATGTAGTGTGGGTTATACCCACTGAGGTTGTGCATGAAGACTGGAATATATTTAGGTGTTTTGCAGGCTAAATTACATTCATTATGTAGACTTCCACGATATTCACCACTGATATGATCATGGTCGCGTACTTTATAGTTCTCTTCAGTAAAGGGTTTTCCGCAAAAGTAGCATACTGTAGAGGAAATTAAAATCCATCTGCTGTTGATCTGTAAGTTTCAGAGGTATGGCAGATTTGTATATATTATTAATTTCCTTTGCAAAGAACGACAGGTATTCCATAAACTTTGAGCAGCATCAACACTACGATATACATAGGGATGCCTAGGAAGGCCAGTTTCCAGATGGTCAACGTCGGATGATGGTGTAACGTAAACGCAGAAACTCATGGGAATATGCTGCTGATAAGGGGATGTATATGAATTTTCAGGATTGGGTATGCATGTATGACATGGGGCGAGAATACTTTCAAAGTCTGCGTAGATGACGTAAGTAGTTTCAACATCCTTTCAAAATTTTTAAACTGTACAATTGATTTCTCCTTTGTAGGCATAACTACCCTTGCAACACCATGCTGATTACAGATGGAGGCATGTTCTTGTAGTTTTTCCAGTCCACTTCGACCGCACTGATCATCAAAATGTGTAAAACAACGCTTACGGGTATAAACACGTTCTTTATGCATAGTTTTCTGACGTCGAATAAGTTTTTCAAAATTCTTTATATAAACGTAGTGATGTGTCCCACTACTGTCACTCAATAGTAGGAGGTCACGGTGGTCAGGTAGTTCAGTCTCAGCAACCTTTATCGGATACACTTCATGCTTCTTATCCAGGCCAAAGACGTTGATAGATATAGGTATTGACGTCTCAAATTTAGGTATTTAAGAAAGTGGCGTAGGGTAGGAAACACAGCTGAAGTCGTATTTATTTTGAAGTTGTTCGTATTTGTTCACACGCTGTGCATTCTTCCCTACGAATTTAGGTAATATAGAGTACATGAAACATTTATCGTCGGTAAAGTTCTGGATGTTTACGCAGGCTTTTCTTGCTTCAACAGATGGCGGTAGTGATATGTAGCTACTTCCTCGTAACGGATTGAACTTGTTGATACGAAGTCGAACTCCTTCCACAGCAAGCAACCCTTGCTAACCTTAAGCTGAGACTCCTCCATTTCAGTAACCATCTTCTTCATTTTCGTTTCCAACATAGAGTCCAGATCCGTTTCTAGGAAAACAGCTTGATTCCGTGTTTTAAATATTTTGTCACTGGTTTCTCCGACACTGTTAACAAATCTACACTCAGGTAGCAGATTGATTTTCACACTTTTGTGAATACCAAGCTCTTTATGTACAGCCTGGAGAATCCGCTGTTTCGCCTCATGCAGGTACATATTCAGGTCCTTAGTTGATTCACAACGTATAAAATATGATTTCAAGCGTCCATTGAATGAAGTTTCATATTCTATCATGTTACAGTCATCCATGGTAGAAAATAACTCATGCTTAGTCGCTTCTAATCTACGTTTCTTCTCAGGTCTGTTTATTTCACACGCATCTTCGTGTCGGCGACCCTTATAACTGTCTTTGATGGCTACATTGCAATATTTACACTTGAAGAGCTTTTTACAACGTAGCTCATGTCGTCCTTTATCATATCCACGGAGGAACTTCTTACAGCATTTACTACAAGAATATCCTGAGGCACTAGGAATGATATCCTTATATGAGGACTTACTCATTTTTCTTCTTGATATAATGACGTATTAACATTTCTTCAAGGAAATGTACGCCTCTTTACCTTGATAACACTTTTGAAATTCGATTATTTTCTGAGAGAGCAGCGATGTTAACACCTCAGAGATGATTAACAGAATGAAGTTCAAAGCTGGAAATCGCTCTATTTATAGAGGAAGCACGAACCGTTTTGGCTCAATTATATAACGTATTAACGCTTCTTCAAGGAAATGTTCGCCTTTTCACCTTGATAAAACTTTAGAAAGCCGATTATTCTCTGAGAGTACAACGATGTCGACACCTCAGAGTTATTTAGCAGAATGAAGTCCAATGCTCGAGATCACCCTATTTATAGAGAAGGCACGAACCTTTTTAGATCAATTATATACTGAATTTTAATACTAAAACGATGAAGCGTGTAAGCTCTTATATTTCAATTCGTGTTAACTGATGTTCGGGCGTCTCCGTACAGGTTCGAGTGCTTAGAGAAAGTGTAAAGTATTGCGAGGATGTTGTATTGTTGGGGTATAATCGTACAGATTCGGGTGCTTGACTCGTGAGGGTGATGAGCGATCTGTCGACCGAGCAAGAGACAAGCATTCCCCCTGCGCAACGAAACCTAGAAGCACAAACATGCGAATGAAATTAAATCTTGGTAGCATACACCACTCCAGCATTCGCGTGCAGACCAGAGAAAACCATAAAAAAATCCGTGGCCAGAGAGAACGACCAACGGGAATCGAACCATGGAGACCTTAAGATTCTAGACGTTAAAGATGTAAATTATATAGAATGAAAGAAAATCGTGATAGATGAGAAAGCCCCCAGGCATTCGCTTACAGACCAGAGAAAATCACGAAAAAATCTGGTGTCAGAGTGAGCAACCAATGGAAATCGAACCAGGGAAACCTTGATATTGTACACGTGAAAGATGTAAATCAAATAAAATGAAAGAAGATCGTTATAGATGGGAAATCACTCAGGCATTCGCCTGAAGACCAGGGAAAACCATGAAAAAGCCCAGGTTAGAGTGAGCGACCGATGGAAATCGAACCAAGTAGACCTTCAGATTGTACACGTGAAAGATGTAAATCAAATAAAATGAAAGAAAATCGTGATAGATGGGAAACCACTCAGGCATTCGCCTGCAGACCAGGAAAACCATGAAAAATCCCAGGATACAGTGAGCGACCGACGGGGAAATCAAACAAAGGACCCCAGAAGCACACGTGAAAGATGTAAAATATATAGAATGAAAGAAAATCGTGATAGATGAGAAATCACCCAGTCATTCGCCTGCAGACCAAGGAAAACCATAAAAATATGTCAGAGTGAGCAACCAATGGGTATCGAACTCCTGAACCCTAAAAGCACTCGTAAAGATGCAAATTATATAGAACAAAAGGAAATCGGAATCGATGAGAAATCTCTCAGGCATTCGCATGCAGACCAAGGAAAACCATAAAAAATATGATGTCAGAGTGAGCAACCAATCTGTATCGAACTCCTGAACCCTAAAAGCACACGTAAAGATGCAAATTATATGGAATGAAAGGAAATCGGAATCGATGAGCAACATCTCAGGCATTCGCCTGCTGACCAAGGAAAACCATAAAAAATATGTAAGGTTAGCAATCAACTGAAATCAAACCAGGGAGACCTTCAGATTGTACACGTGAAAGATGTAATGAAATAAAACGAAAGAAAATCATGATAGATGGTAAACCACCCGACATTCACCCACAGACCAGAGAAAATCATGAAAAATGTCAGTGAGCAACCAACAGGAATCGAACTCCTGAACCCTAAAAGCACACGTAAAAGATGTAAATCAAATAAAATGAAAGAAAATCGGAATCGATAAACCACTCGGGCAATTGCCTGCAGACCATGGAAATCGAGAAAAATCTGATGTCAGAGTGAACAACCAACGGCAATCGAACAAGGGAGACCTTCAGATTGTACAGTGAAAGATGTAAATGATATAGAATAAAAGGAAATCGCGATAGATGAGAAACCAGCCAGGCATTCGCCTGCAGACCAGGGAAGCCCGCGAAAAATCTGAGGTCAGGGTGAACAGCCGACGGTAATCGAACCAGGGAGACCATCCGATTGTACACGTGAACGATGTAAATGAAAGGGAAAGTAAATCGTGATAGATGAGAAACCGCCCAGCCATTCGCAGGCAGACCAGCGAAAACTGCGAGAAACCTAAGGTGAGAGTGACCGTCCCTACGGAAATTGAACCAGAGGCCTCCGAATGCAAACCACAGACGTTATCGTCTGAACCAGACCGTAAGAACAGGTTTATACCATACAACTCATAACAATAGGATGCCACGACAGATGACGTCATACTTGTAGACAGACTGTCTGGGATCAGTCCGACATGTTGAAACGCGCTCGATCATTCAGACAGATGTTTACATTCAATGTCTACCATACCAAAACCGCAATCCATTACACAGCAAAGTTAAAATAATTTCTATTTTAATACTTTAGATAAAAAGCGCAGAAGTTTATTTTCTCTCCTTATTTAAAAATTCATGTATATACCCTATTATTTTTGTTTTCAATTCTTTTTTAGTACTTTCTTTACAACTTGCCTTTATTCACTCCAAAGAATCAGTACACAATATGACATTTTTATACGCTTAATGTCCATTTATCATTGAAAACCACGTTTAAAATACTTTCTTTACATCCCACCCTCATTCACCCTAAGGAATCAGTACAAACTATGACATTTTTATACGCTTAATGTCCATTTATCACAGAAAACCACGCTTAATACGCAGTTATCGCAGAAAACCGCTACATTTGACTGTAATCACGAGCAAAGTAATTTTTTTCCAGCGTTACACGGATTTTCAGCTCGTAGGATCGTATTAGAAAATTTATCATATTTTTTCAGTTCAAAGTGGGTAAACACTTTTAAAGTCATCGATTCCAGCTATTTTCATTTGGCGTAAAGATTATCATATTTCATTTTTATAGCCGTGTTGTTAAATATAAGGTCTCCCAATGTATTTTTAAAATCAAGTCATACATGCGTTTAATGCATATAATGGGTGTCTTCATATACCCAATATGGCTGCCATGCGCGTTAAACCCTTCAATATGGCTTCTTCCTTACAGCTACTCATGGTGAGTGGGAGACCGTGTTTTCGACTCTCTCGGCTAGAGTACGCGCGCGCTGTAGGTTGCGAGCTGCACCGTGACGGTAGGTAGGGGAGGCTGCCGGTCCTAGCGAGAGTGGGGCGGGAATTAGCAAGTCTAACTACGGGAGCGGTATAGAGGTCACTTCAGTGTGCCCGAAGGTCTCGTCCGTGGAGGAAGTAGAGCTCTCGCATCCACTTTAAGACGTGCCAACGTATCGCGTGTTCGTTACGTTATTTTTACCTTTTTTAGTCATGCAGTCATCCAAGAGATGTAATATTCGTCAGGACGACAGTAGTCAAATGTGCATTACAAAGAAACTATCTTATGATATTAACGTTTATTCGACGTCTTTATCTTAATTACTTTTGATGTTATACGAAGATGAATTTGTATTCATGTCACGGGATTCAGCCCAAGACCACCAGGTCAACTTTAACAACAGTCAATGACGCGCCACATTCCAAGAATATAATCATTCTTTACCGCATATCGCTATCTCTTTCCATTCAGGAGATATAAGCATTTAACGGTAATAATAGATTTTTTGTGACAGACCGTCAATTAAAATGGTCTGTAATCGAATTAATTACCCCACAGTAGTAATATAAATGCCGATACGAGCACACAAAGAAATGCCGCAAACTCCACCCCCTGAATTTTCTAATACGATCCTACGAGCTTAAAATCCGCGTAACTCTGGAAAAAAAATACTTTGCTCGTGATTGCAGTCAAATGTAGCGGTTTTCTGCAATAACTGCGTATTAAGCGTGGTTTTCTGGATACATGGAATTTAGCGTATAAAAATGTCATATTGTGTAGTGATTCTTTAGGGTGAATGAGGGTGAGATGTAAAGAAAGTATTTACAGCGTGGTTTTCTATGATAAATGGACATTAAGCGTATAAAAATGTCATATTGTGTACTGATTCTTTGGAGTGAATGAGGGCAAGTTGTAAAGAAAGTACTGAAAAGAATTGAAAACAAAAATAATAGGGTATATACATGAATTTTTAAATAAGAAGAGAAAACAACTTCTACGCTTTTTTTCTAAAGTATTAAAATAGAAATTACTTTATCTTTGCTGTGTAATGGATTGCGGTTTTGGTATGGTAGGCATTGAATGTGAACATCTTACTGAATGATCGAGCGCGTTTCAACATGTCGGACTGATCCCAGACAGTCTGTCTACAGGTATGACGTCATCTGGCATGGCATCCTATTGTTATGAGTTGTATGGTATAAACCTGTTTTTACGGTCTGGTTCAGACGTTAACGTCTGTGGTTTGCATTCGGAGGTATCTGGTTCGATTTCCGTATGGACGGTCACTCTGACCTTAGGTTTCTCGCAGTTTTCGCTGGTCTGCCTGCGAATGCCTGGCTGGTTTCTCATCTATCGCGATTTCCTTTCATTCTATATAATTTACATCTTTCACTGTACATTCTGAAGGTCTCCCTGGTTCGATTGCCGTTGGTTGTTCACTCTGACATCAGATTTTTCTCGATTTCCCTGGTCTGCAGGCGAATGCCCGAATGGTTTCTCATCGATTCCGATTTCCTTTCATTTTATTTGATTTACATCTTTTACGTGTGCTTTTAGGGTTCAGGAGTTCGATTCCTGTTGGTTGTTCACTCTGACATTTTTCATGATTTTCCCTGGTCTGCGGGTGAATGTCTGGGTGGTTTACCATCTATTATGATTTTCTTTCGTTTTATTTCATTACATCTTTCACGTGTACAATCTGAAGGTCTCCCTGGTTTGATTTCCGTTGATTGCTCACCCTGACATCATATTTTTTATGGTTTTCCTTGGTCTGCAGGCGAATGCCTGAGATGTTTCTCATCGATTCCGATTTCTTTTCATTCTATACAATTTGCATCTTTAGTGTGCTTTTAGGGTTCAGGAGTTCGATACCCATTGGTTGTTCACTCTGACATATTTTTATGGTTTTCCTTGGTCTTCAGGCGAATGTCTGGGTGGTTTCCCATCTATCATGATTTTCTTTTGTTTTATTTCATTACATATTTCACGTGTACAATCTAAAGGTCTCCCTGGTTTGATTTCCGTTGATTGCTCACTCTGACATATTTTTTATAGTTTTCCCTGGTCTGCATGCGAATGCCTGAGAGGTTTCTCATCGATTCCGATTTCCTTTCATTCTATATAATTTGCATCTTTATGTGTGCTTTTAGGGTTCAGGAGTTCGATACCCATTGGTTGCTCAGTCTGACATCATATTTTTATGGTTTTCCTTGGTCTGCAGGCGAATGTCTGGGTGGTTTCTCATCTATCACGATTTTCTTTCATTCTATATATTTTACATCTTTCACGTGTGCTTCTAGGGTCCTTTGTTTGATTTCCCCGTCGGTCGCTCACTCTATCCTGGGATTTTTCATGGTTTTCCCTGGTCGGCAAGCGAATGCCTGAGTGGTTTCCCATCTATAACGATTTTCTTTCATTGTAGTTGATTTACATCTTTCACGTGTACAATCCTAAGGTTTCCCTGGTTCGATTTCCATCGATTGCTCACTCTGACACCAAATTTTTTCGTGATTTTCCCTGGTCTGTAGGCGTATGCCTGGGGGCTTTCTCATCTATCACGATTTTATTTCAATCTATATAATTTATATCTTTAACGTCTACAATCAGAAGGTGTCCCTGGTTCGATTCCCGTTGGTCGTTCTCTCTGGTCACGGATTTTTTTATGGTTTTCCCTGATCTGCACGCGAATGCTGGAGTGGTGTATGCTACCAAGATTTACTTTCATTCGCATCTTTGTGCTTCTAGGTTTCGTTGCGCAGAGGGAATGCTTGTCTCTTGCTCGGTCGACAGATCGCTCATCACCCTCACGAGTCAAGCACCCGAATCTGTACGATTATACCCGAACAATACAACATCCTCGCAATACTTTACACTTTCTCTAAGTACTCGAACCTGTACGGAGGCGCCCGAACATCAGTTAACACGAATTGAAATATAAGAGCTTACACGCTTCATAACCGTTTTTAGTATTAAAATTCAGTATATAATTGATCTAAAAAGGTTCGTGCCTTCTCTATAAATAGGGTGATCTCGAGCATTGGACTTCATTCTGCTAAATAACTCTGAGGTGTCGACATCGTTGTACTCTCAGAGAATAATCGGCTTTCTAAAGTTTTATCAAGGTGAAAAGGCGAACATTTCCTTGAAGAAGCGTTAATACGTTATATAATTGAGCCAAAAAGGTTCGTGCTTCCTCTATAAATAGAGCGATTTCCAGCATTGAACTTCATTCTGTTAATCATCTCTGAGGTGTTAACATCGCTGCTCTCTCAGAAAATAATCGAATTTCAAAAGTGTTATCAAGGTAAAGAGGCGTACATTTCCTTGAAGAAATGTTAATACGTCATTATATCAAGAAGAAAAATGAGTAAGTCCTCATATAAGGATATCATTCCTAGTGCCTCAGGATATTCTTGTAGTAAATGCTGTAAGAAGTTCCTCCGTGGATATGATAAAGGACGACATGAGCTACGTTGTAAAAAGCTCTTCAAGTGTAAATATTGCAATGTAGCCATCAAAGACAGTTATAAGGGTCGCCGACACGAAGATGCGTGTGAAATAAACAGACCTGAGAAGAAACGTAGATTAGAAGCGACTAAGCATGAGTTATTTTCTACCATGGATGACTGTAACATGATAGAATATGAAACTTCATTCAATGGACGCTTGAAATCATATTTTATACGTTGTGAATCAACTAAGGACCTGAATATGTACCTGCATGAGGCGAAACAGCGGATAATCCAGGCTGTACATAAAGAGCTTGGTATTCACAAAAGTGTGAAAATCAATCTGCTACCTGAGTGTAGATTTGTTAACAGTGTCGGAGAAACCAGTGACAAAACATTTAAAACACGGAATCAAGCTGTTTTCCTAGAAACGGATCTGGACTCTATGTTGGAAACGAAAATGAAGAAGATGGTTACTGAAATGGAGGAGTCTCAGCTTAAGGTTAGCAAGGGTTGCTTGCTGTGGAAGGAGTTCGACTTCGTATCAACAAGTTCAATCCGTTACGAGGAAGTAGCTACATATCACTACCGCCATCTGTTGAAGCAAGAAAAGCCTGCGTAAACATCCAGAACTTTACCGACGATAAATGTTTCATGTACTCTATATTACCTAAATTCATAGGGAAGAATGCACAGCGTGTGAACAAATACGAACAACTTCAAAATAAATACGACTTCAGCTGTGTTTCCTACCCTACGCCACTTTCTTAAATACCTAAATTTGAGACGTCAATACCTATATCTATCAACGTCTTTGGCCTGGATAAGAAGCATGAAGTGTATCCGATAAAGGTTGCTGAGACTGAACTACCTGACCACCGTGACCTCCTACTATTGAGTGACAGTAGTGGGACACATCACTACGTTTATATAAAGAATTTTGAAAAACTTATTCGACGTCAGAAAACTATGCATAAAGAACGTGTTTATACCCGTAAGCGTTGTTTTACACATTTTGATGATCAGTGCGGTCGAAGTGGACTGGAAAAACTACAAGAACATGCCTCCATCTGTAATCAGCATGGTGTTGCAAGGGTAGTTATGCCTACAAAAGAGAAATCAATTGTACAGTTTAAAAATTTTGAAAGGATGTTGAAACTACTTACGTCATCTACGCAGACTTTGAAAGCATTCTCGCCCCATGTCATACATGCATACCCAATCCTGAAAATTCATATACATCCCCTTATCAGCAGCATATTCCCATGAGTTTCTGCGTTTACGTTACACCATCATCCGACGTTGACCATCTGGAAACTGGCCTTCCTAGGCATCCCTATGTATATCGTAGTGTTGATGCTGCTCAAAGTTTATGGAATACCTGTCGTTCCTTGCAAAGGAAATTAATAATATATACAAATCTGCCATACCTCTGAAACTTACAGATCAACAGCAGATGGATTTCAATTTCCTCTACAGTATGCTACTTGTGCGGAAAACCCTTTACTGAAGAGAACTATAAAGTACGCGACCATGATCATATCAGTGGTGAATATCGTGGAAGTCTACATAATGAATGTAATTTAGCCTGCAAAACACCTAAATATATTCCAGTCTTCATGCACAACCTCAGTGGGTATAACCCACACTGCATTGTTAAGTAGCTGGGATGTACAAGTGAGCGGGTGGAAGTAATTCCTAGGTCTGAAGAAAGCTATATATCATTCTCCAAGTATGTAGGAGATATAAAGCTTCGGTTTGTAGGTGGTGGTTTTCGGTTTCTCAGCACAAGCTTGGATAAGCTGGTGAAGAATCCAACATCCTACCCTGAAACACTTCGGAGAAGACAAGATGAAGTTTATGACACGTAAGGGTGTATTTCCCTATGATTACGTCACTTCATGGGATGTCTTGAACGAAACCTGCCTGCCTCCTAAGGACTCCTTCTACAATAAATTGAATGAAGAAGAAATTAGTGATGCTGACTACGATCACGCTAGAAATGTATGGGAGCTGTTTAATGCAAGAAACCTGGGTGAGTACAGTGACCTCAACTTAATCTCTGATGTACTTCTAGCTGATATCTTTGAGACATTTAGAGATCATACCGTCAAAACACATAAAGTCGATCCTGCTCATTATTTTACCTCTCCAGGACTTACATGGGACGCCATGTTGCTGTATACAGGAATTCAGCTGAATTGTTACAGGATTATGACCAATTACTCATGGTGGAATCCGGCATAAGAGGAGGTTTATGTCAAGTTTCCCACTCTTATGCCGAAGCAAACAACGCCTACATGGAGAAGTACGATCCGTCGAGACCAACCCAATTTATTACATATGAGGGCGCTAATAACCAATATTGTTGGGCCATGTGTCACGCCCTCCCTTATGGTGGATTTAAGTGGATATCGCCTGAAAAAATCGACTTAGAAAGATTACAAGAAGATGAACCTCATGGATATATATTAGAAGTCAATATCGAGTATCCTGCTGAACTCCGTGATCTGCATAATAATTTACCATTTCTGCCTGAGTGTATGGAGCCTAAGGACTCGAGTATAAAGAAACTGATACCTCATCTTGGACCTCGAAAGAAGTATGTAGTACATTCCATGGCTTTGAAGCAAGCACTTAATCATGGACTACGGTTAACAAAAATTCATCGTGTGCTACAATTCCGCCAGTCACAGTGGTTAAAACCGTATGTGGAATTTAACAACAGACGACAACAAGCTGCAAATGATTTTGAGAAGGACTTCTACAAACTGTTTAACAACGCTATGTTTGGAAAACCAATGGAAAACCTTCGTAACCGTACGGATATACGACTGGTGATAAATGAGAAGACTCTAGAGAAGATGATCGCCAAGGCTACGTTTATCGATCGAACAATATATGCTGCTAATCTAGCTGCTGTACATATGGCCTCTCGTCAGATCGTATTCAACAAGCCTATATACATCGGTATGAGTGTGTTGGACATTTCCAAGACATTAATGTACCACTATCATTATGATGTGTTTTTACCATATTATGGATCTGAAAACCTGAAGCTCATGTATATGGATACTGATTCGTTCATTCATCGTGTTATAACTGAATATGTTTACCAGGACAAGCTACGTTTTCTCGAACACCTAGATACAGGTGATTGCCCTGTCAACCATATATGCTATTCAGCTTTAAACAAGAAGGTGTTGGGAAAATTTAAAGATGAGGCTAATGGTAAAATCATCCAGCGCTTTGTCGGACTACGACCTAAGATGTATGCACTAGATATCCATGGCTCAATGATAAAAAAGATTAAAGGCATTAAACGTAGTGCTATTAATCAGTACATTACATTTGAGAGTTATACTGACTGTCTTAAAACCGGAGAAATCATCAGAACGCCCATGAATCTGATCCTGTCCAGGGAGCAAGCTCTTGCCACAGTGCAAGTGAATAAAATCACATTGACTCCGTTTGATGATAAAAGAGTTATTGCTAAGGGTGGAATAACGACATATGCGTATGGACATTACAGCATTACAACCAGCGTTTAAACGAATGTAAGTTGAAGATGAAGATTTTCTCGTGAGTCTACAATCTTAAAAAGAATGAAGGTTGTCCGTGTGCTGTGTATGCAAGTAGCTGACGCCTGATGAAGAAAGAAGAAGATGGAAGGGAAGGTGGTAACCCTGCCATTAGGAGCAATCCTAGTGCTAGTCTCAAGCCTAGATAAAAAGGGGAAAGACACCTACAACGACCTAAAATAAAGGTATGTTGACGTAAACTTTACAATTATAACTCTCGAATAATAAAACCTGAAGAAAACATTGCAATTTCACTAAAAGAAAGTCGAGGTTATCTCTGGTTAGCCAGATTAGGTAGATGATGACTGGGTAGAATAGATGATGAGAGGAACGTTTGGGATTCGTCAGGTTAATCTAGGCTAGGCCCTCGTACTTATTGTCTAAGTAATGAAGGATGGATTAGTTTAGATTGCCTTAGCAAAGGGTTGGTTACGTGTTGTTCTTACGTTTTGTTACGTGGTTACATGGTTGCTACGTGTTGTTACGTCGTGTGAGGTTTCTGGTTACGACATGTCACGTGATGTTACGTGGATACGTGCTTATGTTACTTAGTGTGACGTCTTGTTACGTGGTGTTACGTCTTGATACGTGCTTATGTTACGTAGTGTAACGTCTTGACATACTGTTATGTTACGTTGTGTTACGTCTTGTTACGTGCTTATGTTTGTTGGTTACGTCTTGTTACGTGGTTATGTTTGTTGGTTACGTCTTGTTACGTGGTTATGTTAGATGATAGGAATGAATAGACAATGAGAAGATCCAGAGCATACAAGGTGGGAATAGGTTAGGACGTATACTTCACTGTAAACCGATATACAGTTTGTCCCTCTCCGTCTCGCGTACTACTGTTTAACATATAAAACGTTTGTAAGGTTTAGAAAAATAGTATATAAAGAGTACTGTAACGTTGGATGAGAAATGTTTTATATTCTAATTACTCTCTATATTACCGTATAAACCTACATTCCTCATCCTTCAACCCTTGTCCATCCTTGTATCTCTCCCGTTTTCCATATTTCTTCCATATAAACGCATACTCTACTCCTCAACCACTGTCTAGACTAGCACCTCTCCTCGTATTCCCTACCGCTCTCATATAAATGTATTTTCCTGCTTGAAGACTCTCAACCTAGCACCTACCTTCGTTTTCCTCGTCTCTCCATATAAATGCATACTCTGTCATTCAAACCTTCCTGCCTAATACCTCTCCTCGGTTTGCTAGCTCTCCCATATAAAACGTCATATTCTACCCTTCAAGTCCTTTTATGGTCTAGTACCTCTCCTCGTATTCCCTATCTCTTCCGTATAAAGCGTATCCCCTCCTCCTTCAGCATCTGTCTAGTCTAGCACCTCTCCTCGTATTCCCTATCTCTTCCGTATAAGCCTAAATTCCCCTCCTTCAGCATCTGTCTAGCCTATTATCTGTTCACGTTTTCCTTATCTTTCCCATAAAAGTCATACTCCACACCTCAAACCCTGTCTAGCCTAGCACTTCTCCTCATATTCCCCTACCTCTCTCATATAAGGCGCATTCCCTTACTTCAGCCCTGTCTAGCCTAGCATCGACCTTCGTATTCCGTATCTCTCGCATATAAACGCCTACTCGTATCATTCAAACCTCCTAGCCTAATACCTCTCCTCGGTTGGCTATCTCTCCCATATAAAACTCCATATTCTACCCTTCAAGTCCTGTTTAGTATAGCATCTTTCCTTGTATTCCCTATCTCTCTCGTATAAAGCGTATCCCTCCCTGCTTCAGCATCCGACTAGCCTAGCATCAGCCCTGATATTCCCTATCTCTCCCATATAAACGCATTTTCCTCCTTGAACCGTTGCATCTACCCTCATTTTCCCTATCCTTTCCCATATAAACGCAAAAATGACCCAGCTACTGTCTATGATACCATCTGTCCCCGTTTTCCACATATTCCTCATATAAACGTATACCCTACTCCTTAACCTCTGTCTACACTAGCACCTCTCCTCGTATGCCCTATCTCTGTCGTATAAAGCATATCCCTCCCTCCTTCAGTCCCTGCTCTACCTCGCAACTCTCCTCGTTTTCCCTATCTCTCCCATATAAACGCATTTTCCTCCTTGAACGCTCCTCCAACCTAGCTACTCCCCTCGTTTTCCTCGTCTCTCCATATAAACGCATACTCTGTCATTCAAACCCTCCTAGCCTAATACCTCGCCCATATAAAAGTCATATTCTACCCTTCAAGCCCTGTCTAGTCTAGTACCTCTCCTCGCATTCCGTATCTCTCCCATATAAGCCTATATTCCCTCCTTCAGCAGCTGTCTAGCATACCATCTGTCCACGTTTTTCCTATCTTCCCCATATAAACGCATACTCCACACCTCAAACTCTGTCTAGCATAGCACTTCTCGTATTCCCTACCTTCACATATAAAGCACATTCCCAGTCCTTCAACCCCTGTCTTAGCCTAGCATCGACCCTCGTAGTCCCTATCTCTCCCATATAAACGCATTTTCCTCCTTGAACCGCCGCATCTAGCCTCGTTTTCCCTATCCTTTCCCATATAAACGCAAAAAACTGTGCCAGCTTCCCCTATAATATGCTACTTGCGGTTATTAATTTTCTTTTCTATTTTCTCTGTGGTTATTTATTATAACTCAGTCACAAAAGACCTTTCTCATGTTAACTAAATTACAATGAATTTTTCATGTGATTGTTCCATTCGAATGATCTTACGATCATCTTAGAAGGATAAAATGCCTCATATTCTGTTATACTAATAATAATGCTTATTGATTTTTCATGTATCGGGAGTTAAATGTTCCTTCTTTTGTTTTACTAGCTAAATTCAACTGTTATTTGCAATGTACATTTAATATGATAACATGACTCGCCTATTCATGCCATTTTGTAATAAAACATAACAAAGAACAATAAATACATAATTATAACACATTACGCATACATTACTAACTATATAAACATGCATGCAACATAATACATGTTGGCTGTCTTGGCGTAACCGCCACTGAAAATTTGAGGTTTATCTTGTACGTGTAGCTGAGACATGCTGATTCGAGAATTTGTTACTCACTGTCTTGTCTCTGCCAATCTTTGCGTTGTAGTCAGTGAATAAACTTACTTCAAGCGAGCGTGAGTTTTCGTTCGTCTAATCCATGTTTCTTTTTCTCGCATCACCGTAGATGGAGAATTACTGGTTGATTTTTCTGTTATTACGTGTGAATTTGTTGTCTATACGCCCAGTCTGTCTTGCCAACTTTCGTCGGATACCCTTTTGTTTGGGAAATATGTAACATCTCTTTTTATATTTTATCCTATATGTTTCCGATTTCTTTCTTCCCTCTTAGTGTTCAGGCATCTTGCTTCGTTTCTCCCTGCTGTGTTTGCGCTGCTAGAACCAGAATTCCGTTTGTTCTTACCTCTGGTTCCTGCGGTGCCATTTCCGGGTCATTACCTCTTGTTTCGGTGCTGCCGGCACCATTTCTCAACAATTTTATAACCTGTGGCTATTATTATTATTATTATTATTATTATTATTATTATTATTATTATTATTATTATTATTATTATTCCTAGAATTATAAAAATTCTTTCGTGTATGTCCATCACTCTTACTTCTACCATTGAACCTGCTGCAGTTCTCGGAACTGTTGCAGCTGTGATTAACTCCGACCGTCTTATCAAAATAAGACTCGATATTAACATTAGCAAGGTTGTCCAAGTATATAAATAAAATAAATGCGATAAATTTAAATGTGTATTTCTAAAGACCAATTGGCGTTTAAGCACTGTGTGAGGTTGGTGAACACTAATTGACTTGGCGCCACTCAAAACTTATCTTCGTCATGTTTGTTTAATTCATGAAGATACTATGACCTTGTATGTTGCTTTGGAAATGCATGTCACACTTTAAGTCCAACATTCATGTTTTGAAAATTTCTGACTATCGAATTACTTATAACTTACGTTGTCCTGTTTTCCTGAAAATAGTTTATTATATAGTTCTTAGCACTTGGAGAACTCAGCTCCATCTCACTTATATGCCATGACGGTTCGTGAGTTATTAATGTGGGGGTTCACAGACGTTTATGGTTAACAAAACGCAATCAATGTTTAACAATTGAAATAAATCACGGCTTTATAAACGGCTTCAAATATTTTAGACCTTTCAAAATTAGCTTATTTTTAACAACACAATACAAATACTAACATCAATAAGCATTAGTATATGAAAGTGTGATTATACTCAATTGGACAAACAAAAATACTCAGATAATTGAAGTCATAATTACAAATCGTGCATTGATGGAAAAGCTGACACAGATAAAGGCAGTCTTCTGTACAATTTCTATAAACAACGTTTTCTTTTCTTTTTTGAGGCAAACAAATCAATCACAAAGTTGTTAAAACCGAGGATGTTGGCAATCATCTATTCCTCAATTGAAAGCATTTCCTAATGCAGTCAGCTTTCCCTTGACCACGGTACTCCTTTAAAAGATCTTGATCCTCCTTAAAGTGGAGAAACATCTCCCAGAAATTGTCAGGAATTGTAATAGCAATTAACAATAGTTTGTAAGTCCCAGAAAAATTATTTTTAAGGTGCTTTCTCTAACAAACTGCAAAAGAATGACGGCGCCATGCATGATTTTAAAATTTGACCTTCTCTGTATAATCTCCAACTCCATCTTCAGGCGATTCTTCTTTAACGTTTGTAAACGTTGGTTGTATCTTCAAGAAGTTGAGCAGGGAAACATTTATCATATTCCTGAAATTTTTCGGCGTCGAAGAGTGAGACGACAGAATAGGTTGTGGTAAATGCATATCTAAGTTTTGCTTGATTAACAAATAAATCGTAAACTTCCTTGACTGCCACAGTTCTACTTACGCAAGTATTTTTTACTTTCCTTTTCTTTGATGGTGCCTCTGCATTTTCAATGTCCTTGTCCACTGTCTCTATTCATTCTCTTTCGTTCCCAATTGATATCTGAAAACTTTGTGTATTCTTTCGAATATGGACAACATCGGCATTTCTCTTTTGGAGTTGGTTAAACAACTTGTCCACATGTGGCACACTCGTATATAGTGGAACACTGTGAGCCAAAACACAAAACAGGAGTCCTCCAACATGCGGCGTGTTGCTGTTGCCCGATTTATTATAGTAGACTGTTTCGCAGTGGCTGCTATTCTCTCCATGCATTGGATTGATTCTTCTCTGTTATCAAGCACAGTGTTCACAATTCTACTTTTAAAATTCCATCTGGTAGCCGGGGCATGAGGAATTCTCTTTCCAACCATTCCGTCGAGTATTGAAATTCTCTGAGGCCAGTTACTAAAAAATTAATATCACTGAGGTTCGAAAAAAAACCCCTCGAATATGCTGGTTCTTACTAGTGCATTAAGCTACAATCAAATTGAGCTGATAAGCGTAACAATGCACAAAATGAGCACTTTTGTAAATATGCTGAGTAATTGCTTGGACACCAGCATGCTGGCCACTCATGCGCCATCGTAACTCTGGGAAACTATTTTATCAGGATTGTCAACAACTTTTATCAATTCTACTTGAAGGTACCGAGCAACAAATGCAGAGTCATGTCCAGAAGGATTATAGAATTCCCAGGCACGTTCTACTGTTTGCCCACTGTTTAGGATGTATCGAAACACAGTAACTAATTGGAGCACGGACGAAATATCAGTCGTTCCGTCTGCTATCACTGCGATGAAGTCTGCATTTCTAATTTCTTTTTAATGTGATTCTGACGTACCATAGCATGCAATCCAACAAATCGTTCTGTATTTCCTTAGAGGTCCCCTTAAACACAGTAGCACTGTTAAGATGATCATTCAAAGAGGCATCCGACTGCGCCGAAAAGTCAATAAGGCCTTCAAAGATATCGAGGTTACTAGACTCAGTACTGTCATCGTGGCCCCTAAGTGCTAGTTTGAAAACGCCACAGAAATTAATGAAATCGATAATTTTAGAAAGTGCTTAGGTATAGATTTTTTGATACCTGTTCATGTTGTCTCTTACTGTTCATACGATAAGCACTGTCGAATATCCACTTTACCTAAAATATGTAACTCTAGGATAGAATTCATGTGTGACTGTGC
This sequence comes from Deroplatys truncata, assembly GCA_030765065.1. NCBI lineage: Eukaryota > Metazoa > Arthropoda > Insecta > Mantodea > Mantidae > Deroplatys > Deroplatys truncata. Next base: position 503,673 of record JAUKNL010000022.1, on the reverse strand, counting down.
ACATTCATGCTTCTTAATCTTTTGAGTCAAATGTGCCAAATTGCAGACACCATAATTTACCCAGCTACGAGGATTCACCGCCTTGTTTTGCAGATAACAAGCAAAGAACAAAATATAGAAGATTAGTTACCTCACATCCACAAATCCATGCATTTTTGTCATATGTATTGCACTTGAATTCTTTTTTAAAATCTCTGTTCTTTGATGTTGTTATCTGTGCAAATATCTACAATCTGTAGGTGTGGCCCTACCATCGTGTTTTATTTCTGTCTTCTTCTCTAACGGCAATTAGAAAATTGTAGTTCTTTTAACTCGCTAACTTCCATTTTAGCTTGTCGATATGCACTTGTTACTTAACAATGCTTTGGCACAACTAACATGTGCCCCACAGGCCGCTTATAGTCAACCTTCCCCCTCCAGCAGTACTTACTTTGGAGAGGGAAGACTGTCTTGCAACATGTTCATAGCACATGCTCCGCCTCTAAGCGGGATTTACAAACTGTGGTATTCACGAGCGCTGAATGATTCAGTATATTTAATCCGTTAAAACCATTGTTTTAGTGATAATGTAACATTTAAATCATATACAGTTATTTTATTATTATTATTACTATCATAAATCGTTGTTCTTACAATTCGCTGGATGGTTCACGTGCTCATGCGCTCTAATGGAGTAACCGCCACTGCTTATATGTGTCATGAACCATACAGAAATAGCTTAACTTTAAAAGAAACAATGCTAAGATTACAAGAGAAAATGCAATTAATCTTAGACATCTACATAAAGCTCCAGCATTAGATTTAGTCTATATTACTGTAAAAGTATGGGAAACACATAAAACTCATAATTCTATACGCCTCCAGGAATGTGCATCTGGGATACACTATAAACTTCTGATCATAATCTTTGTCATGAATATCGTATTCAGGAACTCAACTTCTGGAAACACAATATACTTCGGTTCAGAACACCATATATGAACATTTATCCTAAAAATATGCGGAAACAATAGGGTCGAATTTCCCGATCACCTCTTGTATCTTCTCATAAGACATTGCTTTCCCTTCGATACCTCTGAAAACACATTTGGGCGTCGTGGATTACCACCTGCACTACAAAAATACATAAATGCCGGCTGGAGGTAAGTAAACATATGCTGCATTATATTAAGAATAAATCACTCGAACATTTTCAAGGAGTTGAGAACTATCACAGAAATTGAAACATAAAACCTTTCCTCTTTTTCATCTTCTTTTCGTTATTTATTATTACATGGGTGCGAAGGACAATATATTTTACGACTTTACAAGTAAAATCATGTGTTAGTGTGTGAAAAGTGTGGCGTCAGCATTTTTTATTGCTAGTGTGGTGTTTCTGTATACTCAGCGCTATGTGTGTCAAATATGAGCCAGCCATGATCCTCGTAATCCTGCCAAAGGAAATCATTCTTCGATAAAAATAAATGGATTTGAGGTAAGTAAAATGTATTTCAACACAAATCATTATACTTTATAACTAAACTTGGAGGGAACATTGGACTCGCTGCCTGGATGTCTTATTTTATGGAAATCTGACAAGTAAGGCGACTTCTTATATTGGAACTTTCTCTTAGCCGAGCTCTGTTACAAGCCATATTTGTGATTTCTTTGGTTGTGGACTGTTATTTTTGTACACTCTGCATTCTTAGTTGTAGTGATGGGCCAACCGAATGTTTTACACAATCGATTGTTAAACGGTATTTTGCTGTAAAGCCGAATGTTTTGATTCGGTTTGGCGTTTCTATAAACACGTTGAATTGTAGTCGTAGCAGTGAAAACAGTTTTCATTCGACAGTCGCACAGCAGATTGCACAATAGTATTCGGTTCTGCGTTGCTTTTAAATGATATACACAGCACAGATGTAAACACGCTGTTAATGTGGCCCGGAAACGGAATTTTGGCCGTAAAGTTGTAATTTTCAAGTAATAAGTGAAGTTAAATATGTACATTACACAGTTACTAATTGCTCGGTTTATTCATAATGTGTGTCATGATGTGGTGCGTTAAGTTATGTTCACTGAAATGTAATTATAATTTTTGAAATTGGACTGGCGTGCTAACCATAATAGCAATTTAACTTTAACCATTTTTAAATTGGGTATGAATAAATAAATGCATATAAAATCTAAACATGTTATTCAGTTTTTGTAACCCTTTTTGTTCCTATTTGTTGCAGCGTTTTTCTCTTGTTGCTGTTTAACTAAAATTATAATGTTTTAAAAGATGTAATACCAATTGTTTGTAAAATTCACAGCGCAGTGCCAATAAGAAAAATCAATTACTAATGGTGCAATGCTAGAGGAATGTTTTTATTTTATTTTTAACGGATCCCTAGAGTAGTCAAGTGAATGACATTTGAAATAAAGCTCAGGTATCATTCATGCATCTTGTAGAGCACTGGAACTTGAACAGTAGCAACAGCGCCAATACACGCAAAATTATCAAAACAGCATTTCCGTATTTATTTTCATTATTGCACCACACACCACATTACTTGTGGCATTTATTCTAAATACTTGTATAACTTTTCTTTGAGTTAAAATTAAGTAATTGCATTTATTGTTGCTGGCTTAAATCCTACTCTGTGCAATTTAACCTCCAAAATTCACCATGTGCTAGTATAACCTAAATAAATTAACCATTTTATTATGCTTAATTTATTTACTTTGCTCTTATTACCTAAATTATGCAGTGTTATTAATTTTATTTATATTTATTTTGAAATAGGATAATCAGAGATTTCTTTGTAATTAACAAAGGAAGCGAAATTTTATGAACAACTTTGTGTTATTGGGATTCGCACCGAAGTCGGCGGCATTACGGCAGCCTTAAGATGAGTTAAGCAGTTTCCTATTCTTTTCTCCAATTTTTCTACAATTTAAGTTAATATAATATCGTATTTGCTAATTTCTTTATAGCTATGATTGCGTGAATATATTCCACCACACAACAGGTTGCGATTGTGAGATTCAGAGGGAAGGGTTTAATGGTTTGAAAATCTCTCAGTTGATGGCAGCATTATCTGTATGGTATGGTAATAATAATAATAATAATAATAATAATAATAATAATAATAGCTCTATTACAAAACGTTTACAGAAATGAGCTTGAGCTCGCCAACTGGCGACTCGTCAAGGCTAAATCTTACTATTACATACTCTAATAAAGTATTCTGTTTATATACAAAATTCACAAGGAGCTTTACATAACAATAATAATAACAATAGAATGCATCACAAAAATGTAACATCCATGTAACAATTTTTAGGTTTGCTTATTTTAGTACATTCTTATTAATTTATATTATTCTAATGTTAATATATATAGTGTGTTTATTGTGTTTCTTATGATTAATCCATACATTCATACTGCATTACTTTAGTTATCTTCCAAATATTCTCACACTGAATGATAATATTTATTTACAAGTAGGTGTTTTATTTTTTTGCTTAAGATGCTTGGATCTTTAGTTTCTCTTACTTATTGTGGTGGCTTGTATAGTTTTATGCCCATATAATGGGGAGTTCCTTCTAGTAATGTTAGCCTGTCTATTGGGAATTGATTTTTTCTTTTCTTTCTGGTGTTATATTGCTGTTTTTTGGGGATATCTGAAAAGTGTAATCTTTATGTAAGTATACTTTTTTAATTAGTTCTGAAATCTACATAGATGGTAAAGTCAGTATTTTTAATTTTTTAAATAATGGTTTGCATGATTCGTGGTAATTCAAATTAACCTCCTTTGGAGCCTGAAGATTGTTTCTCACCAGGTGCATTTCCCCACAAAATTACTCCATATGCTATAACTGAATGAAAGTAGCTATAATAAACTGATGTTTTTGCCTGCAAGTTCATTATTTCTTACACACTCAGCATGTTAAAGCATGCTGAATTTAGTAGTTTCCTTACATGCTTCATGTGGATATTCCATTTCAGTTGCTCATCTAGATATATTCCCAGTATTTTGCTAACCTGTTTTGTGTTTCCACAGGTTATGTTCTGATGCAAAATGTTGTTTGATGTGGTTTTAAAGTGTATTATGCTTGTTTTTGTTGTGTTCGTTCCGTTAGAGTTAAACCACCTTTCTAGCTTATTTAGAGCTATGTCTGTCTGCAGATTTTTTGAAAGTTTGTATTTTGAAATATCACCGAAGTATCAACTGCATATAATATAGAGTTATCGGTAATATGATATGGCATATCATTAGTGTAGAGAACATATAACTGGGGGCCAAGTACTGAATCTTGTGGGAGTCCATTTGTATTTCTTTTCCATGTTGATTTAAATGTCCCTGAGTTGGCCTCGGTACTTATACATTCTTTCCGATTCGAGAGGTATGATTGAAACCAGTCAAGGGAGGTGGTTCGGATATTATAATATTCTAATCTTTTGATAAGGATTTCGTGGATTATACAATCGAAATCTATAGAAATATCACATAAAACTGCTGCTGTCGCTTTTTTTATTTAATTTTGTGTCATTTCGTTTACTATAGTAGTTAAGTCAGTTTTTGTTGATAATTTTTTCTGAAACCATGGTGACAATTGTTTAATATAATTTTCTTCAAGATATGTGGATAAACGAGAATAAACTAGTTTTTCAAGTATTAATGAGAAACTTTCAGTAAGGAAATGGGGCAATAATTTTTGTGTTCTTGGGTACCTTATTTCTGAAGTGGTTTTACAATTGCATATTTCATTCTTTCTGGGAAGATGCCCATATGGAAATATTTACTAAATATTTTAGAGAGTGGAACACTGATGAAGTCTTTAACTTCTTTTACTAGTCTGGGAGTTAATTGTCACATACACTTGAATTTTTAGGTTTCAGAGTTGATAATTTTCCGTGTCATTGGGTGTTACAACGCTAAGGTCAAATAGGTGTGTAGTGTGACAATCTGCTTTATCAACATCGATTGTATCATTTAGGCATGGATTTGTCTTACTAACTTCATATGGCATATTATTAAAGTAATCATTTAATGCCTGTGTCTTTTTAGGTGTGATGGATACCTCTTTAGAATTCACAGGGTGATTATTGTCAATTCCCAACTCGTCTTTGATTATCTGTCAGGTCGCTTTGTTTTGGTATTTGCTGTGTTTATGTATTTATCACTTCCGGGTTTTTTGGCTACTTTAATTACCTTCTTATACATTTTACAATACATTCTGTAGTACTATTTGAATTGATTACCATTAGACGCTTTATAAATTTTACATAAATATTGTTTACATGCACTAGAGATGTTTATGCCTTGTGTACACCAGTTTAGCACAAACCTTTTAGACTGAAGGTTGTACGTTTTGGGGAAACATGGAACTTAAAAGCTGATTTAAAAATGTGTTGTAGTTTTCATCTACCGAGTCGTAAATATTAAAGGACCAATTTGTTTGTGCTAAAGTGCTCTTAGAACTTATTATGCTTTCCTTGTTAAAAAGTGGTGTGGTTTTCCATTTTTTATAAAGTTTTTCATTAATTGTATAATCTGGAAGATAAGTAAGCAATGTCTTATGATCAGACAATTCACTTTCGACTGTAATGCAGTTTTGATTGCTGTATGTTGTGTTTGTAATGTTATCTATACAGGTAGAGGAGCAATAAGTTATTCTAGTTGGTTCTTGGCAGTATAAGGTTAAGCAGTAGCTATCAACAATACCTGCAAACTTATTGGCTATTCCATTGGTTATAATTGGTTTAGTATTATAGTCTGAAGTCAGATTTAAGGACACCAGGAAGTGATTGCATTTCTGACATACCGAAGTTATGCGTATAATTCGATTTCAGTTTTTGTTACTAAAATTTGCTGGATTAAAATGAAATTTGGGAGTCTTAGAGAACAAGTGTTTCTGCATTTAATTAGTATATAATATTTGGGATAAATTCAAAAACTTTTATGAAAAAGTGGCATAACTCACACCATGTTTTCTAACAAAAAATTTTGTACCTCATACTTCAGGTACACCTTTCTTCCTTTGGGTTGATTGTACAGACACCATTTTTTTTCCTGTGATACTTAATATATAACTTGAGATCCTGAACTAAATTAAATTTGGATACCATAAATATGAGAAGGTAAAAAAATGTTGCATATCTAATCACACAAATCACCTAGATTTTTTACCAGTTGCTATTTTTTCTATCCATCTTAAACTTAATATTCCAAGAAAAGGTTAGTTCACTAGCTACATTAGGTAGGTATACATGCACAGTAAAAATTTCATGACAGTAGCTTTGATAGTTTTTGAGAAAAGTGTACCTGAAATGTTAAAAAATGAAGTTACGGGAAATTGAGTCGAAATTTGAAAGTGCAGTTTTTGCTTATTTACTCACTTTGTCAGAACATGCCAGCCCCATATTCCTCATCACTGTGGTTATTTTCAGCTCCTCTCTTCTTCTTGGGCCTAGCCTTGCCTACAAGTCTGAGGGGATGGGTACAGGAAGCAATCGGGATTTATGGCCATGCGGTCTAAGGCATGTTAGGAGTAGCTAACCTATCAAGACCAAGGATTCGTAGGATTGAATCCCGGTAAAATGCATGTTCTGCGCTCAATTGAAACTGTGGAAAAGGATGGGGAGGGCCCAACTAAAGCAAGCGGTGTGACGGCACGGTTGGATGCTGACGGGTTTCAATTGAGTGCAGAACATGCATTTCCCCCCTTTTTTTTAAAAGAAAAATCACTCCCTATATTGGGCAGCGGTTTATGAGACCAAACTATGCTGCAATTATCATGTTTTCAGATGGCCGAGCGGTTTAAGGCATTGTGGCATTATATGGTTACACTGCATAGCCGGAGGTTCGCTCCCCAAAGTGAATTTTTTTTATTTTTACTCTCATTGTTGATTAATGAGATCAGACAATGCAGCAGTTATCATGTGTTCAGATGGCCGAGCGGTTTAAAGCATAGTGGCATGATATGGTTACGTTGCACAGTCAGAGGTTCGCACCCCGAAGTAACAAAAATATTTCTTCGTTTGTGTTTTTATTCTTACTCTAAGTGAAAGAAACCTTCTAACTCATTGTGCACGAGGTTGTGGAAGATGGGGGGCGTGACCTTGCGCTGCCATATTTAAATGACCAATTTAAAGGGCTTACTAATAGTTTAACATACCATGTTTTATATATATATATATATATATATATATCATTTTAACGCTTAGGAATTGTACTTTTTTATAGAATAGAAAACAAAAAATCGATATTTTCGCTGAAATTCACTTCCCGGTGTCCTTAAGATAACTATATCGCAATCAGTTGTTATAGTGCTTTTTTTACTTTTCTCTTTGTACAATTTCCTGAGTAATGTTTTCAGTTTGTTCAAGAAAGGAAATTGTGTACCTTTATAAGGTGCTCGATATATAGGGATAACAATGGTCTTCAGGCTAAGTATTTCTACTGCTGATATTTCGAAGATGTGGTCCTCCTTATAAAGCTTTAGAACGTCTCTTTGTTTAATGTTTAAACCGTGGTAAAGGCAATTTCTTTTACAAGTAACCAGGAGCGCCCCTTGAACTGCTTTACCTACACTATATATATGCAATGCTATAATCCCTTTCTTTATTTAGCTATTATTCCGCATACCTCAATAATGGTTTGAATGAATCTTTAGAAATGTTATTTATAATGAACATTTATCACATTTTTAAAAAACATTTTAATCATTTTGGACCTTTTTAACACATTTTAAACCTTTTTAACACATTTTAAATATTTCACCGCGTTTTAATACATTGCGATACAACAAAATCAAGAGAAATGTGTTCTCTAACGAAAACATTACCGCCATTGGCGTCATACACATGCATTGCACCCGAGGCACTATGGGAGTTTTTTTTGTATTCTCAATTTGTAAATAAAAACAGCCCAGTACAGCTTAAAATGGAGCAAACACCTGAAACGGAATAAAGAAATTAGCTTGGTTTCTGATTGACTGCTTTTTTAAGCCGCGGTTTCCGATTCACGGGAGGTTAGTTTATGTTTAGTTTTTATATAAACTTAGGTTAATAAGCAACCAAAGGAAAGGGAAGCGTGCGTACGTTCCTTAACGAGGTTTATGATTCACTAGCTATTTAAGCTTCGGTTTCTGATTCACGGGAGGTTAGGATAGGTTTAGTTTTTATTTATATGAGCTTCCATTAATTAGGAACCAGTGCACTCCTTAACGTTGTTTGAGCTTTGGTTTCTGAATCACGGCAGCTTGGGTTAGGTTTCGTTTTCTTAATATAAAATTTGGCTTCTGATTCCCGGAAACGATAGGCTAGATTGTTTTTTTTACGTGCCTGGTTTCCACATCTTTCTCTACGAGTTGCCTTCAAAGTTCACCGTGTTGTATTAATAGCTCCGCTAATTCGTCTTCTTTCTCCAAAAATATGCGGGTAAACCCGAAAATTTGGTACTCACAGCCGTCACAATCTATTTTGTTACTCTCCATCTCAGCTTAAGGTCACTCAACCCTACGCTACAATTTGCCGCGTTTTCTATCCTCATTCCGCTACATTGTGTTGTATTAATAGCTCCGCTAATTAATTTTCCTTTTCTCAAAACTTATGAATGAAACCGAATAATGGGTGCTCACACTCGTCACAATTCACTTTGCTACTTTGAAACTCAGCTCAAGGTTATTGAACCTTAGGCTAAACTTTTCCGCATTTTCTACCCTCATTTCACTACATTTTCATACGTTCGCTGCATTAATTCGCCAAATTTCGTGTTAATAGGTTGCGAGAACTTACATCAGTATCGCCAAATTCGCCTATATAAACAACGCAACTTCTCGGGGCGGGTGTGGCGTGCGCGGTGCATTCTGCGACTGGCAGCCGAGCGGAGAGGCCTCGCCTTCACTGCACCGAGACTCCAACCCAGGGGGCTCTTCGAGTTGTAATTTGTGGCTGCTCTGCATGCATCCTGCGCTTCGCCAGCGAACTTCAATACAATTTATACCAGAACTTCAGCTGCTCCTTCATCTGCATGCTGATTGGTTAGCTGCCTCTACGGCGAAGTAACCCTTTTAAGGGCAGCTTTGGGTCACTGAGACACATCTACGTCCGAGAACACTTTCTGAGCAGATAGTGGTTCCAGGTAGCGGGTTGGCGGGCAAGGCTACAGCCATCCGACCACCAGGTCGGGTTAGGCGCACTTTTTCATGTGTCCGACCCTCTGCATCGCCACGCCAGTTGTGATATGAAATAAATGAGTAGAGAAAGACGTATGCATGTTAATAGAATGTGTTGTGAAAATCGTATGAAGGTTTATGCAAAAAGAACGTGTAGCGAAAATCGTATGAATGTTAAATAGAATGTGTAGCGAGAATCGTATCAATGTGTAGAGAAACAAGGAATGAGTAGAGAAAATCGTATCAATGTGTAGAGAAACAAAGAATGAGTAGGGAAAATCGTATGAATGTTTACAGAAGAAGATTGTGTAGAGAAAATCGTATGAATGTGAAGAATGTGTAGCGAGAATCGCATCAATGTGTAGAGAAAATCGTATGAATGTTTATGTAAGAAGAATGGGTAGAGAAAATGGTGTGAATGTTAATACAAGAATGTGTAGAGAAAATGGTGTGAATGTTTATGCATTGTTTACAGAAGAAGAATGTGTAGCGAAGATCGTATGAATGTTTACAGAAGAATGTGTAGAGAAAATCGTATGCATGTTTACTAAAGAATGTGTAGAGAAAATGGTGTGAATGTGAATAGAAGAATGTGTAGCGAAAATGGTGTTAATGTTAATAGAAGAATGTGTAGCGAAAATCGTATGAATGTTTACAGAAGAATGTGTAGAGAAAATGGTGTGAATGTTAATAGAAGAATGTGTAGCGGAAATCATATGAATAATAATAGAAGAATGTGTAGAGAAAATGGTTTGAATGTTAATAGAAGAATTTGTAGAGAAAATCGTGTGAATGTTAATAGAAGAATGTGTAGAGAGAATGGTGTGAATGTTAATACAAGAAGAATGTGTTGAGAAATCATATGAATGTTTACAGAAGGATGTGTTGAGAAAATCATATGAATGTTTACAGAAGGATGTGTTGAGAAAATCATATGAATGTTTATGCAAGAAGAATCTGTAGCGAAAATCATATGAATGCTTAAGAAGAAGAATGTGTAGAGAAACTCGTATGAATATTTACAGAAGAATGTGTAGAGAAAATCGTATGAATGTTTACAGAAGAAGAACGTGTAGCGAAAATCGTATGAATGTTTAGAGAAAATCGTATGAATGTTTACAGAAGAATGTGTAGAGAAAATGGTGTGAATGTTAATAGAAGAATGTGTAGAGAAAATAGTGTGAATGTTTATGGAAGAAGAATGATTAGAGATTAAGTATGAATGTTTATGCTTAGGATCTAAAGAACTATTTACACCATTGATGAAAGCTCTACATTTTTTAACAATTCTGATGTTAATTATTAAAGAAATGAAATTCAGATAAACAATATTATACTCGCAGCCGAGGCAAATTCAAACATAAATAATATATATATATATAAGCAGTTTTAATAACAAAGTTAAATATTATAGTGTAAAACTTGGAGTGTAACAACAAAATTACATCTTAAAATCAGCTTCTCGTATGTAGCAGCATATTGCGTAATAACAGGAACTATTACGTAATCAATAAATTCAAACCGACGCCCCCCTCAGGGGCTCACATTATGTGAGTACGGGTTTTTGGCGCACCCGGGGGTTCCCGAGCCATTCATAGCCACATTCATCCCCTCACACCCATCCGGTCGAGGTGGGTTCTTCAAGTGACCGGTGGACCCAAGGTAGGCTCTCGTGCGTTCTTTGCATTCCATCCATACCGCACCTCACCATCGTTTCTTTCTTCCCTAATCACTTTCCGGCCATTTCGTACCACGACATTTGCATATCTCTTTTTCTTCCCCGCCGGCCTACCTTGCGTGCGAAACGCCCACACAGTTTTAGTTTCTTTTATCTTTTTATTTAAATCCTCCGTGGACACAGCCTGACGGATACCCGCGCACCGCGTGCGCAGCTGGGTGAGTGGGTAATGGCGTCATCCCCACCACCCGGGGTCGTCATGTAGGGTTGTTCGTATCCGCTGTTCAACTGCAGTCCCGCGGGGGGCCATTGCATGAGCTGCTGGCTTCCGACGGCGATTGGGTCCCTCTGTCAATGTTCTGGGAGGTGTGACCCTGGGGTGAGATCGGTATAGATAGGCCACTCACCCAAGCCGGGGTAACGCCCGGGAAGTCGGAGCCCGAGGTCGGAGACGGTTGCAATGGTGGAGGATTTCTTTTCGCTATGGAGCACCCTTTCTCCATTAATACAAACAAGCGCCGAAAAACTATTGTAACAGAAGTAGCACCGCCGACATCTGGTTGTTACTTAGTCATTTCAAGAACAGAAGAAGGACAAAATTTTGAGAAGGTGAACCCTTTTATCATTCAGAAGGGAATAGATGCTATTGCTGGTGCGGTTCAATCATGCACTCGTCTACGGAATGGTTCCTTATTGGCACAAACTAAGTCCGATCAGCAAAGTAAGACCTTGTTGCGCGCTACGCTTCTCCACGGTTACCCCATCCGTGTTGAGAAGCACCGCACATTGAACTCCTGTCGGGGCGTCGTTACCACCCATAGCCTCGATGGTATATCGGACGAGGATCTCGTAGAATATCTATCCGATCAAAAGGTGACTGCAGTGCATCGAGTGCAGGCCAAACGCGACGGCGTATTGGTACCCACTCGTACCCTGTTTATTACATTTGATGGCGTCGATCTGCCCACGAGCATTTCCGCAGGGTACGAACGGATTTCTGTGAGGCCTTATATTCCTAGACCTCTGCGTTGTTTTAAATGCCAACGTTTTGGGCATACGCAAGTCTCATGTAAGAGTGCCGTTAACATCTGTGCAACCTGTAGCCAGCCCTCACACGAAAGTACCTGTTCAACAGCCCCCGTCTGCGTTAATTGTAAAGGGTCTCATTCTGCTTCGTTTGCCGACTGTCCGCGGTACTTGGACGAGAAGGCGATCCAGGAGATCCGGGTAAAGGAAAAACTCTCCTTCGCTGAAGCCCGGAGGCGTTACCATGCGCGCCAACCTTCACTCCTGCGATCTGGCACATTTAGTTCTGTTGCCTCGCCAGTACCACGCGTAGATGCCGAAACTCAGACCTGGACCTTGACTGGATTAACCGCCACTACCATCCGGCCGTCTATTAAGGCTACAGTTACCAAGCCGTATAAACCTGGTCCCAAGTCAATGAAGTCGCAAGCCGTTGAAAAGAAGCCCAAGCAGAAACTACGTAGGGAAGATTTTTTGAAAGACCCTCCGCGTGCGCGCGGTAAGACAAGTTCACCTTCTCCTCCTCGGAGGTCGCTGTCCCAGGAAGGTCCTGGGACAAGCCGCGCTCAGCGGCACCCTTCACCCATCGCCACCCAGAACCGATTCACGGCGCTTGAATCGGTTTCTGGCACTGAGCGCGTGGGCCCTCCCTCCGAGGAAGCTATGGAGTCTGACCAACTCCATACAAAAAGCCCGAGCCCAAAGGTTAAACAAAAGGTAATTTTAAGCCGCCCTTCTAAATAGACAGTTTATCCCCTTATTTTTAATGGCTATCCTGACCTGGAATGTACGTGGTGTACGATCGCATAGGGCGGAACTGCAGCTTTTATTGCGTTCCCATTCACCTATGGTCGTATGTTTGCAGGAGACTAAGCTTCGCCCTCACGATCCTTTTGATCTCCGAGGATATACTCCGGTTCGCTACGACCTTGAACCGGAGGAGGGTACTCCTGCTCATGGTGGTGTCATGATTTTGGTGCGTACTGACGTTCATTTTCAAACTATCACACTTACGTCCGACTTGCAAGCTGTTGCCATTAGACTGCAGTTACCCGGTTTTTTCTTTTCTGTTTGTTCTGTGTATACACCTCCATCGTCTCCCCTCGCTCCCGCGGACATTCGATCTCTCCTGTCCGCTCTCCCAACACCATTTCTTCTGTTGGGAGATTTTAATGCCCATCACCCACTATGGGGTTCGCCAAGGGCTTGTGCGAGGGGAACTCTTATTTCCGACATTTTTTATCAGTTCAATCTTTCCATCCTCAATACAGGTGCACCTACTTTTATTTCTGATTCTTCTGGTACATTTTCTCACCTGGACCTTGCCATTTGCTCACTCCAGCTTGCACGTCGTCTTCAGTGGAACGTCGTCGCTGACACCTACTCCAGCGACCATTACCCCTGCATCGTTTCTCTTCTGTCGCACCACGTACAGCATTCCAGAGTACCTACCTGGATATTCGCAAAAGCCGACTGGAGCTTGTATTCCAGCCTCGTGCATTTTGACGACCAGCCCTTCTCCGACATTAATCAACTAGTGCAGCACCTTACGTCTATTATTTTCTCAGCTGCCGAACGTGCAATACCCCGTTCATCCTCCCAACCTCGGCGGCCACCTGTTCCGTGGTGGAACGAGGATTGTCGGGACGCCGTTCGTGCCCGTAGGACTGCACTTAGGGTGTTTCGGCGCCACCCTACACTTGATAATTTGGTGACTTTTAAACAATCGCGCGCCAGGGCTCGTCGCATTATTCAGGATAGCAAGAAGGCATCTTGGGCTCGTTTTGTCGAGTCTTTTAATCGTTTTACGCCTTCATCCGTTGTTTGGGATAAACTTCGTCGCTTCTCAGGTAAAGTGTCACATTGTACTGTTTCTGGCCTTCAGGTTTCTAATGCCACCATAGTGGATCCGGCTGCCATCGCTAACACTCTGGGTTCTGCCTTTGAGGCGGTTTCCAGTTCAGACCATTATTCCGCCGGCTTTCGCTCTATTAAAGACCGGCAGGATTCCGCATCATATACTTTTCGAACTGCTAATGATGAATGCTATAACGAACTATTCACAATGAGGGAGCTGGAGCACGCTCTTCATTGCTCTCGGCACTCCGCTACCGGGCCGGACGGCATTCATGTCCTGATGTTAAAGAACCTTTCAGCCGACAGTAAACTATTTCTCTTACAGGTCTATAACCGTATTTGGCAAGACGGCATTTTTCCTTCCGTTTGGCGCGAAGCCACCATTGTCCCTATACTTAAGCCTGGGAAGGATCGCCAACTACCTTCCAGCTACCGCCCTATCTCCCTCACCAGTTGCATTTGCAAGGTGATGGAGCGCATGATCAACGGGCGGTTGACATGGTGGCTTGAGTCTCAGAAACTTCTAGCGAACGCTCAGTGCGGTTTTCGTCGCTATCGCTCTACCGTCGACCATCTGGTGTCCTTGTCGACGCATATTATGAATGGATTTCTGAGAAAGTGTCAAACCGTGGCTGTATTTTTTGACCTGGAGAAAGCTTATGACACTTGTTGGAGGGGCGGCATTTTACGTACACTTCACGATTGGAATATCCGCGGTCGTCTTCCCATATTTCTTCGGGAGTTTATGACGGACCGCGTCTTTCGTGTACGTGTGGGCTCGGTTTTATCTCGTCGTTTTATTCAAGAGAACGGGGTACCGCAGGGCTCTGTACTCAGTGTCACACTTTTTGCGATTGCTATCAACCCCATTGTTGATTGTATTCCACCTGGCATTTCATCGTCCCTTTTTGTTGACGATTTCGCTATTTATTGCAGTTCACGGCGGACCTGTCTACTCGAACGCCGTCTCCAGAGCTGTATCGACCGTCTCTACGCCTGGAGTAACGCCAACGGCTTTAATTTCTCCGCCGAGAAATCCGTCTGCATCAACTTCTGGCGCCGGAAGTATTTCCCTCCGCCCTCTCTCCATCTTGGGCCAGGGATACTTCCGTTTGCAGACGAGGCGAAATTTTTGGGGTTGATTTTTGATAGGAAGTTGTGTTGGACCTCGCACGTTTCCTTTTTAAAAGCAAAGTGTGACCGTTCTCTTAATCTTTTACGTGTTTTAAGTGGCACATCCTGGGGAGCTGATCGGACCGTCCTTCTTCGCCTTTATCGCTCTTTGGTCCGATCCAAACTTGATTACGGGTGTTTTGTTTATTCGTCGGCACGTCCATCTGTGTTGCGTCGTTTGAATCCCATTCATCATCGTGGTCTTAGAGTCGCTACAGGGGCCTTTCCAACTAGCCCCGTGCCCAGTCTTTATGCTGAAGCTGCAGAGCCTCCGCTGTCCTCCAGGCGTGAGATGCTCTTGTGCAGCTATGCCTGTCGACTCTCAAGCTTACCTGACCACCCGTCTTTCGCGGCATTTTTCGAGGATTCACTTGACCGGCAATATTTAGTTAGCTCCTCTGCATTGCTCCCTCCAGGGGTTCGATTTCGACTGCTCTTTCGGCATTTGGACGTTACGCCAGCGCCGGCCCTTCCAAGGGGGGAAACGCGTTTTCCTCCATGGTCGCGCGCTGAGGCCCTCTGTCATCTTGGGTTATCGTCAATGCCGAAGAATGAGACCCCTTCTTCAGTCTTTAGATCAGCGTTTTTAGAACTTCAGTCGCAATTCGGGGACTTGCCTTTTATCTTTACTGATGGATCTAAGACTGATGCTGGAGTAGGATGTGCCCTTTTTTGTGGTGGAAATAGTTTTACCTTTCGTTTACCAGAGCAATGTTCGATTTTTACCGCCGAACTTTTTAGCATTTATCAGTCTCTTTTATATATTCAGCGGCACGACATACGGCACTGTTTTATATGTTCCGACTCCCTGAGTGCTCTTCAAAGTATTAGCTCGCTGTACAGTTACCACCCGCTCGTACAGCGCATTCATGACCTGCTCCACTCGCTTGATGTCTCTGGCATCAGCGTCTCTTTCTTGTGGATTCCAGGTCATGTGGGCATCTCAGGTAATGAGTCTGCCGATGTCGCTGCCAAGTCGGCGATTTTATCACCCAGACGTTTTACCTCTGTTGTTCCCTCGTCAGATTTGTTTATTGTTTTACGTCGCCGCATCCTCTCGCTTTGGAGCGATGAGTGGACGGCCCTCCGGGGGAACAAGTTGCGGGAGGTTAAGCCTCTCCCGTTAGTCTGGGCTACCTCTTCCCGTGCTTCTCGTCGGGAAGAGGTAATTTTAACACGCCTTCGTATCGGACATTGCATTTTTAGTCATAAGTATTTGCTGAGTGGTGACCCCGCGCCACTCTGTGGGCAGTGTGACGTGCCCTTAACGGTGCGTCACATTTTAACAGAGTGTCAGGTTTTAGCTGCATTGCGTGCTCGTGTGGGTCTGCCTGTTGGCCTAGCCAACGTTTTGGCAGACGACACGCATGCTGTGGAATGTGTTTTACGTTTTATTCATGACAGTGATTTTAATCTGCGCATTTAATGCGTTGAGCGTCTGTTAGCTTCGTACTTTTATCCTGTCGGTTTTTGTGGGAACTCTTATCCCCAGTGGACATATGGCGCTCATGTCCCTCGCATTCTACAGTTCCTGACACGTTTTAATCCTTTACTGCCTATGCTTTTAGTGTGTTGTTTTTCAGATCTTTGTCTTGTTCTTATTATTGTTGTTATTGTTATTATTGTTTTTATTGTTATTGTTGTTATTGTTATTATTGTTATTGTTATATTTGTTTTTGTTATATTGTTAGTTTTAGCTTTTTGACATCGCGGGTTTGTGTCCCGTTTTTTAATTATGCGGTTTTTTACCTGTCTTTTATTTTTTGACTTTATATTTTATACCTTGTAAGGGCGCTGATGACCTCAGCAGTTTAGCGCCCTTAAGCCGCATATCATCATCATCATCATCATCAAACCGACGCCCAAAGCGTGTTGCAAGCTCCTAAAAGCAATTAATATTTACGTAAACATATTTACGTAAGCACACATCAACTTCACAGTTTATTATCCAGTGTGAAGAAGGTATTTTAAAAGCCCCATCTAGAACACAGAAATTCCAGGAAATTATGCCAGGAATGTTTTTGCCAGCACAGCCCATTACAACTTGGTGGGGAATTTGGCTGCAATTGTCGTTTGTTTATTGTAAACATTACAATGAGGTGAGGGATGTAATACAATTGTTGATGAAGCGAGTATGTCAATAAAGGCTGCATAGTCGCTTTCGGAACCACACTATGAAGATCTAGTGTATATAAAACACGCTTGTACAGAGATGTTTCCCACAACAATAAAACAACTAGAATCGTCAACGAGCGGGATGGCTCAGGTGGTAACGTCTGTTGCCCGCATTCGGGAGGTTCCGGGTTCAAATCCCATGGGCCGACAAATCTGACTTGAGGATTTTTCGTGGTTTCCCCTTAGTCGCTAAGGTAAATACCGGATTGGATATCTAATACCATGACCTAAAATTCCGCTTTAAGCCTAAAGCAATAGTAAAAATGGAAAATATATAGTAATAGCGAATGCTGTGCCATCTATCCACAGACAATGAAAGCAGGTAGACTGGACGGCACCCTAATGCCCTCGGCACGGCACGAAGCAGAAAATACAGTTGCTATGACTAAGGTCTCTGTGGATACGTGTCAAAGCAGCCATCTGCCCGTCACAGAAGCAGGGATTCAGTTGCTATGCACTAAGGTCTCTGTGGACACGTGACGAAGCAATATGGTATGGTTACAGGGATGAGACCTAGAAGACTAATTGTCCGCCACACATCGATCCACGAGTTATCCACTAAGAGATCCGTCGCGATATGTCCATGTAGTTAAAACGACGTAAATAGATTAATAATAATAATAATAATAATAATAATAATAATAATAATCTAGAAATATCCCGCGGACCTCAGCTCATTGAACATTTGTATCAAAGTACCTGTGCAGCAAACCCAAATGCAAGTTTGGAAAGAGTTAAGAAGAAATTTGGAACCGTTCTTGGGGTGAGTTTTGTGAGTTAACGAGAAGCCATCAGATAATACGTGTGACAGCTCATATTTTCGTTCTGCATCGCTCACTTTTTGAGGTGTGGAACGAACATTTTCGGAATACAAAGGATTTCTAAGTGATAGCGGAGAATTTTTCTTTTGACAAACAACAAAACTGTATTGTTGTTTATTGTAATAGAAGTGCGGAAGAATAAATAAGTGGGTCATAAAAGGAAACTGTTTCATCGTTTGTATTCTAATAATGCATTCATGAATGTTTTGTATCAGAATGTGGGACTCTTAAATTATATTGCAAAACTGCTGACTCATACAAATCAAGTTGCAACTTTGCCCTTCTCCGCACTGTACCTGTACACGGAGCGAATGAGATACATTATCTCCCCGTCCCTCCAAGCCAAAGCCTTTGCATACACCCAACGTTCCAAGCGCAGGTAACTTTTTTATTGTGAATTATTGATCGATCAGCGCATGTGCGCTCTACAGACCATTGTTAATATACATTGCATCAAAATAACATTGAATGAGTTAAACCCGATTGGGCCCCTCTTTGACATTGGTTAGTTCACATCGTAACAGATCTTGTTTTAAGAGTTGGTGCAGTGGTAGAACCACTCCTGATGCGAGTTGGGAAGCTGGATTTTTTTTACCAAGAGATGCTGGAAACAGCTCCAGGGACGTTCGTTAGATTGCTGTAGAATTGTTCTGTTTGTGAGGAAATTGACTGTTGAATGGTAATCAGAAAGCGCGCAGTGAAGTCCGAGGTCTAGGTACAACTGATCGGGTGACAGCTCGTTCCATTTCTAAAGGCGCCTTTAGGCTTTGAACCCAAACCTAACTTAAATAATGTTTACATATTGTATAGCTTAAAAAGTAAGGTTATACACTAAGGCTATATTATTATTATTATTATTATTATTATTATTATTATTATTATTATTATTATTACTGCTACTAGTACTACTACTAAATTCTAATGTTGCATGCACCTAAAAATCATGTCATCATAATGAAGAGAGAGGGTGGGTCTACTAACTATTGCATCTGGAATATTTTGATCTAGGGTTTTGAACCTGACGTGCTCCTTTTCTTATAATCTGTGGTGGAGGGTGGTTGAGAGAAAAAAGAATTTATAGATGAATTTATATATGGTGTGTCTAACCATACTGTAATGGGAGGGGAAGAAAAAAATTCTGGGAATTGTACTCTATAACTCTACCATATTGCCCTGGTAAAATCCTCGTCGCCTATGCCAAGTTGTCACTCGGATCTGCCACCTGTTTTTGGTGGTAACTATACTCGGCGACAATTTTGCTGGACACTATGCTTGTCGCCTCCACCAATTTTATAGCAATCTCTGGGTGGAAAACCCCGGGGGTTGCTATTAACAGGGCGTAGTAGTCTCAGACGGAAGGGGCAGCCCTTACCGGGATTGAGCGGTGCCACTGGGAAGCTAGGGAGCGTCAAATAACATTCACACCAGGTTCTGTAAAAAGCTATTTGTTAGGCCATTTAATTAAGCGAGTTGAGGTTTCGGGGCCCTCTTACGAGGCACGAAGTGCAGGATGTTAGATGCATATCACAAGGACTTACCTGAAGATAGATCTGGCAGGACTCACTCAATAAAAATATACTGTGTCAGGCGGGGTTCGTGACCCAAGTTTAACGTAGGCGCATGTCTGTTTGGCAGCGGCATGATCATTGAGAGACGATTGAGAGATTGACCTAAAGGCGTGGCGTCGTCCTCCGTGGTGTAATGGTTAGTCGCGGGTTCAAACCCGAGGGAAGGCGATGAATTTTTTCGGGCGTAAAAATCATTAGCATGGCTTTTTTGCAGAAGGGAAGTATAGTCGGTGGTCCCGTGCCGTAAATTTACGACACGTAAAAGAACCTCAAGCCTGATAAAGAGACCTCTGAGCAAAATGACTGGTTTTTCATGCCCAATGTAGAATGGGATGCCATGAACCATAGCAGTTAAACAGCATCCATAAATAAAACTCAATTTTATTTTCCTAAAAATGTGGCTAATAAATGTACTTTGCTGTGCAATCTCATCAACTTGCTGTCCCTGTTGCATTGTTTGTTCCAATTACACCACTTTATAAAATCTGATGCAACTTCCTGGCTGTAGATTGAATCCCACGAAGGGTTATTACATTATTGCAAAACGGCGCTCAGGACTCAAAGCATAAGAAGCCAATAGCTGAGAGGCAATTTAAATTTGAAAAAATAATTTCCATTTGTTAATTTCAGTCTTTATTAGTGATGGGACCTCGATACTCGGTGGCATCAAAGTATATCTAATACTTTGAGATAAACCTTCGATACTTTTAAATTTTGAAGTTTGCATTATTGAAGGTTGTTGCATTTAATTATACTAATAAGGAATAAAAGGAATTGAGACTTCATGTTATTGCCTCGCACATGTCCCCAAAGAGTTGCTGGACTATTGTTTGTGATAGATCTTGACTGCATTTCCTGTGGGTGAATCAGTGCAACATTCCATTGACTCTTGTGTATAAATGAAAACATGCAAAACAATTGGGGTAGAAGTAGAGGTACTCATGTAGCATGGAGCAGTAACTAAGTTGTGAATGAAGCTGATTTAGCCGGCATACTAAATCAAGTTTCTGCAATAGCCTGGCTTGATGACTCACTCTTAGCCATTGCATTTACCTACACGTGTGTCCAAAATCTGTGAACACAGCAGAAACAAATCAAAACTTAAGACGTGAGAAAATGCAGCCCATGGAAATATTTGTTATTTTGAGTTGAGTTCCTGGTAAAATATATATTTATTTATGTTTTCAAGATTGCAGGATAAAGAATGACTTCTAGTATTTGGTTTTCTATGGATAGAAAATCCTTAAAAATAAGTTTTCAGCAAAAAGTATAGTTACATAAAAAGAGAAGCAAAGAAAATTGTATTATTGGCCTTGACTAACAATATGAGATATGTTACCTGTGGCATTATCAAGATAAAGAAATTGCTTCCAATTGGAGATTGTCAAACAGGAATAATTTCAAAATTACAATACAAAATTGGTTACGTGCGTTTATATACAGAAAACTATGAGAAGGATATAATTCAGTGAAAAAGCTATCACCTCTACAGTCTTTTATAAAGTGAGTATAGAGTATTGGTGCTCAAAAATCAGTATCAGTATGGAGTATCATGAAATAGTGGTATCGTCCCATCACTAGTCTTAATAATGCAATATCTGTTTTTTTAATTTAATTTATAATAATGACAAATGCATGATGTTAATTGTTTTGGTAAAATGATGTTCTAAGGAACATGTAAAGCTGTGTTCCATTTGGTGGCTTACATATAAACAGTTAATGAGGGGATTCTGTATTCATTAATGTAACTAGTGTCAGTTTAAGTATTAAACACTGGAAGGAAAAGTTAAATTTGATCCTGTTTTGGTGTATAATGGCAGATTAACTTTATAGAACAGTTACTGTCAAGTTTTGGATATAGCTTTCATTTATTGAATGCATGAAATAAAACTGAGACTACCAATGTTGAACATAAGACATGTCTATGTAGATCTTTAGAGAGTACATACTGGATGGAACAAGTATATATGTCATCCTTTAAATCAGGGAAAAATCTCAATGAATTGAAAAACATTTATGAACATGTTTGCTGAGACAACACTGTTGTTCTACCTTGCGTAGATTTGAGGAAAAACACTTTGAAATGTGAAGATGTTTGGCAAGAGTGTGCTTGCCTTAGAGGTGTGTGGTAAAATAACGCTTGGCAGAGATCAGGCCCACCATAGAGTAGAACTTGTGCTCTGTCTCTGTTGTCATTGCAAATTTGTTCGTGCATTATGGAAACAATATTAATTTTACTAGTGGTGTTAATTACCAAGACAGTACTTTCATGTATTTTCAGGGGATACTTGCTAACCAAAAACAATTAAAATCATAGCACACTTAAGTTTCAATGAAACAGTAAAAGAAAACAGTTTAAGGGAATACAATAAAACAAAGTAAACAATTTTATTTAAATACTCAGTAAAATAGAAAAGCGAGTGATGTACCTTTGTATATGAAAGGAAGTGGGCTAGAGATACCATACCCATGTGAGGCTTCTATTCAGGTCTTGCAGCCTGCTGTTGCAGTGTTGTAACTGTAACATAAAATTTTATTTGTAGGAAACAAAGATACTAAATTGTGGTGGAAATGAGATGCTTAAGAAGAGAGTGAAGGTAATAGAAAATGTAGATTAGTGATGTATTTCAATAATACATGTTTTAATTGTTCCATGTCCGAATTATAATGCAACTGAATTTTGTAAAACATATTTTTCTGCCAACATAAACATTCATTCATAGACTAAAATGACAGTGTAATTTTTATTTTATACATAGTCACCTCCTAAGAGGATAGTCATACCCCTTTCTTTTGATATAAATAGGTCATTTTAGCAGAAACATATTTGTCCCACCAGCTCTTTATTATTTTGCAGTATAAACCTGCTGACTCATACATCAGTTGGGCACCAGCTTGTTAAGCTGTGTGAGCAAGAAATTCATTTTTTTCTCCAATGTATCAACATCTGGATTATAACTTGAACTTACAACGTTTACCTGATAAGGAAGGGGGGACCTATTTGCAACAGAGGAATTGTATCCACCATTAAAATGTTCATGTCCCCTTTCCTGTAAAATTTTGTATTTTGGACTCAACAAGGTTGTCACTTGAATGCCAGTATGCATTTTGCTACTAAGGAAACATTAAAGTTGGCAACAGATAATAATGCTTCTTAATTTGTGAGCATTATTTATTAATTTGAAATATGTGCCAGTTTATATGATTTTGTGTCTCCTACAAGGAAAGAATGGTTATATGATTATTCATGTCCTACTTTGTTGCAGTTCATGCTTTGAAAACAAGTTACAGAAGCATTTGGCAGTCTGTAATGCAAGACCTCAAGAGAGAGCATACCTACTTCATGGCATCAATTGTGGTGACAATGTCAAAAGATTAGAGCACAAAGTTCTGGGAGATATAGATGAAGAGAAACTTCAATGCATTTTTGAAAAAATCAACTACGTCTATGATGGTAAGTTGCATACCAAAAAGTTCACAGATAATGGTTCTTTTTAAGGGATAATGAAACTAAGCCTGAGGTAGTTTGCTGGGAAACAGTGCTTAAATGGTTCTGCAAAAGTTATAGAAATAATTACAAATTCCAACAATTTGCATGCTGGAGTGTTTCAATGAACTTCCTAGTGTACGAAAACATAAATTTAATTTTATGCTACTATCTGTTGGCAAAGAAATTACTGAATTAAAGATGGCTGGCAATCAGTACATGTGACTGTGTTTTGTTGCATAAGTTCACAAATGTGATGAATGAAGAAAGTAGCACCACCTATCAACTTATTAAGTTACTTGTAGTCTATGCTTCTAACTTTAAATTATTCATATACATTAATTTAAAACTATAATATGTATAAATGTATTACATAAGTCCTTTTGTTATGTTGGTTACCATTGTTTCCTTAATGTGGTTTGAATTGAATTTATTTATTTACACTCGTAATACAATTTCATGAATATATAAATACAAACAAAACAACAAAAACATACTTGCAATCACAATAACCTAAATTTATAATCTAATAAGTCAAAGATTCATCTATACAAGGCTATAAGGCTTCTTTACACTATTTTATCAATTATATCTCGATTCTCTCATCTTTCTTAACTACTCTAATCCATTTCTCCATTACTCTTCCCAAATATTCTCCCATCATTTTGTTCCTTTTTATTCCTATATCAATCAGTAGTTTAAGTCCTATAACTTCTTTCTGTAGCCTGTGCCACTTTATTTTTCATATACTCTTCCTCCATCCCTTCATCCTATCACATTCTATTAAACAATGAAATACTCCTTCAAGTTTCCCGCACATAATGTGCCCTTCCCCATTCTCTCTTCTCAGACCCTTTAAAAATAGTGCTCCTGATTGCATCCACACAAATCCTTCCCTCAAAAATTCATCACAACAATTGACAGGTTTCTTCCTCACACAATCCTATCTAATTATTCTATATAGCTTTACAGAACTCTTTTGTCTGAAACTAGCCCAAATCTCTTGCTTATGTATATTTTAAGTCCTTGCCTAACTTCCTCCCAAAACCCTTCTCTACTTTGAACTTTACATGCACTCTTTTAAAGTATTATGATCCCTAAATTCAAAAATTTTGTCTCATCAAACCCTTACTCCTTACTCTTCTAGAGGCTGGTTCACAACAACTTAGAATGGTAACCAGAATGAAAACAACAAAGTTGAAATGCATGTATTCTAATGGGAGCATTCACAATTGACGGGAACCTGCCCCGGGAACAGGAAAGAAGACTTAGCAAAATTTAAAATTGTTCTTGTTGTTGTTCCTGGGCATATGATATTAGAGTCATATTGGACATATTAGACTCTTCTCTGTAGAGCTTATCCTAGGAGGCCATGTGCTCTAGTCACAAGCTGGAAACATGAGCAGGATGCATATGTGCATCCTGAACTCAAATACTGACACCTGCAGATTCATTGAGCATTGTTCTTCAAGTGAAAGGGTCATCTGTAGTTTGTTTATATGCCATTTGCCTAAAAACCAATAGCAAAAACTGATAAAAATTAACAAAGAACAACCAACAACTTTAGTTTACACCATTAAATAAAGAAAAGAAAGCTTGGTATGACTAGAGGAATCAGAAATGTAATGGATTTACATTTAGATAATGTTTACTCTATTGGCTAACCCACATTATGTTGGCTAAACTGGAAGCAGGTAAAAAAGTATCATTGGTCAGTTAAGAGCAATGAAATCCCAATGTGCAAATTTGACTTTCCACTTTGTGATCAATATGATCGTTGATATACATTCCCATTCTTGTTACCAGGCTATTGTGAACCAAAATGTTATATGCTGTATTGCTTCTCATTCTTGTTTCTGTTTTGATTACTGTTCTTGGGTTATTGTGAACTAGCCTTAACTCAGCCATTCCCACTCCTTTCAGTGAAGCTTTAGGCAATCCTAATACTTGTCTACAAAACATTCCATGAATTAAATGAATTTACAACCTTCGCTTTTCACCATATACTGAGATTGTTCTGTAAAGAATTATTGGGTTACCAAGATCAGCACCAAAGGAGGTAGCTTCAATAGAACTAGGAAAAATGGGAAGGAATGGAATAATTATGGAAAGAATCATAACATTTTGGTTCAGATGTTTGGATAAAAGAAGAGAACGAAATTTTGAAGAATGCATGTGCTCATCAGCAAAAGAGTTGATGAACACAAATAGCTGGTGGATGGATAGGGATAAAGAAAACAATGGGGAGAATGGGAATGGGAGACGTATAGAAACTAGAAGGAAGAAACAATAATGAAATTGGGAAATTAGTAAGGAGCAGAATAGGAGACACAGAAAGACAAGAGTGATGGGAAATCTTGGAAAATATCTGCAGAACAAAAATTGGGGAAGAAAAGGGTATGTTGACCATTATAACAGGTAGGAAAAAGAAGTATTTGCATGAATGAGAATGGAGCAATGTTCTTAAGAGGGAAAAGAGGTAGTGAAAAAGGAATCTGTGGATTGTATGATAGAAGGGAAAACATAGTACATTATCTGGTGGAGCATAAACAGTTAACGACATGGAGGCAAAAAGCGGGACAAATTGGATGATAAAATTGTAGTCATAAGAATATTAACAGTGACAGAGGAAAAGTGAATCAGAAACATGGGGAAGTTTTTAAGGAAACCAAAAGAAAAGTGGTCTAGGAAAGTAAGGGATATAAGAAAAGAAGAATGACAAAAAGAAGTGGGGGAGAAGGCATTATAAAAGGTTAAGATTGGACAAAGAGCTACCCAGCAGAGCTAAAAGGCCTGAGTGCCTGCAAGCTGAGGTAGCACATAAAAAATAATGAGACAATCTGTACTTAGTGTAAGCTAGGTATGTAGGAACAAACCTTGTATAAAAAGCTATGTAAATTGACATGCGCAAATAAATTCATTCATTCAACAGTGAAGTGTGGAGAACTTTGAAGGTCCCCACACTTCTGCTTCATTTAACATTCTTGATTCCACTGCTGCTTAACCGCTTTATTGATATATTTGGAATCTTATTAAAAATATTCTAATTTCTCTCGTGGCTACTTTACCTTTAGCAATAACATTCTTTCCTTATGGTTCCCACTCTCCAATTACTTGACAACCTCATCCCTAAATAGTCAAATCCTTTAGCCACTTGTAATGGCTTCCCAATCAAAAACCATCTCTCATCTCTTTTTTATTTACCCCTTTAAACACCACTATTTTTTACTTCCTAACATTTACTCACAAACCCCATTCTGTACATAATCTACCTATCTCATATACTGCTCATGCAGTCCAATTACTGTAGTGGAATCTATCATTAAATCATTGTCAAATAATAAACCTGGTACATCTTTCTTTCCTACAACCAGCCAGTGTGAATTACTCTTTAGAGCTCTTTCCATAATATATCAGTGAACATATTAAATAAAACTATTCAGTTCACAACATTCTCTCAAACCCACCTTCTGATTCACCATCCTTGTAGTCCCAGTTTCTGCACACTTACAGAGAGAGAGCCAAAAAACTACGAACCGAATGCGCAGTGATTTTCTTATCCGCGTCCTCAGCGCTCATTGCCATCTGCCGCTATCATAGAAAGGCATGGATGAAACCATACAACGTTTTTAAAACTACTTTTAAAGGCTTTACTTACCAACTTTATGAAAGGAGATGCTGAAACTGGCCACCGTTATTGTCCATATATTTTTGGCACCTCTTTAGGAAGCTATCCATCACTCGCTGTAGTTCACGTTGAGAAATGCTGGCAATTTCCTGGCAGATATTTTGTTTTAATCTCTACTAATAATTCTGTCCTCAAACACACTTTCATAAAGTTGTTAAGCAAAGCCTTTAAAAGTAGTTTTAAAAATGTTGTATGGTTTAATCCATGCCTTTCTATAATAGCGGCAGACGGCAACGAGCGCTGAGGACGCGGACAGGAAAAACACAGTGCAGCCAGTTAGTAGTCTTTTGGCTCTCCCTGTAATATAGAACTTAACCCCATCATACAACTTTTGAACCTCTGAAATAAACTCTTCACGTACCCCCTTACTCCTCATTTTATGTACCAATACATCTCCTTTAATTGTATCCACTATCAACTGCATTTTCAAAATCAGCAAAAAACATATACACTCTACATCTCTTGTTCAAGTATTTGCTTACTGTAGTTTGACTCATCATTATATTATCAACAGCCCTTCTGCCTTTTCTAAATCCTGCCTGATATTCACTCAACTTCCCTTATAGTTCTAGCCTTTCCTGTAATCTGAATCCTAATATGCCTGTGTAAATTTTACCTAAAATAGATAATAACTGATTCCTCAATAGTTTGCTGGACTATTCAAATCCCCCTTTCTTTAAGTAACAGTACAATCATACTTATTCTCCAGTTTTCAAGGATTACCTTGCTCATTTTAACCTCATTAAATAAATTTGACATTATCCTCCACCCATTGCATGACTTATAAAATATTTTCCAAAATTCCCTTGGAATTCCACCTATACCTGCAGCCTTATTCTTTTTCAAAACTAAATTTGGTATTCCTTTATCTACACATTCAATCCTTGCTGCTTTTTTAATTCAAAATCAGCTCAATACTTTTAACAAAGCCCGCACCAACCAATCTTTAAAAATGTTTTCTCCATTCATTTGGTGTAATTTCATTTCCTGTTCTATTTTCCTTGTAAATATTCTTCATAGTTACTCATATTACTTTGTTGTTCTTTTCTTTTATTGGCTTCTTAACCTTACCATTCATTTTTGTTACCATTCCTCTTTTTTCCTTTCTAGTAATCATTATATCCCCATTTCTTTAACAAAAAATATTGCCCATCCCTATCATCCAGATATCCTCCAGTCAAGATGGCGGCTGTAGGAGTTGCAATGCGATCGAGCAAACTTAATTTATACAAAAATGGAAGCAACAACTTAGAAGATAAATCAACCGAATGTCTCCTAGTGATTGAGTGTACCAAAGTAACAAAGGGAAATAAAGGCAACAAAAAGGACAATCCAAATCAGGAGGAATCTGATAATACAAATGATCAGCTGTGTCCGGGAGCCACAGAGCAAACACGCACTGCGCAAACTATAGCATCGCTACACGTGGTGATTAACCTACTCAACAGGGACCTTCAAAATGCTATAAAAGAGGACAACACATTAAAAAAGTAAAATGAAGAACTCAAAAAGAAGAAAGAGTATGACTGCAAGAACGATACCTTCGCTACAGTAACCAGGATAGGTAAACTGGATTCGGCATCAAAACACAGTAATGGCATCGAGATTAAAAACAGGTTTGATATTCTAAATAAAATACAAGATCATGCGGGAAGTGAAGTGCTAAATGTGAAACAATGTAAAGGTGAAGGTGAAATAAAAAATAAAAACGTGCTCGTGATAGGTGACTCGATCCTAAAATTTTCTGGCAACGCATGTTGGGAAAAAGGCTTTGAAGTATGTTGTTTTCCAGGAATAAAGGTAGGAGAGCTGCAAGGAATGGTGGAGAAGATGGATCTTCAGGAAGAAAAACCAGATGTTATGCTGATACATGCAGGTACGAACAATATGCAATAAGGCATAATGACTGAGGAGATAATGGGGGACATCATGGATCTGGTAAATAACATTCGATCGAAATCAAAGGACACTAAAATCATAATAAGTGGGGTGCTCCGTAGGTGGGACATAAATGTTAGAAAAATCATGAAAATAAATCAAGAAATAAACTGGCTGTGTGAGAAGAAAGACTATCTTTCTAGTTGATGCTAATTTCTGGCTAGATGATAGTGACTTTGCTAGAGACGGAGTTTATCTAAATAGAAGGGGGTCTTTTAAATTTGGAAACCTGATGAACAGGGCTATTTACTCAGTACTAAGGAAAAACTAATTATTAAGGTGGTGGATGTAAAAACAAATGGTATAGACACAATTACTGAAACGTTCTACACTCCTAAACATAAACAAAACAATACTGTTTCATATACAAACACTATGAACAATAAAAAAAATTTGAATATTTCATCAAAATGTGCAATACACATCCAACAAAGCTGAAGAAATAGAAGTAGTATTAAATAAATGTAAACCTGATATTGCAGTGTTAACAGAACATGGACTGGACAATATGCAAATAATAAACCTTCAAATACAAAATTATAAGTTGCTAGCACACTATTCCAGACAGAATCATAAAGAGGGTGGGGTAGCTATATTCATAAAAAGTGGAGTTAACTTTACTACATTAAACTGGGAGACGGATTTCAGCATAGAAAAAATTTGTGAAGTAGTCGCAACAAAAATACAAACATGAAACCTAAACCTGCAAATAATTGGTCTGTACAGATCACCAAGTACTAAAGTATGTGATTTTCTTCGCTTCTTGAAAACATGCTAAATAAAACAAAAATTGGCATAAACAACAAATTAATATTAATAGGGGATCTAAATATAAATACTACTGCAAATAATACAGATTATAAAGACCTACTTGACTTAATTACAAGTTACAATTTAAAAGACATTATTAAAGAGCCAACTAGAATCACACCAACCTCGGCCACATCGATAGATCATATTATAACCAATATTGAAGGGGTAAATACACAACAGAAATCATAGATTATTGCATTTCAGACCACAGTGCCCAAATTATTGATATCAGCCATATGCGGAAAGAATTAAATAATACAGAATTTATGAAGTTAAGACAAATGACTGCTAACAATCTGAACCAGCTTCTAGGCAGTTTAAGCAATGAGAGATGGGAAGGAGTA
The DNA here is from genome assembly GCA_030765065.1 of Deroplatys truncata. Classification (NCBI taxonomy): domain Eukaryota; kingdom Metazoa; phylum Arthropoda; class Insecta; order Mantodea; family Mantidae; genus Deroplatys; species Deroplatys truncata. The sequence goes on along the minus strand of JAUKNL010000022.1, from coordinate 473,958 downwards.
TATACATTGCAAGATAGTAATAAAAAATGGAACTGCTTCTTTAATACAATAAAACGGCACCTAGATAAACACTGTCCACTCAAAAACAAAAAGGTTGCAAAACCTCATAACCATAATATTAAAATTCCATTTGAGGTAAAAAAGATTAGGGAAAACATGAAGGACTACCATACCTTCTATAAATAACTTAGTTATTTATAGGGATAAATATAAATGTCTAAAAAAGCAGTATGCCCAAGAACTGATTAATCTAAAGAGACAACAATTTAGTGAAAAAATAATAAAATCAAATAATAAGGCAAAGATGATATGGGGAATTGTAAAAGAACATCACGTAAACAATAAGACATTTGAAAACATAACCTTAGAAGAAAACGAGCAAGTATTAAAAAATCCCAAAGATGTTTGTCAGATCTTCAATAATTACTTTTTAAAAACTGGGAATCGATAAAATCAGTCAAATTAGTGATACCACTTAGGGGACAAATGGACTATTATCTTCCATTTATCTAAAAGGAACCACTAAAACAGAATTAGAAAAAATAATAAACGAACTAAATAATAACATGTCGACAGGATGGGATGAAATATCCACAAAAACACTAAAGCATTGTAAATATACCTTACTAGATATACTGGAGCACCTGATAAATGCATCACTAATTCAGGAATCTTTCCCTGATTGTCTAAAAATAAGCATAGTTCGGCCAATATTTAAAAAAGGCAATAAAACAAAAGTAGAAAATTATAGGCCTATTTCCTTAACTTCTGTCTTTGCTAAAGTTTTTGAAAAAGTGCTAAATAATAAATTACTTAACTTTCTAAATAAATTTAATATGCTAAGTAAATCCCAACATGGTTTCAGAAAAAATCACTCCACAACCACTGCTATAGCAGAGCTATATCTTACTATAGTCCAAGAGCTTGAAAATGACGAGAAGATCACAGGGATATTCCTTGACTTAAATAAAGTGTTTGACAGTGTATCGCATGTAATGCTGCTGAATAAACTGCAGAAATATGGCATAAGGTGCAACATCAAAGTTTAATATAAAACAGGAGTTGATAACAAGAGGAGAAGGTCAAAGGAACTTTGCAAAATCTAATGAGAGGGGTTAATAATGAGCTGACAGTTTGCAAAAAAGAATGGATACACTGGAAGGTAAAATCACGGTGAATCAAAGAAAAAGGAATTTGATTATATTTGGAGTCAAACAGGATAAAGAAAGGTGGTAAATTCAGCTGGTGGAAGAAATTTAAGAGGAAACTGGAATTGAAAATTGGTGGGAGATAGTGGAGTGTTTTAGGCTAGGAAGAAGAGATATGTCAATAATTGTAAATGTAGCTACAATGAGTTTTAAATGGCAAGTTTTGAGGAATGCAAATAAATTAAAGGGAATGAAGATGTTTTGATCAACACATTGCAAAAGAAGAAAGAGACTGATGGTCATTTTTATTTGAGAAAATGAAATGAGCCAGAGAAGAAGGAAAAAGACCATTTGTTACAGGAACTGAGTAGTGGATTAATTGAAGGAAACAGGATAAGACTCTGCTTGTGGAATTCAGATAGAATGAGTAGACTGCTGACTTAGAAGAGCATGTGAAGAGTACAGTTATGGAGGGAGATGACAAAAGGAGGAGATGGCAGACATCAGAAAAATCAGCTGAAGAAAATGCACATGATCAGGAGAGGAGGTGTGTTCACCTGATGATTGCAATAGATTGGATGCAGCAAGCTTGAAGACAGCTGAGGAGGAAAAATGTACAAATGTAGATGGGTTGAGCATTGTCTCAACCCAAAGGGTAGCATATTAGAGGTACTTGACAGGAGGGAGGATTAGCCAGCAGGAGATGGAATAACAACTAGATATAAAACAAAGTTAGAAAAATTTAAGATATATTAGATTTAGACAGACAGACCAACCAATAGATTTTTTTTTTTTTTAATTTTTTAAAAATCTGAATGAATCGATAATCACATTTTTAAACTTCACTTACATCAAGTTGTAAAATCTTGGAACGTTTTTGGAGACATTCGTCTCCATCCTCACCATAGTGACAACTGACAGTTGTTCTCTCTTCCTCTTTCCTCAGCCTGAGCTTTTAACTGCTGCCATCTGGAGGTAAACTTAATGATGTTGCTTAATGGTAGGATGTCAGAATTTAACAGACACTTGGAATTTTTTAAAATAAAAATCTTTTTCCATACAGTGAGTTCTAGTTTAGTTATCAAAGGTTTTAATAATTTAATTTCCTTTCAAATATTGTGGTTTTCTATCCAAAAATGGATACAAAAATTACTGCTAATTTGTCAGTTTGTTTAAATTTGATGTTTCTTCTATATCCTTTCAATCTGACATTCAAGTTCCTTTAGTCATTCCTAAGTAAGTTCTGTTACAATCACATTTAATTTGATAAATGCCAGAAATCACATAATGTGGTATGGTGTTTTAAGTAGTTTATTTAATAATTTTCTCAAACTGAATTCACAATTACAATTATAATTACACTGTTGTAGTTCTCTGTCAGGTCGTAGATACTCTAGCTGCATGTTTGGATCGGCCACGTGAAGGTTCACAAAGGACAACAGGATGTCTTTACCTCAGTTGGCGCCACAGATCTGCATTGAGACATGCTGTCAGGGCTTAACCTGATGAGCTTGAGATGCAGAACGGGATCATCAACTGGGTGTAAAGGTTGCAGTAGTGAAACCCTTGCCTTTAGCAGGCTCTGCAGATCTGCATCAAGACATGCTGTCAACAGTTACCCTGATGAGCTTGAAGGTGCAGAACGGGATTATTAGCTTCGGACTGGGGCCACTCTATGCTTGAGGAAAGTCGAAGAGGGAGAATGAATAACTTGAGTTTACACTTTCATTTGAGAGGCAAAACTGTATGATATAGCAGAAGAGGTGTCACTGGGTTTAGTGCGGTGCATTGACTGACTCATGGCTGGCTTCCTCTCCATTTTATACCTGAGCCTATGCTCATTAGTCCACTGCAATTAGCATGGTGGCACCATCTCTCCTTTATTGACTCAAATATTTACATTGGTGCCTCTGTGTGGTGATCTTAGGGACTAAATATAATGCGGCCCATTGGGCCTTGTCCAAAAGGTTGTACAGCTGTTGTGAAGGTTCACAACATACATTATAATTATAATTCTGGGATTAAAAGTCTTAATGATAAACCAGTCGTTTATCTCAAAGCAGACAAGGGAAACACTGGTTATTATGGAAAATTAAGACTACATACATAGAGTTAACCAACTGTTACCAGGGAATGACTATATTGAAATTTCTAAAACTCCTATTACTACTTGCATTAATTCAGTCAATGAAGTTCTCAAAGTAAACCACATAATGCCTAAAGAAGAATTAAAGCTGTTGCAATCACACAATCCTACCCTACACAGAATGTACTATTTACTAATAATGTATAAACCAGACAACAGTATGAGATGATCATCAATCAGTTAACTCACTAACCTATCAAACAGCTAAATGGCTAGTGAAGAAAGTTAACTCATTCACCAAATATGAAAGTTTAGGAATTAAAAATGCATAAAACCTAGTAGAAAACATTAAACATTTTAAAACAAAAATTTTATATCATGGTGTCCTTTGATGTTAAAGCACTATTTGCAGGTATTCCTACAGAACATATTGTGACTCAGTTAAAGAATTGACTAAAATCAATTCATATGATTACCATAAAAATAGAGCAAATCACACAGTTGACATGTTGTGCATACATCAGAACTTCTTCACATTTAATAACAAATTTTACAAACAGGCACAACGTTTGGCTATGGGTAACCCATTGTTGCCTATATCACCTGGTCTCTATACAAACAATATGGAAATACACATAACAAAATCTTTCCCTCACATATGGGTCATTCCATACAACATTTTGGAGTTTGAAAGGTGATGTCTCCAATCTGCTTTATATTTTACTATGTATTTATACATATAATAATGAATTTAATGTTGCAAAATGAACTCATATCTCTTACTGTAATGGTTATAGAAACTAGGATTTTACAAAAAATGAATTCACAATGTTACAAATAATTCTTTGATAGCATCTAAAATCCCAACACAATAAAAATAGATGCAGTTAAAATTACCATTCAGAAAATATATATTTTTTTCCTTGGCATGAAAATTGCGATGAAATATGTAAAAAGTAATATTTGTTCATAGATTACAGCGAGGATTATGTTATTTATTCCACATAAAGATCATTATGCAATTGGTTCACCTATTAAATTTCATTGTAGACACTTTAATGGTTTAAAAGTTATAAAATCATGAAAATAATAGGAGCTTGTTTGTAAGGTCTACTATCGCTTACAATCAGCAGCGAGCTAAGGTCACATCTTACACTGACTTCTGCTGAAGGTTGCACATTACTGTAAACAGTCAACACTGCAGAGAGGGATTTCCGCTGAGATTATGAGTTACTTTCTATGGCTTCTTGTGTGAGTACATGATTTATATCCATAATGCCTAAAGGAAAGGTACCATGGAAGTTATGGTGTTGCAATGCTTTTGGATTGGAAAAACATTCATCGGAGGTTGGTAAAAGAAAAGTGACAGTTGACATGTGTAAAACAATTCTGCATTTAGTGTTAGATGAATCAATTTCTCACAATTGTTGTATAAAAATCTCAAGAATTAATAATCATGATGCAGGTAATGGGGCTAAAACTGAAATCAAGAGACCAGCAAGTGAAGAAGGCATGCACACTGAGGTGGGAAGGTCCACAAGTGAGGAGGAATATGTTCTTGAAAGTACTGAAGACAATATTAGTAGTTTGAATAAACTTTTATCTCCATTAAATGAATCCCCTGTTTCCAAACCTAAACTCTCATGATTAAATCATGTGTAGAAGGAAAAGCTAGTGCTGTGACACACACTATAAGTGCGAGTATTTGTGATGTTTGTTCTGCAATGAGGCATATGGTGGTCAGGAAATGATTAAACAATTTAAAGAGAAATCTGCAACGTTGAAAACAGCAAATGAGAAACACGTGATATTAACATGTCTTCCAAAAAGCTAGACTGAACATAAAATGATATCTGAGTTCAGTGTCTCTCCCTACGTAGTGCAAGTTGCAAAGTGTACGCAAGCAAATAAAGGTGTAATATCATTTCCAGATAGAATATAGATTAGAGGCCTCCTTTGTTCAGCATGCACAAAGTTTTTATCTAGAATACAACATCAGTAGGATAATGGCTGGTATGAAGTATACCAAGTCTGTAAGAAGGAGGTAAACTAATTAAAAAGTAAAAGAGATTACTTTTAATAAACCATAAGGAAATGTACAAAGAATTCAAATTGAGGCATCCAACATCTAAAATTGGGTTTTTTGAGGTTTTCATCCCTCGGGCTTAAACAGTGTGTGTTGGCAGGAGCTCCAGAGACACAATGTTTGTGTTTGTATGATATGCAAAAAAAATAATACAATTGTCTCAGAGATGTTAAATTCCTTCTTACAGTAAATCTAATTGGAGATGTTATCTATAATAAATGGGCAACAGCAGATAAGGTGCAATGACCTTGGTGAAAACAACATCTGAAAATTTTGCCAAAAAACTTCATGATGTGGTTGCAAAAATACAAAATGCATAATTTTGTTTCAAAGGCCCAATCAAAATATTAAAAGAAATTGAATACAACCAAATGAGTTCATTGTCACAGGGGATTACTCTGAAAATTATAGTTTTGTAATGCAGGATGCCATACAAGGTCATCATTATATAATTCACAAGTAACCATACACTCATTTGTGATTTATTAAAGAAATTCTATTGATGATATTTTAAAACACTCGTGTTTCTCATTTATTTCTGAATTTTAAAGTCAGGATACAACAGGAGTTCACCTGTTTCAAAAGAATCTTGTCTCACACCTAAAACGACATTCTCTGAAATAATGAAAATATATTACTTCAGCGATGGCGCTTCTGGACAATATAAAAACAAGAAAACCTTTGTCAATCTCCTGCATCATGAATAAGATCTTCAAGTTTCCATAGAATGGCATTTCTTTGCAACAAGCCATGGTAAAGGCCCTTGAAATGGTGTAGGAGCCACAATAAAGTGATTAGCTGCAAAACCTAGTCTGCAAGGTGCCATGATAACATCCCCCAAAGAACTTTATGAGTGGGCAAGATGTCATGTGGAGGGAATTCTGTTTTCCTTTACTTCTACCGAAGAACTTAAAAGTGAAGGACAATATTTAGATTCTTCAAGATTTATGGGTTTGGGGACAGCTACTGGAACACACAACATTCATTGTGTAGTGCCCGTCAATGAAAAAGTTTCCATCAAAACATTTTCCGGCATGTCAGAGGTCCCTAAAGAAGTTGCAATCCAGCATGCTACACGCAGTGAGTGCACCAGTGAGGGGGTAGTCAGTTTGCATGTTGCAGTGAGTTATGTTTTAATTTATAACTGCCTTAGTTTTTATCTCTCTATTTTGATAATTTGGCAGTTTAAAGAAGATATTCTATATAATTGCAGAATTTTTTTCTGAACCAATCACAAAATTCTATTTTATGTTATTTTATTTTGAAATAAGTTTTTTTTCTATGACTATACATTTTCAAGTATTGCCTAATTTTTGTGTGTTTATTAACCTGTTTATCCCTGTCTTAGTAAAACCTAAAAATATAGTAATGCTTGCTCCCATAACCAGAAAAACATTGTTTAATATAAGCATGTATGCGAGAACTTCCATATTTCAACCCTTCCTGTTATGGAAGTGAAAGATCATATGAAGGTAATGTAGTGCATAGTATTAATTATAATGTATTGAAATCAAATATGTAAACATTAAGACATTTTGAACTCATTATGCTTTTCGTTGTACTGTTTTACATGAAATGACCCATATTTAAACTTTAGTTTAGGTACATGGATGATATCCTTGTCATAGTTCTCCACAAATTGAAAGACAATGCTTTGAAATTGCTGAACTTACAGGATAAACATATTAAATTTATGATTGAAACAGAAGAAAATGGTTACTTATGTTTTTTGGACTTAAAAATCTTTAGATACCATGAAACATTCAAATTTGGAGTTTATAGAAAACCTACTCATGTAGACAATTTACATTTAAAAGAATCTTTTGTCACACCAATATGCAGTATTCAGAAGTTTAATTCAACTTAACAGCGTCCCATTAGAAGAAGAAGAAGAAGATTATTTGAATGAATATCATCACATACTCAGGACAGCAAATTTAAATGTTTTCAATCCTGCTTCCATAACCGAAATGATAAAACATGATAAGAAGCAAAAGAGGTTGGCACAAATTACTACCTTAAAGAAAAATAGAGGATACAGATTGGAAGTAGAAGAAATTTATGCACCACCCATAGAGCTTTAAGAAATTTAAAAAAGTATTCAAAAACTACAATATCACATTGACTTCACAAAATAAATTAATTTTGAGGAAATTATTAAATAAACCATTTAAGAACACCATACCACATGATTTTAATTCTGTATTCATCAAATTAAATGTGATGATTGTGACTGATCTTATACAGGAATGACCAAGAGGAACAGAATGTCAGATTGAAAGAGCATGGAAGAAACATCAAGTTTAAACAAATAGTCAAATCAGCAGTAGCATACCGTTTTTGGACAGACCACCTCAATTTTGGAAAAGAAATTAGATTGATAAAACTTTTGACGACTACACTCAAACTCACCACCTGGGAAAACATCTTTATTTTCAAAAATTCCAAGAGCCTGTTAAATTTTGAGATCTCATCAGTAAGCAACGTCATTAAGTTTACCCTCAGATGGCAGCAGCTAGATGCTCAGGCTGAGGAAGAGGAGGAAGAGAGAACAACTGTCAGTCACCACTATGGTGAGGATGGAGATGGATGCCTCTGAAAATGTCCCAAGCTTTTACAACTTGAAGTAAGTGAAGTTTTAAGTGTGAACATTGACTCATTCAGAGTTTTAAAAAATTAAAATGAAAATAACTTCACGGTTAATAGTGCTTCTGTTTTTATTATTTAGATAAATAGATATTTTATTCATCCTGTAAAACCAATGTGTACACCTGTGGACAAAAAAATTAGCCATCCCCAGATTCCATGTGATGATCTGAGGACTTCATGTACCTTCATTACAGCTGTGTTCACAATGCACATGCAAAGATTGTAGAATGGTCTGTGCCTATGAGCACAATGGTCACCTTATAATGGTGTTTCTTGGTGATGACCCTTATGAGCTACTGAAAACAGAGCACAGAACATTTCATTTGCCAAAGAGGTGAAGAAGACACTACTTGTGCTCATAAGCTCCTCAGTTCAAATCTCGCATTAGTTATTGTTATTTTTCATGTTGTTAAATTTATTACTGGATTTTCAGAACATAATATTGCATTAATATAACTTAAGCATTTTAAGTTTTAGACATATCTATGCACACAAAAACATAATTCTACTAAAACACTTGTTTTAAATAACTAAAGAAATAAATGAAAATAAACTATTATCTTTTAAAACCAAAACACATAAAAAAAGACAAAATTAATACCGAGTGTATGAACTCTGAGCATGTATAGCTGCCCTCAATTTTTGGGTTATAGATGAAATTAAATCCCTGTATTAATGTGGACGAGAAGCTAAAATATCCCATGCTTCTTGAATTTGTGCCCAGAAGAGGCATCTTTTGTCCTTCATGCCTCTGCAGGGAAATTCGAGAGCAGCTCCCTTTTCACCTCATCCCATACATTTTCAACAGGATTCAAATCTGATGAACAGAGAGGCCAATGTATCACTCTGATATCCTAGTTCTCTGAGAACCAATTTGAAACCTTTTGACATGTGGACAGGAAGAGGAATTCATTCCTGTATGAATTCAACAATTCCATCAAGATATCTCATCCTCACAGAGGAAATCAAAATATTCTCAAGTATTACCATGTATTGCATACTGTTCAGAGTATCCTCAAGCTGCTACAACACACCTAGGCTCTCTCTTGATATCCTACAAGATACAGATATGCAACCATTATGAAACTGTGAAGCCAAGTGTTTTGCATCATAATAACTATTCTATTATGAACTTTACCAAATGCTGTGTATGAAATGCAATATATTGAAAATAAGTAGCCACTATGTGCTGATTAAACATTATTAACAGAAGAAAAAAGAAAATGTTTGCTACATGCGAGAAGCAAACCTGCAGTCTTATCCACAGAAGTACCCAACACTTTGCCACAGCACTACAGAGAAGACATGGAAAGTACTTGTTTAATAATCCATACAACAACTTGATGCAGTGGCTACACAACTGTATTGCGTGTGGTGCAAACAAGGTGCTGTGCCATGTAGGACTTATCCAACTTGGCATTCAAGGCATGACTCATTTTTTTGTCCACGGATGTACATAGGTACCATGATATAAGACAGGTAAAAAGATGTACAACAATTGCTATTATAATTGCAAGGATTGGTGGAATGCAACAAGATAGGGACTGCGGTTGAATGTAGTTTTTTGGAACAGTTGGTTTAAAAAGTAAATATTAACAGTGGAGAGGTTTTTAGAGTTTTAAGGTTGAGAGATGTAGTAGCAGTTATTGAAATATGGCTTAATCATAGTGCCAGTGTGATGTTAGGTGTTTTTTATTTATAGGAAAGTGTGGTTCAAGAAGAAATAACAGAGGTACTGTTTTAGGTAGTATAGATGAATTGTGAGGAAAAGTGTCACAGTTACGATCTGTGAAGAGTTGGGATGGGAAAATAAACAAGTGATGTGTTTGGAAATAAATAAGGTTAAAGTTGTGGGCATAAGTTTGGTGTTGGTGTAGTGTATAACCCAACTACATCATCAGAATTTTATAATAGTAATCTACTTTTTGAGGTTAGTGAAGATATGGATGATTTAAGGTGAAGTATCCTAATGCTGAGTTTATTATAATGGGGGATTTTAATGCTAGGGTGGGAGAAAATCAAATGAGGTCTGTAACTATGGAAAGTGATTATGAGCAGGAGCAAGAAGAAGGAAGAGTAAGAATAAGCTGTGATAGTATGTGCAATAAGGCAGGTGTTAAATTAATTAATTTTTGCACAGATAATAATTTGACAATGTGTGATGGTATTAAGGGAGCAGATGATGTTGAATTTACATATGAATGCAAATGGTCAAAGTGTGGTTGACAGATCTTTGTGTAGTGAAGGGGTGGATGAAACTGTATTGATTTTAGAGTGATTGATGAAGTGGTTAATAGCTGTCATTTCCTTTACTAATGAGTATTAATTTAGGGAAAGGACAAGGGTAATCCAGGAAGTAATAATCTTTTGCACAGTGTGCTATTGAACTTCTATTTAAGGTTGAATGATTTCTCAACATATTTTCTCAGTGTTGTGTGAATGCCAGTCAAAACAAGTTGCTATTATGCATTCTGTGATTGTTCAAAAACTCCGCGATACAAAGTCCTGGACTGTGAGGTGGGAGGTGTCATACAATTTTTTAATGCTCACAAGCTGAAATCTTGAAATGTACTGTCAACTAAAGGAAGTGTATGGTGATACAGTAATGCACAAAAGAAATGTGAGATAGTGGTGTGAAATGTTCAACAATGGACAAGCAAATGTGCAAGATGATATTCGACCCACACTCTTCCACGTCTTTCTTCACGCCGGCCAACTGTTCGTCAATTCTAGTCGATATTTCCGCCTTCAACTTAGACGTTTCTGTCTTCATTTCTTCCTTCACACCCTTCGATTCTGTCTGCATCTGCGTTCTGGGATCCATCTTCTGCTTGATCTTCTCCATCGCGAAATTCACTGTCGTCATTTCATTTCTCATCATGTCCATTTCAGAATTTACATTCTTCATTTCGCTTTCCATCTTCTCCATCCCGGAATCTATTTTCGTCTCCGTCTTTTCCACACCGAATTTCATTTCTGTCTCCATCTTCTTCATTCCGGATTTTATGGTATGCACTTTGCTTTATATTTTTTCTGTAATTGCTCCGTCAATCCTAATCGATATTTCCGCCTTCATCTTGGACGTTTCTGTCTTCATTTCTTCCTTCACACCCTTCGATTGTGTCTGCATCTGCGTTCCGGGAACCATCTTCTGCTTCATCTTCTCCATCGCGAAATTCACTGTCGTCATTTCATTTCTCATCATGTCCATTTCAGAATTTACATTCTTCATTTCGCTTTCCATCTTCTCCATTTCGGAATCCATTTTCGTCTCCGTTTTTTCCATGCCGAATTTCATTTCCGTCTCCATCTTCTTAATTCCGGATTTTATGGTCTGCACTTTGCTTTATATTTTTTCTGTAATTGTTCCATACCGCGTTTATAGCCCACTCCTACATCAATGTAACAAATGAGAACACCAGTTAATGTGAAAACACACTTTATTTATCACTAGGCATCTTGCCCGTACCCAGAAAAAAAATTCGGGGGGGGGGGGTTTGCATAACTAGATCTAAACTTACCACTACCCTACACAGTTACCATGTAACTACTCTGTAATAGTCATGTGTACAAGAAAATGCTTGGAGACATTAGATAGACAGGAAAACCTCCCCAGAACTAATATAATACACCTTACAGCACAAAACGCCGAGACCGCTTCGAAAACTCATCCAGCACATCTTCAGGGTTTATCTTTATATTGCGATGGACAGACATCAGCGCAAGACCATTGAGCCGATTTTCACCAGTGGAATTTCGACGGTATGTCTTCAGCCGCTTGAGTGATGAAAATGTTCTCTCTGGTGTTGATGTTGAAACCGGTAATGTGGCGGATCTGAAGCAATTTACCGATGTTGGGAAACAATGAAGAGTTACACTGCATAAAGCCTTCTATTGCAGACTGTGGTTGTGAGGTTTGTTTCTCCCATTTTGATTTCCACACTACAAATTCAGCTTGGACAGTACTAGGTTCAGGTAGACAGTTTCTGTAAAAGTTACACATTCCTTCAGATCTTCCCTGGTGGCTTTAACACATTTACTTGGAATGACGTTTTGTAAAGAACATATTAAAATTCTTGTGGCGTTTAAATCTGTCACTAAGTTGTGTTTGAACATAATCTAGAAATGGAAGAAATGTATTCGATTTATAATACTCCTCACAGGTCATTGATGAAATATTGTCTCGATGAGTTTGCCTGCTTACGGTCTTTGGAAAGTCCATATGCCCACTATTTTCAGAAAACATGGATGTGGCAGAGGTGAAAACGTTTTTGAATTCTTTTTCATAGTTTTTTTCTAATTGTATTTAAAGTGTCAATCAGATGGTCAACATGATCACAAGCTTCTGCTAAATCTGCATTAACAGCCTGGAGTTGTCTGCACAAAGTCACGGTGAAACAAAATACCTTTTCTAAAATCAAAAGGGGAACAACAAATTTAGCTCCTTTAATGGCACTTAGCAGGTGACATGCCTTTTGAGCAGCCTCTTTGTTTACAGATGACTCTAGCAACTCTAATGCATTCACTAAAGCTGAATATAGCTCTTTAAATCTTATAACACTTTCATGCCTATGGACCCATCTTGTTTCACAAAGCCCTAACAGAGTACCATGTTGACACTCTGGCATATTCTCTTTTATTGCATTCTTTATAATATCATTCCTTTGAGCAGATGAGCGGGAAAAATGTGCAACAGTCTGAATAGTTCCTAAACAATTGCGTATCAATAGTAGGGAACACGAATTTGCTAGCACTAGGTTCAGTGAATGAGCACTACAATGTACGTAAGTGCCATGGGGTATTCTTTCCTAATATATTCATTTACACCATGCAGGTAACCACTCATAGCAGATGCCCCGTCATATCCTTGCCCAACCATAACATCGCAGTTGATGTTATTCCTCTTTAAGGTAGCAGAAATGAGTTTTGCTAAACCATTACCTGTGAGATCGGTTGTTGGAGCAAATTCAAGGAAATCTTCCCTAATCCTACCTGCTTTCCTGTCAACATAACGCACACAAACAGATACTTGTTCTATTCGGGCGATGTCTGTAGTTTCATCTGCCATCACAGAAAAACACTCAGCAGCATTCACGTTTGCTAACATATATCGTTTGATTATATCACCACAAATTCCAATTAATTCATTCTGAATTTTGGGGCTGGTATACTGTGAATTTAGTGCACTTGATTCTAAATGTTTTGGAAGCATTGAATCACCCGCACTTACGCGGAAACGTAGTAAGGCACGAAAATTGCCATAATTTGTTTCTGATTCCTCGGATTTCATGACATTTCCAAAGTCACTTGTTCCACGAAGGGCAATTTCTTGACGGCCACAAAGAATAATTGTTTCTATAATTGATGGTAGTTTATCACGATTTTCAGCGCCTTGCTTAGCTCGCTCGCCACTCAGTTGGTTTACTATTTTTTGTGCTTTCCCTTCAACCACTTTTATGAAGTTTTCGGCCATTTCTAAGCACCGTTTATGATATGCTGCATTTGCATGATAGGAAAAATCTTCCAATGCATTTTTCCAATTACTATATTCTTTGGTAACAAGCGCTGCCAAATGTTGATGCCGACCTTTGCCCCCTTCTGTCCCTCTAAAAAACAACACACAAACTTTGCACAACGCACCTTCCAGTTTTCTTGAGTAGGATAACCAAGGAAATTTGTCAAACCACGTTAGCTGAAACCTCAGATTTCGTTTCGTTATAGGTTGGAAAACATAAGTAGGAGTTGGAACCCACGGATTTTTCAAAAGCTGTTCCCTTTTTAGGTCGGCAATGTTTTCTGTTTTAGCATACAAACCAATGTCATTTTCACTGAAAGAACTATCCTTGGTCCCTAACAATATATCAGATGATGAATGTGTGGTAATATCGCTTCTGTGGGACACACGATCACTAAACAAAACCGTCGATTCGATGGTCGTATCACTCGTAGAGGCACCATTATTGCTAGCAAAATCACTAGGCAAAGACGCTGATCCGATGTTTGTCACTTGTAGATACACTGTTGTTGATATTGCTACTCAAATCGTGTTCATTTTCATGTTTAGATTTCTTGCAAAAGAACATCCCAATTGACAACTGTTTACTCCCTCCAACAGCACTGCGTTTCATTTTTAATGAATTTTGCAAGGTGGCACAACGTGAACTACTGAAATGTTTTAAACCAACAAACTGCACTAAGGTAAGCTCTGTGTGGTCAGAATGATTACGACTGCATTTACGCAACAGAATGAGAATGCTCAGAAGCGATAGCATCACCAGTGTAGTAACAATAACATTGCAGTATGATAATTTCTGTCGCGCAAGCATTGCAACACGTCATCATAAACAATCAGAGCTTGCTCTCGTATGCAGTATTGTGTCCGCACTAAGCCTCCTATGCGGCTATGTAAGGCGACAATATTATTGAGTTCCCTCTTCCTTGTAAATGTATTACCAGCAGTAGACCTACTGTTATCTATCGAATTTTTTCTCATATTGGTGTGATGAATTGAAATAAAACATGTCAGAAGTTTCGAGGGGGGGTTGAACCCTAGAAACCCCCCTCTAAATACGTCCCTGCTAGGCATTCAACCTAACACAAACGTTACACTTGAGTCTGTTTGGCACGCACTCGGAATACAACACAACTGATCTTCGATTCAAATCACAACCGAACTGCCGGAACTACGCGACTCAAAAGTAATTGCGGGGTTACAACTTACAATTAAACTGCACTGTCCACTTGTACAGTTCACTTCGTCGCTTCTAACAGCATTCAACTCAACGCTCGACTGCTCGTCCTGGAAAAGCGGCCCCTTATACAGGGTGTATCTTTATTAGTGTCATATATTTGGGGCCTGTGTTCCTGACATCAAAACAGTAAAAAAGGTCACATAAACATGGGTCTGAAAATCATTTATTTCAGAGTTACAACACAAAATCGAAAGTTTCCGAATGGCTTCGATATATGCAGTAAGCCTGCGTTCCATGCTCTGGCGTACTCTGCTAAAACTTCCTGGTGTGTTTCGTATTTGGTCAAATCCAGTTTGGATACGTCCTCTCAAAATGACAACATCAGGTACAGGAGTCGCATAAACCAAGAACTTTAAATGTCCTCAGACGAAGAAATCCATTGGATTCAAATCAGACGATCGAGCAGGCCATGCAGTGGGTCCCCCTCGGCCAATCCATCTTTGCGGAAATCGATCATTCAAAAACTTACTATCATACTGAAATGAGCTGGAGCACCATCGTGTAAAAACCACATTCGTTGGATGATGTCCAGAGGCACATTATCGGTTAAGTGATGCAACTCATTTCTGAGAAACTGGAGATAGATTTGTCCATTTAGACGCGGAGGGAAGAAGTAGGGACCAATAAGGTGATCATGAATGATTCCACCCCAAACGTTGAGAGAGAACCTCTGTTGATGGTTTTCCTGTCGTACTTCATTAGGATTTTCAAATGCCCAGTTATGAGTGTTATGAAAATTGAAGATGCCGTTGCGTGTAAAACCAGTCCCATCCGTGAATAAGATACAGGCTAGGAAATTGATGAACACAGCGCACTGCTATAACATGTGTTGACAGAAACATCTTCTTGGCTCAAAGTCCGGCTTATTTAATGCTCGCACACGTTGAAGATCATACGGGTACAGACGATTTTCATGCAGAATTCTCCAGATAGTCATACTATGACTAACTCTTTCCCTTACAGCCATACGTCTTGTGCTTTGTGATGGGTCTGCATCCACAGCACGAAGAACTCGTTCTGCAAGCTCTATGCCTCGTACCGCTCTTGGTCTCTCAACATCCCTAGTGCTTCTCTCAAATGCGCCATTCTCTCTCGAGCGTTGGCGAATTCCTGCGAATGTTCTTACACACGGTAACGGCCTGTCAGGGTACCTTTCTGCATAAAGTTCACGTGCTCGTGCTGCATTGCGTCTGCACGGCCATACGTGTAGTGCATATCCGTCTGTTCACTCATGGAATACGTCCTCCGTGGGGTAGTGGTTACCATGCTAGCCTCTAATTCCTGAGGTCGCGGGTTCACACCCGGCGGAGGACGATGGATTTTTTCGGGCGTAAAAATTCTTAGCATGGCTTCCTTCGGAAGGGAAGTAAAGCCTGTGGTCTCGTGTCGTAGATTTACGGCACGTAAAAGAACTTCAAGCCTGATAAAGAGGCCTCTGAGCAAAATTACGGGTCTTTCACGCTCACTATAAAATGGGTCGCTAAGGACCGCAGCAGTTAAAGAGTGTCCATAAATAAAACTCAGTTTAACTCATGGAATACATCTTCTTTGACGTATAACAACGAAACGGTTGATTTTTAGACCCATGCACATATGAACTTTTTTTACTGTTTTGATGTCAGGAACACGTTCCCCAAATATGAAACTAATAAAGATACACCTGTATCTATATGTCCCGCATACAAAGCGGAGCTTTCAAGAACAAGAACCTACCAGAACACATCTAAATAAAGGTTCCGGAACAAGTAAGCGGCACAAAGGAGCTTTAATTCCACAATGCCTATTGTCCCGAGGGCCGGCCGGCCCAAGTCCCGTACCCAAGTGCTTGTAGCACACAGATAGCTACGTGGGCACAGTCTCAATATGGATACTGCAAATATGTGTAAACGTTTTTACATTTCAACGAAAATATGGTTTCCTATAAACAATTGCAAGAACTTTTCGAGATGTCTTTCAGTTTGCCAGGAAGTAATGCATCTGTGGAGAGGGGTTTTTTTTCCAGCAATGAACATGATGTGGACATCCCGTCGTCCAAGGCTTTGTGTTAACAGTTCAATCCATGTTGACTGTCATCACAAACTTCCCCATGACATATCAGCAATTTGCTACAAAACTAGCCTCCAGAAAAGACATGCCAAAAAAGATTCAATCCTCAGAAAAATGTGTATGATTTTGTTTTTCAATATTGTGATTTTGAGTTGTAATTTTGTGATTCAGTGTAATTTTTTGTCTGAAGAATTAAGAGATTTTGCTCGTATTTCAATTAAAGTTAATAAAATGTTTTAATTTCATAACTATATTATAACAATGACAATAATAATAGCAATTATTGACATTAAGTGGCGTAATATTGTCTAATAATGATGCAGTCGTAAGTTGCAACAGTTTTAATGTGCGACAACGTCGTCTGTGTGCAGTTTTTCTTTGTAAGCTATGGCTGCAAATGTTGTTATGCAGAGCGTCTTAATGACTTTAGTGTAGAGCCGAGACGGTCCTGGATTTCAGGTAAAAAATCTGGTAACCTTAACCTATAAGGGATAGCAATACTTCTTGTTCCTCATTTATTATTTTTATTTTAAGTAATAAAAGGTTGACCTGTTGGTTGCTGTTGCCTTCCAACGATGTATTAAACCGGAACCTACAACATGATTATAGCATATGGAGTATTTTCCAACCTGCATCTTCAGTATTATATCTGGGTCAGTGACTCAACAATGTGTATGGGAGAAAAGAAATAATAAATATATACCCATATAGTTTCAGAAGAGTGAAAGGTATAGGTTCCAGCCCCCATAAAATATTAGGTATTCGTTTATCATAATGCTTTTAACTGAAATGTCATGTTTGTAATATCCTGCTTTCTTCGCAGCTAAGATAACCTTCCATTCTATGGGAGCAGCCCATAAAACCATCTTCATTTATAATACCCATCACACTTTTTATATGAGTACTTGTGTATTCTAGGTTTCAGCAAAAAAAGGTGCTTCATCATAGCAATAATCACCGCCACCACTATTATAATAATAATAATAATAATAATAATAATAATAATGGCGATGGTGGTTACTTTCTAAATGACGTATGAGGAGAGTTGTCATGCATCATTATAAAAAGTTCTCATAATTAAGGTTTGTCCCTCAATACTTTCCAAAGTATTTAATCGCAAATCATATGAAGGAATGTTAGCACAAAGAAGATCAGGTGCAAAAGGCGCTAAAGCTACCTAAAGACCGATAAAAAAAACTGAAAAATAGAGATGAGTTATATAAATCCCCCCCCCCGAGAAATTTTGTCCTGAGCACATTTAACATATTACTCCTACCTTACCACACTCTCATATTCCCAGTGCTACAACTTGACTGAATTAAGGCTTTTTGTTACTCTGTTTTCTATTCTTGTGTTGTACTTAATCTGTATGCAGCAGTAATTGGATTATCACAAGTTTTCATGTTGCAACATTAAGCCATTAATGGACACTTAAAACATAGCTAATTGTAAACAAGAAACAACGTGATGGAAGCCATAAGCAGCTATATATATTTTATATTGCTGGTAATATCTAAAGATAGTATTTATCAAAATGTTTAAGAAAGAAAAATGATTATCAATCAGCAATATTGGCTTAGGAATTAATGTGGGGGATTTAGTCTTTATTTATATGCCAACTCTCTTGAGCACGTTTTACAGGACAAATTATTAAAGCTGCACTCAACAGAATTCCTACTTCCACCCTTGTATAAATTATGCTGTGGTCTTAGCGGAGTCGGTTGCTGCTAGTTCACATTGCTGACATGTCCACTAAGTTAGTTCAATGAAATGGATCAATCAAAAGTAAAAACAACTGTATAATTTCCTTATTATTCTTTTACATATGCAGTCGTAGCCAAAGGTATTGGTGGTAACAATAGTGAAGACAGAACTTGGTTCTAGGAGACATTTAAGTATTGTGGCGTAGGATGAGACGACGGCATCGACGCCTTCACCCAGATATGACGTAAAGGCCAGTTTGCCCAAACGGCGCCTTTGCCAGGGGTGAAGAGGATAGGGACGTAGCACATCAAGAGAGTTATGGGTTGCAGGTAGCGGAAGGATGGTGAAAGGGTTGCACTATTAGTAGACGTTCAATTCTTCTTCTTGGGGTTTTACCTAGTAGGCGGAAGAATTCTGGTGTTTCATCTTCGTCATGCTTAGAGCCTATGGCGAAATTGTAAATTAGCACAAAATATATTTAAAAAGCTGGTTGGCTCAGATTACTGCTAGGCAAGTGATCGACCGACACTAGCCGTAAAAAAAGCCCTCTAAGTTTAAATATACGACGAGAATGCTGGCCAGTGCCTAGCTAGTACCTACTGACGTATGCACATACCAGCATGAAATGCATAATGCACCCACGTGTCGGCATGAGATGATCCTTCCCCATACCACCAAACCCCTGCTTACATAAGCATCCGGGAAATGATCCGCAAGAATTCTAAAGCCAATTTCATGGATTTACTCGTATTTTGTCCAGAATATCTCAAACTATATAAAATCACATTTATCTCATTCTTTAAAAATAAAGCTATAACCGTCACAACCTCCTTCGCGAAGGAAAACCCAGCTATCCATAGCTGTGATAAACAACAAATAACAATAAAAATAAATAAATACAACAGTAAGGATGCTTAAACTGGGAGTGAAAACACTGAAATACATATACAGACATTGCATTTCATGGGCCGGGCAGAACGGATAGCTGAGGTTAGGGTAGAAGTCGGGAGAAGGGATTAAAGTAGCTTTCACGCAGGAGGGAGGAAAAGAAAATGGAGGAAGAACACAAGTGAACACAGTAGGAGTCATCATGATATACTGTAGTTGCTGTTACACTTAGCACACTGAAAACACCCTGTGTGAGCAAGGGTGAGACTGAGTTTATTTCTTCTGCTGCAGCCACTGTCTCTCGGCGGCTTTCTCACAAAAGCATTAACATAAGTCCGTCGTTTAAGCACTGTATACAACATAAAATAAATATTAATGGTAAGTTTTTGAGCTACGTTTCACACTTAACAAGATGAGTGGAAAAATGTGCGCTGTCAATGAAGCGTCCTTGTAGGCATGAAAACTTAGAGAAGGTAGACCTGTTAAGCTCTTGGTCACATGGTACAGGCCTAACCGTAAAACAGAAAGATCCATACCCCGTTCTCGCCGGCCATTGGGCGCGCACGTACCATCGCGCCCAACAATGTCCATGAGGGATAGCAGTTCCCCTGAGCGCATAATACTAAGGCGAATACAGTGCTGGAGCGCCGTTCCGGATGTGTCCTCAAATAAGAGCTCACAATGAGGACTTGAAGTGGGCGGATCCAGTATCACCGAGTATTCGTGTGGCATAGGAGGGAAGTCGCCAGATTGCACGGCCCATAGATAGTTCTAAAAAAAATATTAGTAAAACGTAACGTGAAGTAATAGGGGAATCGAAATATGGGAGGGGCGCGAGTCAAGTTAGGAATACGATCAGTAGGAAGGGGCGGTGTTGGTTTAACAAGGATGTAATTAATGCAATATATAACATAAGGTACAATGAAACAACGGGGTACAATGTATCGTTGAAAATTCTGAGGGGGGCTAATGCTGAATGAAGACCAGGATCAGCAAGCAAAAATTTCAATGTAACGTGAGAGAAAACATACAGCGTGACACAAATTTTGAAGAGAGAAGGAAGGCAAGGGTCGACCATGCTCTCTGGTTTATCTTAAACATGCGTGTTACAGAAATGGTTGCTGAGTCATTAGTTACATATCGAGATACTTAAGCTGGTGTTTTCACGTACGTAGCATTACGTTATAGTGCACAGCTGTGGAATCAGTATACGTAGAAAAAGGTGGAGTATGTATACAGAACGTTAATTATAATGCAGGTCACAAATTAGTAACAAGATATGGTATCCCAAATTATTACAAATCCATATATTGACTTTCATTAAGAAGAAAACACACTTGAACGGGAGCTGAAGAAAGTCTATCCGTGTGTAATACTTCACATTTAAAGCAATACGATTTAATAAAAAATAGTGCTCACACACTCTTTCCAAGGAAACTATCAGACACCAACATACACACTCTTCCGCGAAACAGTGACAAAAATATTAAAAACTCAATAACATTATAGCATCTGCCTAGTATTTATCAAGATCATAATTGAGTTTTATTTATGGATGCTCTTTAACTACAATGGTTCTTAGCGTCCCATTCTGTGTTGGGCGTGAAAGACCGGACATTTTGTTCAGATACCTCTTTATCATGCTTGACGTTCCTTTACGTGCCTTAAATCTACAACACGAGACCACCAGCTTTACTTCCCTTCTGAAGGAAGCCATGCTAAGAATTTTAACGCGCGAAAAAGACCATCACCCTCCGCCGGGTTTTAACCTCAACTTCGGCAGTGGAGACTAGCATGATACCCATAGACCACGGAGGACGACATTTTTCAAGATCAGATCACAAAAAAAAACCGTGAGGTTTTCACTTGAGTGAACTGAAAGAAACGTAGCATCACTTCCTTAAACACCATAGCAATAACACTAGCTCTCAACATCGTCACAAAACTTAATACAGCAATAAATAACGTCACCAGAGACCGTGAGGTTTTAACTCTGGGACAAACATCAACAAATTGCCATGCACTAGACGTGAGGCTTTTCATGCGCAAGAACACAGAGCAGATTATTGGAATCTCTGATGGGTCACACCTTAAATCTAGAAAAACGTAATTATCTAGACAAGAAGATAAAGTTAATATCAGATAGATAGTTAATACATAAATTTCATAACCCTATAAAAGTGACGAGTGTGAGGCACGCAATGTCGAAGAAATAATTTTTTAAAAGCTATTCAAAACCTAACCTATAGGATGTAATACCTGTATATTTTTTGTATTTTTCTTTCCTTTTTTGTTTCCTTAATAAAGAAAAACTCCTTATTGAATTATCGAAGGCTAGCAGGCGGTGGGCGTAATCGCAGCTGTAGCAGGCTCTTTCGAGCGTTGAATTAAAAGGGGTTGCTGAAGAGATGACGTAACCAGAATCATGTCGTTTCTTGGCGGGGTGACAAGATTTCACTGGAATGCAAGGGTTACATACGGCTACAAAGCCGAAAAATCTGTAACAAAACTTTTAAACTCATATAAGTATCGGATACAAAAATAGCACTAAAGGTTCAAGTTTTAAGCAGAAGAAACAAAGCAGTAAAGTTTGCATTAGTTACGACGTAAGTACAGCAGAAGGAACTTTGACAATACGGAGGCGCAGCATTTCCTGCAGTGATGCAACAGGTCGCAGATCGAAGTAGTTATAAATGATTGCAGCGTATAATATGTGCCAAATCCTGGTCTGTAACTAGTGATGGGCTTTAAAGTAACATAATACCTAGAAAAAGAGAGGAAAAATTATGGGAATAGATTCTTAATAGACGAGGGTCCCCGATAACATCAGTTCAACTGTCCCAATTCTAAGCATTAACACCTTTGGCGGCGAATCCCGTGCCAAGAATGCGGGACCCGTCAAGGTATAAGGATGAATAATGTATACAGTATCTAGATTACACGACAAGAAATATATACAATGTACCGTAACATATATAAAACACAAAAACTGGTAGAGAAACAAATAAGCCCCTTGGTGAGTTACAACACATAAAGGGAGCATAAACATAGTGTATAAGCAGCAACATCGTGAGCGACGGTAAGAAATAAGAAGCATAGAACTGAC
The DNA here is from genome assembly GCA_030765065.1 of Deroplatys truncata. Classification (NCBI taxonomy): domain Eukaryota; kingdom Metazoa; phylum Arthropoda; class Insecta; order Mantodea; family Mantidae; genus Deroplatys; species Deroplatys truncata. The sequence continues at coordinate 451,493 of JAUKNL010000022.1, read as the reverse complement.
AGTATTTGCACCATGCCAGAAGGCACCGGTTATATTGTTAAGACCTATACATAACTAGCGAGAGTGCTGACGCTGATTGATCTCCGTACCATACAAGACATGCTGTAGGAAAGACGGAAGCTGAATTACAGTTAGAAGAGGTAATGTCGGCGCCATCACAAAAGGGATTGACATTTAGAGGGGAGGGAGAGAGCGAGGTGACGCCGCTTATCACGACCACGTGGAGAGCGCGTTGAGTTATGTGTACGATAGCAATTGGGTTGCGCCTGCATTTGAGAGCGGGTATTATTTATATTTGTATACGAAGGCAATAGTAAAATAGTGAATGTACATGCAAAGGATAGAATGCAAGTACATATCAGCATAAGGATTTGCGTTAACAAAGGACATGCCGTTAAATATTGATGCTTATTCTAATGGGAAAATGCCGCCGATGTTAGAATCGCTTGCATCGCTGTTATTGTTACTGCTCGCTTGATAGGCTTGATATTATCACCGCCACCGTCGTCATCATCATCCAAAGAGGTGCTGAAATTCCCCGCGGAAATGACAAGCTGTTCTATCGTTTCTTCCAAAAGTCCTTCATTTTCCCACCCTGCGTTTATTACACCCTTTGTATGAGTAACTGCTTTTTTCTTCAATTTTCAGATTTTACTGCTGCTAGTGCCTTTTCTGTCAGATTTATAACAGATGACACAGTAGTCTTTATTGTTTCGCCCAACATAGACCTTTACTTTGAGGCGGAACCTGGCGAGCCGACTTACCTCCTCTCGGTCTCTTCTCTGGAAGGGGAAGGAGAGGCGTGTGCTGGACGCGGTGCTTAGCGTCTGCTTTGAAGTCCTCTCGGAGTGGTTTCTGCTTCAGCACGCGTCTTCGTCGCTTCATTGAGGATATCCCACATTCCGTCGCTGTTTAGAACACTGTTTAATTTTCTATTTGCCTGGCTGATTATGGATTGGCTCATCGGAGTGGATGGAATTCTTCTTGGGATTTATGGCCTCCAGCGGGTCGAAGATCTCATTCGAACAAGTTCTGAATGTGGGATAGGTGGGAAAGTAAAAAGAACCGCAAAACTCGGTGATTCTAACTGATTCCAACTGAGAACACTGCACTCGTTTCTACTAATGTTCCTGGCAGGAGACTGCCCAACTGTCGGTCTAGAACTTAGTAACTTTAGCGCTTGACATCGCGCGTGTACATAACCAGTTAACGCGAATGTTGGGTTGAAAGCTTTTGCGCGTGATATTTTCCGGTATTCAGGAATAATTAACAAGGCATATGTTGACACGTTGATCTCCGCCGGCATCTTACATCGGCTACTTTACACAAACGACTCTGACAGTCACATACAAAGTTTTGTTTCCTTGCGGTACAATTGAACTATTATACTCGCCGGAATGAGACTTCGACAATTCCTTTAATTCGCATTAAGCAAACCGGTGGGCGGTCTCGATTACTCGCAATACTATGGTTTCCTCTCGCAACCGCGGAATTACCTTACAAAGTCTGATGCCGTTTTTACATCCTTATTCAAGTTTTGTGGATTTCACGTCGCTCATATCGCGAAGACTGGATACTTTACACAAATTCTGATGGGTTATATACTCTATGCCCTTACCCCGTTCCTACTACGCTAAACATTCCATATTGGATATATTTTTCGGGCCCAGGTTTTCAATGCTGAAATTTAGGGTCACGTGGTACAATTTATTACGTCATACGGGACTTCACTTGGCTGTGGGTGATGTTTCCTTCCCCCACGATTCTGGTAGCGTCACTTTTTGACAGCAAACATACAAAGAAATTTCATCCTCTTGCTACCGAACAAAAGTTTGCAGCCAAACAGTGCAATAAGGCTTACTGGGTTTCTCCCAAAACGAAGACTTTCTAGCTGCCTGAACTGGTCTCGCCAGGAACATGCTAACCATACAGATAAAATTACTAGATTACTAAAATATTATTGACGCACAAAATGTTAATGAATCCATATAAATGTACACACCATATTGATCACAATAAAAAGAGATATAAAACGATATTAAATATGAGGCGACAGGTAGTTCCCGCTTCGTATGCCCCAATCGTTGGAAGGCAAAAAATTGAATGGGCAAAATAATTTTTTTTTCTTCCTACGATTCCTTTCCTCTGACTGTGGCATTAATCTTAGTTTTTATCACCAAGATTCTAGTTTCCGAGGTCGCGGGTTCAAAACCGGCGGAAGGCGATGTGTTTTTTCGGGCGTAAAAATCCTTGGCATGGCTTTCTTCGGAAGGGAAATAAAGCCGGTGGCCCCGTGTCGTAGATTTACGGCACGTAAAAGAACCTCAAGTCTGCTAGAGAGGCCTCTGAGCAAGCTTTCCGGTCTTTCACGCCCAATATAGAATGGGACCACAGCAATTAAAGAGCGTCCATAAATAAAACTCAATTTAATTTAATTATCACCCCAAGATAACAAATAGCATATCAGATACAAAAGGTTATATTAAATTAACACACAAGTAAGGATCTTTAACATTATACTTCCTCCCTTTCCTTGTTTACATTCTGTCTGGTGGCGAACAGTTTTGCTTTGGTTTAACCTGCCTTTCTAGGGTAAGGCCACTCCCGTTGTGTATGTACGGGAGAAATACCATTGCTGCGCTATGTCAGCTCGACACACTGACCTTGTTTACCATTTAGCATGCAGGTGTAAGCTTTCACCCGAACTGTTCACTGCACTTTGTACATTTCAGCACTCGCAACCAATTGCACACTAAATTTTTCTTGCCTGACACAACACAACATGGAAAATATAAAATACCCTTGACACAAATACAGTACAAATATGACAATGAACTTTAAAACACCAACGTTCAGCCAATAAAGTTCACAATGAAATGAACATGACCTAATACGTATATACACACACAAACACACAAGAGTTACCCCATTGAAGTATGCCGGTTCTTTCCTGAACAGTAAATTTATTCTCATTCCTTCACATCCTCTTCCTCTGCTAATGGACTATGGACGAAGCAATTGTTTGTAATAACGTCGTATGACCGTTTTATTTTTCCGGTCCACCAACTCATAAGCATCGGTGCTAAATCTTTTTGAAATAACGAAGGTTCCTCTATGCAGGTTGTACATTCGGAAATGCTTTTTCTTTAAAGCGTTGGACTGTCGTTGTCTTTTACTAACACCAATTCGCCACTAATGTTTCACCTCTTCATCTCCTTCTGGCGATTCTCTTTCTTTTTCATGGCCTTGGCTTATATACTCAGCTTCGCTTTTCTCAAAATTTCTTCTTCCGATAGCCCCTGCTGGTTTTGATTAAGGATGACTCCAGGGATGTTCTTGCCTGGTGTTCGATTAGTTTTCCCTCCATAATTTTAATGGTTTTAATCCTGTCGTAGGGTTCACGGAGTAATTCATGATATTTTCTATGGTCCCAATAGAGCCAATCCAGCTGGCATATCGGCAATTACATAGTATCCTAAGAAAAATGGTGACATCACGCAGGGCGCGAACGCAGGAGCTGCTTTTTGGGCGGTAACGCGAGCAATGGTATAATTTTATGTGGTTTTCCCTTAAAGTCTTCAGAAAGGTATTGCTTTTAAAAATTGTAGCGTTATCCTTCAGGATGGCTTCCATCTTTCCTTGCTCCGGTACGTATTTGTCTAGAATTTGGTTTAAACACGAAGCACTGGTTAACTTGCACACAGAGTAAATTTTGACTAGTTTGAAGAATACGTCTAGCACTACCACGACGTATCTGAATCCGAATCTTCCCACGGGCATCTCTCCATTGCAGTCCATTAACACTAGCGTCCTGGGCTTATCTCTTCAGATGGCGTTCGTTTCGTACTCGTAGGCAACGTTTCTTTCTGGCAACCTTCGCAGGCGGCAATTATTCTCCTCACTTTATTTCTCAGCCACGGGATGTACAAAGTTTCTGCCATCATGAAGGCGGTTCTGTTAGTGCCAGAATGTGCTAGGGATAAGTGATAAACTTCGATTATTTTCATTTCGAGGGTTTACGGCATGAAGGTTTTCCAACTTTGCACTTCCGTACCGAATAGTTTGTAAAGCATTCCTTCCCTTAATCCTAGAGTTCCTTTTACATAGCTTGAAATCTCGGGAGCATAACTAATGAGATTCGTTAATTTTGCATCTTGGTTCTGCATTCCTCCGATATTCTTAAAGTCTGCAGCAAGTTCTTTATCCATACGTATGTCTGTATGCGTTAGAGTAAAATTCCTCCTCGGTCGCTCACTGCAATCCGGAATTTTAGGATCGTGATTTAATCTTGAGAGCAGGTCACTGAAAATGTTCTCTTTGCCAGGAATATATTTAATCTCTACGTCGATGGAGAGTATCTCATAGATGTAGCGAGATATCTTTGTGCTCGTTAATTTTCACTTTTGGACGAAGGAAAAGCTCACATGATCTCTATAGACGACAGATTTGTGCCTCTAAACGTACTGCTTGAACTTTTGCAGCGCGAAACACAGGTCGCTATTTCTAGTTCGGTCACACACTCGTACGTACGTCAGATGGCAGGTTGAGGGCAACCCGATGGTGTGTTTAAGCGTGTACCTTCCCTAATTAGGGCTTTACCACGTAGTGACGGGATATGGGGGTTACAGGATGGCGGTTGTTCTTTAGGTAGGGGAGAGAAAGGAGGTAACAAAGCTTGTTCCTCGACGGTAGCCGGTCATGGTGCAACTGCCCTTGTGCACCGCTGATGATATGAATTTTGTAATTATAAACATGTTGGGATTTTAATTTTGAAGTCCAAGCTACTCTTGAAGGGATTGTATTGGAGTTCAGCTTTAGCTGCTGTTGGAATTACTCCGCTGTTACCGGATATGCCCGCAAGCCATGCGGGGAAGCCGGTGATGCCTCAAGCGGCGTGTTCTGGGGTTATAATCCCCAAGAGACCTAACTAGGGCGCTCTGATGGTATGGCAACTGGTCGTAAAATTTTGCGGCCCGGCGCCTAATTTCATCCTCCACGTAAGGAAGAGATGAGGCTTCGTGAAGCAGTCTCACGGGAAAGGAGCGGTTTACACAATAGATGGCCCGAAGGCACCTATTCTGTACCCGTTGCAGGAGCAGCAGGTTGGAATCTGCGGCCATGCCCCAGATCTCGCAGGCATAAAGCAGGAAGGGGATTATCAGCGCTCGAAAAAGGTGTAACTTTAAAGGGACAGGCATCTCAGACCTCAGCATCGGGTACAATGAAGCCGCAGCCCCATGCCCCCGACGCGCGACGTCCCCGACGTGTCCCCGAAAAGTTAGGCCCTTATCTAACTTAACCCCCAGGTAGGTGATGGCATTTGTCCATTCTATCCTTCTTCCGAGATAGCTGAATGTGGGGAAGATTGCGGGAAAGCGGCGCTTGGTGAAGAGAATGGCGTGGCTTTTTGCCGGGTTGATGGATAATCGCCAACGCCTGCACCACTCTTGGAGGAGGCGGAGGTGTCTCTGAATGGGGTTGAAGGCTCTGTTTGGGTTTTTGCTTGTACAGTACAGGAGCACGTCATCAGCGTACTGTGCCATATTGACGTGCTGCTCTGTGGGTAGGTCGGCCACATATACACTAAAGAGTGTGGGGGATAACACAGAACCTTCGGGGACTCCGCCTCGTATTGGCCTTAGTGTAGATTTGTGTCCCGCAACCGAAACTACAAAGGTGCGGTGTTTTAGATATGTGTGTAGTAGGTGTATTATGTGTGTAGGGAGCTCCAGTTGGATAAGCTTTTTAAGGAGACCCGCATGCCAGGTCGTCGAGAAGGCCTTCTCGACATCCAGTGAAACTGCGGCGGTGTAAGCCCTGTCCTGGAAGCCCAGCTCGTTTCTCTCTATGGGGGTTAACACGCATGATACCGTGCTAATCACGTAAAACTCTCCGCTCTACTCTCTCTCTCTCTCTCTCTCTCTCTCTCTCTCTCTCTCTCTCTGCCCTAAAAAAGACTCATATCCCAGGCAGGAGGCATTGACGTAGATTTCATGCGGCAGTCCCTCATAGATTCTCTCTAACAATATAGACTTACCAAATAATTCTTTGATTATTTCAAAGGCGTCCTGGTGCTTAGCTTCCCAGCACCATTTTGTTCCTTTTTCCAAGAGAGCCCTAATGGGGGCTATCTCTATGGCGTGTTTAGGGATAAACATGCTTTGAAAATGTAAAACCCCGAGTAGTGAATGCACTTGTTTGACATTTCTAGGAGGCGGTAATTTCTTTATGGCCTCTATGCGCTCCTGATTGGGCGTAATTCCTTCTTTCTAATTACATATCCCAGGAATTCTACTTTTTCCACAACGAAATGGAACTTTTGCAAATTTACTGTAATGTTGTTCTCGCGAAGTTTAGAGAATACGCAGAGCATGTGCCTCAAATGCTCCCCGAAGCCTTTTTCAATTATTAAAAAATCATCCACACACTGAACGAGGAGCTCGTGGGCGGTGTCGCCGAATATCGCGTCGATAGCACGTAAAACTCCATGGCCTGACGTCATAAGGTCGAAGCGTGTCCGGACATAGTCCCTCTGTTACCCTTGGTGCAAAAAGGAAGTATACTGCTTAACACTTTCTTCGAGTTCAATTTGCCAATATGAGGAAATAAGGTAAAGAGTGGTCATAACTTTTCCTCGGTTAATTTTAGAAAGTACTTTTATTCCTTCATTCCTAAAACGGTTGGGCGTTGTATGGCGATTTAAGCTACGGGCGTCAATGGACATACGGAGCTCATTATTTTTTTTCAACTTCCAACAAACCGGATTCACGAAGGCCGACCGGGACGGTCTTATATTTCCATCTTTATGCATTTTGGTTATAATTTCGTTGGTGCGTGTTCTTAGCGCTATAGGTAGTTCCCAGTATCGGCGAGTGTATGGTTTTAAATTTTTCACCTCAAAGCTGTGTTTGCATGCATTACATGTGCCGGGTTTGTCCAAAAAACCACGTTTCTCTTTAAAACTGTAAATAGTTTTCGTTTGTGATTTTGACATGTACGCATGAGGGAGTTTGCTTTTTAAATCTACGGTACCGCATTCCACAGCTACGGCAAACTGGTTTTTCGCAAGGCGAGCTTCCACTGCTCCTTTGGTGATATTATTACAGTAGCTAACTCCACTTCCGCTGGTGGAGGGAATATATACATCATCATCCCCTATACTTCCGCATTTCAACATATAGACCTGTGGGCTATACTCTGTTTCCACTAATTGTACGAAGAAAGATTCCTCTGCCAATGCAACCTCCCCCGCCGTTCTTACAATTTCTCTTTTATTTTGTTCCGTCACGAAGGCAATAGTATGCACCGTGAAATCTTTGCAATATTACAAAGTCTGATTTGCGAAGTTTACGTTCGTTTTCAGCTCGTGGAGAATGTCGCATCCTATCAGAAAATCACAAACAAGATTTTGCACTATTACAAAAATATTAATAAACTCATATAAATGTATATGCCAAATTCATCACAATAAAAAGAGCTATCAAATGATATGGAAACGAACATGGAAAAAATCGAAAGTCTGGTTTCCACGGATTTTTTCCTCTAAACGAACAACAGGTTTTATCGAGGCTTCCTAAAGCTAGCCTAGACAACAATTTGGGTGATATAGCAGATGGCATTGGAGAATCATTTCTTCAGGAGTTAAATAAAGGAAGGCAAGATGAGACAAAGCCAAGAGAGAAAACAGACGTAAGAAGTTACTTGTTCCAGCAGGGAGGAGCATTGGAACATCAGATGTTTTAAATGCGGAAAACAACACCGAGGAAGACCTGACAATTTGCACAAATAAACAAGGAAAGGCAAGCAGCAGAAAAGAAAGATGAGCAGTCGGATGATGAAACTTACGTCAGAGACACGTTTTCTATACAGGATTCCAATGAAATTGATTTGGACTGTTTACGTGAACAGCTGTCCGATCCCGATGAAGACGACATTTATGAAGGAAACAAACAATGCAAATCAAGAAACGTTTGCAGCTGAAGAATGTAATAACACAGACGTTTCAGTTGGAGATTATGTTGTCGTCAATTTTTAGGGTAATTTGTTCCCAGGGAAGGTCATCGTTAATCAACGTGCTGCGTACTAAACAGTGTAAAAAAATTATTTCCGGTTGTAGCGTAATAGTATAACGGAGGGTTATTAACTATATCTAATGATAATAATAGATTATTAAGGGAATTTGGCCCGCAAAAGAAAGAAACAAAACATTTCAAAATGTTGGCATGCAAGTACTCACATGTTATAACCATACAGGAGGGTACAGCTTCATTACACACAGAATTTTAGTTTATCATAATTTAGTTATGGAACACTTTGAGAAAAAAATGGTAAATAAATATCTGGGAAACCATTTTCAAAATGCTGATATTTTGTAAATGCAGTGTGTGTAAGCAAGAATCGTGCTGTCGCGGGAAATGCAAGTTTACAGTGTATTAATGAACTAGCTGACTGTCACGCAAGTTGGCAATGAGAATTTAAGTATGTGATTATGATTTGAAGACACAAGTTTATGCTTTAGTTTAGAACTGACTTTTTTTTTTATTCTTAAGTGTTATATTTCATTTCACTTTTAAATTTTTATATTATGAGTAGCCTAAGCATTTAAGCTATGTTTTAGTTTTTTTCTCATTATACTCCTTTTAGGTGGGATTGAAATGTCTACTTGTCCTTATACGTATTTTAGTGTCTAGAATAAGAGGCCTGTTAAAAAAAACAGAAACTCTGTCTCAGAGCGATGCCAGAGTGGGTGATCGGTCTGATGCTTAGTATGTGAACGAAAAAGTGGATGATATTAGTGTGTTGAGAAATGTATCCTCCAGTCTTATTTGGGTCTGAAAAAAAGGAACGTCCTGTAGGGGAGTCCTGAGAGGGCAGTGGATGGGGGTGGTGGATCTGTAACTGGATGGCACGCTGTTTGACGTAGTTGCATGGCGACATCCTACTGGTTCACTAGCTACTGATCTTGAGTCTTATGCAACCAAACAGTCTGGGCAAAAGTGGCCATGGTGAAAGTGAGTGGCGCCGTAAAACAAGGGATGATGCATCTTACCTGACTTGGCAAGCCTTTGTAGGTATTATTATTTAATAAAGCTCCACCGAAAGATGAGGCCACGGTCTCGATGGGCCTGAAACACTGTGCATCAGGATTGATGGTTTTGGTGATTCTGCGGTCTGCGACAAAGGAAGTGTGTGGATCAAACAAATCGCTGAATACCACCTTAATGGCACCCCTCTCGCCGATCCTGTAACTAACCTCTCCGGGATCGACCCATACTGTCAATTCTGGTGGCAGTTCCTGGAGAAGATCCTGAATGGGAACGCCGCTTTCTTTGGCAGCTTGCTCCAGGACTGGATCCACTAGAGTACCAGTCTGGAGACATCTGAATGCCGAGCACTTTAATGGCGTTTCTGGGTGCCAATGACCCTTGAACTTGTTCTTTAGTAACTTTTGAAGCTCTTCTCCGAACATATTTACTCTCCGCCAGGGCAGCTTATTGTACAGGTTAGACATGACGAAATTTAGAATGACTTTTACTTCCATGTGCATCTTGGACGTTTCAGGTTTTTTTTTTTAGCTTAGGGGCGAATATTTCTGCTTTAGGTGGAGGTTAATTAGAAAAGAGGACTCCCAAATCTTAAAGAGAAAACAAACTCATACCCAACATATCGGAAAATTGGAAGTACTGATACGGGTGGACCTTAACTCAAGACATGGGTGTTGCGCCCTATTTTTCTGGAAAGGAGGCAAATGCAGAGAGATCCTGACTTGAACCATGTCACCTTGAAAAATTAAATTTGAAGGGGCTGGCCACTTGGGGGACGTCTAAGAAAAATGAGTTAGAGAGGCTGGTGCCTCCCTCATGGCTCGGAATCTGGTGGTGGACTGTGAGAGGGTACTAGCACTTGCAACCATAGTTTTCTAAAAAAATTGGAAATATAGAGAAGGCAAAATCTGCACCACAACTCTCTCGTGATGAAATAATATGTAGAGGTACGGAATTGAACTCCACTTTTCCCTAAGAAAACGCTGATTTCGGGGAAAAGTCGGTGTCTCCACCATAAACATCTTATAAGGAATAAAAAACAGAGGTACGGGGTCGAACTGTACTTCTCAAAAATGCTTTAGAGAAGCCGGCACCTCCAACATAATGTCACAACTCAAACATGAGATGACAGGGGGGTTTCACTAAGATGGTAGATTATAACTAGTAAAGACAACTCAATGGTTCAGAACGGTCCATTTTTATTAATTATATAAAGACTCCCATTGGAACTTACCTTTTTTAGATGGCACGGTTGCTGTTGAGATAGTGCCGGAGTTTCAAGGTATGCGGTAAGAGCCAACGCCAGAGGTCGAGAATAAGAATGCAGGAGTCCGACCACGAGACCATCAAAAAGCCCAAAATGCTGGTTCTGGCGCTCATTATATAGCCAATCATTTCCTATAGGAAGCTAGTCATTTCCTATGAAGTTAAGCATAACAGGATGTTCTAGAACATTCCATCTGATGCACATCCCTTTGGTGATGTGCTAAACGGCACGTAGGACTCAGGAAGTTTATGAACTGTGAGTCCTGAGAGAATTCTCCCAGCGGAAGGTGTTAGCCGCTAAAATCCCGTTACATTCTAGCTGTGCCCATCCGTTCACCAAGAAAGATTGTGAAATGTAAGAAAATATCAAAATTTAGATGAAAGTATAATTTAGGCCAAAGTGTCCAGAAATATGAATGTCCAAACCTTCTGTGGATTCTTGCGCTTCTCAACAGCAATCACGACAATATATAACTGAGAAAATTTGAAAATGTTCATGGCACCAGGAGAAATGGAGAATGGAGCCCTAGAAGCTCCCATCCAAGGCTGGAGGAGGGAAAGAAACATTCAGAAATCTCTCCTTATTCTTGGTGGTATTTCTGGAACTCCTGTTGCCTGAGAATGCCTTCAACCTTCCCCCAACAAGCCATACATCAACCATCACTGAAGGACATGCCCACGATACATGGCAAGGCTCAGCCCATGAGAGCTGTCACAGTATATTTAAGATGTTTTAAAAATTACTATTTCTTATCTATGTATATAACCAATTATTTATAACACAAAGATAATATTGGGAAGAGCTCAATAAGTAAGTGTTTGGACATAAGGAAAAGAATAGTTATTCTGTTGCACATATCACTTTGATTGGAGTGTTACCTATCATTAGAAAATAACAGAAATTATTAGCTGCCAAACTTTAAATGTGGTGAAGACCTCTCTTTTTTGCTATGTGAAGTAGGGTTTGGGTCAAGTTTGCACTCGTTTTGTCTGTTTTAATTGTTTTGTTTTGAAGGCCTGGAGGGATTTTAACACCCTCCTCCCAAATTGTTGTGCCATCAGTTATTTGTAGACACAACTTATGATCTGTGCAGTAAGTTTTATTTTCACTAGAATTTTACTTGAGCCCAGCATTTCTTAAGACAACGTTGCTTCCCTTCCCGGCAATTCACACTAGAAATAGGGCACCAAATTGTAGAAGTGGTATTTTTTTTTTGTCAACATTAATACTTGTTATTCTGCTATGCTATCCATGCCATGTTAAGCGAATAAATTGCTGCTTAATGTGACATTGCTGCTTTTTAATGATCCATGCAAATACTTGGTAAGATAATAATGTTAATTTGAATAACAATAAATGATTTGTTTAATTGTGATAGAATAAAATAAGGGGAATTTAAATTTAAATTATTTTGTTTTTATAGCATATTAGTTTGCCTTTAAGAAACAAATAACAAAGTGTTACCATAACTAAATGAAAGAAGTGGGTAATGAATCAGTGAATAAGGTGTAACCTTTTAGGTGTGAAGGTTATTGCAGGGATCTTGTGTATGAAGGGGAGAAGAGAGGTGCATGGGTATTGTGACTTTGTCCATTGTTCCTCTAATCACTCTCAGGGTTTTCCTTGCCTGTAGCACTTGAATTAATGGCGCACAAATAACCCTCTTCTCTCTTCGGCTCACTCACTCATGTATTGAACATGAGACTTGCCTTCTAGACTGTTCTCTCTCTCTTGCTCACAGACATGTTAAACACAGGACTTGTCTTTTGGCATCATGCATACAGAACTTGCTGAGTGAACTGCGACAGCATTGAACTGAACCTCATAACAATCTTGCATGTTGCAGCTTCCTATTATGCCCACACTGAAGGTTCAGTACAGGCCAGGGGAAGGTAATGTTGGGAAGCTCCTACTAACATCCTGATAAGAGTTCAGGGACAGCAAAAGCTAAGAGTGCCTCTCTCTCTCTCTCTCTCCAACAAACCATATGCTGGCTGGAACTGGAGAACATACCATTCCCTCATGGTGCAGAAAACAGTGAAGGTGCCATCACAGTATACTGAGAGGGTGACAGTTCAGTTGCAGACAGTGTGTTGTGTTCCCCCTTATGACTTTTCTAGCTGTAACAATAGTTTATTTTCCTTTCAGCTAAGGCAGGTAAAGGTAATTCCACCCCTATACTTTCACTGTTTTCAAGTGATCAGAGAGCAAGGAACCTCTTGGGTATTTTGGCTCATGTTGTGTTTAATATGAGAATTGAGTATCCTCTTTTCTGGCTCAGCATTGTTTTATTTAATCTGAATGTCCCCATTTCCTGACATATTGCTCTTCCTCAGCAAGGATCCTTGCCACACAAAATACTTGTTTATTTTCGCATTCATTCAGTTGCATCAATAACTTTGCACATGTACTCTTTAAGCTAAGCAGCCTTGTCACGTGAGTTAGGAACTTCTGCATTATGTCTATGCGTTTATGTATCCGAGCATTTCCTGCACCATATTGGTGAAATACATGTCATATTATATAGCTATTTCCATGAGTAATTTAGAGTGTCGCAGACTTTCGTCCTTGTGGTGTACACGTCTGGGTTTGCATATCCAATTTATGAGGCTAAAGAACACAGAGCTGTGTTACACACATCTGTCCCTGTGGATTCCAGTATAATCTTACACTTAGAGACAAGATTCTATCATCACACAAAATCTTGTTCTGTCCCCTATTTGTCAAATTATTTTTTGGTTCTCAGACAATTCATTTAACTATCTGCCCCTATATTTAATATAAATTTCCTATTGATTCCATGATGTTAAGAAAACTTTCCTCTGATCTCTCTCCTTTGTTCTTTTTCTTTCTTTTTTCTTTCCAGAAAACACAAGTATTCTCATGCTAGCTTTTCCCAGGCTTGATTTTTTATGGAAGATAGGGCACATTTCACTGAAACCTTTTTTGACTGGTTTTAAGCTCTACTTGTATACAGGCAAGCACACCCTTCTCACCTAGAAAAAAATTTACTGATAATGGAGTGTTACTGGGCAGAGCCTCAACAACAGTTGCTACCTTAGAGAAAAAGTTTTTCCCAAACTCTGTCAGTCTGAACTTATGTTTCTTCCGATGTCCATATTAACTTCAACAAATGTAACAGTTTTCTAAAATTAACATAAACCAATATTGAAGTACATTTTGTTATCATTATTCTTATTGATTTATTAATTCTTTTAGCCATTGCAGAACCTCATTGTTTTTATCGATTGCATAATTACTTTATCAACCACAAGAGTTACTGTGCAGCTTCAGAGTGTTGTGTTGCTTGACTCGACTGACAGTGGAAATACTTTTTATGGGCTTTTAAGCAATTTTCAATTAAACATTTGTTTATCTTCATTGGAAGGTAAGGGGAAGGGGAAGGTAGGGGAAAGGAGGGGAGGGGTGGGGAGGGAAAGAGAAGGAAGGGAAATGTTTCTCTAAATAGCCTTGCTTTGAAAAATAGGTATGAATATGGGAACAGCCAGAACAGTCCTTCATGCAGTACACAGACATACCTTAGATGATTATATCTACCAAGTAATTTGCTACCAATAATGAAATAAATTTATTACCTTTACATCATGCATATCTAAATTATGTTCATTTAATTTGTACAGCATACTAAAGTGCCCATATGCATTTATTCTCCATATAAATGGATAGATGTACCTCAGCTGAAGTAGGTTACTGACATCCAGGGTCACCTACATAAATTTTGGGCCTTGTGACAAGTCATTGGTAGGTCTCCTTACCCTATTCATAAGTCCATTACATCATTCCACAGAATTTGTATAATGTTGGGAAAGCAGTGACATGTATAATAAAGAATTTGAAGCAGTATGCTCAGCATAGCAAATAATAATAATAATAATAATAATAATAATAATAATAATAATAATAATAATACATAATAATATGAATTGTAACAAATATAACATGTACACACATGAATCTTATGAGTAACCTGATGAGGAAAATGTGTACATTGCCAGTTATTATTGAGAACATCTTTCAAACGAAACCTGGCTGAGTTAGAAACAAAATGGTGCAGAAGGGTAGGACATTGAGTGCATAGTTTTTGTTGCTGGAGTCTCATTAGGCATATTTAACACAAGTCTGGGGACAAGAAAAATTTCTGTTACTGGTAAATTGCATGATGCAGGAAAAAAAAGTTCAACTCTTTTTTACAAGTATGAAGCTGGCATTTGAATGGAACTTTAAAGTGATCAAAAGGAGATAAGATATAAGTCATGTGATACAACAGCAAACAGTTTCAAAACTTAAGTGCAAGAAGAAAATAATTTTGGAAAAACACACATTGATAAAACACCAGAGAAGACACTTGTTGATAAAACACTGGAGAACACAGAGATTGTAAAATTACTGGAGAGCTCAGAAGTTGCAATGGTAAAATATGAAATGGAGAATTTGCTAAAAGTTGAGTTATTAAAACATGCCAATAATGAGTTACTAGGACACAAGACAAGTCGTTTACAGGTGAAGAGATAAATACGTGGGCAAACGTGTTAGATGTGTACTGAAAAAGGGGCAGTAACAATGGTGTGTAGTGCGATGCATGTGTGTGATCTCACATCAATACAGGAAGAAAGGTGATAGGAAAATAAAGAGAAATAAAATTCAACGGTTGAGTTACATACCACCCCTGAGAAAAGATACATGCATCCTGTGATGAGAACAGAACATTAACCAAGACCCGAACCCAGTACAAATCCCACGACCTTCCATGCTCCAGAGCTAGCCCATGTGACATCCTGTTATGACCCTCATGCGACATACCACCTCAAATAGTACAAAAATTATATAGAAGTGACATCCACTGTTCCCTCCCTCTTATAGGCAGACCTGCTGACAGTAAAAGAGAACTTAAAAATAAAGTTGGAATTAAACTGCTTTAAAAAAAAAAATACAATGAAATTAAATTTACTCTACGTAAGAGTCATGACTTGGGGGATAAAGATTCATTGCTCCAAAAATTTGTTTTGGGACACTGGAAACATCAAGAGATTGGAGTCAAATTTTTAAGACATAAGGTGAAATTATATTGCACTCAGAAAATGTTTACAAATCATGTCATTGTATCTCTCACAGGTTTTCTAAGAAATTAAAAGTTAGTTTTTTTAAAGCAATCTAAAGGTCGGCAAAATCATCTTTGCTTTATATAAGCTTAATACTCTAAAAGGAATGTATTTTAAGCAGTTTTTTCCCTTGTAGGCACTACACACTTGATTGGTGCAAAGGCAAATTACTCCTGTTTGCTTACTTTGCTTCTAAATGACTTGAATAAATATGGATGTTATTGTCCATTGTAAGTTCTATACCATGGTTTAAACTAAATTGTGTCTTCTGGGTAAGGCTTACTCAGATTTTGGAATGAAAAGAATTCTATTATGTTCATGGAGGAAGATAGCTCATGCAGAAGAGCTTGCTTCATTACAATAATGCTTATTCTCAGTCTCATTCATGTCATTTACAGTTTTGCATGTCTTTGGAAGAGGAATACTATTTGTGTATGCTTTCCTGCTGTTAATGGATGTACATATACAAAATATGCATACTAATAGAGGTTTAGTTTCATGTAAATTTGAAATTACTTTATTCTCATATTATGGAGAAAACATAATATTGTAATACAGACAACATGATGTTAAACATTTTCATTGTAAAGCATATAAAACATGACTATGTGTGATGGTGTAAAATAGTAAACACTGTGCTTACCTTGTTCAGCTTCATGGTAATGTGCTGTTAGGAAATAGTGATACGTACACAATAGATTTTCCAACTAGGGGCACGCAACAACCGCATTCAAAGGACATTCAGGAAGGCTGCATGTATCCATCAGAGTAGAATCACTACCCAGTACATTACAAAATCAATGCATTATGGCCTATGACACATATTTTGCGATACTACAGTAGTTGTGTATTGTGCTATGCAATTTGAAAGTACACATGCTCCATAGTTTTACATCTTTTTCAAGTGTAGAAGCAGTACAAACATAGTATTTTATATGTGTTGCCTAGGGCTTATCTGCTATAAGTTTCATATAATCTCAAGAAAAATTCAACAACCTTTCCTTATAACGGAAGAAACGAATGAAGTACATGTAGTCATGTTCATTAAAAATCCATAAAATATGATTGACCTGTTACCTTCTTTTGACTGATTTGCTGGGGTTAGAACATTTCATTACATATGCTAAAAGTGCTACTGTTTCACATTTTCATTTGATGCAGCATATTTGGAAAACAATACTACAGACTAATAAACCTTTGTAGAGTGCTGACTAAAATGAAGAGCAGAATCTTCACCTATCAATTGAAGATAGAGTATTTAACCCTTCCTGTATGGAATTAGTTTGCACCAGATTTAACAAAGTTGTAAAAAGTTGCTCTAAAATTGAAATATTATCATATTTACACTTATTCATACACATTTTAACTAATACTGTGTAAATGTAAGTGATCATGCCTGCCCGTAGGTTGATTTTGAAAAAAAAAAAAAAAAAAATGGTGGGTTCAAAAACAGTTTATGTGCTGAAACTATACTAAGCTATATGCATATATACTTGTACATTGGTATACATACACTTGCAGTTTCCTCTAAGTAAATTTTCCTTGTGTGATAAAGTTTGAAATGCTTATCTAGATGGAAATGAGGCTTGTCACTGCAAGTAACTGTACTGGTAACAGCATGTATTGCATGCAAATGTCATTACTGCCATCACTTCAGTCTTATTAGCTATTGTTGCACTCATCTTCATGCAGAGTGCTTCTGCGTGGCTTTCTTCTTCTTCTGATCCAAATGACTCAAAATAAGGAGAATAATCACTGATTTCATTGAAAGTTGACATTAAATTACTATCTGCCAGTCTTAATTTTGACACCATCTTTGCATATCACACAAAAAGCTTTAAACATAACCATTCGCACTGCACATGTACAACATAAATCTGTGGCTGTGAAACTCCTAAACCTATTTTAAAAGGCTATGAATGGCATTTGCATGTTGCTAACATCTAATGATACTTGCGTAAAGTGGAGGATAGATCCAGCCACAAGTGTTCAGTTGGTAATTAAACATACCTCTTGTGGTTATGCTTACATCACTACCACAAAGGTTTAAATCATATAAATTACTACCCTCAGGGATTTAAGTAGACTTTTACTTTGCTCAAGCCAAAAGTGCACTACAAAATTTCTTAGTATTGTAAGCTAAAACTTTGAGAGATTAGCTTTTCCATCTTTCTAGTAGTGTTTGGGGGTATGATATTTTCATAAAATTCCTTGTTGTGAGGTGGCACTAAGTAGAATTTGCTGTTGTATGTAGTTTCTCTCCATTTTTTCTGAATAACATGGCACCTCCTAGCAGAGCACTTCAATTAAACTCAGAAAGTTAAATTGAATATAAAAGATTCTTTGCCATGGCATTATTAACTATTTCTTTTACTCCATTCAAGATTTAATTGCAAAGGATACTAAATAACAAAACTATGTATAGTGTAATAATGACCACATGATTAACTAATGCACATGCTTTTGCTATTTATGTATGTGTTGTATTGATTTGCATTCTGAGGAGTCCAACATTGGTTATACTTTGTACTAAAATGATTAACTGGACTAATTAACTATTACTACTGAATCAAGGATATTTGGCTTACTGGACAAATGTACATTGAACTTCTCTCATCTGATTCATATACACTACATGATAAAAAGTATCCGGACACCTGGCTGAAAATGATATACAAGTTCGTGGCGCCCTCCATCGATAATGCTGGAAGTCAATATGGTGTTGGCCCACCTTTAACCTTCATGACAGCGTTCACTCTCACAAGCATACTTTCAATCAGGTGCTGGAAGGTTTCTTGAGGAATGGCAGCCCATTCTTCATGGAGTGCGGAACTGAGGAGAGGTATCGATGTAGGTCAGTGAGGTCTGGCATGAAGTCGGCATTCCAAAACTTCCCAAAGGTGTTCTATAGGATTCAAGTCAGGACTCTGTGCAGGCCAGTCCATTACAGGGATGTTATTGTCGTGTAACCACTCCGCCACAGCCCGTGCAGTATGAACAGGTGCTCGATTGTGTTGAAAGATGCAATTGCCATCCCCGAATTGCTCTTCAACAGTGGGAAGCAAGAAGGTGCTTAAAATATCAATGTAGGTCTGCGCTGTGATCATGCCATGCAAAACAACAAGGGGTGCAAGCCCCCTCCAGGAAAAACACCACCACACAATAACACCACCACCTTCGAATTTCACTGTTGGCACTACACACGCTGGCAGATGGCATTCACCAGGCATTCGCCATACCCACACCCTGCCATCAGATCACCACATTGTGTACCGTGATTCGTCACTCCACACAACGTTTTGCCACTGTTCAATGTTGATACTCCTTACACCAAGCGAGTGTCGTTTGACATTTTCCTGCATAATGTGTGGCTTATGAGCAGCCGCTCAACCATGGAATCCAAGGTTTCTCACCTCATGCCTAACTGTCATAGTACTTGGAATGGATTTTGATGCAGTTTGGAATTCCTGTGTGATGGTCTGAATAGATGTCTGCCTATTACTCTTTACGACCCTCTTCAAATGTCGGCGGTCTCTTGTCAGTCAACAGACGATGTCAGCCTGTATGCTTTTGTGCTGTACATGTTCCTTCACATATCCACTTCACTATCGCATCAGAAACAGTGGACCTAGGTATGTTTAGGAGTGTGGAAATCTCGCATACAGACTTCTGACAAGTGACACCCAATCACCTGACCACGTTTGAAGTCCGTGAGTTCCACGGAGCATCCCATTCTGCTGTTTCATGATGTCTAATGACTACTGAGGTCGCGGATAATGAGTACGAGGCAGTAGGTGGCAGCACAATGCACCTAAGATGAAAAACATATGTTTGTGGGGATGTCCGGATACTTTTGATCACATAGTGTATATGCTGGCAGGTCTTCAAGGTGCTCTTAGCTACTATGAGATATCTTACCTTAAAAGCAGCTTGCATTATTGCATTTTTAAGGACATTGGTCATGATGGTTTACTGGTAATGCATCACATTCACTGGTAAGCCTAGAGAGCCAGAGATCTGTGCCTCAATTCCTGACTGTGGCACTGAGGTTTTAAACTAATATGATTAAACTTTCTAATCTTAGCCCATGCAAGGACAATAAGAAAGAGCAATGAATAGATATTCTCTTTACCTTGTCACGCATGTGTTGAAACATATCATGTGCACTACCATTAGACTTGAATTCAGTGTGAGTTAATGGATAAAGGAGCATTGAAACTTTGTCTGACTACAATTATTCCCTGCATTTATAAAAATTGTTTCTGAATAAAAATATTCTGCCGCTTCCAGTGCTTATTTTGGGCCAAGGAAATTGCTTTTATTCTATGAGATCGTAGTTAGACTTTCATCTTTTTGGCTCACATGGTTGCGTGATCTGGAAAGTCTTGTCAACATTTTCTTCAAATTCACCCTCAGGACATGAACAAGATAAAAGGAATATCTACTAATGGCTCTTTTGCATTGACATGTGTTGGCTAAGTTTGGAAAATTGAATTAATGTTGGAAAATTTATTGTTATTGCCAAGACTCAAACCACAGAACTTTAGCTTACTGGACCAACACTATCATTTAGCCACCAATGAGTCTGATGGCTTTAAACATTTTTATATTACAAACCATTGAGATCTGATTGCTCTCAATTTTGGAAAGTCTTTACCTTCATTTTTGCCTGAATCTGCTGTAAAGTGTACACTTTTAGCATTATTATTGCCATCATTTTAACTCATACTACCATTAAAAATGCTGAGAACTTCCTTTAAACTGTTATAAAGAAAGTCCTGCCAGAGTTTCCTCATCAATGGCAGGTTTTCTTTTATGCATAAGAAGTGTGTATGCTGCTTGGAAGTATTACATCTGTTAAAATGCACAGCGGTTCATCTATCCTCTTGGCTGTAAACTAAAAGATGCAGATTTATGTTACACATCCTAATTGTGTTAAGCTTACATTGTTATTGCTTGCACGTAATATCTTCTTGCTTTGCAGAAATAATTCCAAATGTTACAGAGGAGACTTTGAATCACCCTATTCTGAATGAAGAGCTTCAGAATCCAGATTATGGAGCATCTACAAGGAAGCATCTTTTACAGAACTCATCCTTATTAGGATTATTAGCTGACAGAGAACTGCTTCAAGATAATACATGTTTTATTGAACTAGGAGCTGGCAGGGGTAAGCTCACAAAACAAAACAGAAACATTTTAGCTTCCTATTTATAAATATGGAGAGGATTTTGTTACCAGAATGATAAAACACTGTTTAGATGTAGTCAGATATAGCAACTGTCTTTTAAGCCATATTCATAAGTCAGTGCTTACATAAAAACTAAGAGTTTGATAAATGAGCATTCCCCTTTATTTAGTACTGAATATATGTGAATAATCCCTGTATCTGGATTTTAGGAAGGAAGATTTGGAAACAAAATGTTTGTACAGTTGTATAAATAATTATATTGGAAACATTAAAGACTATAATACCTGTATTCATCATCACTGCAAGGATAGTCATTGTTGTCATCATCAATGTCACAAACTCTATCCTCCCATTGTATATCATTCTCTGTTCCATTGAGGGAATTCAAAATTCCATACTTCTTGAAGCTTCTATCCACCAATTTGAGAAATTGAGTCCCATGCACCTTTCACCCATTCGCAGATTTGTGTCACTTCCATTCACTTGATTTTACTGCTTGGAGAGAGGTGGTGCTCTTTTTCAGCCATCCATCTCGTATAATGTTATCTTAATGCAGCTTTAAATGCTTGATTGGCACAGACATCCAATGGCTGGAGAATCGAGTAAGTCCTTCAGGAATGACTTACAAGTCAGCTTTTCCCTCACTTAAAACTTTATGTATGTTCGCTGAAGCATGATCACCTGTATCCAGAACAAGCATGTTCTTTTAGTTAAGCAGTGCTCCTGGGCTACATTCGTGTGACCTAATTGACCAAAAGCTCATTGGCCATCCACCTTTAGAATCAGCTTGTATGGTGATGCCTTTAACATTCACATTAGGAATGGTTTTTCATTTGAAGATATATGGTGGTAACTTTCTTCCATTTGCAGTTTTACACAACATAACAGTGCATCTTTGTTTTTCACTACCACAGTTCTAATAACCATGCTGGATTCACCCTTTTTATTTATTGTATAGGCTTGCAGCATTTCAAAGTACACAGGTATTTGGTCTGTCTTACTGATTTGCGACAGTTAAATATTGATTTCTCTGGCACAATCTTTGTTATCAGCAGAGAGATGTTGAGTAATGCTTGTTTTCCTATGAAAACTGAAGCCATTATATTTGACAAAACATGTGAGCCATCCACAACTAGCCTTAAAATCAGTACGGGTTATATTTAGTTCTTTTGCTATTGCCATAGCTTTCAATTGACACATTCCACTCTTAGGCACATCCAAATTGCCTCATTTCAGTCACATATTCATATAGTCTGTTTTCCACTTCTGGAAACTTTGCTTTTTGTCTGCAAAATGCCCTGGTTACTATTTGTCTGCTCAAAACAAGCTTTATTGTTTTGTCAGTCATACAGCTCTCAACCACATATATTTTCATCCAGTAGTACAATTGCCTATTTGTTCTGCCTCTTCAATGATGTGGAGTTTTGCTTTCACTGTGAACAACCTGTAACAATGCTTTTACACCAGCCATCCTGAACACATGTTTCCACTTCAGTTGACACTGTGCAATGACTTTGATATGCAGTCTCTGCACATGGTCCTTGCTTGTGACAGAATACCAACTTCCAGATTTTTGTGCCAGTAGTGGTACCAATCCTTATACAAATAATATTTGTAACCAACTATTTTCTGCTAAATTTTGAAAAAAAACCTGTGTTGATTATTGGCATATATAGTAAATCCTTAGTATTCAGTGGTTTTATGCAGCTTGTTGACAGGGTTTGAAGTAATTGAATAAAAGCAATGGAATTATTGTAACAGTAAAGTTATTGTTTGTGTCATTCTTACTTGTAACCATTACTTTTTACAAAATTTAACTTTTACTCATAATTTACTTCGTAAAATAAAATTGTAACCATTGCATTCTAGTAATCAATATGGATTGCATTGAGAGCTTTGTAATGTTCAAGACCCAGTACTGGCAAGGTGGATGCCAAAAATGTGGGTGACATGCACTCATTTATTGGTGTGGTTTGTTGCGGCTACTGGTTGGGATATAAATAATCCTGTACTATGATAGGTTATGTGTTAGCTGGGATAGTCCTTTTTTCATGTCACTGACTTAAACTGAGGATGGATGCAACAGTATTTCTATACACTCCCTTATATAATTTTGGTGAAGAATAAGATTATTGACGACACCATGGTTTATATTATTGCTACATACATAAATGCATCCGCAAGAGTTGGGCAAGTAAGTGACTGATTTTATGAATATCATTGCTCTGCATGTAAGCCATTACCGATTAAGTAATCACTCTTATACTGTTTTATATGAATGCTACCAGCTCCATTGAAAGCTGCCAGTGCATGTTTCTGTCCAAATGAATCAAAGAGTAGTGGATTATTCTTGTATTTGAGTCTTTGGTAGAAGATTGTGTAAAGTTCTAAACTTGTGAAATGCAGTATATTTATGAAACTGTAAGTAATAGCATCTATGGTAATATGTCACAGCTGTATTAATAGGTAAACTTTAACCACTTGAAAAACTTCTGTAGAATTCCTTGTGATACAAGGTACTTACTTCATTGACAAAATATCAGTGAATACTGCTCTAATTCTAAAGAACTGCTTAGTCAAAGTGAATTAAATACAACTACAGGGTGTTAAAGGACTACACCGGAATAATTTCAGATATTGTGGATGTGTCTGATATAAGTAATTTGAGGTAGGCAATGCATGGTCCATGGCTAAATATAATGCAGTCATATGGTGTTAAGCATATTGGTAACAGATGCTGATAAGTCAGTGTTAAAGCAAAGCCAGATGGAAAATTGGCTTAGAATGTCTTTAAAACTGCTGCATGAGTATAGAAGTATTCATTTTCAGCAGCTTGTTATTAATGTTCTCAAGATTTAATGCTGCAAAAATATCTCAAATGTCGATCTTATCACTTGACAGTGCAACACTGAACATTAACTGCCTTCTTGCGTTATGCAGCCTATTTTAGAGGTGTTTCTTTAACTGCTCTTGTGACTTAATGTGTAATGCCAAAAGCTTATGTCTCGAAGGTCATGGATTCGTTTCCTGTCATGCAGTTACTTTTTTTTTAAATTCCATATGAAGAAATGCTGCAATATATATATATATATATATATACTCAGGATGCAATTCTAAATGGCCAGTACAGTAACACTGCTATCATTTCCTTGATTGAGCTCACTGAGGTTAGTATGCTGAGGATTGTCTGTGAGAGAATGTGGGGAACATGTACAGCTTCTCTGAGCTTGCAGATATGCACCTTATTTATGGTGAATCAAGAAATAATGGTTTAGTAGCTGTAGCACTGTACAGGGAAAGAGTATCCCAATAGGCGCCAATCACATCACTCTACTTTCCAGTCCATCGATAGGCATTTGTGAGAGTGTGGA